>OZ035854.1:6272820-6955070 GCA_964034905.1 Itoplectis maculator | reverse complement strand
CACTGTTTACGCGGAGCGTTTGCCTTCAAGGTAAATGCGCTGCCGCTCGGTCGGTAACAAAACACGCACTGACGCCGCCGGCTCCGTCGGTATCGAAAACTGTAGTTCAATCTGCTCAAAATCAGCTAATACAATTGGGACAGAGGCTAATTAGCTTCTACCGCGTGGGTCTACACCGCATCGAGGACTAATTTGCTTTTGACTCGAGTATCAACGCGTTTTCCGAGTGGATTGAATTACAGTTTCTCCGCACTGACTGAGCGGAGCGTATCTGGAATATTCACGACACGCGTTCCTGACCGACAGTTTCATTCGATCGGCCTTACTATTGACTTCGCGACGAGGGAAACGAAGTCGACGATTTTTCGTTCCGTCAATCGGGTTCGGAGTCTCCTCCGAACACGTCGAGGCACGGAAAACACGTGTGACAATAATAGAGGCGTCGTCGGTGCGACGCCCCCGCCGTGTCCCTCGGTTACGATAAGTTAATCGGCGAACAGCCGCGCGGTAAATTGTCATACACAATTGTTAATTAATTTAATGCGCTTTGGCGCGCGCGCGCTCGAAGCCGCGTAATCATTCTAATCTGGATAAACGTGTGTGCAACTACGTTCCCACCCGGTAAATTGTAACGCAGTCGTACGTAACGGGCACACCGGCTGCGCGGTAGCCACGACCGCGCGCGCCCTTCCTCCCCCATTCCCTCCTACCCCGCACCTCTAACCCACCTCCCGTCGCGCTCAGTAGGTATACGCGAGGTCTGTTGTGCGAATTAGAATTTATGGTAATGTACATTGCGAGACGATGGTTAACGCGCGCGAGCGCATTCGATCGCATTCCAACGTGTTTATACGCGTATAACGCGCGCGTAACGCGATGGCATTCAAAACGCGTTGGCCACGTGAAAATGAAGCGTCAACTTCTTCCGGGTTTCGTTAGTGAATGGGAGTCGGAGATATTGTGTGAAACTATTAGAAAATTGTACACTGAACACGTGGTCACTGCGAAAAATGTAACGACAATAAAAAATTATTGTTTGGAATTTTTTTCTTTACATTTTTGGATTTGATCGATTTGTTTTCATTGAGTTTAACATATTATTGACAATGTGTACAAGATGATTACATCATTTGTGCAGCGACTGCTCAAACATGCGGACGACGAATAATTCGTCGTCGAGATTCTAACGACGGTTCGAGGTTTCTCTCGCCGCCGCAGGGCAGACGTTTGACCCCGTCTGACATTGACCGCGCGCGCGCCCGTGGACTCCCCAATTTCCATGCCTTGCGCAATCGATACAATTAGACGCGCAACGACGAGCACCGAGATTGGAATGAAGCTTCGAGTGGCAATGAACTGATTAGGAGCTTTGTACATGTGAAAACTCGGATGGCGGAAACAAGAAAAAAATCCACAGTTTAAACTAGTTTTTACAGTACTAGGCTAATCACATGCGGCGGCGCGCGTGCCCGAAATACTTTTGCGCTGCTGCGTTCTTAGAAAGCTTTAAAAGGGTAAATCGCAACTGAAAAACCCTTTTTTAGTTGATTTTGAAAAAAAAAAAATTTTGGCCGAACAGATTGTCAGAAATCGACCCCGATTTGGGCAGTTTTCGACCGCCGGGCCGAAAACCGCCCAAATCGGGGTCACGAAATGTATTTTTTCAAAATATCGACTTTTAACCTATACCATCGTTCTCAAGTCGCATATTCTACCCCTGAAAACACTGGTTACCACCCTTTTTTAGTTGAATTAAAAAAAAAAAAATTGTTGGCCGAACAGTTTGTCAGAAATCTTAGATCTGGCCATCGGGCCGAAAACCGCCCAAATCGGGGTCACGAAATTTATTTTTTCAAAATATCGACTTTTAACCTATACCATCGTTCTCAAGTCGCATATTCTACCCCTGAAAACACTGTCATCAACCTTTTCTTAGTGGATTAAAAAAAAATACGATATTTGACAGAACTGTCAAAGTTATGAAGGACAAATGAACCTGGTCTCGATCTGAGAGTCCCAACCAATCACAGCTCGAATAGTTTGCTAACAATGCTTTCCGTTACTCATGAACTTTTTAAAAGAGGGACTAGAAACAATGACGCGCACTCACGCGCGCAGACGCGGCTTCCAGCGTAGGAGGAAACTTGCGATTTCTGGCGAAGATAAAAAAAATCGATTTAACGAAGTTTTGAAACCCTATCCGATGGGAAATTTCCCGCTGATTCCAAAAATGACCGGATTTTGCGCGAAAAATAAATTCTATCAGATTTTTCTCTGAGAAAAAGCGAAATCTGATAATCAAGAGGTAAAGGTAGCGTCTCGACGCCAAGTATAAAAAGAAATGTCTTTATTTATTTATTTATTTATTTTATCATTACGAAACATCGAAATTTTATTCGAAATGTCGTCAGAAATTCTCAACGGCCTATCCGTATTTAATCAGCCAGTCTACGTAGCGGCTGATCAATTGTGCAAAGTACGAAGCCCGCACGTGTATCATTTCCGTGTTGTTTGCTATTTCTCGCGCGCGCTGGAGCCAAAGTCTTCCTCGCGTATTTTCTCGCGCAGCGCTTACCTAACTTCAAACTACCCGACAATGTATGAGTCTGTAACGAGGGAAATTTATGTTTTTCTAACTTCCCGCAAACGTTTAACGGATAAGCGCAACGCTGACTACTGAATTATTTCACTGAGTCTGCATAGTAAAATCTTACATTTTACTTCCGCATCATTAAATTTTCTCTTCCTCGAACATTGCTCATCACGAAGCAGCAACATGAGGAAAGGTGACAATGTTCGAAGAAGTAAAATTCTACTTTACCGACCATAACAATTTTTATTACTACTATTGTCAACAAAAAAAAATTCAATACTAGAATATTTTTCCAAACCTACCGTGATACATTCGCACTCACGTATTATTGGCTCGCCAGGTATATCAGCAATATATCCTCTTGCATTGATAATATTGCGCCACCGCGGCTGTGCTCAACCTTCATTAGCTTATTATTAATAATGACGCTGCTGACCCGCAGATAATAATTGAAAGCTGCCTCGGTACAAGGAGGTACAAGGAAATCGTCTTTCGAAGTGGCCGAAGTGGACGACGACTGGGACGTCCTGACGCCACGGCGCGGTGAACGGTCCGCATTGTTATCTAATATACTTATACTTATTCAAGAAATTCCACAGTGTATTAGGTCGGCGAAGCGTCACACGCGGATCACGACACGTGTGCGTGACTAATCGACTCGCCAATCGAGTGTCGACCCATATCCGTGGCTACCTAACACTTCAAGGTTTGTGTCGATAACCTCCGCTTATACGGTTACCCACCGAGCCCAGCGCGCGTCCTCTGTCGCATAATTCCATCGAAATAGGAAAATCACTACGCGTAAACACCGGTGAACCACGTGACCGACGAAAAATTCCCCTACCCGCTTCGTTGGTGAAATCCGACACTATAAAAAACACGTCCGGTGTCCTATCGCAATTTCTACGAATTGTTTCGAGATAAGCTGCTCACCGACGAGGAAAAACACTGCGAATGGTAAATCACGTGCCCTACGAAAAATTCTCCATCGATGATTGGTTGTAACCTGTGTAATATATTATATACACGAAACCGGATGTGCCGCTTCGTTCGCTAAATGCGGCTTTAGAATATGACACGACTAGATCAACGAACCCGTCGACGCGACGGACAATACGACGCATGAAAAGCGAACGATGTAGTCGTTTGCGTCGAGATGAACGACACGACGAATGGGTTATTTAGACTGAGGGAACGTAATCGCGCCGCAAGGTTGCGGGCTGCATTAACACACCCCGCGCGCGCGGGCGTCGGTAATTATTGAGCGTAGCGAAATCGATCGCCTGGCGGGGAAACTTTTTTCATGTTCAAGTGAGACTTTGTCGATATCGATTGGCTGATTGAAAGCCTCAAGGACCTACGAAAGATACGTTCTATCGCGTTGAAACTGTAGAAAACTTGCAAAAATGATAAGCATCACATACAGGACACATCGTGCACATTTTTTCGTGGTTAAGTTATCGATCCACCGATCGAACGCGCAAATTCCGTAGCACAATACCAGAGTCAATTATTATGCACGCGCGTGACGTCAGCGAATTAACTACGCGCTGCATATATCTTGTCCCGTTGCCGCGTACACAGCGACAGTGAAATGTCGGTAAAGGTCGCGCAGACGCGAAACAAAAAAACGCATGTCGGCTGAAAAACGCGGGAAACATTGCGCGCAATCCTCGCCGCAGCGCGTCTTCCGCAAAGAGTAATTTGAATAACGACGCTCGTCTTGCGCGTGTGCGATGTATATTACACGTTCATTACTCGTCGCCGTCTCTGTGAGCTCCGTACGTATGTGCCGCGAGCGACGAAACATAGCGCGCAATACGCGCGCGCGCGGTGCGTAGGTCGATAACACAGTGGCCGCGATTGCCTCAGCGCTGGTTATTACGTCGCAGCGCTCGGCAAAACCGCGAAGATCGCTCGTTCTGTGAGACACCGCCGGCAAATCTGCAGCGGCTACTGATCAACCAAGCGCGAGAGAAGAGAGCGAGCGAGAGAGAAAAAAAACACAGACACGCACACACGACACGGCAGTGACTTCGGTTTTCCACCACGTGTATGTACAGTGCAGTCGGTGTTTCTCACTGGCCGCGCGGCTGGTAGGGCGGACAGCCGCACCTGTCATTGGTCGGTTGCGCGGGGGCTCGACCGGAGCGTTTAAAAATAAATTAGTTTCGTCTGCGTTGCGACTCTGTATATCTCGCTTTTGTCGCTCTCCCTCTCTCTCGCTCACTCTCTCACGCCGTCGCGACGTCGTCGTCTCCGCGACTCCTTTAAGCGGCTATACTCTCGGGCTCGGCCAGTGTCGCGAGTTAAATTGAACCGGGCAGTGCACTCTCGCCGATTGGTGCACACGGGAGCTGCGTGCTGTGTGCTCTGTCTGCGCGCTACGATCGTGCACACGTAAGTCGCTCTCGCACCGAACCCAACGATAAGGAATATACGTGATAAAGAGAAGCTGAATACAAAAACAAACGCGCCAATTCGTGTATCGTGTGACGAACGCAAAAAAAAGGGCAAGAGGGCAAGAGGTGGGGGGCGGGGACGAGAGAGACGGGAGAAAAACACTCGTTCTCGTGTCGCCGTGAGATCGAGTACACGGGGTGTCACACGCTCGTAACTTCTCGGCGAACACGTGTGTTGTGCGTTCGGGAGTTCAGCTCTGTGCGCGTCACCGTCTTCGACAGTCGTCGGGAGTTCAGTGTCATGCGGAATGCGCTCTTAGTCGCCGTGAGACCCGTCGACCGAGTGCCACACGCCGCCCGCGGTCCGGCACATAACCTCGAAATACGTGCATTGTCGTCGTCGGTCTCGCCGTCTCTGTCTCTGGCGCGCTCGCTCCCTCCGTCTGTCCGTCCGTATATCCGTCTCTCTCTTTCTCTCTCGCGGCTGCCAGAGCATCGGCCACTTGCGCCGCGATCGCTCGCTACGCGACCGAGGTTATTTTTGCATTACGCGCACGATCCCCGTCGTCGTCGTCGTTATCGGCGCTGAAATTAAGCAAAATACGTTGCGACATCGTTGCGAGCAAGCGACGAGCATCGCCGCCTCCTCCCTCGTCGTCGTCGTCGTCGTCGTCGATCGATGCCCGCGGTTATGAGGTAAGAAGATTGTGGTGCCGAGGCCTCCGCGTACCGTCGTTGAGCTATCAATCCGACCGCCGACCCCCCTCCTCACTCCCCCCGCGTTTGACGTTGACCATTGGCTGCTGATTGTCATTGAATCTGCCGCACTGATTGAGGAGCCCGCGGGCCGCTCTCGCGTTTCGGCTGTCTACCCACACTTTTCGGCGTTGTCTCGCTTATCGCGTCTTCCTGCGATTTTTTAATACAGCTTTCGTTTTTTTTTACGATACTTATTCTTGGAGGATGTTTAGGCTATAATTAGCTTGGGCTTAACTTAGTTGGGGGTCAGTTTAAACAAAAATGGATGGACAGTTTTGGCTATGCTTAATGCAAAAGGTTTTTTTTCTCAAGTGATATCTTTAGTATCACTGATTCATCAATACTGCTGTGATTAAAGCGTGTCTGAATGAGGAATCTTCCACTGATTTTTTTCATGTGTCTTGCAAGATTTCACATATCTTTGTCTTTGTCTTTGTTTGTTTGTGATTTTTGAGTATTTGTTGCTATGTGAATTCTTTTTTAATTGGTATTTTTTGCAGTCAGTCCGATGCTCATTTTGCAAATACTTTGTTGACTAAAAGCCACATCCAAGTGTCATTTAATTTTTAGTTAAAGTTGATCTTACAATTCAAGATTCACACAACTTAGCAAGTATTGCAGATTTTATTTTTATAAGTTGCTGTAATCAGCTATAATGTTCATGAAGTGCGTACACAAAACTGAAGGTTATATACGCACTGATATAAAAATTAACTTATCATGAAGAGAACCCAGTTGAGTTGCGTCATTAGCAAGTTAATCAAAGGATAAGACGCAACGTATTCGGATGTGTTTCAAATTTATAGCGACAGTGAGATAGCTCAATCGCTCTTTATCTTCTCTTAAGTTATTTCACTTTTCAATTACTCATTCTGACAGCAACTGTCGTCAGATGCAATGTCAATGTGTTTCTCAAACAATGTGAAGGAAACAACAGGCAGATTTCTAAATTGCACCATTGTTCTGCTTGTCCTACAAGATTATTCTCAAATACATTCAACTGAATTAGATAGACGTGCGGGATCAAGAATGTTATGTCTTTTGCTTACATAACTGTAAACCGCACAGGAGTTTACTACGTTGAATACTTTTTTCAAGGATAACGTCATGAAGACTTGTACAATGTATCTTTATAGTAATTTAAATTTTAACTGAGTATCTGTATAGTAATTTTAATTTTAACTGAGCTCTGGATGGGCATAGCTTTGAAATATTTACGACTCCACCGTGGCGTTAAGTTTTACATGCACATGACAGAAAATATTACAATGAAGACAAAATATTTCAATATATATTTGTAGTTCTCGTCTTCAAAGTGAATAGCATTGACCCGATTACACGCAGTGTCTTAAAACTACATTTTTCTTTAATAATTCAACAGATCACAAGAGGACGAAGGGTAAATTGTGTGAAACAAGAGATGTCGGTGAAGTGGCCGTAAGGTGAAATGTCCCGAAGCCTGCCGGACAGAGTGGCAGGGCTCTACTACGCCCATGGCCTGTTTTGTTCTACTCATCCCGTCGCTGTTATTTCTCTGGCAATCTCGGTAGTGCTGCTATGCTGGTCAGTCAATTGTATATCATTATTGTCACGGAAGAATCGTAAAAAAATGAAAAGAAAACGAGAACAAGGCTCCTCACAATTGATTCAATATCGTTCGTAGCTCTCCGTTGGTGAATCTGCCGATGCCCGGCAACGCGCCGCGCACAGTGATCAATCACACAATCGTTCCAGTCAACGGATCCGACAGTCCGGTTCTCTATATTCAGCAAGTTGTGCTGAGGGTTGGCGTTGTACCGTGGGCCGAGGATCTCGCTCTGTCGGACGCTTTTCGCGGACCTCTCTATGAAGTCTTCAATCTACTGGAGATCATACAAAATTATCAAGATCCCGAGACGTGCGTAATTAAATATACAACATTCAACGAGGTTGAAGCGCTTTGCACAGGCATGCAGAAGCTTCGACCGAATGAAAATACAATCGTTTCGATATGCACAGTGAAAAATCAATTTCTTCTTTCAGACTGAAAACCCTGGGTCAAGTGTGTCTTCACATTGAGGCGGTGAAAAAGCGAAATGTCCGGAAACCGGAGGTTCTCCCGGAGTACAATTGTCTCGTGCTGTCACCGGCGAATCTGTGGCAGCAGAGCATCGAGATATTCAATCAGGACACGGACCTTCTGGGAACGATATTCTCGTACCAGGTGAATTAATGGGACGAGTCCTACTTCTGCGCTCGCTCGCGCAGTCCGTGCTTCTCTAGTTCGGACCTCGCTCGCAACGCTCTCTCGTATATTTGCCTCAATAACGCATTCGCAAACTATGCAAATGAGCCTGAATGCTAAGCAAACTTATGCGTCGACTCGCAAGGACGAATTTGCTTGCCGATCCGTTTTCCTCGAGACGCAGGAGTTCAGTTGTTTCATTGCGAGCGAAGACCGAAAACTAATTGTACGTATTCTTTTTTTCGTTCGCACAGAGCCTTCAGAAGGGGAAGATAAGTCTCGCCGAAATGGTGTTCGGAATGAGCCTCAAGGAGACCGGCATGAAGAGGTATCCGGTTCGCGTGCGCCAGAGAATTCTCCAATACGCCGTAACGATATTTCTGAAGGAATATGATCCAAGGTCGGTGCGAATATTTCAACCACGTGGCGATGATTTAACGCGCGGGCCTTGAATATAGACAATGATCCATAGTTATATTTTGTGTTTGCAGATTCGTGAGTGGCTTGAAGCATCGACTGCACACTTATTATTCGTTGCGCCAGCAGCAGCCGCAAGACAGAAACTCGGCCCATGCTCAGCCGGTCGACGAGACTCTACACATCTTTTATCCCGGCGAATTCAACTACAGCGACTTCTTTCCCCTCGCGATGACGTTCGTCGCTCTGTTCTTTTACGTCTACTTCTCCGTGCGAAAGATCGAGCTCATAAAGTCGAAAGTCGGCATGGCGTTCAGCGCGAGTTTCACGGTGATATCGTCGCTCGCGATGACCGTGGGCGTTTGCTTTTTCTTCGGTCTCACGCTGAGTCTGAGCGGGAAAGAGATATTTCCCTATCTGGTGATAATCGTCGGACTGGAGAACGTTTTGGTGCTCACGAAGAGCGTGGTAAGCACGCCGGCGCATCTGGACGTGAAGATTCGAGTGGCCCAGGGAATGTCCAAGGAGGGCTGGTCGATCACGAAGAATCTGCTGACCGAAGTGACGATTCTCACGATCGGACTATTCACCTTCGTACCAGCGATTCAAGAGTTCTGCATATTCGCGATCGTCGGTCTGCTCAATGATTTTTTTCTCCAAATGGTCTTCTTCTCAACGATTCTCGCGGTGGACATTCGCCGAATGGAACTCTCGAGCGACAGCTCCAAGTTTCACCTGACCACAATGCCCGCCACGCGAAAACAGCAATTCACCACTATCGTTTCGAACAAAAAGCCGAATATCTTTCGCTCCAAGTCACATCCGCGTTTGAACGGCCTCGCGGCCGGACCCACCAACGTCATTGCGCCAAACACGCAGAACACGCAGAATCTCGCGAAGACACCGAAGCGACTGCGTCTTGTGCACTTTTGGGCGAGAACGCGGATATTTCAGCGAGCCTTTATGGTCTGGATGGTCGTCTGGATCAGCATGATAATCTACAACTCCGGCATCATCGAGCATCTCATTCATCTGAGTGACACCCTGAAACCCGATGCGGAGATCGACGGTTACACCATTGAAAGGCCGCAGACGCTCAAGTCTTACGTTGGCTTGAGCACCGTGAAACCTATGGCCATCCAAACGTCCACCGGCATGCCCAATATACCGAGTGATCAGGTGATTAAATAATTAATCGATTGTCGATTATCTAATTAACCGGCAGGCAACTACTAAGCAAACAATAACATGTCAATTATCTTTTAATTCAGCCGCCGTCCGCGAACAACATGACCGAGGAGTTGAACAAATTGCGACCGGTGGATTTCCCGCCGTGGAACCGGTTGTCCCTCTATCACTGGTCCTCAATCCTCACGATGTACAACATATCGGTTGCCGGCGAGCACATAACGATACTGCCGGCGATCAAAGTGTCCCACGCTGTCAGCCCTGCGTTGGTCAGACAAATCAGCAATCCAAATGACGTGCAGCTATTCCAATGGCAGAGCTTCGCGACCGCTGCCCTTGACCCGCTGGACTTTTCAGGTTTGTCGACGAGTCTTACGCAATCGTCAATGACGCCCGTCCGTACGTGTTTTGTCGGTGCGGATTGACCGGTGCACCGCAAGACTAATGAGCAAACTTTGGGTAACCGGTGCATTGTGTGAAATACATCTCGAAGTGGACTCACGATAAGCGGAACTAATACAGGTTATGCTGTATTATTTCCGTAATAGACGCGATACAGTAGACCCGTTCGCACTCTTCAAATATTTCACCACCGAATGAATAATTGAATTCCTCCTTAATTGCAGACATGGAGGTGCCGACGCGATCGGAATCTCGCGGATACAACACGAACACCCCGTTCGTACCGTCAAGCCCGATGGAAATATTTCTGGCCGCTCTTCTTTGTCTAATAAGCGTGATAGTGGTGGCGTACACGATGGTTGTGCTGTATCGGTGCATATGCACGAGAAATTACGCGGAGTGGCGAGCCAGCTGGCACCAGCAGGAAAAGACACAAGACTCGTCGACGCAACTCGTGCTGGAGACTCTGCCGCTCGTTCTCGGGGGCCACACGCAGGAGGTCGAGTGTATCGCGACTGACGGCAACACGATAGCGAGCACCTGTCTCGCCGGTAATATCCGTGTGTGGGACTCGATAACCGGCGAGATGGTCGCGCACATAGATCGCAAGAAGTTCTTCAGCAGCGTCCAGCGGGACCTGACGAACGGCACCCCGGACCCCGACGAACTTATGTCGGACTACGAGAGCGGCTCGCCGCCGTCGCGCGGCGAGATGGAGACAACGGCGAACTCGTACGGCCTTCACAATGCCTCGCCGGCCTCGCATCACAGGCACAAATCATCGCCGGTGTCCGGCGGCTATCAGCGGATATCGCAGGGAGCGAGCAGCAAAAGACACTCGATGAATTGCCTGGACTACGATTATCAGATAAACGAATTTGGCGCGGAAAAGCGGAAATCGTTCCGTCGCAGTCTTGACCAGAGCTTCGACCTGCCGGATCTCCGGTCGTCGATAAACACGCGCTTCTCCACGATGAAACACACGCCCGGGCAACAGACGAACTACGAGCAGGGTTTCGACTACGGCGAGCATTACAGACATCTTTTCGAGGAGCATCGCAAGTCAATCGAAGACGTGCAGAAGTGCGAGAGCACCGAGGGACTCAGCATCAGCTCGGGGAGATTCAACGGCAACGAGCTCACCGATAGCGCAACGTCGCTCAATACTTACAAGACGACGCAGAATACACACAACATATCGCCAATATGGTGCGTTGATTATCAGGACAATCTCATTGTCGTTGGGTGCGCCAATGGGTCGCTCGAGTTTTGGGAAGGCACGACGGGACGCTTTAAGGTAAGTCAAACGTAGATAGTAACTCCGCGATAGAAGTGAGAATACCGGTGTGACCGCCGACTCATCTCTTACAGTGTTTCTTCGACGATGGCTCGGGTCTCGGCACGTCGGCGGTTAAATTCGTCTGCAACCGAGTGATCGCCGCCAAATTAAACGGCTCCCTGGATTTTCTCGAGTTGGAGCGATACAGCGAGGGTCATCAGGTCGGCTGGGGCTTCAGCTCCGGGCGAAGAAGTAAGCGGAGATCTCTCGCTCGACCGTTTTATTGCTCGGTCGAGGGGCGACGCCGATGTATACCAGCCGTATTTTCGTTTCAGCTCACGTCCGAACGGGCAGCGCGGGTTCGCCAATGGACATAAATAATTTGCCGCAGTCCGAGGAGGATCTACGATGTTTGAAGAAGGGCTCGCACAGGGCCCACCAGCAGCCCATTACTGTGCTGGACAGTGAAGGCGGCCGTGTACTCACTGGAAGTCAAGATCACACACTCAAAGTCTTCAGGTAAAAAAAACGTGAATTGACTATAAAAAATATACCTGATGAAAATATTCGCTCTTTCTATAAAATTCGCTTTCACTTAGATTACCGAAATTACGCTTATCATCTATCTTTTCGTATCAGGCTAGAGGATCAGCTTCCGCTGTACACGTTGCACGGTCACTGCGGTCCAATATCGTGCCTGTTCATCGACAGGGTTAGCCCGATGACATCGGGCAGCGGATCCCGCGACGGACTTCTCTGCGTCTGGGATCTGTCGACTGGTAAATAGCGAAATTTCGCATGCCACCAAATGTTCGGTGCGTCCTTGTGATCAACTGAAAACACGTTTCTTTTAAATGTTCTTTCCGATTCCAGGTATGTGCATGTATAGCATTCAAGCGCACGATGGAGCGGTGGCAGCTATAACGTGTTCGGCGTCGTACATAATAAGCATCGGGACCGACGAGAGGCTCTGCGTTTGGGAGCGTTTTCAGGGACACTTGTTGCACGCTCTGCCTGCCCAGAAAGCTGCCTACAGCTTTCAATTAGTCATGTTAACGCAACAATTACTCATAACGAGCAATCAGGTGACACTTCCCGAGATCTTGTCATATGTGTTTTTTTTGGGGTCTTGCGATCCACTGGGCTCTCGTTTCTAACTCGCTCGACTTTTAATCCGCAGGGTTCCTTGGTGGTCTGGGACGTGAGAACCGGCGAGCCCGTTCGAGAAGTGAGATTAGGCCACAAGGACGATAGTGTTTACGTGAAACAAATGCTTGCACTGAGAGACAGTATAGTCTGCGACTTCGGGCGCCAATTACGCATCGTGAGATTTCCACTGGTGTCCGACAAACTCGACTGAGTTCCTTTCACACACATCTGTTGTACATAATTCTAGTTCTCCGTCGAGTTTATAGTACGCCCCCTCCGGGGAAAAGACGGAGACACACGGTCTGAGGTATCAAACTCACCGATCGATCGACGCGTCGTTCGATGTCGCAACCGGACGGCGCGTCCACCGCTCTGACGGAGCGAGCGTTCGTAGACTTTTATACACTTATACCATTCGCTTTGTGAATACTTTTACCACGAGGCAACGAATATATATGTATATTCAATCCACACGGTAGAAGCGAGAAAAAATCCACTGAAACGCGGATTCATTGACCGGTTGTCGAAACCTGTGAGCACAATAATGGAGAGATTTTCCATAAACGCGACTAGAACTCTTAGTCGTATGGCTGTGTGTGTATTTGACTTAGAGCGATTTGACGTTATTTTTCGCCGTCTATTTTGAAAATTCGTCGGACGTTTGTTCGTCTCACGGCCGAAGTTTACGAATTGTTACCGACGTTCGGCGAGAAAGATAGAGAGAGGACAACCGAGGCTGTTTCTCGGGATCTCGAAAGACGAACATCTGTTGAAATTTTTTAGGAAAATCTATTTATGTATGGCTTATACATATACATGTACGTAAAGATTTGGGTGTTTCGCGAATTTGTACAAAATTAGGAGACAAATTTATTGAAAAATATTGAAGATTAGAATTGAACAGAGATACTTTGTTATTTTGAATTTATTTTTAATCGTTATTCGTATTTCCACGTTGAATTGTTGTATCGTATTTTCAAAAATTCGCGAAACGCCTTGGTTAATACTAATCAAACTAAATGAATGCAAAGTGGACGTGAATCGTGAGTGCCTTTACTGCGTCCCGTCGTCTTAAATATCGTCAACTCCTGACCCCGGCAATGTATAGTTTTTTGAAAAAGAAAAACATATACATTTACAGGAATCTATTTTTCATAAGTAACAGTTCTAAGCAAATTAACGCGGGTCTCATCGTAACACGAGAAAGCCTGAATTATCATTATTGTAATCATTTTTTTTTTTTTGTTAATGCGTTGAACGTAGCACCTTTTATCGTAGCTTTACAAGTGTCTGTTGTATGCAAACAGTTTCGTTTGGCTGAGCGAGAGAGAATTATGCATATGTTGCGTGTCACATTTGACGAGCGTGTCGTGCGAATCGCTATAACGTAGATCTCAGTCATTGATCAATTTCCGGCAAACGTTGCGGGTACAAATGTTTGTAATACGTTTTTCAGTCTCCGTTCGTATTTGCCGTGTCGTCCGAGTTATTCGTCTTCGTTTCCGAACGATGTCGAACGTGTTTTTTTAAGAGAAATTACAACGATTACAAAACAAGAAAAAGCTTCTATCTCCCGGGACACTTGAGTACAGGAAAAAAATCAAATTCATGCGAGAAGCTCGATCTCAGATTGCGTACTCGAACTTTGTCGAATAGTGAGCTATGCTCAATGATTGGGGCACTAGGGTGGTTAAATAAGATGCTGTATTTTTGGCCTCAGTAGCTCTGCAATGTTTCTCGTTATCACAAAATTCACACGCAAATCGGGCCAGCCCGAAAAATAAGCAGCTTTTTTTACCGCTCTATTGGGAACATCCACATGACGATTTCTGATATTTTTTAGGAGTACACTCTGTACAAAGATTTCGCACGTAAAGCGTTCAAATTTAGACTGAATGTAACAATAGAATTTTGTCATTCATCGTCGTGTCGCGACTTCGCGGGAGAAGCGAGTCCGGCGCTTCGAGATGTTTTATATGGTCGCATTGCGGACACATGCGAGATATATACATATTATATATATACACATATATATGTATATAGAATTATATTTTTCTTAACCAAAGTGCAGTACATCTCAAAGAATCGTACTCGGTACACGGTAGAGTTATATCGAAGTGACAAAATAAAAAAAAAATAGAAACTGAAACATGTTAAAAGGCAAAAAATAATAGGCGGAGCCATTGTAATAGATGCCATTGATTGGCATTTACGGTCGTCGAGGAAATCCGAACACTTTTTTTATATATATATTTATTGTGTACGATACATTTGGATAACGCGAGAGAGTTTGTCGCTCGGAAGTTCGCTCTTAATAAATTATCATGTTTAAAAAATTGATCGATCGGTTTTTCTTCAATTTGCTCTTGATCCGTCTAACGATAAGCAATTAAGTACGCGGAACTCTGATTGGCTCGTGGGAAAGCGTCGTCGCGCATCATTTCTGGTTTCGTATGCACTAAAGACGCGGATTGTAATCTCGGTGACAAGCCTACGGGAGAAAAAGGATTGACACTATCTTCCTCTGCGCTAATCTTAACACCCTCCGATCGGGCGGCCAACGAGAGACGCAATCCTGCGCTTAAACGTCTCTGACTTCATCGGGATTCTGCGTATCGAACCTCAATCCGTCGAGAGGAAAGTTTCAGTGCGTTCGAGGTGACAGATAAAGTAGACCGGGGCGACCGGAGACACCGAGAATCATAAGTCACCCCGGCAAATATTTAAGCTGTAAGATTTACTTTAGATTTTCCGCTGCGCATTTCTTGTCAAGAAATTTTCTTTGTGAAGGAGACGCGTATCGATTGTTCTTTCACGCTAAACGTGCACGTCGCATTTCAGCACATTTATATCTGGAATTCAGATAACGATGGCCGCTTTAAGGTTTTTTTTTTAAACGCGCCAGAAGATAAAAAAAAAGCGCGGCTCACAGTTGCAGACCATAAAACAATTTTATAGCTCAGGCGGCTAACGAACAACGCGCAAAACTTTATAGTACGCGGAAAATTGCGCTTAAAACTAAATGATATATATGAGCGCTGCCTCGGGTGATCCTGCGTCAATCCGGTCGCTGCTACAACGAGGATTAACCAGGTGGACTTGTGTGCGTTAATACGGGATGAAATTTATTCGCTCTCCGTTGTCGCGTTTTGTTAATCTTCTCGTTGATTACGTTTCTCTCCGTGTAGCGATTTGCATTATTATATTTTGCAACGAGCATACATTTTTTGCATTGTTTTTCTCGTGTATTTTTGTCCGTATTTTTGTAATTTTTCGGTTTACACTTGTGGCCACGCGAAATTGTTATCGAAGGATTAGTTGCATTTGTCGTTCAACAGGTAAATGAATACTTAGCGTTTAAATAAATGAAAACCGATTATTATACAGCGACGGTCGCTACGCGTTGTGCGATTCATAAGCTGACATTTTTATCCGGTACATATGTAATTTGTCTGCAATATCAATGGATCTAGCGATTACAAGTGGAACTTGTACGGCAGACAATCGTAATCTATAGATCTTGCTCTCTTCGAGTGGACATGTAAAAGTACGATAAATCGGAGCGGTAAAAAAGACAATAAATATTCGATTCATTCGGATGGATAAATCAATGGCAAAAAAAGAAATATTTATAACGCTTTGTAATAAAAATTACGATGCAGGATTTGTGTGTAATTAAGTCCTGAGCGATATTGTCTGTATCGATGAGATATTTTCAGTCAATCGATTACAATTAGTCATATCTCGTTTGAATCCGGTTCGAAACGTTCCACACCGGTTCAAACCGATTTTAGACAGGGGTAGATGGGACGCAGGTTGATAATAATAAGCGATGGGAAATTTTTCGAGAAGGAGGTGTTGAAAATATACTCCGATAATCGAGGATGTGTCATACATCAATTTCCGGTCGGAAAAGAATTGATGAGCAAAGTCGAAACATTCGCCTGGTAAAAAATATTGTGACTAAATTCTATAACAAATATCTATTCTATCTATTCTATTCTTTCTGACAAAGACTAAATTTTCTTTTTATTCGTTTCAACTCTTTGTTTGGAAATTGTGTGAAACCCTGAATCATAAGAAAATCATGCCAACGCTGCTCAAAAATCAAAACAAAAAATACTCCCGCTTGTGAGACTTGACAAATACTGAAAATACATTTTACCCTCATTATCGCTCGTCCCTGGCGATAACAACAACGTCAATTACGTGCAATGAAAATAATGTCGGTAAATACATCAATCCGAATTCCCGCTAATTCGCCGCGCGATTCCAATCGATCTCGCGATACGCCGAAGTTGCATAGATTCGTCGTACCGTTTATCAATTAGACGAAAGATAAATCCATTAGCGCCCTCGTCCCTTTTACCGTTATCGAGCGAAAAAAGATGAAAAAAAAAAACATGAATCCTTATCGGATAAAAACGTTTATGCAATATTTTGACGCTTACGAGGCTGCCGATCGCCGTGCGTCTTCGCGTGCCGCGCGCGGCGAGGAACAGGAAGGTGCGAGAGGGTGGGAGACACACGTCGAGGGATCTTGGAGGGAGGAACGCGGAAAGTACAAATGCCCGCGACTTTCGGATCGCGAGACTGGACAGCCGTCAGCTGGCAGTTCGTTGCTAGTTGGTGATCGCGACGTCGAAACCCGTCGACCCGGTGATTCGCGTCTTCGTCGCCCGGGAGTACGAAACGACTCATGCTGGGTTGAAAAAAAATTATAATTTCGTATTTATTACGATTTTTTAAATTTTCATAGTTTCACCGTTTTACCGACGAGAATTATAATTTTTGTTTCTTTCTTTTTTTATCAACTTTCCCTTAATCCATGCGAGCCTGACGAGTGATCAGAGCCAACGCAGAAATGTGCGGGCGCGTCGCGAGTTATGAGAAATAAATCCAAGATTGAGTTTTAATAATTCCACGTGGAACGTCGATCGAAGAGAAGAACGAGAAAAATTGGTGAAGGTGAAAAACCAGAGACGAGTGCGCGGTGAAAAAAGAAAACGTGAATGAGAAGAGGACTGGTTCGAGGACCGCGATAACTACCGGGATCTCCGGGTCGTGAGCAGGATGACAGTCGTCGAGCATCATCTTGACGACGTCGTCAGGTAATTGGTCGATTGTGTTGTTCGCAGATTGAATAATGTCGTGTACGACGATCGCGGCTGTGGGCAGTAGACGGAGGCGAAGCTTTCGGTACACTCGATGATAAATCGCAAAATACATCGCATGCCCGATTATATGTAAAATCTTTTTTTATAATAATATCCGAAGATCGGCAATCGAGGCACCGAAATATATGTTTTTTTAAATCCGTTCGTCGATGCAATCAATGTTTTTGTTGGCCTTGCAACTTTTAATTTTCTGACTACTCAGTTGGTTCCAATTGTCTCAAATCGCTATCTCTCCTGTTGTATAATTTGCGCTACCGCACAGCACTCGACGTGTGCCAACGCCACAATTTTAACCACTGCAAAAATGTTCCGTAAAGATCGTCGCGTCCATAGCGAAACGTAGAGATAAATGCGAGGGATTAGCCCGAGGATAACCCAGTTACCGATCCCTTCACCCGGCGGCGCCGGTGACGACTATTTTAAACCAAAAGAATGATCTAACGCGCTCGGCAAATCCGCGATATTAACTTTTAAGCCTGAAACAAACTCAGATCAGTCGGCTGTCTATAGATGGATTAGAACGCGGCCTTGTCGTCGTAATGTCCGTTTCGACGTAGAAATTCACGATCAACGACTCTGGGTTACTGCAGAGGATTCGTGTTAATTAAAACTTAAATCTTAATTTTTTATAATTTTTTCGAATAATTTAAAACGTCGATTGGCAGTAATCGAGGCCCATTTTTAGCATCAACTCAGCAGCGACACACCAATAATTGGAAAATCGTAGCACTCGTCAGTTTGCACAGTGACAAGCGCAGAAACAGCCGAGTAAAAATCGACACAGCACGACAGTCGCGGAGACGACAAAATTTCCGGTCTGTTTACCAACTTCGAGCGAAACGTAAACAGACGGTTGGAGGATCATTTTCAGTCTCCGTGTAAAGGCCAATGATCAAAAGACGAGTAACTTTCCCTCGACGTCCTGAGTCATCGTGTCGCGCAAATATTAAATTTTTATATATTTCGAGGGGGGATGACGGTGACAATACTATGACCTCTGCTCTTATCTCACCAGTCTCATGCGAAAATCCTGTTTGTTTAACACCAGGCAACCAACATCTTAAAAAATTTGTTTGGGCAAAAAATATTTGAATGGCCCGACAAATTACGAAAATACGAAAAAAAATTGTTCGCACTGAACAAAATAAAATAAATCTCTGCGGCGCCGCGTCGACGAGGAGTTGCGCGTGCGTCGAAACCGGTGAAAGTTGCGACCAGCCGCGCGCGCGCGGCTCGCGATCCATGGAGCTAAAATCGAACGTTCGCCCGCGGCCCTAATAACACCTGCCTGGAATTCCGTCGTCGCTGGTGCCACGCGAACTCGAGCTCTCTTGTTTTTGTCATTGTATTCAAGACCTCGTCTATATCATAGATTCAAAGACGCGGATCATCAAGCGTCCTCGTCTATCGTAGAGTCATAAACGCAGAATTGTCTCGCGTCCTCGTCTTCTTGTAGAGTCGTAGACGCGAGATTATCGCGCAGAGCGCGCAGACCTCACGTCTCGTCGTAAACGCTACGAATTATCGCGCGTTGTTGTAACGCGCGGTGCAGACCTCGCGGCAATGCGGTTAACTCGTGGTGTAACGTCGCGTCCATTGCGCAATAACTCACGAGACAGACGACACGCGTTTCCTTTCGCATCGACACCGCGAAACGCGAACTCGATGCTAAAAAAATAGTAATCGCAATCGCTAATAGAAGCCGAGGTAAACGCGAGTCATGTGCGATTGTTTTGCGGTCACCGCACGCGCGTGGCACACTTAACACAAAAATCGGTTGGCCGAGTCCCTGACGTTGAGTTTCCGGCGGGAGATGTAATCGGCGGATATCGTTTTCGGTTTCCTGTGATTGGGCGATGACACATAGTCAGTGCGATATCGTAGGTTCGATCGGAGTATTATAGTTTCGATTAGGGTATCATAGGTTCGATCGGGGAAAATATCAACATCCGGGGCCCCGTGGGAGCGCGCGCGCTATTTACGATTACGATTTACGAGGCGTTAAATTGTGCAACCGTAGTCTTAGTCACCGACCCCGCGCGGATGTCATGGACTTTCGAGACGCTACGCAGTTCGATTGGTGTATTTTGTTTTTCTTCTTTTTTTTTCATTTTTTTAATTTTTATTACCAGTCACCTGGGTTTGAGATTGAGTCGCGCGCGCGCGTTGCACTCCCGACGACGGCGACGGGGGGAGATGGAGATCGACGCGAGGAATTCGAATCGCTGGCACGATACGAGATAACACGGCGTATACTGATTTTGCTGCAACGACGAAAAGTTTGTGAATCTGCAAGAAACGAGAAAAAAAATTGACGATCTTATCTAAATTTATTTCAATTTTTCGTAAAGAATAAAAATTATACGTTTCGAATGTCGGAAAAAAATTAGCTCCAATTCAAATCCTTGAATACACAAAAAATATATATTTTCTTTTTTAAACTCGTGTTCACTCATTATCGCATAATATTTCATTAATTACCGGTTTTTTTTTTCGCCAATAAATCTCGTGCAGCTGCCGCGCTATAAAATACCGCTATTTCCGCGTGCGCCGAGTGTCAATGAATCTTTATGCATTAAATTATCGGTGCGTGTCCGCGGTGCCCGTTGATAAAACCGCGGTAAGGAAATAAATGGTCCTCGAAGTCAGCCTCATTGCTGCGCCCTTGATTTTTTTTTCCTCCACTTTCTCTCGACAATTTTACCGCAGCCACGAGCCGCAGTCACGACTTGCGGATTGCCCGTCGGGTCGCTATTGTCAGACTAGCTAATAGCAATTTTCGTCGGATTAAGGGACAAGCGCGCATTTTCGAAACTTCGTTGGGCGCGTCGCGAGGAAGATGCAATTTGCCGCGTCGCCCGGTCGTAATTGCGGGATTCCCGCGGCGCTCCAGTTGCAAATTGGGTCCAATTCGCACCTTCTACCGCCGACCACGCGGCGCGCAAGCCGCGTCTTCGACGTGACGTTCGCTGCGCGAGAATTTCCTTTTGACACCGCGTCTCGCGAAACGAGGCGACGACGCCGAGCAGCAATATGTTCTACACCTGCGACGTGTCGCATATTTTACGTGTCCACAGGGCATCTCACGCTTTTTCAAGCTCGCGCCCATTTTCGCACTAAAAAAATGTTGAACATGAAGTTTACGGTAATTGCCCAGAAGGAAAAAAATACACAACGCTCGCGAGTCAGTCGATTGGACGTGGAATGTCCCATACGTGTGTTTACATATACACGTCGCACTTTATTGCTATTCGACTACTTAGATAATCGCGAGTTATCGTCATGGGAGATTCTCACTCTAAGCGCTTCCTTCGCGCATTCCGGCTGTACGTTCGCGGGTGCAAGGTCACTGCAAACCGGTTTAAGATTTTTGTGTTCGCGCTGCATTTCCTGCGAAATACAAAAAAAATGATCGCTCGTTAAAATTTTTTAATTAACTTATCGATTACATTTGGTGCAAAATACGGAACGTTATTTTGTCCGGTTGCAAATGATTCGCCGATAATTTCCGATTCAAACAGCCGCGATGCGATATGTAAAATCGATAATCTGTCATTGTCCCCGTGATGCAACCGATAAGTGATATACAAAGTAAGCGCACAGATACCGTCGGATGACGGTCGTGTGTATGCTGCACTTTCGCAGAAATGTTCTTGCCGAGACTTCGGTCGCACGCGATACGCGATACTATATGTAATCGTTCGTCTGGAAGACGAGACACACTCGAACCCACCGACGTCCCGTCGTCCCGTGTGTTTTTTCCACTGGATTACATAAATGAGCTTCTGCAAACATTAAATTTCAAAGCAATTACGGTACAAATTACTTCGTCGTATGAATCATTTATTTCCTGGTAAGAACTGTAATAAGCAGATACAAATTGCAGACACAACAAAAAATTAATCAAAAAATGGTATTATAAAAAAATTAAATCCTCTTGCAATAGTAATTTCGCGATATTGCCATGAATGTCGCGTCGTAAAATTAAGTAAACGAGATTGCCAACACCATTTTTTTTTTGTCTGCTGATAAAAAAAATCACATGATAAAAAAATCACCGCTGTGTGATTTTCGGTCTTAGTCTGATTCCCCAGCTTTTTTTAATTGTCAGGCGATTGCACGGACTTGCAGTCGTTCGCAACGTCGTTATCCGCGTTCTTATTGCGCCTGTTGACTGATAAATCGAAATCCTATATCGATGGAAATTTTACACTTTGGTTCTTCGGTTGTGCGAGCCTCGTCGGACCACCAGATGTTCCGACGGATAAGCCCACCTAGATTACACGGTATTTGCATTGATATGCATGGATTTGTAATCCATTACGATTGCAATTCGATTGGAATCGAATTGCTCGATACACATTTTTATTTTTATTAATTTTTTTGCTCAGCCCGTAAACAAGAATTTCTATCGACCGGCAATCGGAGACGGGATGTCGCGAATCCGTAGGGTCGGACGATTTTTTTTCGATCTTCCCGCGCAAACCCAAAATCCGACATCGATCAAAGCAATTCCTCTGATAAAGTTAAGGCGCAAGAAAAGAATTAATATCGGACAAGGAAATGTGGAGTATCGGTTGGGTGAGCGTGCCAAATTTTATATCGAACGAGGAAATTTTGCGGGCAACAGTCACAGGAAATGGATAGTTATCGATGTTTGTCTGCCGTTTAGTACAAAAAATTGAAAGAAGATCCGTGTTTTAAACTGAGTTTAAAAAAATAATAAAACAACTATTTGCATGACACGACAAATAACGGCAATAAAACAATTGGTGCCGCTTAATACTTCCTACCACCTGTTTGTGTTTATTTAAGCATTTTTTCATTTTCCGTTTGCGTGATTCATACCGACAAAAAATCGCAGAGACCACGTAAAACTTTACAGATCGAAATGTTATTTTATCAAGATTGTCGGATTATTCATCGTCGGAAATACTGCGGGGTTGCGAATTGTCGCGCAATGTGTACTAAAGTCGAGCCGCGAGCCGTGACGCATAATTTAATTTCAATAATCGGCGCTCGGCGGAACAAATTATCAGTCCCAACTAAAAGTCACGTCCTCAATTTATCGATCACCGTATTGATATCACAAAGTGGTGCAGTAGATCGACCTTTCACTTCTTTTATCACTCAACTTCCTCGCCTTGGGCGTGTCAAATTTATTATTTAAGAGTCGTAAGAAAAATGATGTAAAAATTGCAAATTTTTTTGTTTTATTTTCCACACTAATATTAATTTATCATTTATGCGGATAGAACAATTCCGAAAGACCGGTTTTCACATTGCGCAATCGTCGGATTCTCTCCTGGCAACCGCGGCTCATTCACCTGGTATTGATTCTCAGATAGCAGCGACGACTACTGATCGATGCGTCTACGTCAGGAGCCTCGAGAAAGGGATTTCTCTTTTTTTCCCATTATCATCATCGCGTCTGCGCGGAGGAAGAGAAAAACACGCGCAGCGAGAACGTTGACGACGATTTATACGCGCTAAGAAGATTCTCGCCGATTATCGATCGACGCGAATCAGATTAACGCGGGTAATCGGCGTCCCGCGATCCTCGCACTCGTCTTCGTAAGGAAATTAATTAATAATTAATTAATAATTATTGGCGCTCCGTGACGTACTCGAGAGATCCGGCTTAGGCGGGAGATATCGCCGGTTTCTGAGACCGGTTTCAGAGGTAATTTGCCGGTTGCTCTTCCGCTCGGCGCTACACGCGCAATTTCTTTCGGATTGACAATGTCACGACACCACTCAGCTTCGAGATTTTTTGCTTTTTTTTCCTTCGCCATAATTGGTCTTTTATATTGTTAACACGCGAAGAGATCGTGACAGGACCTCTTCGCTCGTTGGACGTAATCGCCAGATGAAGAAAAAACCTTAAGACTATTTTCGAAAATTAATTCATCGCAAATAATATACGGATCCTCTCGAGCACCTTTTTTGCACCTGCAAAAACGTCAAGGCCCCCAATCTTGGATCTCTCGCTCAATCGAGATTACGCAAAGACTCATAAAGCGCCCGAGTCTTTTTTTGCAAAAATTTCTACGGCCATGCGGATCACCCCAACGACTGCGTTGCTCCATCCGGGGAAACCCCGGAGTTTGTCGCTTTGCCCCGATCTCGGGACAGGAGCGCAGCTATAAAAAAAAATACAAATGAATTATATTTAATTAAAAGTTGTCGGGCGAGTGAAGAGCGGCGATTGTCATGCGAATATCGCGCGTCGAACAGCGAGCGAGTTCCAGTCAATATGCCGTCGCTATACGTCGGTTGCGCAGCCGACGTCTAAGTTGCCGCGAGCGGCAAGGTCTCCCGGTGTCTCTCGGGAGTCCCATGTACGCGACAGGAACCGATGTGGGTGAAGGCTCGTCGAGAGGAGCGCGACGGGCGAGACCTTCTGCTCTCGTCGTTTATCGAATTATGCCCGAGTGACTGGCGAGATTTCAATCGTTCCTTTCGCGTCGAAATATAACGAATGCTTCTATCATTCACAAGAATCGGACGCGGACTTGAATTTTTATTATTATTATCATTATTATTATTAATTATAATATTCATAATAATAATGGTGCTTAAATCTCTTCGCCCAGTTGGTCTCTATTATAATTATACGACAGATAATAATTAAATTCATTTAATTAATAATCTTTATTACGTGCATTATAATGCGGTTCTTAGTTAATTTACGCTCGACCCGTTCAGTAAAATTGAGCTTCGAAAATATTTCTGCCTGACCGCTAATCCGCCTGCCTCGCGCCAATGAAAAGTATACCAGTGTCACAGGTTGTAGTGTCGCAGTAGACGGAATCTTCCGACCAAACCAGAAGGACGGGAAACCCGGGACGAGTGCTTTGTACTTCAGATTCGCGGCTGCCGGTGAATCGGCGACGCGTGGCGGCGCGAACGATCTTGTGACTCGCTCCAAAGGACGAGGTTTCGTCCTTACGCGACCGGCGACGACGAACCGCGATAGTTCGACCGTGATCCCGGTCACGGTCAAACTGGTTTCGACGCGACCCTGCTGCAGTTATACAGTCACGGACGTTCGAGAAAGGAGATTCCGCTGTTCTATCCTCTTGTCGATTCTTTTAGGATTTGCATTCTTAGTTTTTGTCGTAGACGTCAGGAGGATATCGGTTATTTTTTTTAGTAATAAATATAGGAGCAAAAAATTACATCGAAAAGTTAATCTAAAATAGAGAAATAAGTAATTGAACCAACGAGTTAATTTGAAAAATTCCTGCGGCATCAAAAACTCGGAAGTGCATATTGCAGCAGCCACTGCAGTTTCCCTGCGTCGCTCGCTCGATCCTATCCGCTTTATGTGAAACGGACTTCTCGCAGCGGCGCCGCGAGTGTACATTACACTTCTCTCGGTGCACCGTGATGGAATCGCCTCTCTCGCGTGCTGCAGTTCTTTCAGAAGGAAATGTGGGTGAAGGTGAGACGCCCGAAGCGCGCGAGCGGGAGCGACGCGATCGCGCTGTCACTCTGCACCAGCTTTGCGACGTTTTTGGTGAGCTGTAAAACGCGTGGAATTTTATCGTAAAAATTTCTTTTATCGAAAAAAAAAAAAAAAAAAAAAAAAAAAAAAAAAAAAAAAATGATATGGAAAATATCAGTGGGACGTTCTGTCTGGTTCGAACAACGCGACAAAGAATCGACCGTTTCACAATTATGCTAATACATTTCACAATTAATTAATACTTGATCGACAGTCTCGAGAGTCAACGATCGAACGCGGAAACTCGATTCATCGAGGATCGCAGATAAAACCACAAATAACGATCGGTCGGAGCGCCCGATGATCCCGACGTTTCCATCGGGGATCGAGACGAGAGCGACCGATTAAATCTCACGATACGATTTCGCGGGTCACGATCGCAGACGCCGCGGGATTAACGCTCGATTAATTACCCGACACGACAGCCGCGCGTCGGGGGCGACGCGCCGACAGATGCAGAAGATCGGATGCGCCGATTGTAGGCGGAAAGACAGAGATCCGAGCGACGAAGTTGAGTTGCGGTGAATCCCCTTGATGTGTGCATCAAATTTCATTCAATCCAAAAAATTAAACATTCTTGCGAGAATTTTTTTTATGCAATTTATCGGCGCAACCATATTTTGTTGTATTTTACTGGACCAAATTTTTTTTTCGCTACGAAAATTCCTCTTGGAAAATAACTTTCAGCCTGATCCGGGTTGAAAACTTCCGTGACGTCCGGCGCTCAAATTGATCCACGAGCCCGAGCCACGATATCCAGAAAAATAACTGCCATGTAAAAAAAAACACAAATCCACCCCCGCCGGTTCAACTTTTCCGTAGCTGCGCGTTCCGACCGATCCGACTGGACGGAATGAGCGCGGCGTAAATCCTCGAGTGTTTTCGTATACCGGTTATGTTACCGCTCGCGCGTTGGTCGGGTTAACGCGAATCCAATATACGAACCGGACGAACATTACGTGGCGCCGCGTTGTAGCGGAACGCGCTCGCGTTTTATTGACACAGCACCCGGATTGCGGCCGTTCGCATAAAATCCCAACAAATTGGTGGCCCTACGATTATACGCATTGAAATTGCGCGTACATACTCCAATACTTTGTATTTGTTACGCAAATTGTATTATATTTAAAAGAAAAATTCTATGGGTTATGAGCTATGAGCTATGAGCCATTATTATTGTTATCATCATAACGGAACAATTAATTTTTTTTTTTTTTTCAGAAATGGCAGGAAGTTGTCACCACCCCCGACCAATGGTTTCGCTCCGGTTACGGATGGCGGAAGACACGTGTCCAGGCTGCGCGAGAGTCTGCCCCAAGTGTGCGCGGTTGCCGCGAAGAATCTTCTTCTCATCACCTTCGGCTCCACCCTCGGATTTCCCACGATACTCCTGCCGGCGTTGCAGAAAGACGTTCCGGACATTCCGGTGACCCTCGAGGAAGTAACGTGGATAAGTAGGTGTCGTCTTTCGCCCTTCGCGGCTGGAAATGTATTGATATCCGTGAATAAATAAAATAAAATGAAATCTATGTTTTAACAGGCAGCATAAACCTGTTCGCCGTGCCGCTCGGCTGCCTCGTGAGCGGACCGCTGTCCCAGTGCATAGGACGCAAGAAGACGATGCTGCTGGCGAACATCCCGTTCATCGCCTCGTGGATCGTCATGCACTACGCGACGTCTTCGCTGATGCTGTTTCTCGCACTTGCGCTGACCGGACTGACCGGCGGTCTTGTCGAGGCGCCGGTCCTCACGTACGTCGCCGAGGTCACGCAGCCCCATCTTCGGGGTCTGCTCGGCGCGACCTCCACGATGTCCATCATACTCGGGGTGTTCACGCAGCTGCTGGCCGGCAGTCTCGCCGACTGGCGAACCGTCGCCCTCGCTAATATCGTGTTTCCGCTGCTCTGCGCAATCGCGCTCTTTCTTGTGCCGGAGAGTCCGTACTGGTTGGCAGGTGAGTCGTCACCGACGAAATCTGCACGGATATAATTTTTTACGGTCCGGAAATGTCTAATAAACGACGACAATTAATCTTTAACGATAAATGAATTTCGTTCTCCAAAGGCAAAGGACGAATGCGCGAAGCCGAAAAGGCCCTCTGCTTCCTCCGCGGTTGGACGCGTCCGGTTCATGTGCAGGACGAGCTGCGCACGATGGCACTGACGATCGAGCGACCGCTGGACCAGACCGCGGGTCGCGACGTGTCGAAGGAAAAATTCTGGGAGCCTTACATGAGGCGTTCCGTCTCTGTGCCCTTCGCCCTCGTGACTCTCGCCTTCTTCATCTCCTCGTTCGGCGGTTCCGCCACTCTGCAGACCTACGCGGTCTCGATATTCGACGATCTCAACGCGCCGATGGATAAATACACCGCGACCGTTTGCCTCGGCGTCGCCGAGCTCGTCGGCACGCTCACGTGCGTCGTCGTAATACACTTCACCGGAAAGCGAAAGCTCAATTTTCTCTCGATCGGCGGCACCGGACTCTGCTTCTTCTGCTGCGCCGCCTACTCGATTCTCCTCAGCTACGACCTCATCGACTCCCAGACGTTCACCTGGGTACCGACGACTCTGCTCATCGGCGCGGCTTTTCTGTCGCACACGGGAATCAGGATACTCGCGTGGATCCTCGCTGGCGAGGTTTTTCCCTCGCAGGTGCGTCACCGATATTTTCACAATTTAACAAATAATTTCTCGAACGTTTTCTCGTTAATATATATATTTTTTATTTTTTTCATGGTAATTAATCGTCTGATTATTGCTAACTGATCAGGTTATTCATTTATGGTGAATTAATGATTGATTCTTGTATTATTACAGACCAAAGGTGTTTATTGCAATTTGCACGGATCATCCGCGACGGAAAAAATAATTATACATTTTCTTTTCGTAGGTCCGAGCAAGCGCGACGGGTATCGCGGCATCGATCGGCTACGTCTTCACATCGGTTGTGAACAAGACGTTTCTGTACATGGTCGGTTCGCTCGAGCTGTCGGGCACTTTTCTCTTCTACGCGGCGATGAATCTCGCGGGAGGAATCCTCCTGTACTTCGTACTGCCGGAG
The DNA here is from genome assembly GCA_964034905.1 of Itoplectis maculator. Classification (NCBI taxonomy): domain Eukaryota; kingdom Metazoa; phylum Arthropoda; class Insecta; order Hymenoptera; family Ichneumonidae; genus Itoplectis; species Itoplectis maculator. The sequence goes on along the minus strand of OZ035854.1, from coordinate 6,926,910 downwards.
ACGGAGGGTCGCACCCTGCGGGAGATCGAGGAGCACTACGCGGGCATAAGCAATCTCAAGAACCGGCCGCGAAAGGAAGACGTGCAGTTCAAGGAAAAATGGGCTGCGACGAATCCCGCGGTGATACGCGACGACCTGGAAAGCAAACTCTGAGCGGATGATATTTTTTTTTATTTTTCGTTCGTCGCGAGATCAGGGAAGAAATTTTGTACGAATGGAATTTCGTATAAATATTCGCGGCCAGGAATAATCAACGTCGATGATTTTCTCAGGCGCGCCGGTCGTGTACCGAATTGCATTTTGCCTCGCTTTGGGCTCCTATTTTTTTATCCTCCCGCACAAACGTACCTCAGTCTTCTAATCGTTTAATCGATAATGTAGGGAGACGTAGGTGTCTCGATATTTTTTGTACATTGCTGATTTTTTAACGTCTAATTTTACAACGACTTCGCGCTGTAACTTCGCGTCTACGCGATACCGCGAGATTGCATGTCCGTCGGGAGCAGACCGAACGGACGCGAAATCTATATCGCTGCGTGTGAAATTTTACGGCCCCCCGGCGATTCCAGTCGAAAAGTTGATTTTCGGTTGAAACGATATTTCGATAGTGTCGAAAAATTATGAGGCCAAAATATGAAAATGCAAGAGATTCATTTCCATTAAAAATGGTCACAAAAATAACGCTGAAAGAAATGTATAACCTCACGAAAAATTTTGGTTATCGCTGAGATCGGTAGAATATCGTGCCAAATAATAGTGTGACACACACGATTTACTCGAGCGAGGTGCTTGAGCCTCATCGAGCTGTCACGACGTCCTCGTCGTCACCGGATGCTAGTGTCAAAGTCGTTCGAAACAAACGCGAGACAATCGCCTCGATCGCGAAAAAATCAAATTTTTTCATTACGTATTTTTTAAAATGTTGTCTTTCGCCAAGATCGGTAGAATAATCGTGCGAAATATCAAATGTGCCGCTCGCTTTACACGATCGAGGCGTTCGAGCCTCCCCGTGCTGTCTCGTCGTCACACCGGACGCGAGTGTCAAAATCTTTCGAAGTTATACGCGATGTAATCGCCCCAATCGCGTGTCAGACACGAACATCTTTTTACAATCATCGAAACGCTTTCGGCCTCTCGACAGATAAACACAGGTATAAATATCGCGTCGGCGTTCCATCCGCATCTGCCGTTATCGCGCGATCGCGTGTCAGATGCGCCGACGATAAAATCACCAAAAAAAGAAAAAAAAACGTCATTCTTCCTCAACTGTTACGTCGTCGATGTGCTTTAACTTCAAATCGTCGAATGTCACTCGCAATCAGCCGCGCGAGCGCCGATCGATCTCTGACGGACGATCAATCGCCAAAAGACTAAATTAAATTTAAGATTCGCTTGTGTGCGTTTTCAAGTACAACAAGTTATATATATAAATATATGTAAGTCGTGCGCATGTGAGCGCGCGAAATTTTGTAAATACATTGTAATCGAAATATACATACATTGTTCAGATATCTGGAATCGAATGATCGATGAGTAAATGACAAATATCGGACACGTAGCGTATTCTTATTTTTTTGTCTTTTTTCTTCCACTCTAGATCCAGACACACGTAAAAAAGATACGACGAAGGAAAAGAATGTGTAGCCTCGCGCGTCCGACATTGTCGGGCTCCGGCTTCGCCGACGACGAGTGACGAGTTCCTCGTTCGTCGGCCTCAGACTTTGCCGACAGGCGACGAGACCTGCTCGTTTGTCGGCCGCTGGCCCGTCGTGTCGCCCGCCGCCGGCCTCGCGCTCGCGGGGACGAAGTATTTCTCCACCATGTCGAGGAACTTCTCGTGACGCAGGATCTTCAGGACACGCAGGATTTTCCGTGGGATGTAGGGCAACCTCAGGGAGCGCAATTTCGCACCCCCCAATTTTTTTCCGCGCGTCGGGCGTCGTGCGACCTTGTCGGCATGTCCTTTTCTCGACCTTGAGCGTTTTTTCAGGGTGGGACTTTGAGTGGGCTTTTTTCTTGCGGTATTCGAAGTTAGCGCCGGGCAATTTACGAGCAAAAAACGGTGACTCTTATTTATTTTTTATCCGAGGAGGAAAAACATACAAAACAAATCCTGGCCATGATTTTACGTAACGATTAATCATGTCGAAAAATCCCGGGGACCAAATGTCAGATGTTGTCAGAAAAAAAAAAAAAAAAAAGTTTGTTTTTTGCGATTTCTTACGAACGATTGAAAAAAAAAATCTGAGAACCACTTTCGCATATTAACTGGAGTCATCTCAACCGTTTGCAATAAATCGTTTCGTACCGAAATTTCGCGCTGCCGTCAGTCTCGCGTTGCGTCTGCGTCTTCGGGTGACGTTGACGCGGCTGCATTTGGGGGTTGAATTCGGCCTTGGATTTCAAACCGTTGTGCGTCATGATTTTCTTTCGCGAATCCGAGAATGTAACCTGACTCGAGTGTCACGCGGAGAATTTATTTTCGTCGAACGTCGATCGGAAGCTCCACCTGTCGTCTGCTCAAACTGCTGTCGTCGAGACGAGGTAAATAATGTGTAAAGCTGCGTTGCCATGGAATCGGAAGCGAGCGATATATCGCGATAGGCCGGCCACCTGCAGCGACCGCGCACGAATCCTCCAGTCGACTCGAGCCGAGGCGACTGCGTCGATAAAACAGACACCTACTCGACATTATTTTTCCACGCTCTCGTTTCCGGCTCTCGCGCCGTCGCCCGGTTTTCGTAACGCAGCCACGATCGATAGAAAAAAATACGAGCGGCGAATGAGAAGGACAATTAAACTTCGATTTTTAGACAACGAATTGGGTCGCGCGCGAATGACACGCCGGGAAAATTCCTTGACCCGAATGCAAAATCAATCGCAGGCGGGATCGACGAATGTCTGCACGGGTGGATGACAGTCCAACTGTTTTTTTAAATATTATTATTTATTTTATTTTATTTTGTACTTTAATGGACGAAAATACGAGTTTACGACGAATACGAAAGAATAATTAGAGTAGTCATTCATTTATAAACCTCGTTGAGGATGCATAAGTGTATTTAAAAATGGTTCGAAGAAGAAAAAAATGTTCTCTCCAAAAGAACGAGAAGATACGAAAAATCGCCGCGACACTGACGTCTCAAAATAGCCACTACGAACCTCCAAGAAAAAACCATCGTCGCTCAAAAATCCCACTTTTCGAAGACACAAAAATCCTTGACCCGAATCTACAATTAATCGCCGCAATTAACAAACCCTCGCGCGGCCCGCGTGCAGGTCTCTTCGTTAACTGCAGCCGCGACGTCGTGTAGCACGCGTCGACCAATCCCGTAATTTTTCATTTTTTAAAAATCCCCTCGTCCCGAAACACACGAAATTGGCAAAAAAAATTGTCCCATGGTTTGCAGGGTAAAATCAACAAGTTGCAATGCTGGTTTGCCGGAATCGCGTAGGCGGACGTGAGAGATAGAAAGAGATAGCGAGCTCGGCGCATGAACGACCTGCGGTGGGGGAGCGGGGGATGAGGGCGGGAGAGGGGGGAGCGGAGGGTGGAGAGGGGAGGGCGATATATTGATGTCGTGCGGGTCGTCGAGACGCAGGCGCGTCGCCGACTTCGCGGGGATTGGCACGGGCGGGGGTCTCTCCTCCTCGAAATGGTCGATATTCGTGGCTATAGCGCGGTCTTCTCTGGCCCACACAGTCGCGCGACCCTCTACCGAGGACAGTTCAGTCCGCTTTGTGTATCCCGAGCGTAAGTCGCGGTCGCAACGGCGAAGAACGAAAAAACGAAACAAAAAAACGCAAAGAAAATCCCGCGACCCCCGCCGAGTGTCGAGAATTTTTTCGGTCGCGTTATTTCGCCGCGTGTGACGCGCGACTTCGGCAGCTTCGACTCGGGATCGCGATCGGCGCCGATTTTTTTCCCCCGCGACCGCGAAGTGCGACAACCTGCGACAACCGAGTGCCCGAGTGCCCGGGGCTCTCTTCTTTTCTCTCTCTGTCGCGTGGTGAACTCTGCTCCACGTCCGGCGGTGTAGAAGGAACTCGCTGTCGTCCTCGCAACATCCTCGCTCGAGGTACGGTGCGCCGACACGCTGCTGACATTAATGTTGCTGCTTTAAAAAAACGGATAAGAAAAAAGGGCGAAAAGGGAAAGGGGAAAAAAATTGCGACATAAACATTAATATATGTCACACGACTTGTGCCGTAGGGAATCGCGAATTAGCGATTCGAATTGAATAAAAAAGAGTATGTGATATCAATAATAATAACCATATATTTAAAAAAATCAGTAAAAATCTGGTTCAGAGTCGGTGAGAGAAAAGATTCCTCTGACTGGTCTGTCTGCGTCCGTCTCTGCGTCATCGACTCAGGCTGAGCGTACGCGATAAATAATTCGTCACGTACTCGGGGAGATCATGTATTTTTTTTTTCTATTTACTTCGAAGAAAATTTTTCGTCGTGTGCCATATATTTCGGAAAATCGAGTCTTGTCGGTTCAGGGGTGTTTTCCCTCTGCAACACCCCGCCGGCTTGCTATCGATCTCTTTTCTCCACTGTGTGTGTGTATGTGTGTGTATGAGTGTGTGTGCGAGAAACTGGTGCACCGGACTCTCGGCGTCTTGCTCGCTCACATCTCTCATCTCCGCGACGAGCGACACGTCTGCTCCGTTCCGTTCCTTCTCCACTGCTCGACTTCCTCCTTTTTTTCTCATTCTTTTATCTCCGTGCTCCGCGACGACCGACATGTACATATATGTTGCTCCTAGTTACTCCACTTCGTGTATGCGACTTTTATTCGCGCCCCCAACAAGACCTGAATACAATACACGTTTCTCTCTATTTTTTTCTGTCTTTTTCTCTCCTTGGTTCATTATATGTATAAAAGTCAGTCTCGCTGGTTGACCGATTTTTTCGAGGTCGACATTTGTTTATCGGCGCGGACGCGCGATAACCGCTTCCGACGTTTTTCGGAGCCTCTCGACTCGTCCTCACCTATGTAGACCTTATGTACACTCTTTATGTACATTTCCACTATTCGCCCCCCCCCCCCCGAACTATACGGACAAAGCTTCGCGCTTGGATTCCGCGAACAAAGGTGCAGAGGCCTGATGTGGCACAGAGCGATAATTGATTTCGCTGTAGGCGACGACGATTGCAATTGTGTTTTCAGTTCATTTTTTGTTGGTAAATGTTTTTATTTTATTTTTGATAGGTTTTTTTATTCATTTTTATTTGCGGTTCGTGAATGGAGTAAAAAATGTTATTGAGTTTGTGATGTAATGAATAGGGAATTTTATCCATCATGAGGATTTGCCTGGTTTTGGGAAAAATAGAATATTGTGTAGCAAGGGATTAGGTCGGCAATTGCAACTCGTGTGAAAATTGAGGTTACAATATTTCCTCCCAAACGGCGAAAGCGAAACAATTGTGAAATGCGCACACGCGAAGCAATCTTTTCAAAATTGTCATGCAATTGTCAGGAAACCGGACACTTTCGTCCCACAAAATTGAAGTAGAAAGCACCGCATTAATGCACGAGTAGCAAACAATTTTTTTTTTTATTATTATAAGAGTATCGTGTGAAAAAATCGATCGTGACTCCAGACGCGATTTCTTTTCATCTGACGGACGAGAGGTTAAGACTCATTTCTTCCGCCCGTGCGACCGGCGGATCCACGAGAAATTCTTGCGCCTCGTTTGACCGGCTGAGACCTTCCGCCATTGATCACCAGCTGAGAGGCGTTCGCGCTTCGTCGATCAAACGGCGACCCCCGGCCGTAATGAGACTTCCCGACGAGGGCGCTCGAAATTTACTTCCGATTTCCGAGAGGGCGAATTTTCCGCCGATCGCGTCGACCCAAAGTCCCGTCGAATAAACTCGCATTAACTGATTCTAAAAAAAAAAACCATCGCCAATTTCTACCAATATTCATTTTCTTAACTATTCATTTAAAAAATTGCATTAGCACGCAAAGTTGCCGTCCGAAAAATGGGCCAAACGTTCGCGCAGCGTGACCGATGCCTTGGCGTAAGGCGCCCGGGTGATCGATCATCGGAAAATATTTGTTGCGCGTTGCCTCGGCGCTCGGAAATCCCGGAGGAGCGTGATCGGCGAGCGTGAGCGACGGGGAGCTTTTGAAAAACACGGAAGGGGCGAGAAGACGTCGAAGGGGGTGGTGAGCTTCGCCTCCACCCTCTATCGGCTCGGGTCCGTCGAGCGAGCTCGGCAAAGTGCTGCCCGAGAGTCAACGGCGAAAAACTATAGAGCATCGATGTACCCGGAGTGCCGTAATGAGGAGACTGCGATTAATCGGTTGGCTTCGGCGCTGCCGATAATCGATTGACCGGCGAGGCCGTACAACCGGTGGAATCTCGCTCCACCGGTAAAATCGTCGCAGGCAGTGACAAACGATCGCTCGGTAAAATCGGGCGTGAATGAAAAGTCCAATCGTTCGTGGAAATCACGAGGAAGGAGGAGAGAGAAATCCATCGGGGGTGGATCGCTTATCATTGGAGGTGGCGCGCGGGGAGAGCAGAGCGTCACGCGAGTCGTCGTCGGCGTCGGGCTCGGTGAAAACGCTCTCGGACGTCTGAGCTGCGCATCGCTTTATCTACTGTACACGAGCTGTTAACGGGGAAAAGGTCACTTATTTCCAGGAAACGCTGGGCAGAGCCGATAAGTACTACGAGGCATTTGTAAAGCGTTAAGTCTATTTATATGTGTACATATATATTTATATGTATTACACGTTAGTAGGTATATGTATGTTTGTGTATATGCGTGTACGTAATATACATACGTATTGCGTTCTCTGACGTTCCGGCTTTTGCCCCTATGTGCCCTACGAATGAGATCCCCGGGAATGAGAATCCGAATAGCGCTCGAGCCAAACGACACGCTCAACCTAGAGTCGTAACCCGTCCGTTATTCCCTCCGACTCGCTCGAGGTTTATTTGTCCCGTAAACAGTTTGATGGCGTTTCTTCAGTATATCCCAGTTGGTAAATCCATGAACGCTTAATTGAAGGCAAATAAAAATGTTGCCTGTACGCCCGATTCGCATTATTCGTGGTAAAAGCAGACTTAACAATAATAATAATGAAATTAAAATAATTTAATGACATTTTTTATCTAAAAAGGGTTATATTAGGCATAAACTCATTCGTTGGAGTTCGAGAAGCGAATCAATACAGAGAAAGAGCCGAATTTACCAGCAAACAGAGCGAAACAACTGCGCTCGTTTTTCCACGTGAGACTCGCCGAGCAAATGATATCGATTTCGGGTGTCTCGCCGCTCTCGCTGGTCGGATCCTCCACACTGGCTGCACGGCACATGACGGACGATTGTGTGCGCTCGCGTCACGGTCCCCTATTTATTTTTTCAACTTTTTGGGGGAGACGAGAAATGAGACGCGCGTAACAGGGAAATCGGGGAGAATGATCCGCACCGTAATCGAACGAGCAATCTCACAGGCCCGTGGCTTTTTCGCGTCACGTGCGCTGAGATATTTAATTTCGCAGCGCGCCAGATGCGACGCGCCGTCTAAATCGCACAATACTCTTTTTACGCCTCGGGTGAAACTTCCAGCGTGGAACGTGGGATACGAGATTGCATTGTGATAAAAATTCAACCGGAAATATAACGCACAATTGCTGAAAGCTTTACGCATGGAAATTGTGTGATAAATTAAAAAGGCGAGCTCGAAGTAAAATTAATTTGAGGTGCAGTGAAAAACGTTAAGACACTCGAGTCTGCTATAGAAACAATTTAATTTCCGCGAGTTTTGATTCTATTTTTTCTGTAATTTGATTTTTACGAATGTATCTCGATTTCACGGAAATTATAGATTTAATTTAATTTTTATGAATTTGCCTCTATTTCACGGAAATTGTAGATTCAATTTCTTTACAAGTTTGCGACTTAGACTTTGCGTAGATGAGCCACACGTTACAACACCGAGTGTAGATTTTCTCGTTGGGTCCTGACGAAAAATGCGAATCTGTGTTCGATTTGGTCCCTATCGGGTCGGCCTGACCTGACCCTGAAAGCACAATGAAAAATGGTTTTTATAACAAAAAATGCCTTCAAGTCTTATGCACATCACGCACTGCCAATACGCAGTTTTGCACAATGGAGTATTAAAATACAGGAAGAGAAAGTAAATAAATAAATTTGTAAGTAAATAAATAAATTTGAAATTAGTTCAATTACTTGAGCCCCACGCAATTTTATTTTCCGGGTATTTTCGCCTCCATTCACGAAAAGTACACGGTTAGCTCGCCAACCGGGGCGACAGACGATAATGTTGCCTCGCATCGGGTAGCTCGAACACGGCTGAGATTGGGCAGAGAGAGCGTTACCAGTCGGGTCAAACTCGGGCGACTCTACGTGCAAATTGGATTCGCCCGATACGCGGTCCCTTAATTAAAACCAGCGTCGTATCCAGGTTCCAATCAGGGGACGACGTTGAAAATACACGATGAAATAAAGGACATATATTTAAATATATTTTAAGGGGATAATACGAAACGATAAAATTACAAATATTCTACGAATCCAGGGAAAGACCGATACGAGACTAAGCGCGAGGATGAAAAAATCCAATTCTCTTTCGACTTCCAACCCCCGAGGAGGCGAAGGTCACGGCCGACCGGCGAAACGACTCGATAAAACCGGATATCTCGATAAATTATTCGCGAAGGAAAGTTTAAAAAAATCTCTCCGACTCCGACCTCGACGAATCAGAGGCCACGACTCGAGTGAAATGACGACATCGATATAACTCGGTGTAACTCGATAAATTGGTCGAGTTAAATTTTCATGTTTCACCCATCTGTGTTTCGCGTGTCATCTGTGCTGAAGTCGAGCTCGAGATGCCTCGTAATTAATTAAACTAGACTCGCAGACGACGACTCCCCCCACACCGTCACATTTCTCCGACTCTCGAGCTCGTTATTATTATTTTATATGATTCACGCAACATTAGATGTGCAAGTGCATATGTGTTAAACACACGCAGAGACACCGAGAAGATTACACACGCGGCTCTGACGTCAGCGTCGACGCGAGAGGGAGGCCGGTGGAGACCAAACTTTACAGGGTTGGAAAACGCGTCAGCCCATTTCGCAGCTATCAACCCTCAACCCCCGTCGATGATACACTCGAATTTGCATGATACGCGTATCATGCGCGATTTGCCGTCGAGCGTGTCACTCGCGTCACGGCCGATTTGCCGCGCTGATTCGGTGACAAACACCGCGCGACAATCAAATTCCGTTACCCGTCCCAAATTTAATTTCCCACCGAAAATTTCTCGTTCCGCATCGAGCGCGACTCACGCGACGAGAAAACGCACCGACTAAACCGCACCGAGCGAGTGAAAATCCGCAGTCGGTTCGGGAGCTCTCGGCAACTTCGAGCGCGGGATAATTCTCGTCGCGTTTCCGATGTATCCGACGAGTTGGGAAACTCGTCGACGTAGATCTCGTTGCGCGCGGAGAACATATACTAAACGACGTTATGCGGGCTTCCGAACTTCGCGCAAACACTCGTTGAGCGTGCACCGTGAATCTGCAGCGTGAAACAATACCGCCGCGACTGCAGGATGTTTAAAGATGCATTGGTGGCGACGAGAGCAAAAGTTTTCGTCCTGTTAGAGTTCGAGTGCGGGGCCGGAATGTAATCCAGTGAAAAATGAAATCCATTGAAAAAACGTGTGATATATTTTTTTTTTATTTCTTTAGAGAAAAACTATCGAAATTTTCCTGCTCGCTATCGTCACTATCCGGCTACATCGAAGCCCGTGCAAAAAATAAATTACGAGCAAGACAACAGGCTGGTTAAATCAATTCCTCGAGACCTCCTGGGCACGTTCCAAAAATCGGGCAGTATGTCACGGTGGAACACATAGCACACACACACATATATATTTATGCTATATGTGCACCATATATATATACACACACAACAGTGCACTATTATTGTTCTCCCTCCTGGCAAGGAAGCCCGGGGATTCCCCCTCGCCCCTTCCAGAAAGGGCGAGAATAATAACGCAAAACGAGCGAAGGGTCTTGAACCCCGCGTGACTTTCTCCCAGTTCGAGCTCGCGCTCAGCCGAGGGGTTCGAAAGGGCGGGTGGTTTGGGGTCGAACGAGCTTGAGACGAGGGATGACTTCACCATTTTTTTTTTTTTCATCGCCGACTATAAGATTGGTTTGCGTGAAGCTCGTGAGCCTCCCGCGAGAATCGCGAGCCACAAGGGTGCGGGGGGGGGGGGAGGGGGAGGGTGAGGGTGAGACCTATATCGACCGGCATTCCGAGCCCCGTGGATAACGCGCGTTATTGTAGCATCAACGTCGTTCGTCGTCGTGTTCACGAGAAACCGAGCGGTGGTTTCATCTGGCACCCACGCGCTCGCCGGATCAATAATCTTTGGGGAGGGGGATAAGGGGCGAGGGGAATGGGAGAGGAGGGCCGAGGGGGTTGGGCTTTCTGTGAGGAAACTCGATGTCTGCGTAGTCGTCATCGGTTATCGCCGCTTCACTCCGGCCCGCGGATATCAGAGTCAGGGCGGGAGGAGAAGGAGGGGGGGGGGGGGAGGCGGAGTAATAATCGAAATTCACGTGAAAGGACTTGCGAGAACGTTGTTGGGTTGAGGCCGGGGCAGGGGGGAAGGATCAAAGGGTCCTCGAAGTCGCGAGGGTTGGCGAAAGCTCGAATTACCTGCAAGTGCGTCTTTGACAGGAGAACGACGCGATAGGATTGTGATGAAAACGGATTAGACTGCGGTAATTGTGATGGGAAAGCTTGAGAAGTTATTTGCGGATTTCTGTAAAAGCTCAGTGAAATCTAGATGTTCCCAAAAGTTCGTGGGTCTTGGAAATATATATGTTACAGACGTTTGATGATTTTTGTGAAAATGTCGCGGCCATTTGATTGTCAGACTCGAGAATAAATGGCACGAGTAACGCAAACAAATGCCCCGTCAGTGGGGTGAGTGTTTGTGAATGTCGGACGGTTTCCGCGGGCATAAGTAAACGTAATCAGCCTGCAGTCCCGTATTAGACATTGTATTAATGCCAACTACTGGGCGGCAAGTAGAAGTGGCTTCCAGCTGAGCAAATTTCTCGGGGTCAATAATAACCCGGGCTAATAATACGTCTCAAACTCTCGAAGGACGAATGACACGTGCCGAGCCCAGTAGCTCCCGACAAATCATCCGGAGCATTGAGCGCTTTCCTGACGTCGTACAAAATCAGTTAACTTTAATAATTGACATGCGCGTTTAAGTCTACAATATATTTCCTTCTTCGCGGCCACACTATCCGAAGACTTGCACAGTAGTTCCAGGTTAATTTGTAGTCAATTTGACACGAAAGTCGATATTAAAAAAAAAAAAAAATGTGATCCCGATTCGAGCAGCTCTTGGCCCGGGGGCCGATTAAGGATTTCTGATAAACAAAACAAACAAGCGCCCGGGTAATCCAGTACAAATAAAAACCGTAAAACGAGTTTTGATAAAAAAATTGACTTCCCATTTGTGTCCTGTTAAGGCAAGGGAAAAATAAAATAAAATCAGTCTCCTAGAGTCTTCGGCCGTTCGCAGTAATAATCGACATCGACGAGTCGAGAGACAGTGAGGACGAGGAAAAGTCTAAGATGAGACGAGATGAAGCGCTCGATCGCAATTGAGAGAAGTCCGCGCTTGGTCTCCCCTCCCTTTCTTACTCTCTCATTCTCTCTCTCTCCCTGTCTTTGCACTCGAGGAGCGGAAAAATAAGGGCGAGGAAGGACGCTCGATCGATCGACGCAAGGGGCAATCACGAGATTGCGTCTTCTGTAAAAATGACCTGCGCCTTCTGGGTCGCTTCTACTGACGGATATATTTTCATCCCTCGCGTCCTACTCTCTGTTTTTCTCTCTCGCACTCGATGACCACTTCGGGCGTCCGTTTATAGAACTTTTCCAGCTGTGCCGGACTAGACCGCACGAGATACGTCTGCGATCGACTCACGCGGCTCTGGTGTTGGGGGGAAGAGGGGAAACACTGCGAGGTCTGCCGCACGCGGGCGGTTTATTCAAGTGAACGACTGGCGGGTCTCTCAGCTCCCAGTATATTGACCATCGCGACGAGGTCCGAAGCTAGCGTGTGTAGTATATTGACCATCGAGCGTCGAGGTCCGCGGCTGCGGTGCGTAATCGCGAACCAACACCGACGAACACGCGTGCAAGGTCTGGATAGCGCGAATTGTGTGTCGCACAGTCGATTTTAACGTAACCGCTGCGATGCGGAGCCGTTGGTAGGCGTGGTTTATAGTGCTGCTGCTGCTGTTGCTGCTGATGCAGCTGCTGCTGGTTGAGATCGGAAGGGAGAACATCGGAGTGGGAGAATGAGGAAGGAGGGAGAGGGGGGGGGGGCAGCCGGGCGAGAAGGGGAAAGGATAAGGGGGTCTAAGATAATGAAACTCATGTAAACTCACGTACTACTTTCGACTATAGTCAAATGGATTTGCGCCAGTGTAGGTCACATGTGTGTTGAAAATAATGATAAAGTTCGCGTGCGGCGAGTTATCGACAGGTAACGAAGAATGAAGACACGAGAATTATCGTTACGAGTACGGCAACGAGGTTAGCAGGGGATGAAACGGTTTAGTGGGGAACGAAATTTAATTATTGCGAGATTATTTATATACTTTTATGATATTTTAATTAGATTGATAATTAGTTCGACCTTTGGGTTGATGGAGTGAAGATGATCTTGCAAGATAAATGAGACATTGACATTCATTTATATTTATGGTCCCGGAGGCCTGTCTAAAATGTATAGAAATACAGAAAAATTGATTAAATTTAGTGACGCGAGCGCGTTAATTTTACGTCGCCATTGTTTGCGTGAATTCAATCGACGCGACGGCGCGAGCAAATGGATAGATCCGAAGGAACACGAGTCGCGCGCTGAAAATAACGGGACGTTCGTTTTGCGGAGAAGAAATTACAATGTATTTCGATTCCCGTGATCCAGTTAGTCGAACGCGCGCGCGCAACCGGCAAAATTAATCAATCAGGCGCAAACAAAAAGACACCGATAATTGAACGATTGAGTTGAGCCCGAAGCGGCGATGCTTAGAATTTCGACAAATGTTTCATTTCATTTGCCCGCGATATTTTCGATATTATTATCACAAAAAAAAATTTGTATAAGCTCTAATTCGCCGAATTTGGCCAGTTTTGCTTTGCTCCCCCCCCCCCCCCCCCCCTTATTTGTCGCCCCCTCGTGGCTAGCGCGTCACAACCCGCGCGAAGATAAATAAAAGAGGTCAATAAAGGCCGCGCGAAACGACGAACGAGGAAGCGGCGACGTGCACAGGTGGTCGAGCGTTTGCGTGAGGGGGAAAAAAACGACGTCGCTATCGCTCGGCGTTCGGCCAAGGAACGCGACGATCGCGAGCGCCGGATGCGGCGACGGTGTGAGGGGAGGAGGGGCTCGGGGCCACCGGTTCCCGGGGGGGGGGCACGTAGCCCGTGATCGTCGTAGCAGTCGCGCGACAATCATACAACGCGTCGAGTTCGCGCGACGAGCTTGTTCTGGTTTTATCTGTTTCTTTTTTTTTTTTTTTTTCGTTTCATTCGCCGCTCTCCTTTTGCCCTTCCGAGCGACTCGACGAACCGCAGATCGTATCGCGGGGTCGACGATGGTGGAGCCGGGAACGAACGGGGCCGGGCGGGAACTCAGTAACTCAGTAATTCATTGATTAATCAACGAGTCGCGGGAGCGGAGTGAAAAATTGAAGAGAGAGCGGGAGGGAGAAAAAAAGAAGGAAAAACGCTGACGAGAATATTGGAATATTAAGACCAGGGGAAACGTAAAAAAAAGGCAAAGGAGAGGAAAAAAAATCGAAGCCCGAGAACCTGGTTACTCCTGGGGCCCTGGGTGGCCAGGAACGTGAGCTATGTCCGGGAAGAATCCAGCAGCCGCCGGGTCGATGAGGGACGAGGTACTCGAGCTCCGCACGCGGATGACCCGACCGCTTTCCATCGTGGAGATAACGCCGCCGAAATTGCCACCGGTACCCGCGGAACGCGGACAATCCTCGAGCTGCCACATATTGGACGCACTCGCGAGAATATTCTGGTCGCGGGGGGAGGCGGGAGGAGCAGGGGGAATGTTATTTTAATAACTTGTTAATTCTTGCCGAGACCAAGTTTTCGAGTGACAAAGAGAAAATCATTGTTTTGTAACCATTTGTTTGCGGAACATTTTTTTTTAAGTTTTGGTGGTGACGAACCCTGGTAGAAAATTTACGGCGTTACACTCGGCGCTAGTCAGGCCCTGGTCAGGGCCGTGTTATTCAAGTCTGAGCCTGATCAGTGCCTGACTTGGGCCGATGTAACGCTTGTGATTTTTTACCAATGAAAACGCAAGTTTCGCCGATTTTCTTCGGCAAATTCATAGTATTTCGAGTGCAGTTCGGCAATGTCGTGTTTTGCGACGCCTAATTGGATGTTGTTGTGGTGTCGTCCCCGGCCACTCGGTGTGTGACGGCTGCTTTTACACACAGTAATTCGCGCAATATGCGACCTCGCAGTCGTCGCTGGCTCCTGTGGTGTTAGCATTGCGGCGGGTATACAGAGATCGCCCGGCACGGCCGACGATAATCCCACTCTCACTGGTAATCCCTGGGATGATCGCGCACTCCTCGGGTCTGAGTAGACTGAGCTCGGCGCAGTTTTAGAGGGAGAGAAAGGGACGACAAAAAAACAGAAACGCGTGTAGACGCGAGACGAACGAATGGAGTCTGGTATCGGGGGAACAAGTTTTCTCAGGGAAAACTCGGTATCCCGGTTTGTCGCTGCACGATTTAGGGTTTCCTATATACTTTTTTTTAATCGAAATGTAGATACGAAAAGCTGGACGTTAATTAGCAGAAACGAAAAATCTGACGTAAACGGTCATCCAGGTGATTTTTTGGGGGCGCACAAATTAATCCACCGCGGAAGTTAATCTAACGGCTCTCATCCAACTGACTGCTATAAATTAGTTGAATTAGTCACTGTTCGATTGCTCGATGTAGATTGGTCAGCCTGACTTTCTGAAACAACTGGCCGACATATTGTCGATGGTGTCGGTTGATTCGTCGGCACAAGTAAGCGAGTCGCCTGGGGCGCGTTTTCCCGGCAAATTAGTTGTTCTAATCGACGATTACTATCCGCGTGACGTCGGACTTGTCGTGTCATTGGGTTGCTTCAATTTTCTCATGCTTTGTCACTTAAAAAAAAATGCAAATTTAAGACAGTAAGAAATTCATGCAAAAATTTGTTAGTTCTGCAAAGTTGAGTTAAAGATCTGTGTTTCAATTAAATTTCATACTTATCGCAGTGTGTAATGCAAGATTTCTCAATTTCAGATGGCGGGTCAGGATCCAAAATGGCAGAAAGACGCGGCGGATCAAAATTTTGACTACATGTTCAAGCTGCTGATAATCGGCAACTCGTCGGTTGGCAAGACGTCGTTTCTCTTCCGTTACGCCGACGACTCCTTCACCTCGGCCTTCGTGTCCACCGTCGGTATCGACTTCAAAGTTAAAACGGTCTTCAGACACGACAAGAGGGTCAAGCTACAGATTTGGGTCAGCACCGATTATCCGCTTTCCTCATTCGGTTGCCTTTCCGGATCCTCTGACGGGTTGTCTCTAGAGTCGAGTGTTCGAGAAATCACGGCAGCCTGTAGATTCGGACAAGAGGGGGTGAGGGGGGGGGGGAGGGGACGTAGCGAATCGGTCGATGCTCGGATTATCGATTGTGACTCGGTCGTTTCGGTAGCGCCGAGACGGTAGTGTTCACGATTTTACGGCGATACGTTGCGCGCACGTGCGCTCACCGCGATACGACGTGGCCGATAAGTCGACACTGGGGAAACGGACACGTGCCCAGGGGTTCGACGTTGCAAACAGGTTGGGTTGCTGGGTTCGTCGTCGTTGCATCTTGGACATTCAAAAGCAAAACTGGCTGCCGTGTATTCTCATTCATATCGACCTATTGAATAGTCCAAATACTGAGTTTTCAATTCAATTACTCCGCAATATGGAATTAGACTCATTGTCGCGCTCATTGCTGGACACTTGTCCAGACGCAAAACTGACTGCCGTGTTTTCTCATTCATATCGACCTAGTGAATAGTCCAAATACTGAGTTTACAATTCAATTATTCCACAGTGTGGAATCGGGCTTCATTGTCCGCTTCATTGATGGATACGTACAATGATCTTACATCAAAACAATCAGCTATCTCTGCTTAAATGGCGAATCGGACATTCCCGTGTAGAAGAGTCATCGGGACGATTTGTCGGACGACACAATTCATGTTCGTTTTGTGAAAACAGGATACAGCTGGCCAGGAGAGATACAGAACCATCACGACGGCCTACTACAGAGGCGCCATGGGCTTCATCCTCATGTACGACATCACAAACGAGGAGTCCTTCAACTCCGTGCAGGACTGGGTCACGCAGATCAAGACGTACTCGTGGGACAACGCCCAGGTCATCCTGGTCGGCAACAAGTGCGACATGGAGGAGCGAGTCATCAGCTTCGAGAGGGGAAAGCAGCTGGCCGAACAGCTGGGTGTTCAGTTCTTCGAGACCTCGGCCAAGGAGAACATCAACGTCAAGGTTGGTTCTTGATAACACGAGACGCGTCGTTGTTGGTTGACAGAACCGACTCGGCTCGTCTTGGGCAAGTCAATAGGATCTACTTTGATGTCAAGATGCTTTGAACGTTTTTTCAGTAAAAAAAAAGAGTCTGGCCCTTCTGGAATATTTGACAATGAGGCAAAGTTTTGGTGTAGTTAAAGAATTAGGAAAAATAAAAAAGGTCTAATTGTGGTTTATGATTGCAGGCGGTTTTCGAGCAGCTGGTAGACATAATTTGCGACAAAATGAGTGAATCGCTGGACAACGACCCGGCGCTGATGGCGGGAGGGGCGGGCCAGGCGAAGGGCCAGAAGCTGACCGACCAGCCGGCGAACCCATCCACCACCAACTGCAACTGCTAAGAGCATAGAGTCCCGGACGACGAAATAAATATTATAAATATAAAAATACGACGACGAAGACGAGGAGCTAATACGAGGAAGCGCGGAGCGAGTAAACCACGTTAACGAATGATAATAATACGAAGAGTAAGAGGATCACGGGGATAAAGAGGATGAAGATGAGAAGATAAAGCGACAAAGAAGACGAAGATGATATAATAATAGTAAACGAAGAGACGAAGAGGCAACACACAACAAACCGTCGCTCGTGTCGTCGTGTCGATAAAACGCTGGCTAGCTAGTTAAATCCCAAACCCCAAAAATAACCTTCGTCGTTCCTCTGTTCGTTATTTATTATTTCGAATCGTTCATTGACGATGATGATGATTTGATGACACGACACTCGTGACCCGTGGCTCGGGTAATTGCGACGACCAAGCACGATTTCCTCTCCAATCATACGGAAATAAAAAAAGGAATGAAGAAAACATTGATTGTCCTCCAGAAAAATTGATCAGGCGAGGATTTATGATTTGCAGAGGAAGAAAAATAGAAAAAGGAAAAAATCGTGAATTCGCGAAACGCCATTGGTGCGTTCGATCGGGGCGTCGCTCGCGCAAGGCCAAAGGGCCTCGAGGTCTATCGATCATCGGGGGAAAATGAGACTCGCGAGACTCCGAAGGCGAAACCTGCGAGCCTGCAAGCCTGTGTGTTTAACGTGCACGTTTATGTGTAGACACGCGCGGCCCATTGCACAAGCGCGAAAAGCTCCGGTCGCGGCGTTTTTCGAATCGATGATGTCGCAATGTACAACCGCTGCTGATGTTGTTGCTGCTGTTGCTGCCGCCGCTGCTGCAGTCGACGCGGATGTTAATTAGTCATTGCGACGGGAAATATCGAGAGGGGGGGGGGGGGGAGAGGGAGTGAGGTGAACAAACGAGCCGCGAGCTCGTGGCAGCCGGGCACCCGAACCTCAGGCCACGACGATGATGTTGATAGAATTATTGCGGCAGCGGAAGTAATAATGAGGACCGGATTTAATTATGCAAAACACGTGGCGTTAAATCCACCGGAAAAATTCGTTGACTCGCGTCGCAAAATGTACATTTTTTTGCTTGATTCGATCCACGATTGTTTTTTCTAGTTTCGACGATTAGGAAAGATAGGGGAAAAAATCAAGTCAAGAGTTGCGGATTAATCGACGTAGGTAGAGCGGGGGTAACTTTTACATTATCGCAAACGATTGGCATATCATTTTCGTCAGCTTCTTCGTGACGTACACAGTAAAAAATTATTTCCCAAGATCCAGGCGAGGCGACGCTTCGAGGGTGACAATTTTCGCAGAGCGTCCGTCGAGCCGAGGAAAAAGTCGTTTGCGAATTTTGTCGGTTGAGGGTAGGCGAGAAAATTGCCACTTTTTTTTAGCGCACGAGAAACAAACGTTGCGAGATGTACAAACATTTTTTACCGTGTACTTGTTGGATTAGCTGCGAGGATCGGTTATCGTGTTCGTTTAGTGCTTCTCGATTTGGAGAACGAGGGAAAAGTATCGGCTAGAAAAACAACGAGAGGCGATGTTTTGTCTATTTTTGTTGGCAAAAAGAGAAAAATTCGTGACAGAAGTGACAAGCTCGATTGTTCCGGATCCGGTGATTTTTTTTTCACGCGATCTACCGTTACGAACGATCGAGCGGCAACTTTGATACGATTTTTTTATTTTCATCGACAGAAAAAAAAATTCGTCTCCGAAAAATGATGAATATTTCTTTCTTTCAATCTGAACTAACGATTAGCTGTTTGATCTACGAGTTGAAAAACAAAGTTATAGTGGTGAGCGCATGTTGAACCGTCAATTATCCCGAAGAGAATTAAAAAAAACACTACCACAGACCCACGGATGTCAATCACGCGCCGGATCCGCAATATTACTTGAGCTACCACGAAACGTTACCTACTAGGCAAGCTGCCCTCTGTACATAAAGAATATATATTGTATTATTATTGACTCTGTAATGAAGTGTAATGTACGCGTTAATTATCCGTGTGAATTTAACTGCGGGGTCACCGCACCAGCGCCGGTTCGGCGATCCCACAAACCGCGAATAAATAAGAAAAAAAAAAAAGCAAAGCAACAACATGAGAGAAACAATAAAATAAAAAATCCAGGCAGATGACACGAGAAACACGAGAATAAAGCCCGATCCACTGTGTCGCCGTGTTGCGAGTCGATACGAAAAAATTCCACTGGATCCGTATATGTATATGTCGAGGTATATATTATATACACACACAATATAAATATATACATTATTATTGACGAGAAAAATCGAGGACACACGTGCGGTTTGCGAGAGCGAAAAAAAAGTAAATGCAAAAAAAAACCAAAAATGAATTAGGTAGTGGTGTTGATTTGTTCCTACGTTCGATCGTACGTGCGGAGTGAGAGTTACGAATTTCGAATTTTTCCATTCTCGCGTATATTTTTGCGCCGTAAACGCGATGCCGCGAGAGAGAGAGGATGACGAAGTCGACAATATGTGACTCGGGTGACAGGGAAGAACTGAAGAAGATAAAAAAAATTGGAAATAAAATTCGAGAGCGAAAGCGAGAGAAAGTGAGAGAGCGAGAGAGAGAGAGAGTGAAAGATAGAGAGAAAGAAAAAAAAGATAGAGCGAATTGTGAGCGTTATCGAAATCTCCGGTGGTCGGGCACTTGTATGTATGTATTGTACCGTATGTAACTATTATGCCTAAAAGTTAATTATAAACAACAATAATCTATATTACATACAGGAAAATCGAGAAGTTACTTCACGCACGCGAGACTGGGTGAAGGGAAAACACGAGGTGGGCGCAGGATTGCGAAAACGTATAAGGAAAAAAGATTGGGCGTTTAGTCATAATTGAAGTTAATGTTTTCAAGCGACGCGATATATTCATATATATATTATATTAAAAGGAAAAATTACTGTCACGTGTATACGACGATAAAGCGGAAACGGAGCCAGGGGGACACGAGATGATGCGCACTGAGATAAACGGGACATAGACTGGATTTAAAAAAAAGGAAAAAAAAAGAAAAAAAATAAGCAGGAACTTAGAGATGTGTAAAAATGTAGCGGAATTGGATATATATAAAAGGAGCGTTTCACATATTCCACCCAACCCCGGGTTTCGTCGCGGGAGAAAGAAAGGAGGAGGATTATCGAACCCTGTGGGCCTAAGCATTGTACTTCTACTACTACTGCTGTCACTAAAACTGCCTTCATTCTATTGCCTCGTGAGCGCCACGCTGGTACCAATATCTTCCCTCACGATTTTCTAATGTCCCCGTGTAAAAAAAAAGATCAAAGAAAATACGACGGTCGAAGTGTCCCGAGTAATTTTTTTGACTGAGAGAAAAAAGGCGCGAGGAGGTCGGTTTTCGGGATTCTCTTTTCATTTTTTTGTACTTAGCGCTTTGTTTGTAAGGTGTTCACTTAGTTTACTCTAGACGATCCTTGAGGACAAGTGGAACAAAATACGCCAGATAAAGGCAAACGGTATTTGTATAAACGCATAGAGTTCAGATTGGAGTTCAACGCTGTTTCTCGCGCAATTCGATGGGACGGGAAGCATCGCAGGAGCCTCGGGGCTCTCACCGATCGACGTAGTAATCGTCCCCGGCACTCGGGGACATTTCCTCGCCGTCGTCATCGCTGTACTCGGGCTCGGGACCGTCTGGCGAAATTTCGTCGTCGGGATTTCTTCGTCGACGAGTCTTCGCCTTCGACAGTTTGCAGGACGTTCTACAAGGGGTGAATTCCTCCTGGGAATGGGGCACGAATCTTGTGAGCTCGTGCGACCCGCAGAGCGGATCCGTTACTTTCGCCGCGGCCTTGGGCATCGGTACCACTTTCACCTTGCTCACGAAAATGACCTGCCGAAGGGTGGCATAATCTTTTTTTTTCCAGATTTCGTCATCGCCCTGATAGAAAATGTACGGCTTACACTCGGCGCTAGTCAGGGCCGTGTCATCCCTGTCCAGGCGTGATCAGTGCCTGGCTTGGGCCGAATGTAACGCTACCGATTTTCCACCAGGACGTTCGAGGCAGAAAAACAAATTTATTCTCACCGTATTATTTTGCTCGGAATCGTAACGCAACACAACCTTGCTCGGATGATTCATCTTCGGTCCCTTCTGATAGGTGACGTAGACGTTGTCACCGGTGGTGACGAACGGCTTCTGCGACGCTCCCATGTTGAGATTCGTGCGGAACACGAGATCCTCCGTCTCGGAGTAAACGGTCGCGCAGAAGATGCCCGCCGTTACGGTAACGTCGGTCTCCGCGTCGACGGTCGACTTGACGTCTGCTCGATCGCCCGGATCCAGGGAGACGATTATCTTGTAAGCAAACACTGCGAGGATCGTACTTAGAGAGACTGTCCTTTGTAGGTATTTATATATTTTCAGGCCATTCTTTCATGGACATTCTTACGGTATCTGCAGGTATAATGACAAAAAGCCTTTAAACTGCCCGTTAGTCTTTGAAATTCAACTTTCAACCTGGACAGACGGACCAAATGCTCGAACTCGGTCGGTAAGATTACAGATTTCCATCCTCTGAGCCACCGACAGTCGGTACAATCGCATTTCTCGTCGAAACCGCGATCTTTACTTCCATGCATGAAAGCAAAGAGAATGAGCGCGAACGTCCGCGTGAGCAGAAAACGTGGATTATGGAAAATGCAGACCAATCGAGATGTCTGGCGCTCTCGATGGCGAACGTTCGTGAAAGAATGACGCCGAGGATAAATAAACAATGGGTTGATCGACACGAATAAAAAAATGAGTTTCTCACTGCAGTAAGGGGAGTCGGCGTTGGTGTCGAGGAAGAACTTGGCGCCCGGCGGCAGAGTCATGTTACCCGCGAGATCGCCCGTCGCGTAGCCCATCGGGGCGCAAGTGTGACCCATCTGACAGTCCGTGCACTCGGCCCGCAGAAACGCGGCGTAGTCGGTGCACGCGTAGCCGACGAAGGCGCAGTCACCGCGAGCCTCGTCGATGCTCGCGAGGAAGTAACGAGCGGCGCGCTTGTGGCTGCATCCGGGCGCCACGTCGCCGGGTAACAGCGCGTCCCGCGTTATCTCGGCCAGCGGCGCGTAAAGGGTGGTCGAGTTGCAGCCCGGCTGGGTCAGCGCGCCGTTCGGGTAGAAGTTGAAGTGGCCGAGGGGATAACCGCTGCCCTGGCCGACATCTGACAACCCAAGATCAATCATCGTCATAGCATTGTTTCTATTTTTAGTAAAGTAACTACAGATCGGACAAATCACAATCCGGATTCTTATCGACAGTTGCGGACACTATGAAAATATCAAACTTGCTTACTCTAGGACAAGATATTTTTTTACCGGAATCCAAAGACAATTTTTTTCCTATTCAATTTTTGCTGCAATTTTTCCGAAAGAGATTCGCTTCGAGCAACGTTCACGTTTGACATTTCTGCTCGAGCGGGATTTTACATAGCCGGCGAAAGAGGCAATGTCAAACGTGCCCGAAACGTTGGAACTTCGTTTGCTGTGAAATCCGTCGTTCCGGCTTGTTTCGAAGTGAATTACGAGATAATCCCGGGTCCAGAGCTGGGAATATCTTCCGTCCCCCCGTTCGAGATACCCGGGGAGCTCTGCTCGCCCGTGGCACCCGGTTTCATGTCTATCGCGCCATCTCTTTCTCTCCCTCTCCCTCTCTCACTGCTCCCTCTCTCTCTCTCTCTCTCTCTGCCTCTCTGGAGTTGCCCGCGCGACTGACGGCTAATTGAAGTCCGCCGTGATACTGACACGCCCGGGGGAGTTTATAGCGTTAAATGATTCAAATGGAATTAAAATGTCACGCCGGACGGGAGTGCCCGAAACCACTCACTTTTATTCACGTCCGTGTAGATGATGTCCACGAGCCTCGCGTCCTCGGAATCCAAGTGGGCGAAACAGGGCAAATCGTTGAAGTACAAACCGCTCGGGTCGAGGCCGGTTATACGTCCGATGTCCTCGAAATGCTTGGATGCGTAACTGCAACGACAACAACAAACGAGAGGAGAACATTTTTTTACGTCAAGCAGAAGGATACGACGATTCGTCGAATTGATGCTCGTCGAGACGTTTTCATCGTCGCGAGGACGAACGAGGGCTACAGAGCTGTAAAAATATTGCAGTATATTCTTCGAAATTTCAATAAATGATCGAAAAATATCAAGAATAAAATAAATGATGGAAATGGGGAAAGTAACAAGTAGCGAATTTTCAAGAATTTGCAGTAAAATACAGAAAATGTTAATTTCAAAACGCTTGCAAGCAGCTGCTTACACGACTCGATTCGTACAGATATTCGGCAGGCGTCAGCTGTTCGAGCATATTATTTCCTAACGCGAATTTTACATATTCCCCGACGACCGAGCTTCACAACCCGGTCTGCTTTTAACGCTCGGTTTCTCGAATTATCGATTTTCCAACTGGGCCACCGGAAAATCGATAGTGAAGCACGCATTTTCTTTTTCTCTCTTCGCTCGACGCTCCTCATAATTTCCAGTCGCGGAGTCGTCGGCGCTGTCTTCGACTACGGCACTCGACACGGCTAAAAATTGACCCGGTTCGCGCGCCTCGTCGAGCAGGATAACAAGTGTCCGATCCACCGTAAAATAGTCGCGACTTTACCCATCAAGCGTTGGGTAACTTTTTTTTTCCGCGTAAGATTAAAGTGGCACAAAATGACCGTGTGATCGATAATTTTTTTCATCGCTTGCGGTGTCCCAACGTCCCACGGGGCTCGTAGGGCGGAAAGAGGGGCGAGGTGGAAGAGGTTACAAATTGTCAAGATAATCCAGAAACTTCGTTATTACGGGAAGTACATGAATCGTCGTTGTGAGGGACGAGCGAGTAGCCGGTTGATTATTCTCATTATGGTAAGTACGAAGCTGAGGGAAACGTGGCAATGATTTTTTCGGAGGAGGGGGGAGGGGGGCGTAATTGAGTTGGGTTCAGACATCTCGTGTGGCTGTAATAAGCAGCTGTTGCTCCGCCGTTGGCTGTTGACTACACAGACAACGCGAATGTCATCCATTCTCGTTTATCCATTTTGCGTCTGACGTACGTCGCGTCCCTCGTCGTTTCAGTGCTTTCGAAGACGAATCGCGGAACGATAGGCGCGAGAAACTGCGCAAATCCTTGCGTAGGTTTGAATGGTGCAAAAAACGAGAATGGATTCGAGGGTTCTTCTCGGAGCCAGATAAATCTGGACTGGAAAATTGTTTTCGTTTACGTAAATATAAATCGAGTCTTTTTTCACGTTCGCTTTCGCCGAAAAGAGCGAGCCATCAGTCTCGGAACCCGGGTATCACTACCGAGCGCTCGAGATCGGTTTCGAGGTGACAAATGGTTTCCAGTGGATAAATTGTTACCAACACGCGAAAGGGTCAGCGTGCCGGCCCGAGTAGAAATTCTGGCGCGGCCGCAACACGGGCGTGATCAGGTTGACCGGGGCGCCTTGTCAGGCGGTGTTAAGGCAACCTGACCAGGCCCTGCACGAAAATGTAACGCGCCGGTCGACATGGCCGTGATCAGGGTTGCCTTGCTCGCCTGATCCGGTTCAAATCCGGCCCGAATCAGGCGCCAGTCTGATGCCTTATCCGACCGCATTCTGGTGTCTGATCGGGCAAAATCGTCTTACATGACCAGATGAGGCAAAAGCATCGTATATATTCATGAAACATTAAAAATAATTATTAAAAAAATATTTTTCGGTTGGAGAATTACTTTGCCAGACATGAGTAGTGGTTTTTGTCGATGAAAATTTTTCCTGCCTGACCGGGATTCGATCCTACGACCCTACCTACCTAACTTCCTAAACGCTTACGCTA
Organism: Itoplectis maculator; assembly: GCA_964034905.1. Taxonomy (NCBI): domain Eukaryota; kingdom Metazoa; phylum Arthropoda; class Insecta; order Hymenoptera; family Ichneumonidae; genus Itoplectis; species Itoplectis maculator. The sequence goes on along the minus strand of OZ035854.1, from coordinate 6,901,986 downwards.
CCGACTGTGCCACCGACGACTTGACAATTTAGTATATCCAAATCACACATATAAGTTCCGACATCAAATTGTCAGTATTTTTTTTTATTTGTTTAGCGAAAGCATGGTAGTCCTCTCGACTTGTCGGACCCGATTTTATTTTTAAAAGATGCTGGGGGTAATCGATCTGTAATTTTTTTTTCCCAAAATAAAAATTCTGAGTAATGCATTCCCGAGATTCACATTACTGACGTCTGTATTTCAATTTTCACTTCGATCCGTTCATAATTCGCGACAAACCGCTGTACCAAACTTTAGAGGTGATGTGCGTCGGTATTTCACATCGTCGTAAGGCAGCCTGACGTAGTCAGCATCGGGTCCACGTCAGGTAAACGCAAGGCAAACCTTACATCAGGCTGCCTTGCGTTTGCCTGACTTGGCCCTGATGCTTACTACGTCAAGCAGCACGGATCAGGCTTGCCTTACATAGGCCAAGTCCGGGCCACGTGAGATAAAAATAAGGCGAACCGTATCAGGCTGCCTTGCGTTTTACCTGACGTGGCCCTGATGCGTACTACGTCAGGCGGCCTTGATAGGGCAACCCTTGTTGAAATCGAACGTGGCCCCAACTCGGCTCTTATGTGGCAAGCCTGATCCGTGCTGCCTTGCCAGAACGTTAGCTGGCCCTGATCAGACATCAGGCAGCCTGACTAGAATTTCTACTCGGGGGGTAAACGAAGCTCCGAGATATTTTCCGAGTAAGCCTGAAGAAGGCATACTATATAAAAATCTATAAAAATATCTATAAATATCATTTTAAAAAATTGGGCCATTGTGGATCAGAGCTATGGAGCAGTGTTCAATCGATGACGAAATATTTAAAAAAACCGTAGTTGGTATGGACCTAAAAGAGACACCGTCTTGGTGTAGTTTTTAACACCACCTTTTTAACACTATACAAAGGAAGGAGAATATCGGCGACTACTCACGAGGCTATGTGAGCTCCGACTCCCATTCCGATCAGATGAAACTGAGTGATCTTGGCGCCGACGTCGTTGGTGAGAATTTTGATGAGATGAGCGAGCTCGAGGCCGACGACGCGGGCGTTTTGCACGGCGATCGAGTACGGCGGCTCGGCGCCGCCAGTCCAGTCGACGCCGATGACGTTACCCATCTTTCGCTCCAGCATCGCCCGCGCGGCGTGTTTTATCCAACCGGCGAGTCCGTTGCTCGTGAAGTCGTGAACGAGCACGTGGGTCCTGAGCTTCCGGTCGAAGCTCGTGAGCTTCACCTGTCGATAATCCGCCAGTAGCGGTTCCGCGATCACCGGACGATCGGCCGATTTTCCGGCGCTGAAGATCCGAAAAGTCGTTTTTATCACGTGTCGCTCGAGCGGCGGATCACGGAGGGGCCGAAACACCGGATGGTACCACTCGGCCGTGTTGTTCAGACAACCCAACTCGTCGTAACATCTGGTCCACACGGCTGCGCGACGACAAAAAATGAATAATCGAATTAGTTGTGACAATTTCCTCATTTTGTTATCACTTAATTACATCATTTATTTTAAACAAATTTCTCGAGCAGATGTAAAATTATTCGAATAAAAAATTGTCGTTAATATTTCCCGGAAAGAAATAAAAAATAAAAAAATACATTAACGAGAAGAATATGCAGGTACGCGTGAAGCGACATTTCCGTGGCCTCTCGGCCCGAAGCGATTTCCATTAAGCGTCGCTTTATTCCCTCGCTAACCAGCAAAAATGTCGTGTCTGTCGTGGGCACCGAACGCGCCTGCGCGCCTCGTCGGTAGAGCAATTTCCTCCTGGCTCTTCCCATAAGAGTCGCGCGCGGCACGTCCGTGGCATCGCGTTCGGCGAGGACCCGAAGATCCCGACGACGAACGACGCTCCGGTTTCGCGTGCCATTTCTCCGCGAAACACGTTCAACGTTTGTACTCCGCTCGAGAGACGGAAAGAGAGATGGACAAAAAAAAATAGGATGAGGACTCACAGTCGGTTTTGTCGGCCGCGTTGTCCTCGCGCGCCCGGGACGTCAGTCGTGTGCTCAGCCACGCGATTATCAGCAGCACCACGGGCAATCCATTCATTACCGGTACTCGCGAACGCGACACCGAACGATCATTCTTGCGTAGAGGAGAATAAAATCGTCCCTGAATATAAAATCAGCACAATTTGTAATGACATCTGTCAGGATCCTGAATAGGAGGTTGCTGCTCGTTTGTTTTGCTATCCCTCTTATTTTTAAAAGTTCATGAGTAACGGAAAGCATTGTTAGCAAACTATTCGAGCTGTGCTTGGCTGGGACTCTCAGACCGAGTCCAGGGTTCATTAGTCCTTGATAACTTTAAGGGGCTGCTGGAGTAGATTTTTTACCGACATTGGTCGGTAAAACTAGAATTCCGCAATTTACGCTTTACGTCGTTATAACGCTACAGATATACTTCAAATTTGACAGATATGTAAAAAAGGGTTGTAACCGGTGTTTTCAGGGGTAGAATATGCGACTTGAGAACGATGGTATAGGTTAAAAGTCGATATTTTGAAAAAATAAATTCCGTGACCCCGATTTAGGCGGTTTTCGGCCCGGCGGCCAGATCTACGATTTCTGACAAACTGTTCGGCCAAAAATTTTTTTTTTTTCAAAATCAACTAAAAAAGGGTTGTAACCGGTGTTTTCAGGGGTAGAATATGCGACTTGAGAACGATGGTATAGGTTAAAAGTCGATATTTTGAAAAAAAAAATGTCGTAACCCCGATTTGGGCGGTTTTCGGCCCGGCGGCCAGATCTACGATTTCTGACAAACTGTTCCGCCAAAATTTTTTTTTTGTTCAAAATCAACTAAAAAAGGATTGTAACCGGTGTTTTCAGGGGTAGAATATGCGACTTGAAAACGATGGTATAGATTAAAAGTCGATATTTTGAAAAGAAAAAATTCGTGGCTGCAGTTATTTAGGCACTATTTAGGTGTATGATTAGCCGAGTTAAATATAAAAAGTTGGCTAAAAATTCATAAACGCAACTGACAAAAACAATTGTCAATTCCATGGGATTTTCGCGACGTTACCGCCGCGCGATCGTCGATAAAAATTTATTCGTTCGGCCGCGCGCATCCAGACAATAAACGTCGGAATATCGAGTCGACTTCGGGAAGCCGCGAAGGGGGTCGGGGGAGGGGGCGGGCGGTTGGGGAATAAAAATCAATTTTGTGGGGCATTCGATGCCACGGCGAAGCTCACAATTTGGTACTCTATGGAAATCAAACAGTTTTCCCGGGCGGATAACCGAACGAGTTTATTCTCTATCGAATTTTTGCCTTCTCTCCATTTCCATTCGCCTCTTTTCTTTTTTTTTTGTGCCTGTCTTCCCTCCCTCTGTACACAGTTTTCTTTGCGACTGATCGTCGATATCCCGGCGAGATCCGTTGACCCGGGTAGATCGAGCGTCAGAGTGCAGCAACGGCGAGCGAAGCGCATCCCCCGCGCCACCGATGTCGGAGTCTGGCGCCGGTCTGACTGTCCTGTCGCCCACACTCGCTTCGCTTCCTTTTGGAGCCTTCAGAACCGCTGCAAACCGGGTTTTGGGTCGCTTCCCGCGCGCCCGCCGCGATACTTCATACGGCACAGACGTCGCTCCCCGTTACTTTTGCACATTCGCCAGAAAACCCGTCCCCGAACTCCCAACCCCCGACCCCGCCAACCACATATCGGGGACTCCCTGCGATTTTCGTGTAGCTCGCCCGCTGCAGCCCCGAGCCAGACGCTCTCGACAAACGACGAATTGTTCGCCATTATTCGTTGCCCGAATATCATTCGTCTCTGCGTTTATACGATTTTTTTCCGCGAACCTCGTTATATTTTCTCGCAACGATTGGGAAGATATCAAAATCAAAGTATTTCGCGAGTCAAGTGCGAAGTATCTTCGCACGCCCGACCAAGGGAAAAATGGTTCATAAAAAGTGGTGCAAAAAAAAATGAATTGCCTAATCAACGAACGGACGTGGAGCCGCTTTGAGAGGGAATTTTAATTCAATGGACTTTGCCCATGGAACTCGACGCTTTATAACGTCGGGCTCCACAGCTCGATCCACAGCAACGGCTGCCGGAAATGCGTTCTCGGGGACACCTTCGCGACTTTGATTCAATTTTCGTCGGTGAATGCATTTTTTCGTCACGCTCATCCGGCACTCCCCCCCCCCCCCCCCCCAGGGGCCTCCGTTTTGCCCTCCTGCCCGTCGCCCTTTTCGCAGTTACTTCCTCTCGTGGGGCTTTGCCGCTCGCACTCGCCGAGCTCTCTTTATATCTCTCGGCGCGATTCACGAGCATCGAAGCACACTTAGGCGGTAAGTGCATCGTCAACGCTTTTTCGTTGCGCGCGCGGCCCCCGAAGAGTCGAGCCCGTCGTCGCGCATTTTACGACCAACCGGACGGATCGAACAATCCGGCGAATGCGAAATTTCGTTTTCGATAAGAAGACGAAATGATCATTCACTCGCCAGGTTCGACTCGTCAATTGTCGACATTGATCGACGAAATTTCGGATTTTTCGGAAATATTTTTTATGGACATTTTTTTTCTTCTAATTTCAGATAATCAAACGATCAGATGCGTCATCGATGTCCGAAAAAAAAGATCTTTCGTCTGACCTTCCGATGAAACAGTTGAAGGGCGTTGAAAATCTTTCCTCTTCGAAAGCGCGACTAAAAAAAGCCCATCGCCCGACTTTCCGGGGAGTGGAAAACTCCATTCCCAGATATACTTAGAGAATCGAGGTCGATCTAGGCAATTTCGGTCGAATCTCACATAGTTCACAGGATGCAATCTGACCGGAGTGGTTTGTTTTTTTTTTCTTCTTTTTCTCGGACGGCGACGATTAGCGTAAAAAGAATTTTCCGGTGAGAGAAAAAACATGGCGCAAGGAAAGATCCACCGGACGCCACTAGAGCATGAATTTTACTCGGTGCAATCTCCACCGCTTTTCCTCGGACACAGCGACGATTAGCGTAAAAACTGTTTTCCTGTTGAAAAAAAAACATGATGCGAGGAAAGATCTACCGGATCGACCCACTGGCCGTTAGCCACTGGAAGACCATGAATTTTGCTCAGTGCTCCCCCCTCAAATCCCCTTCCGGGCTACACGCTCAATCCCTTTTGTCCCTTTTATCGTTGTTGGCTCCCGGCTCCTCGCCAAGTAAACCCGAAGAGCTACGGAACGCTCGGTGGTCGCACAACACGCGACGAGAAGCGCAAAATCGTCATCGCCCGAGCCACACGTTGCCTCGTATTTTCGACCTGCGAGTAAAACACCAACGCGACTCGTTTCTCCGCTCGCGACTGAAATATAAAGTTAGCGCATTCGCGTTGACGCTCGCGACGAGATTTATTGCCGCGAATGTTCGCAAATTTGTTGGATTACTCATTGCATCTTTGAACTCAAATTCGCTCGCTTGAAAAGCGTAAGGGCGCTCGATGCGCGGCAAGGGGGACGGCGGAGGGAGAGGAGGGGCCGAGGGTGAAATGAGTGGGTGGAATCGCGAGATTCGTTGAGTCACCGAGTGCATTATAAAAGTTTAACCTTGTACTTTGCGAGCTTCCGCGACTGCGTCGTTCGGATGCAATCGCGCGGTAAAGATTGAGAAAAAATTGCACCGTGGGCGAAAGAGAAAGAGAATGTATAATGAATGTATTCGTGAATAAAAAAAAAATGCGTTTTTTGCAGAGAAACATTTTCTTATAATGGATATGATTATCTTTCTTGACATTTTAGTTTTCGCTTTGGGCAAAAATTAAACGTCAAAAGAAAAAGAATCAACATCTTTTCATTCAATTTTTTTAATTGGTAAAAATTGCACTCACTTATTTTATTTTTTCAACATTCGAGGGAAAAGAGACCCTCGATAGCCGGACAGATAATTCGAGTCCACCGCATAAACAAAATGCACTCCGCGTGCAAAATTCGCCCGTTCACCCGAGGGAAATACAGGCCGCGTACACACGGCAGAAGAATTAATTTACCATGTGTGTTCTCTCGGTGAGCGAGGCAATGCTTTTCGGTGCATTTCGTGATTACCGTCCCCAGGTGGATGGCTGCTTCGCGTGCACACGAGAGGAGAGAGAGAGAGAGAGAGAAAGAGAAAGAGCGCTTAGCGTGGATCACGCTCGGCGTTATTTTTAAAATTCAACCTAAACCTTGAACCAAATACGTGGCGTTTGTTTTCTTCGCGCGTTGCAACGGCGAAACGGCGAAATTGTCCCACGATGCGCGGAAGGAACGACGACGGACAAACGCCCGGGGGGATAAACCGCCTCGGTTACGCCGGTGTCGTGTGTGTCGAGGGACGAATTTCCGATTACCCAATTCATGGGTGTGAAATTGGGTGGGACGAGGGAGGAACAGGGCGGGGGAGGAAGGAGGAAAAGTTTCGTGTGAATCAACACGCGTAACGTCGGAACATCCCGCACGCCCCGTCGGCGTTAATCCACCGATCAATTACGACTCGGGAACTCGTCGCGCGAGCTCCGAGTCGCTCTTGCCAAAAGACAGTGCGCTCGCTTTTAATAAATTACGCGCGACGCCTTCCCGAATTAGTCGTCGGAGCCCGCGAGACCGACAGACGCAAGCACACACACAATACGTAAAGAGTGACAGAGAGAGGGAGAGAGAGAGCGACACGACGAGGCATCTGGGGGCTGTGGGTTAAAATTACGAAGAAGCCTCGGACGCGGCCGGCGGAAAATCAAAACTAACGACATAACACGGAAAAATATATCGCCGCGAGACACTTGGAAATTATCGTCGTTGCGAAATCCGCCCCGAGCTTCCGGACACGCCGACGACGCCTCCCGCGGCCTTGACACACGTTCACCCTCTCATCGCGCTCTTCATTGACTCGAAACTTTCGCAATTCTTTGGGAACTTCTTTTTGTAAATACAAATTATGCGGGTGATCGTCGAAACTACGATAAAAAAAGATGAAAGACAAACCGGTCGTTTTTCATGCAATCGTTCGTCGTAATTATCTCGCTCAAACAGTAACGTCAACCGAGCCCGACGTCGGTGTCGGCGCGACACTCCAATTTCCACCAATCGCGCAATCATTTGATCCATTTAATACCGTCGGGCATTAGCCCCACGTGATGTATATATGACGCGCGCTCGCGGCGATAATCCACGAATAAATCCGTCAGTCATCGTCTACCGCACAATTAAAATGTTGGGATTTTCGTTTCGTCGAGCGCGCATACACGAATTACGCGAATGCGGGTAAAACAAGAGTATCGCGCGAATTCGCACGTGCAATCACACGAAGTCGATGTGTATATCGCGGATTGAAATTAGTTTGAAAAACTCGCTCAATCGAGGCGCAAGTAATCGCCGAATTATTAGATCGACGCGTGTGAACTGGAGTTGTGCGAACTCGCGGTGAACATCGGTCACTCGGAGTTACCGAACTTTTAACAGTCTCGCGGCGGAATTTATACGCGTTTGCACGTATAATGTGTGTGGCGAAAAAAATTCTCTGCGGGCTCTGTTGACTTTTCCACGAGCTTTTATAATTGTTTAGGTAGGAATTATATTTTTACACGTTTTTCATAGTTCTGTGCTGGGGTTTTTCTTTGCTAAATACATAAATAATATAAATAATTATGAAAGTTTAATGAAACTGTTTATACTGTTTGGCCAAATATTCTACTCGATTCACAACCAATAAATGTCCGTTGGATCGTTATTCAAACGAAATGTGTTTTATTCGCGCAAACTTTTTCCCTCGGAACGGAAAGTCGAGATCTGCGGGACGCTTCCATATGGCGGCCACCTGGAGGCTCCGCACGCTTGTGCAGAGCTTTGCTCGCCTGGGTATTGTGGCTCGCGAGGCCGGATTTGGAAGTGCAGAGCCTGCTGAAACAATTGAATACCAAAGTATCGCGTTTCAATTAAACGTTCCCCGAAGCATACTGTGCACTCAATTCATATGTATCGAACAATTCGTCTGTATCTATATATCAATTACGAGATATCAGTCATCTCCCATTTTACCATCACGGTCGTCGCGGTGATCTAGTTACAAATAATGTAAAAAAATATATATAGATATAAAATGTTTTCTTCGGTAAATTATTTTTAATAGTGTGCTTGATTCATGTTTATTGAACAATACGTATCAACGTAAGTTTCAAGTTACCAGTCGTCTTTCATTTTACCATCGTCATTAACCTGCGACGTAGTTAAAAAATGTTGATTGTCCTCGAAGGTAAAATGTTTTTTTACTTTATTCTTATTATTATATTCCTTCTTATTTTCACAAATTTCACGAACAATTCCAAGGCCCGCTTCGCCGTATCGACTGTGGTCCCTGACATGCACCGTCTCAACGAATGGGACGAGCGATCCGCCCCGAAGACCGCGTCTCGATGTGACCGTTTCTCCGGTCGACTCGCGCGAGATCCGCGAGGATGCGCGTGGCGGGCGAACTCGGCGTCGAAGCTCGGGGCGTTCGGCCGGCCGAGCAGCTTCGCAGTAGCCGGCGAAGCGCACGGCCGTTGCCGCCGCCGCCGCTGCTACACCGCAGTAGAAACGGCGAGTTCGTATCAGACGTTATACGACTGTCGCGCGCGCTACGCGGGCGACCGAGGGAGCGAGAGAGAGACGGAACGACGCGCGCGACGCGTATCCCGAGATCGCGTGCTCCACTCGTGCCCGCGCGACCTGGGCCGCCCCGACCAGTGGAACGAGTCAGTGCTGCGCGGGCATCCGTTGCGCGCGGATGTCTATATATATCGAGCACGCTAAACCGAAGTGACTAACGCGAAAGTAAAGAGAGAGAAAAAAAACAAGCATACGGAGAGTCGCACGGAAAATCGGAGGAATCGTGAGGGGGAGACCGAGGTACATAGACACTTTAGAAAATTAGACAATAGTGGTAGTGAAATGCACTTCAATATTTCTCTCTCTATTGCTCCCTCTCTGTCTTCCTCTCGAACTATACACTCTCGCGTTACTCTTGGTCGCGACGACGACGACGACGGCAACGACGACGACGACGACGACGAGGAACACCGACGAATTTATTAATTCTATTTTCGTAACCGCGCAGAGAGTGAGCGCGAGAGAGCCCAACAAGTGCTGCAAGTGGAGGAGAAGACGAGACGGGGGAGGCGCGTGCTTTTCTCCTGCGACTCCTCTCGTCTTAGTGTTGAAATCAATTTTTTTTTGCGTACTCGACATCGTTTCTATCATCAGTCGAGTGGATTGTTTCGCGTCAAAGTTTCATTACTAATTAATCGTCGTTTAAGGAGAAAGGAAAAGGAGAGAAATGGGAGCAAGAGAGCGAGACTCGCGAATTGCTATTGTCATTTTTTTGTCCTCGTTGTGGTCTCGTTCGTATTCGTCTTCGTCCCCGCGGACCCCTCGTGGACAATTCGCGCGGCCAAGCGAGAAGAGATCACTGAACAGCGTGAATGGTATAACGCGTGTTGCTGCGCGTTGAAATGGTGCGAAGAGCTCGCTGCTTAACGCCCGAGAAATTATATGACAATGACGATGATAGTCGCAATTCGTTTGCCCTCCGATAGGCACAAATATTTGTATAAAATTATGATAATTATTGTGATAAATATGTTGTACTTGTTGCTCTTAAATTTTCTATCTTTGATCATTCCGGAGCGTTTCATGCGTTTCCACAAACAAATATGCAAAAAAATTAATAATAATAAATTAATATGTCCGGAAAGTAGAACAGAAACGAAGACCCACAAGGACTTACTTATCGTATAGCGTCTCGCATAACTGGCCGCTCAGGCCGTGGAATAGCTCGGCGATAAAGTCGCGACGGGGGTTGAGGGTGTTGGTCTTGAGAACTCGTGCATATTATGCAGTTATGTGTACCAAGCGAGAATAGGTAAATACCGCCCGGTTACATGTGCACCGTGTAAGAGTTCATATTACTGCATGTTTATATATATACACGTTTAGTATACATATGTATACCGAGCGAGCTCATTGTACATTATGTACGCTAGAATGAATTCTATATTTATATACATCCGCATATAAGCAACTTATATGAGTTGCTGTCTTCCTTGGAGAGCGGTCGCTTCAGCGTCTCGCGACCAGCCAACACTATTATTGTATTAATACACGTAGACCGCGATACTTTGATGCGATTGGACATTCCTCGCCGGGGCAGCGAAGCCGGAGTTCAATCCCAAGCGCCCCCGCAGCCATCGCTACGTTACACTGATCTCTTTATCTGGTTTTTTTCTTCCATTTCTCTAAATCGCCTACAAACGGGTTACGTATCCATTTCCCCGGTGGCTTAGCGGGACTGTGTTTACCTATTGATACGCGCCTCGCTCGCGCTGGTTCAAAAATTGTCGCAGTCCTGGCAACTATCGAGCGACACGAACGATTGAGATTTGTGACATGACGATCTGAACAAAGTCGCGACTTGTAATTAAAGCTTCTACGTTTATTCAATTTTTTTTATTTATTTATTTATTTTACTTTTGTATAAAGGATTCTTTTTCTTGATTTGTTATACAAACGATGGATGGACAATGTTCTTTAATTTCGAAATAATTAACTGATTCTCGTTAAATAGCAACCGAAAATACTACAACTATTTGAACGCATTGAAAAAAGTGATCTCCTTTTATGCTGACCAACATCGACTGCAAGTTATACATGAAAATGGTCCCCGGTATTTCCCGCTGTCCAACGACGTCCGGGCACGTAAGAGAACGCGTAAATAACACATTACCACCGTCGAATTACACCCCGGAGTGCAGTACGAGTAGAAAAGTGTGAGCCTCTCAACCCCCCCCCCCCCCTTAACACCCTCGAGCTTCGAAGTTATCCGCGGTGCTGCTGAAAACTTTGTTACGAATTCGCAACTCGCATCGATCACCGTAAATCATGCTCAATTTTATGACGGCGAATAATTTCGATCGAAACGAGAAACTTTCAATATCGCCGAATTTCATCTCCTCGTCAACTGCAGCCCCGACTGACGTTAATGCCCCCGGTTACCGGGTTTCTACAAATTTTTATCGTCTTCCACGACACTTTTATATCTTTCGCTCTCTTTTTCTCTCTCTCTCTCTCATCCTCTTGTGCTCACGTTCGGAGCTTTTTTTTCGCAGTTTCACGGACACTTTTCACGCTCCGTCACATCGTGCGCGCCCCACTCGAGCGCGTTTCAAGCGGCTACGGAGGCTACGCGAAAACTATATATATTTATAGCTCGTGTATAATTAAATCCACGCTGAATATTTAATGTTGCCAACTCGTCGTGGCCGTCGCGCTGCTCTCGGTAGTCGTCGGGGGTGCGTGCGGCGGTGGTGACCGTCGGTGTCCCGTCGCGTACCTCGAGTATTTTTATTGCGCCGCTGTCGCTGCCGGAGCCGCGTTTCCCGACTGTCGAATGACGCGAACTCGCGCGGCCTCGTTGCGTTCGGCCGCGGCTGAATTATGTCGTGAAACGATTCTCGTGTCGCGTGACTCCGAACATTTTCGAGAACCGGTAACTTTACGAAATGGTTATTTAATACATGTGACATTAAAAAATATTGTTTTTCCGGATTGCTGTTTTTTTTAAATATCATAAATAAAAATTTGTCCGTGAAGGAACAACGGGAATAAAAAATACAGGTGGTTCTATGGACGTTAAAATGTACCGAGATAACGAAGAAAAAGGAAAAAAAATTACGAGAATTTTTTTTTTATTAATGATATTGCTGCTGTACAGAAAAAATGTACATTAAAAACTCGTAATATGTGCGTCGAGCGCTGTAAATTCCGTTCACGGTGCGTCACATTGCGACTTGAAAAAACATAAAAATTTGTCAGTTGTCGGAAGTTTCAGTTTAAACCAGTGCACTGGATTTTTCAGCTCTCAAATTTTTATCCCGTTCGCGGAAAGTTTTCGTTTCATTCGACGAGAGCACGAAGGAACTCGGGATGCGGTGAGGATCCGGTCGACCGTTGTCCATTATTTCGTCGGTTGTGCAATAAATATAGATTTGTTTATGCTTCATAATTAACTGCTTTGTCGGGCCTCAAATTAAAGTCGCCACTCTTGGAACGAAAAGCAATTTGTCCCGAGCAATATGAGACTCACAGACCTGAAATTCATTCTCTGCTTCGGTCTGAAAGTTTCATCAAGTGAATCTCGTTCTATATTACTTTTCGGAGCATTCGTACAGAATTGCAAATTGCTTCATTCTCATTTGACGGGGATTAACATATATTTTTTTAATAACAGCATAATCATTGTAAAAAAAAATGTGTTTTACTTTTTGGGGTAGTTTCTCAGTACAAACATAATATCAAGTATGCTGCAATTTAATGCGGGAAAACATCTCCACCGCATTACAACGTTGCCCCAGATTATGACCCGACCGCGAGACGACTCTCCGCTTTTTTACCGACAAACTTCTTACCAACGGGATCGTAGATTGTCTCGCGGCAGAGTTTGCAATTCAATTGGATTATATCATAGTCGAGTTACTTTCCAGAGGGAATAGCAAAATTTGTTTTCCGCGGACAACTTCGGGGTGAAGAAGTTTATCGAAAACTTTGACATGAAGATAAATAATAATAACAGTGAATGGAAGAAGAAACATATTACTAATGACGTACCTAATAAGTTGGTAAAGATTTTTCATACTGAACATTTAGATATATTTGAACTTTCGAAGATTTTTGTATCGAAAATCTACAAATCGATGTATCGTTGTCATACAAATTGACGTGGGGAAGTTTTGACAGTTGAGATGGAAAACATGGCCGCCTCCGAATTGTTCTGTGGGCCGCGGTGGAACAGTTCGTAACAGGTCGGGAATCGTAACATACGGTGTAAGGGACACCACCGAGGTACTATAGAATTCCATTCGGCTTTCGGCTTGTGTATTTCCTCACAATTCGCGTGGCCATTGCACCCTCGGAGCGCTGAACGTGGCGTTGGTGTTTATGTTCATCGCGCGCCGTATATATACGTATATGTACAGACGTAGTATCCGCGTGTATACACAACACGGGAAGAAACATTTTGTCTGAACTTCCCTCCTAAATTGATTACAACCTCGTTCGCGAGGGACCCGTAACTCTGTTAAACTTTTCTCCGACGATCCCGTGGGATCCGTGCGCAGGGACGTAAAATGACGGTAATTTTCATCAGCAGCCCTGAAATGACCGTCGATAAATCGATGCCCGGTCACACGACCGGACATCTTCAACTTATTTTTCCACATTCTCTTAAATGCGTTTTAAATTACCATAAATCACCAATCGCTATTTCGAGTCGCCTTTTGAGCTTCGTCGTTCGTAAGCCGCGGGTGGAGCGTGTATCACACCCACGCGAAGAATGTGCGAGAAATCTTATCGAAAAATCTCGAACCAGTCCCCCCGATAAATCGCTCGTCACTGCCGTTGCGATATCCGTCTTACGCCCGCGGAAGCTTCGCATTTATTCGTAGCCTCGTAGCAGAGCCCTTACCCCGATATCGAGCCCACACGTCGAGCGATCGAACACACGTCGTGACGTCGGATCGCGCGCGAATGCTCGCGATAAAATGGAAAAACCATAAAAATCGCGCGACGATCGGTCCGTGTGGTCGAGGGAGAGCGTAGACCGTGCGCGCATCGCCGTTTATTCTCGGATCCCAGTCGAGAGCCCTCACCTCACTCGTCGTTTCTATCCGTCTCGTTCTCCACTCGGCGCTGTCGTGAAGCTGTTCTCACCGCGGCAATCACCTCGAATTCTCTGGCAAAAAGTCAAGAATTTTTTTTTTTTATGTCACTCGCGCCATTGTCGTGGGTGCTTTTTTTTCACCTATTTTCTTCCTTTTTTCTTTTTTTTTGTACTCGCTGCCGCCACCGTTGAATCCACTGCATCGTCACCGGTGGCGCTGCAACAATGACTTCAGCTTCGTCTCGCTCGTCGTCTTCCGTCGCATCTATTCGCTCGGCTGAAGTGGCGCGCGATAGCCGAGTACGAGGAAGATTTTCCGTTACTGCGTGTGTCGCCTCGGCACGCGGCGGGAAAGCGCGACGAGATAAGCGCGCGCGTCGTTCCGCGAGGAAATTGATATCACAAACACAAAACGGTACACCGAGGGCTCAGTGGGAATCATGCGCTGTGGCGAAAGGGTTTACGCGTATCTCCGTCGCTCGTGCTTCGCGGAATATTGTGCTAAATTTGAAGCCAGATAATACGCGATCATCCAATGTTATTGAATATCATGTGGAAATTTGATGTATCGGTAAATGGAATTTTTTTTATTCATCTTGTACGTTAAATTCAGATTAGTAAGATGCATGATTATTTTTTCTCGTTTTTTTTTTACGTTTTAAAAATGATATAGCTTTTTTACTCGTTTATTTTAATATAATTTATAGTTTTCACCTTCTTAAAAATTCTCTTCGCGCACTCGCACAAGCTTCCCCGCAACGAGCAGACTAATTTCCCTAAATGCCTCGCAGTGAATGGAGGCGAAGGAGCGAGTGCCAGCACGTGCGAGGATTGCGTCGGTTTCAGCCGAAATTGGGGCCTGGCAGAGTGCGATTAACTCGGCGCGCGGATTCACCTCGGCCGGGCGAAAAATGAGAGGATATTCGTTTTCCGACGCGTCGACTGGTGAAGGCATTGCATTTATTTCGCAATGATCTCTTCTCGCAGTCCCTTGTTTTTAACAATAAAACAACAATATTTTCAAGCAAAACATTTTCTTTTGTTTTCGTTAGTCGCCCGAGATGACATTGTTTCACTCGCGCGACTAACGAGAACGTAGATTTGAGAAACACGTAAATTCCGGGTCGCGATGCTACATGACGATTCTTTTCATCCGACTGCTGTACGTAGTTTGTTATTCTGTTGCCTGGGGAGGGAGAGAGTGGCGGACGATAGTAAATGTCAAAATGTCCTGACTGGCCGAGCGAGCACAGTCGTCATCCACATCGTCGTGACACAGCAACGAAATTTTAATGGGACGTCAGTCCACCCGCAGCCAATTGGGGTCGAGCATTTTCGTGAAGTACATGCGAAAGACATGAGCGCGAGGCTAGAGCGAATTTCTCTTCTGCTCCTTCGGCTCTCTTTCTTTCTTGCTTAAACCTAGCGTCATTTCGGTGACACGCTACATTTGTGCCCTGAAATCGAGGTCTCTCTCCCTTTTCCTCTCTCTTGTCCGTCATCATAACGACGCAAAGCGAGGCCTCTCAAAATATCGTTAAGCTCACCCGTAAACGACGGCGAATGTGCACTCAGTGCATTCAGTTATCGCGATTCATCAGACTCCAGGCACGCGAAACGCATGGACTGGGTTGTTCTCGAGCCAATCGAATGCCAGCGGTGCATGTCGAGCGCCCGTAACCTGCGTTTAACGAGAGTCTCTTCGGGTACGCTAAATTGCATTAATACTTCGATAACCATCAGCTCAGGATTAATTTGAGTGTCCACTATAATGCAGATCGTGATAAGTGGATCGATAATTTCGGGTCAAAACGAATCATTACTGAATTATTGTTACTTAATTAATACCACTTAATTAATATTATTTCTCAATTCATGATGAATAAACTCATTACTCATTGTGCGACTGGGGTTAGCGCCCACTAATTATAGTATAGTGCTTGTCTAATACCATCATACACCATCTTGTTGCAACGGTCTCGTCCGAGAGTTTCTCGTGTCTACCAAACGCTTCCATTGTTATTCCTCTCGCGTTGGCCGCCGCTAAACGAGAAAATAATCCCGAACTTTCGTGGGTCACAAGAGCGAGGCTAGCGAGGCTAGCGAGGCCAGTGTAGGTCTAGGCGCGCAGCGAGTGAGAGCGAAGTGTGATTTCTCGCTCGCCCACAATTTACACCGCGAGCATAACACATAACTCACGGAAGACACTCACTCGTAGGACTTGGCAGAGTCTATCGCTCCTTTAAACCTCGGTGGGGGTTCCCTCTCGTCTCGCTGACTTCGCTGAGAAAGCTGAGACCACCGTTTGCCTCGCTTTCTTGCTCGCCATTTGGGTCAACACCGACGATGTTTTTGATATGACATCGTTTAAGCTGCTTGTCACTTGAACGACGTCAAGTGGTTTTCCTTGGTTTCCTAATTCTTCCAAAAGCTTCTTTGAAAAATGCACATGACAATAACGTTTCAGGCGCTTTGGGCGTCCATTACACAGATTCGATTCTCATCCCATTGTCATGGTCATTTTATTGTTGACTTAATGGATACTCAAGACTGGTTCGGACTTTCCCTTTGTTCGATGTGCATGCAAGAATGTTACGTGAGCTTGAACGGTTGTGTCACACTGTAAATGTCAACCTAAGAAAATACGAGGTTGAGGGGGGTGTTACAATTTATTGTTCCTCAAAGACAACTCAAATGAATGTCTTACGGGACACTGCGCTCACAAAGACATGTTACGTAAGCTCCAGGGGTCAAGTTACTGTTAATGACGAATAAAAAATACGGCTATTAGCGGCATTGCAATTGATTGTTCCTCAAAAACGACATACGCGACTCGCCGTTCTTCAACGGCGGCTGCACGATTTATCGTAAATGAAAGAATCCGTCCAAAATATTATGTCATGGAGTCTTCATTTACGACTTCAATAAGGAATTCTTCATTCCAGACTGCAATGAGAAACTCGTCATTTCAGACGAACCGCTTTTCTTGCTTTCGCTGCAAATCTTATTGATGATGTTGTTGTTGCGACACCGCGCAAACTTTTCCGCTGAGAACTTTGCTAATTATCCCGCGTCGACTAAGTATACTTCGCGGAAGCCTCGTCCAATAACTCGACAAAATGCAGCTTTTCCAGGGTCGCGAGAATCCTATTACAAGTTTAATTCTCTTAGACTGTGGAAACGTTATTGAGACATTGGAGTCCGAAGTTGGGTGGTCCGCATTCGCTCGTTGTTCGCAACATCCGCACTGAGCCATCTCGCAAGTTCGAACATCAGTGGGGAGTCACTAAATGTCGTCCCAAAGTGACACGACGCTTAGAGGTGCCCGAAATTTATTATGCTTCATAGACTCCACCGATTGAGCTCGCGCCGAATCACACAAACTTGGGCTATCATTCTCACAAAGTAATAAAATCCGTCTGCGCGAATACTTAAACTGCGAATCCTTGAAATCTTGCACACACCAAATTCGCGTTCCAAGTTCATAACTGAGTAACGCGTTCGACGATGTGGCAATAGGATAAAACTTACAGAGGTCGTACATACTGAATTCATAAAAAAAATGTGTACTTTTCCTTAAAACAAGTGAACGATTACTTTTTTGGTACTAATTAATTTATCACTTTTTTGGCCTCATACCAACATCGACGACCAACGTCGGTGATCAATCTTTAACGACATCGATTTTTTTTACACTTGGCTCCTGTCGCCAAGTATCCGACAATTTTAATTGGTTCAAACTCTGCGACAACCGACCCACCTCGAGTGCCAGGGAGGCGGCTCGACATTTGCAATGACGCGTGGGAGACCGATGTAAATTTATGCAACTTCACGAGTGTAAATCGAAAACAAGAGTGAGAGAGAGAGAGAGAGGGAGAGCCTAGGAACTGATTCCTCAGGGCGTCACGCTTGAAATCTACCTGCCTGGTTGACTTAACGACTTCTCCGAGTCATGGCATACGAACGCGAGGTGGTGGCGCGTTTTGCCACGCGGATGAAGACGCGAGGCGTTCCTGTGTCTCGCGTTTCAAGGTGGATATGTTACACCCCACTCGAGCGAAATTCATCAAAGACTTTGGAAACTTCTGCCAGAGGCTTCGCGAATTTAATTGCGCGTGGAAGAGCTGCGCGACTTTGTGACTCTGGCACGTGGCTAATGGTTCGCCGAACGAACCAGCTCATTCGTGCTCGTACATTGTCTCCCCGGTCCTCAACTTTGTCTCAACGCGAAGGTCAATTAAGTCCCCCATCGGCGCGAACGTCAGGAGCGCATTTTAAATGCTAATAAGTTGCGACGAGTTTCGTATTCAGTCGAGTATTAATAAGCACTCGGGGAGAGCTGAGGGGGGGGGGAGAAAATTGAAAATCAATTTGACTTGATCGCGTTTGCAGTCGCGTCGTCTTCGCGGGATAATTGTTATTATCACTCGTTAATACTGTTCATTATTCATCGCCGTTGACGTTGGGTGGGAGACGAAAGGATAATTAAATACCTACGCTGAATTCTGCATAGTAATTAGATGTGATCGTTAGTTGCTTAATTAATTCTTGGATGTTTATTAATATTTTGATAATACTAATAATTAAAGTGGGTATTTAGAATGTTTTGATCTGCAGGGCGATCCAAGAAAAAAATATTGTAAAAAACGTGCAACACAATGATACTTAATAATTTCATTGAACCGTAGATAATTTGGGGCCTCGTTAAACGTCAGGCATCCGCGATGCGAATTGCCCCGAGCGCATCGAGGTTTACTCTGATTCATCGAGCGGCACTTTGCCAAAAATGTTTGATACCCTTTCACCGCCGGATTTACAGCCAATAAAAAGACGTCCGGGCAACAAAATTGACCTACATTGAACTGAAATTGAAAAATGACCTCCACGGAGAGTCCGCTCGATGCATCAATTTAAAAAAATGAATAAATCGACGAAAATGCATGCTCGGTGATAACAAAAGAATTTTCAATTTTCTTAATATTTACTGCAAGGCGCGTAAAATCGTGAAACTATTCGTATAAGAATAATATCACTTCTCATACCGTCTCCGAAAATACAAGACGTTTTTTTTTAGATTCGAATTTAACAGCAAGCGACTAAGCGTCAATAACAAGACTATAAAAAACGCGATGGACTTATATCGGATGTCGAACACACCTACCGGACGGAAGTGCGGAGCACGTATTACTGTGTAGCATCGTGCACTAAGCCTGGAATTTTACGATCTTCGTAATGGCAAAGCGAGAAACGTCGAACAGCGTCGAGGGGCCGTCGGAAAAACCGCGTTCGTAAAATTCAAGATGTTCAAATATTTATAAGTCTGCATAGGGTGGGAGAACGCGGAGTAAACCATCGGGATATGTAGAAAAGTTCGGAATGCACAGTCGACTATTGAGACGAGGATCGAGGCGCCGACGTCGAACTTGCCACATGCTTCGGAGGCCTCGTTTCCCTCTTCCTCTTTCTCTCACTTTCCCTTTCCCTCTCTATCTCTCTCTCTCGCTCTTTCGCGTTCCAAGGCGTCTCGGGCAGCAACGAGAGCAACTGCGGCCGCGACGCGTCGCGCTTTGGCACTGTCGTGAAATCCGCCGCCACATCCAAAATATACCTGGGAGGCTTTTCTTAGACCTCGGTCTATGACAAACATCTTGGGCGAAGCTTGCGGGTCGCGCGTACAGCAAACCTGTCGCGAAAATTGTGCTTTTTTTTGTAGCATGTCGATATTCGTAAAATATAAAACAAAGAAAAGTCAATGCTTGGCATTTTTATAAACGACCAATCCCCAAACCGTTTGGCGTGTTCGTTTCATCGGTTGATAAAAGTTTCCGCGAGACCCCGAGAGGCCGAGACGATTTCTCTAGTTGGTCGTCGCGTACAGCACGAACGAATCGCGCGTACGCGCCGAGTACGTTGTAACGTATCGGTACGTTTGTCACGTTCGCGCAGTAGATAAACCCGTGTCGTCTGTGCATCGGTGAGGTGGGGGGTGGTTACAGTCAGTCGGGGTCTATCTCATGCCTAACGCCTCGAGGGTTCAAGTACCTCATCCAACCGACGTTCCTAAAGCTTTCATGACCCCTTCCCTTCTACGTTTCGTTTAGTGCGAATTTTTACCGGGGCTTTTGCGTACAGTCTAGACCAAAGCGGAGCGCAGGGAAAGACGGATGAATTTTCGGCGGGGGGTAAAAAGAATGAGCGATAAAGAGGACGAAAGCCGAGGAGATTACTCGTTGAGGACGAGGACATGAAAGGGATAAAAGTGTCGCCTGATAATACGGTAAAAAGTTTTTTTTTTTTGCATCGTTGATACAGAGTGAGGGGGAGTAGTTCGAGGACTGAAGTTATGTTAAAAAAATGTATGAAACAATGTGTGAAAAATGTATTGCAGTGTTACGTATGACGCATCATTTATTATTATGCATCATATGCATATTTTTATTTAGTTTACATAGTACTACATAATTTATCGTAGAATTGTGTTAACATGAGAAATCGCGAATTTGCTAAACGCGCCTAAAATGCTTTCTCGAGGGAAAATGCACCCGGGGATCAATCAACGGTGCGGCAAGTAACCGCATAAAATACCAAGTGTTCCAATTACAGTACACACACCGGGGACGTAAATGCCAAAGGTACGATAAACTCGCACACGGTGCATTGTGCCTCGCGGAGAGCCGAAAGAGGTTTGACGAACTCGGCGGACCGCAGCGTCCTCGCCAACGAGCGACGATGTGTACCGCAGGGACGGTTAATTAAAAACTTGCCGCGGTTTGATATACCTACACGCATGCTCACCACGCTATGTATTTTCGTGAAATTTACTTTTTTATTACGCCGCCCGTAAATGTACTCGAGCACGTCGAGTTGGTCCTTTGCGAAATGAAAAACTAGAAAGAAAAACACACGGGTACTTTTTTTGTCTGATCTCTCGTTTCTCTCACTACTTTCGGGCTCCGGACGATCGCCTGCACAATGCGACTCACGGCTCGCCGGCTCCATTGCAATCCGAACCTCTTCGCTAATTCCATTATCACAGATATTTCTGTTTCTTTCTTTGCACTGGAGAAAGAGAGTGGGAAGATTTTGATGAGAAACCGGTTCTGAGTTGATGACTGAGTGAAGCAATTATTCGTAATTTAATTTCAAACGCGTACCTTTGTTAGAGTCGGGGTTGTGGGAGGCTGCGCGTTATCGCTGCCACTAGCGGCCGGAAAGACATCGGCAAGGCTGATAGGATGTTTTTCTTTTTTTTTTTTTTTTTTCTTTTTTTTCTTCTCATTGGTTTTTGTACGGAACCAAACCAATCGAGTGTAAACTTGTTCTTACCCATTTTCGAGTGTTTCCACTGATATTAAATAGCCGAATAAATATTTAACGAGCGAGTACGCCAAGAGAACGAGATTCCGGAGAACCGATAAACGGCGAGCGTCCCGACACGCTCGCGCTGCGCCGTTCGACGGTCAACAAAACGCGATTTGGAGAAGCGAATATTTACTTTTCCGCGAAGGTTGTCACAGTCGGACGCGCGGACGACGGTTCGTCGCGTCGCGCACCAGCCCCAGGAATTATCCGCCGCTAATGGGATTTCCTTCGGGGGATATCGGAATTATTGGAAAATCTCGGGCTCTCTCCAAGTTGGCCCCAGAGCTGGCCACCTCGGCCACAGGTGGAGAAACTCCACGCGCGCCGCACGAACTCAATTTAATTGGCCGTTGCAATTATAGAGGCTCCTCCGTCCTTCCGTCGTCCTGGACCGCGAGACTCGACTTCTGTTCCGAATTCCGTCCCTTTATCCCTTGCTCAGATCGATAAATACAGACATCATTTCCGCGGGAGTTGTCGCGAGGCCGCGTGGAAATACCGCGCGCTAACCCAAGGCTTCCACGATTTCCAGCGAAAGCTCACCACGCCGAATCCGCGGAATGTTTCCGTCCGCGAGGAGATTCCGCGGGTTATCCGGCCCGGCGCGTGATTGAAGTTTCTATCAAAATTGCGCGTTAAATCCCCGACGGTACGATATTTCATTTCGCGCATGGGCGAAATTTACTTTTTATCTCCATCTGTAGGAACATCGCAAAAAAGAAGAAAGAAGTCGATGCAGCGTGAAATGCGTTTCGTTGCTCGAAGAAAAGTGAAAATAATATCCGGACGAGGAATGATTGAGGGATGATTTTTTTTAATATTCGAATTTTTTATCAGGCATCTGGGTATTATTTTTTCAGTTAAAAAAATTTGGAATCGACAGACTGAATTTTTGTTCGAAACAACCCTTTCGGGATTGCGTTCAATAAGTATCCAATGAAAACTATTCGAATTTTTATCAGACATCTGGGTGGCATTTTTTCAGCTAAAAAAATCTGGAATCAGCAGAATGAAATAATGGATTATTTGTGTAACAAGCATTTTTGAAATCGCGTTCGATAAGTGTCCGGTGGACGAAAACTTAGTCCCAGCACGTTCGTTCGGACACGCGCACGAATGGTTACAACCCTCGCGGTTGTGGAAAGCTCGTGTCCAGCTGCACAGTTAGTAACGTTACGTACATTGTAGACATACCATCCCGGAAATATCCGGTATAAAGGACACGGGTGATGCCCGGCACGGGAGTTCTACGAAAACGTGCGGCGGCTGGGAGCGGAGAGCGGAGATAGCTGCACTTCCGGTTCGTACAGCGTTTCGCACTCTGTCCCTGAGGCACTAATTACATTCAGTTAACAGCGTAGCCTTGATGACTCGTATAGATATATCGTAGGTACCATATATATATATAGAAGATATATAGATATATATATATGTATATTCGTATTCGACCATGGAGCGAACTCCGAACCTTTCGCCGAACGGGAGAGCCGCGTTTCGCGTGTTCGCACTTTTTCCCCGACCCTTCCACGATAGTCGGAGCACGTAATTGAGATGACCCAACCGGGTGCTCGAAACGCCACCTTTTTTTTTGCATTTCGTGCCAGTGCAACAGGAAAAATACCATTTTCATGAATATCTCAATTTTAGTAAAGAAATTTTGTGAAAAAAAAAAAAAGATTTAACACAATTTATTCTCTAAATAACTACAACATTGAAATTAATAATTTTCCAAACTTTTAGAATTCCATTGACACAAGCTAAAGACACAATTCTCTCGTTGTTACAGGTGATGGAACCGTCGACCGATTCCCCGCCACCGGTCATTGCGAGAACGCACCGCAAAAGTGTACGATTGCCCTGATCGATAACGGACGAACGGCGAAGAAAGGAAGGGGAGAAAAAAAAAGAAAATTCGCGTGACGGACAGTAGAACATCGATCGACGAGCCTGAGCTCGGGGGGAGAGCGCGCGCGTGTGGTGTCCAGCGATCAGGAAAAATGTTTTTCACGGGTGTCGCGAGGTCGGCGAGCAGCAGCGTTTACGTGGGTCGCGCGAATCGTGCCGAGACGACGAAAGATGATGACGTCGCGTCCCTCCTGGTACTGCACGGTATTGACAGCGATGTTGGCTCGCACGGGTACCCGGCACACGTACGCGAATCGTCTATCGGTGACATCGTACTTCGGGCATGTACGTCATCTATCCGGCGGAGGAACTCCTTAGAATCTACGAGAGTCCTTTGCGTCGTGGAATCGTCCTGAATCCCGTTAACCCGGATTCACGAAGCGTCAATCGCAGCTGCGACTACACGTCGTCCGTTGGTCGTGCACGTGTCGCCAGTAGCGGAAAAAGGGTTACAACAAGTGGCGGCAACACCGCAACACGACAGGTAGCACCGGCACCTGACAAGAAAAACGAACGCAGCAGATTTCGTCTGTTTAGTAAAAATAATAATAACAATAACAAAAATACTGATAGCAGTAAAATAAACAATAACAGTCTCGTGATCGAGACGTCAGTGAAAGGTTCGCGAAAAAGCGACCCCGCCCACAGAACGCCGACGGCCAAGAGGAGCAACGTCGGTGCCAACGACAACGGGTGGCGAAAAAATTACGCGATTATGCAAAACAATCGGCACGCGGCCGACGAGGCCGCCAGCAGCAGCGCCAACAATCCCCTCAAGGACCTCACGCAGGCGAACCTCAACGAGCCACTCAAACAGCACAATGGCAACGCCCTCAAGCTCGTGCAGACCGGTGAGTCGAGAAAGAGAGTGAGGAGACCGCGGGGGCTTTTTAGAAGCTCCTCGTAATTGCGCTATCGCCTGGGTTATTATTTTTCGGAGTAACGCGAAGACGGCTCGTTTAAAGGGGTGACAGGCGGGTGAATGAATGAATATCAGTTGTCGGTTGTGAATTTCAGAAAAAGAGGCGGAACAATATTTTGTCGGTTGAAATTCTAGCGGGAGAAAGAATTTAGAATTTCCACAACATTTTTTAGTTGCAAATATATTGTGCTGACCTGACGAACGATTTCTGACGCACTTTCTGCATTAGCCCGACAAAGTCGCTTAGCCCTGATTGCATTAAAAATTCTGCTGCGACCTGCGTTCACGTTTAACGATGCTTAACGCACGCATGCTAAAAATAAAAGCGATGCATTTTCCAATGTAGCCCAGCGTGACTTTAATATTAACGCAATCGCGGGAACACCTGCAGCGCGAGTTGCACTGCGTTCTTCCGTTTATATTGGACTTCCCGCCGCGGGCTCGAGCTTCCAAGTGATCAAATCAGTTCTCATGTACATTTTCGCTTGTATGTGCGCCAAACAAGTTGTATTGCTTTAGCGTCATCGGTCGTAGCCTCCCTCCGTGTAAAACCCGTGACATTCCGCACGGCCAGGCCAAGGACAGGATACTACCGATGCCTGGTCAGGTCCTGGTCAGGCCGTGGCCATATTGCCTGTTTTAGCGAAAAGAAACAAAAACATACCCTTGTCTCTCAAACCGGTTCTTTTGTGCCGATACCGACGATTTTGTTTTTTTTTTTATCTTAACACTAAGTTTTATACCGAACCGACGAGCCGCGGGGCTTTTTGCAGGTATCAGTTTTGGTTTCATCCAAACGCGTAAACTGGAGCCGTAATCCCGACCATACGCGCGGGCAACAAGCTTAACGACGCGGAGCGTCAATCCCGCCGGACTATCCCGTGTCACGCATGCTGTACTATCATTATACAACCTCCGTGCGCGCCCGTTGTCCCACCTGGCGCGGCGGGACGCGTGTCCGCCCGACTGACAAGGGTTTTACGAGCGCAACCGAGACGTCGATTGCCATCCTTTGTCCCTCGCGCGGCCACGCACGGTGTCTCCACGTCTCGGAAATTGCGCGATCGTCAAAGCCGGTTAATTTGGTCCTGCTGGTTGTCAGTTGGTTGTCATCTATTGAATCTCTTTGGGGATCTTTTTTACCGTGAGGCTAGTGGTAACGTCGGAGGAGGCTGGTTCGTTAAAACACGTCTTAAGAATTCAATCGAGTTGCCGAATCGTAGTTGACACGATACTAAGAAAGAGAACGTGGAAAAAATTTACGGTTACGACGGATGCGGACTCGTTCTTGTGGAATCGCCAGTCGAGCAGTTGATATCTCAAGCGAATGTGATTTAAGACAACCCCTCGAGTGACTAAATTTTTAGCACTGTATTACGACCTTCGAGAGTGTCGTTCAACTTCCGATCGAATCGACGGTCACGCTGTTCCCGTCCTATCGAGGACGGCTTATGAGCAAAATTCCAAGGGTACAGCAATTTTTATCGAGGACATCGGAGAGCTTCGGTGAAAAACTCGAGCCCCAATTCGAGTGCAATGTACACGGAATGTACCGCCAGCTTTTTCGCGAGCGCGGTGTCTCTGTTTCTCCCTTCTCTCGATATCTCCGGGTCTCGGGGTTTCCGCTACGCCGACACGAACAGACGGGAGAACGTGGATAAAACGGTGTAGTTGAACTTTCAGCTCTTTGGCTTCCGTTCAGAGTAAAAGTCTAGATAGATTTTGCAGCACCAGCGACGGTACAGCACCGAAGCCCCGTGGCTTGGCCGGCGAACCATCCGAATATTGCGCCAATATCGCGCCGAACCAGCGTGTAATCCGGGTTCGTCGAATCCGACGGGAAGAATGCAAGCAGAGTCCTGTGCACCGCGAGCGAATGCACAGTTCATCGGTCGATACCTTTCGTTTTCCGTTTCGACGAACGCGCAGCGTTCTGTTGCTGTTTGAATAATAGAAACGAAAAATTGCTGCCAATTATCGATGAACGTTGCGAGGTTGGTGAGGCTACAAAATGCTTGACTAATCGTGCTCACGCGGATCAGGGACCGGGTTCAATGGAATCGATGGAAAACAATTTGCGTTTTGTGTTTCGTGCGATTAAGCAGCGGTCGAAAGATACGTAAACTTCTGACCGAGATAATAAAAATCAATAGACTTCTCAATCCAGCGCGACGCGATCGCACGTACAATTTACCTAACGAAGAATAATGGACGCGGATGGAAATAAAACTTATGGCTGAGATGATAGAATCCAAAGGGCGAGCCGTCTCCTCCGAGCGACCACTATGTACTCGGGTCGGCGGCGCAGGACCGGAAATGGAAGATGGCGCAGCGGCGACGGGGACGGAGACTGTCAATGAGTCGGGAGAAGATTAATCGGGCTGTTCATCCTCGGTGGCGAGCAGTGAAGCGGTCGAACAGCGGGGAATCCGTCGCGTGAGAAGAGTGTGGCGACGATTGCCAGACTAGCGTCCAGGGACAAGTTACGAATCGCTTTCGATACTTCGACAGCGATACCCGTAAAACTGTCCTCTGAGAATATCTGGCAACGCGGGCCAGACGCGAAATTTCGCCTCTCCACGATCACTGGGCGAGTCTGGTAACCGCTGCTACATTTTTCTTTCAGCTAGCGCATCCAACGTATATATGTTTCGTATATGCTAACGTATACATTTCTGCGTCTTTTGCTTTTTCTCGTTATACGACCTCGTTATGCTCTGCTGTGATCCATTAAGTCGTTTACTTTGCCACGATTTTTGTCCTTCTCTTCCTTCGCTCTGCAGCAGCTGCAAGTACTTCGTTATATCCAGGCAGCGCGCGAAACGCGACCTTATTTGCCTGAAGAGCGTCCGAGAACACGTTTCATCTGTCTCGGTGCGACTCGCCGCTCGCGCATTTTACTGTTTTATAAAATAGTAATATGCCCTGCGCGAGCGACACACACGTATACCTGTGCAATTTTTTTACCAACTGCAGGACAAATAAAGCCTGTTGAACAGTCGTGGTGAAAAAATGTCTCAATTGCTCATTTGAAACAGTTTTTCGTGCAAATGAACAAACAAATTTGTAATCTTTTTTGTTCTAAGGATTATATCAACCCCACTGATAACATGCGGAACTACCGCAATTAGCTGAGTGTACGATAAAATGCCATCCCCACGTCCGCCCGAAAATCAGATAGCGAGGGATTTCGTTCGTCGACCCAACACGCTAGAGTTCACGGTGTCTGACCCGTCCCCGCATCAGCCACTACTTTCCATCGCGAGTTTTTTTTTTCCTACCCTTAGTCACCCCTCGTCTGAGTGCTCTACCCGTTGCGTAGATCCCCGCGAGATCCCCGAAACTCAGGTGTCCGGACGGGGCCCGAGTCTCACGCTTTTCCGCTCGACCTGGTCGATATGGCGGGCTCGCTGAACCGCAGGTCGTTCGACACCCGGTACACACAGGGCACAAGGCTGTGTGCAGAGCTGTCGGTACGTGCAGTTCAAAGCGCACGTGGAAGCATCTTGGCCACACTCGACCAGTGATATTCGAGCCTGAATAGCTCGAATCCGTCTGCAGATTGTTCCGCTTCCACGAATCGTGCTATCCCGGTCTGACCCATAACGCACCCTATCTACTTTGCCTTACACGCTCCCAACGGTCGAGACGCGAGCCTGAAAAGAAAACGATTCTGCGGCTACTGCCCCTCCACTTTGGCCATTCCATAACGCACTTTTTCACTTTGCTTCAGTCCGTCCCTTTTTTCCCGTCGTCCTTCCTCTCGCTTTCTCAACCTACTCATATTTTTCCTATCTCTCTCCCTCTCTCTCTTTCTGCCTTTCTGCCTCGGTCCACTGGCCTTTTCTCTCACTGCCGAAGGCAACAGCAGCTCGCATGCCCGTCTGACTATAACACACCTTTACTACTTATCTCGAATCTCGTCTCGCTCCCCGCTGTGCAAAACACGCCCTGGTATGGCGAGAGCTTTTTTGCCCCTCGTGCTCTTCCACTTTCTATCTTGCTCCGACCTTCCCGCACCGCCTGCCCATCCCCCTCTCGCCCGACCGCCCTCACCCATCCCATCTCAGGCTCAAAGCACGTATGTGGCAGCAGAAGCAGCAGGTCGGCGCCGTATGAGAGCCGAGTGTAAGGGCTCGATTGCTCAGCCACCGGGTGGGTCTGGTGTGCAACCGTGTGCACAAACACACCTGACATCACACCTTCCGCACACGAGGCGTCTGGATGCATCGTGCGATTCGGCAAACTTGATTTGTCACGACATTCAGACTCGACGTCGCCTCTCGCTCGGCTTTCCCCACCGACAACCTCTGTGTGTGCTCAGTGTCAGCCTCTTCCTCGAAGCAAAGTACACGGGAGGGACATATTGAAATATTTTTCCCGGTAAATATCTTCTTTCGGAGAATTGGTGCACTCTCACAGGGAGAGGAAGGTGATGGATATCAGAAAGATTATAGATATAAAAAATTGCTGAGGTGCAATATATTTGCTCTTGCTGTATGTCCAGGGTGCACGTAAGACTGCACAGGGATGAAAAGCTCGTCAGATATATTTTCGGACACATTTAATTATCACCCAGGGGGGTGGGCTGATAGGGTACATACCATATTTACAGGGAGGGCACAGGTTATATTTAATAAAGGAAGGAGTCTGGTTGCCACGGCAACCGGGAGGTGAACAGGCAAGGTATTGATTCGTCCCACCTGAATTCAGGTCAACCCCTGACTAAACACATTTTCCATATTATACGAACGTTTATCGCTCTCCCTGGTACACGAGACGACTCACGCACCTGCGAACCCCGTCGTACGTAGCCCCTTGATATATGCACACGCGTACGACCACCCCCCCTCCCCCCCCCCCCGCCCCAGCCCTCCTCTCCGCTCCTGACCGGAACCACCCCCGAATGCACATGCGAAAGTGGTCATCGTTTCGCCGTAGTAACGTATCAAAATTTATATTGATATTGGTACTTGGTGCTTGTAAACAATTTGTAAAATGGCATTTAGAATTTTTTCGCTGTTCAGAAAATGTCTGACTCACAATTGGTTCGCTCCACTTGAGGGTTCGGGTCAACCCCCGTGACTCGACGTATATTTTCCATGCGCCACGAACCTTCGTCGCGCTCCCTGGTACGCGGCACGAATCACGCACCTGCGAACCTCGTCGTTCGCCACCCCTTGATATGCACGCGCGTACTACCCTCTCCCCTATTCTCCCTCCCCCCGGCCCCTGTCCACCTGAACCAGCTCCAAACGTACGTGTATACCAAAGTAACCGACACTCAATGGCAACACTCGTGAAAATCGGGGCAACACGTGACGGTGACTCGGAACACTACCTTAGCGCTACTTTGCCCCGGATTATGGTTTATGTACGTCGACGATCGTACCGGATGGACACGCGTAAGCGGAGCAACGAGCGAGTTGCCCGATGCGTTGTATGCCGAGCTCTCGACTCGAGACTCGAGCGACGCGCGTGGCTATATGTTGTTTGTCACGCTCTTTGCTCGCGTTGACCGGTGGCTTTGCCATTTTCTCGTCAAGCCCTTTCAGTCCGATTAACCGAACCGCCGAGCCCCTCGAAACGGAGGATTAACCTGTGTGCGTGCGCTTCAACGACCCGCACGTCAATCCTACTTCGCGAAACCAGCGAAACCCAACTGACAGGTACACATGCACTGGGCAGTCAATCTTGTAATTAGTGCACAAAATTGACAGTTTAATTGTCCATGTTTTTTTTTTGTATATTATAATTACCAACAATTATTCCAACGAATTCTCGATCTATCAACGACTTTTTTTTCAACCCAACGAAAAATCCATCGCTCTTTCTAGCCACAAATAATCGTTTGCCCTCGAAACGTCTCGACGTCCGAGTAAGAATGGCACCGCCAAGTAAGAATCCACACAGCGAACGGTGGGGTAAAAAGTGACTGCGACGCGGAGGACACTTCGCGGGACAAACTTCAATTTACGGTTGTGCAGCGCGCTCGTCGTCGTATGGTTGTGTGTTCCTGCCGCACAGGTATAAGCGCGCGGCGAGTTCGTGCCGCTGTTTTGCCCGTTCCGCGTGCGTCGTCCCTGACGTCCTGACCGCTGGCGGCTCTCGAGCGCGCGACTGATCGAGTGGATGGCTTTTCCGCACGATAGTGTCCCGCTCGAACTTTAGTGTATGTATAATTAACGAGTGCGCGTCTACCGTTCGCGCACTGCACACGTTGCCTCGATGCGGAATTATATTGTACACGCGGGGAACGGGAGGGAGAGTAATGGCTTGAGCGATCCGGAGAGTCGCCGCCCGGAAATCTATAAAACTTTACGACGTCATTTGCCCGTATTACCATTGTCATTTTGTTATTATTTTCGTTTTATTTTTCCGGCTGTTTTTTATGTTGATGCCGAGGATTAACGTGTGTTGCGAGTTCTTGAGACGACCAAAGCCGGGCGACGAGAGTCTCCCACCCTTGTTTCTTTTTTCTACTCTATTTTCTTCACTCAGCGAGAAGACGGCCCAGACTCCCGCGGTAAACTTTTCGCCTGGATGCTAAGACCATTCGAGCTTAAATTCTTATCCCGAGTGAGATAATTATTATTTGAGTTGTTTTCGAAAGTTTATCGAGAGTTGCGCAAGACGGGGGGGGGGGAGGGTTCGTCGCGAAGGTCGCGAAGATGAAACCCGTTGAAATGAGGACAAAATGCCCCCGCGACTCGATATCGACGAGTTATTATTGTCTCGAACGACTTTAACCCGCGCAACTGCTGGGAAATAACTCGATCGCGGAGATCGAAATCTCGTTTTTATACTTGCGGGAGTGGAGGGAACAAAATTTCGCTGCGCCGCGCGGCGAAGGCTGCGAATCGATAAGACCGTCTATCGAATCGCGCGGTGAATTCGAAATTGAATATATACGTCGGGTGGACGAGGGAGACGCGCCGATTGGTTCAAAGGAAAATTCCTTATCGCAATTTTTCCCTCTCCCACCGATCTTCGCGCGCTTTTCATTCATTACATATAATGCCTTCACCCCGCCGAATATATCAGCGGTGAATTCAGCTGGAAAAATGCTCAATGGCTCCGTAAAAATTATGTCTGAAGAAAAAAAAAGTTCCGTCTGCATCCCGATGGCGTTCGCCATTTGCATCTGACTCGATCCGCAGGATAAAAGGTGAAAAGTTTTTTCATCCCTTTTGCACGTTTTATTTTTTCTTTTGCTCGACGGGAAATTTTTTACGTTGAAATTACAGTAGAGCGAAATATGGTTAATTATGGAAAAAATCCCAAGATTGTCTGAAAAAAGTGGCCGGGTTGGCAGATATCAGCCGATATCTGACATTTCGACTCATTCATATGCAGGCGCGAATTCGTCAAAACCGAAGGGTCCGGCGAAAACGGTTCGGGTCCGTAGGATCCCCAAAATCTGCGTCGTGGTTATTGCGCCTTGATGTCTCGTCTCGCGCGTCACGTTGCACAAGTTTTTTCACGTCGTTCGCCGATAACTCGGTGAGCTCCCTTCGAATAAAAACGCGCTACTCCCCCGTGTTATTCTCATGCGGGTCATGCCTCGACGAAACATTGACCTGTGTCTCGTCCGACGCGCATGCTCCCGAAACTTCGCCGCGGATGAAACCTGCTATTCGCCATAAGAAAGTTCGCTCCATATATACACGGTATATACACAGGCAGCAGTCTCAGCATGCACCTTGAGTGCACATCGTCTTGGCGTCAGGAAAATGTTTTTCTCGATAATAAACCGCGCTTTACCTTCCAACATTTCTGCACTCGCTAATTATTTACGGTACTTCCGATCTGAGATAAACCAAGACTCACGATTGGCGAGAATATCATAGCAGCATAAGAAATTTCCTGCTCAAAAAGGTCATGAGTAACGGACCATTGTCATCATTTAATTCGTGCTGTGATTGGCCGACAGTCTCAGATCGATACCAAGATCATTAGTCCTTGGTAACTTAGACAGTTCCGTCAAGTATCGTTATTTTTCCGGTTAACTAAAAAAGGGTTGAAACCGGTATAGGGTATGCAAAGGGTATAGGTTAAAAGTCAATATTTTGAACACAAAAATATCGTGTTTTTCTGACGAGTGCGATTAGCCTACTCAATTAAAAATAATCGTGGCAATCCTCGTCGCCCAAAATATTTAGTCGAATCGAAAAAAACTCTCGCTCAACTTTTTCCGAACATTTTTCCACACAAAATGCATCGGAGCTTCTTCGAACTATTATTTAACGTCGACTCATCTGAATAGTTACCTACCGAATCTTTTTTTCTACCGCCCACTGCTCTTCAGAGTCTCAATGGAAATCTGCGCTCGTTGATGGGAAAAAAATTAGTCGATTTGAGTCTCGAGCGGCAGGACGAGCGGCAAAAACGCCGGTAATCCCTCTTCGTGCCCTCTCGCAATTTCCTCGCTCTCCTCTCGTGTGCGCGACCCGCGCGACGGTAGCATTTTTCTCTTTTTTTTCCGCTCAGCTCACATTCACCGCCAGGTAAATATTTTTTTGCATAAATCCGGCTTCTTAGCAGCTTCCCCTTCCGTGCCCCTCGCGCGAGTGGCGTGGGAAGGGGGAAGCTGGAAACTTCAAGCAGGTTCTCCGACTCCGACGAAGCCTTTCGGGAATAGCAATTTCCAATGTTTCGCGTCTCGTCGCGACGCTGAAATTGCCTTCTGCGATGCGATTCAAAGACATTTGACCGGATATCTCGCGGCGTCCCTGCAATCGCGGAAAAATTGCACGAGAAGCTTCGTCGTTTACACGAGAAAACGACGAGACGCGTGTGTGACGTGAATCACGGGACGACGATAAATTTTTCATCCCTCGGCTTATTGCAGTCATCAGCGAGCGACGATTTGCCGTGGAAGCCTCGCAGCTTTATTCTTGTTTTTTCCGTTTCTTTCTTTTTCTTTTTCTCTTTCCCTCGCTGAATTTTTTCCTCTGCTTTCTTCCTCCGACTAGCGAACCCCGATTTGCCTCGGGGCTTCTATGAAGCACCAGTTATGAATGCCAGATTACCTAATTGGATCGTGCGGACGCTACTCGTCCGCTGAGTTCAGTCTCAGCGTCGACGTCGTCGTCGTCGTGCTTTTTAGTATTTATGTATATTACGTATTTATATGTATACAAAAATTTTATCGAGCTCTTCCGTTATTCACTACGCATTTTTTTTCGTTCTTGTTTCGCTGGAATGAAATTTTATCTCAATCCTATGCAAGCGTCGCGCGTTTTGACGCTCATCGACATTGGCCACAACTCTCGATTCTCTTCGATTCGTTTGTATCTTGCAATTTTGCGTATCGATCGCGACAGCTCGAGCCCCAAGTTTGACGTTTCGATCGACCGTATAATGCACACACTTTGTTTCGCGGCCTTTGCCACGAGCTCGGCGAGAATCCACCTGTCGGTAGTTTTATTGGTTTATAC
The DNA here is from genome assembly GCA_964034905.1 of Itoplectis maculator. Lineage (NCBI taxonomy): Eukaryota > Metazoa > Arthropoda > Insecta > Hymenoptera > Ichneumonidae > Itoplectis > Itoplectis maculator. The sequence continues at coordinate 6,868,667 of OZ035854.1, read as the reverse complement.
TTTATTGGATTTTTCGGCGGAACGTTTGACGTCGAATCCGGGCCGCTGAATATTAATGCATTACAGTGCCCTCGCGGCTATTTTCAGAAGTCGGATTCGTGAAAGGAAGCCCGGATTTTTTTTTTTGCAAATCCTGGTCACGGAATTTTACGAAAAATTTGACACAGAAAAAGTGCACCAGCCGTCAGTTAATAAAAAAAAGTGTAAATACAGCGAAATAGTCGAAAAACATGCGGGAGGGTTGAACTAGGCGAGATTCGACTGTACCTCGTATTATTCAACATTTCTAACTTTTGAGCGAGCGAGAAACTAATCTTTGACTTTGACACAATGCAAATTGCTTTTGCATGCATAAATAATTTTTTTCGGTAAGCGTGACAAACGGATCTATATCGGATTTATGAAAAAATAGGGTCTCTGTTTTTTTTTTCTAAATGTTGTGATTTCAAATAAATTAATAAAACCTTTAAACGACGGTAAATTTATTCAAAAGAAAATAGACAATTCCTCGCACGACTCTGCATTTCCCCGGGCAACGAGAAAATTGTCGACATTGACAATTCTCGTTGTTCGTCTAGTCGCCCGCTCCGGTATTATACATATTTTATCTGGGCTTATGTATTCCTTTGTGACGGCGCCGAGGAGGCCTGGCAACCTCCTCCCCAGGCCTCGACGCTACGGGGGCCAATGTATTCGGGTGACGCTCCCTACTGCAACACACAGAGCGTTGCATCAGCGGGGATTGGGGGGGAGGGGGGTGCGAACGAGGGAGCGAGGGACAGGGAAACTCGCCCCAATACACGCTGCGCTACTGCAATGCTGCTTCTGCCACCGAACACTGTGTGTGTTACAGAAGCAGAGGCGAAATGAGATGCGGAATACAAAACGGTTTACACTTTCTAGGTTCGCGCGCGCGCGCTCAGACACGAGTGAAACCAAGTTACCCAGCTGGTTTGGCGCGGGCACCGGAGTCACCGAAGAACCGGGTGAACGAGAGAGCGAGTAGTGCCAGAAGTCAAAGGCACGAGGATAAGGGTGACGGTGGCGAGGGAAGAGATGCGGGAAGGGGGGTTTGTTGAGGGCTCCTCGGAAGCAGGTCGAGCCGACGACGACGACGACGACGACGCGCCCGACGATCCGTAAACTTCAGCATGGCATCCCCGGCCGGTTCTTCCCTTCATAGCCGCACGTTAAGGGCCTCGAACGACTCGGCAAACCTTTTTCGATAAGACGGCAGCGACTCTCGTGTTATCCCCGAAACTCGAGGCACCACTTGGAATAAATTGAAGAAACACACACACACGGAATTAAGTTCTGGAAACTTGAGACTTTAGAACTTACGCCACCGATTTGCAGAAAAAAATGTGTTTTTTCACCCCTAAATCAGCAGTTGTGGAAAAATGTGTAGCGAAAATGTTCTGCACAGACATTTTTTGTTCGAATTCGCGATATCGTCGCTCGACCACGCGAAATGCATTTTCATCGAGAGGTCGCGATCGAACCTGTCAAAATACCCGCGACACATTAGTTCATCGTATAATCTCCGAACGATAAATATGTCGACTCGCTCGCCGGTGCCGAAATGGAATCGAACGTCGCGCGCACGGAATATCGGCAAATCCCGTTATAATTAACATTGTCGAGGCGTCGTGAAAACCATACGTACGTTCGTCCTCGTTACCAATCAGACCCGGGCTGACTGCTTTCCCACGTGCGGCTCGTGCGTATATATCGCACATTGACAATTATCGCGTTCAATTCGTTTAACCGTGATTGTCATTATTGTCATTATTATCGTCGACCCGGCGCGGATTCATTCGGACGCGTCAGGTCCGGTAGCAAAACCGGATAAAACCCATAATCACGCAGGACAGAATTTTGTCCAGTTCCTATATGGCAAATTTATTTTCGCGGAGGAAAAAAATGCAGCTCAATTAATCGAGCTTCCACTGTACAAGTGGAAGCTCGGTAACCCACCGGAAAGGCCGTTAAAGCGACATTGGGGACGCGAGACTGTTGTTGTTATTACTTGCGCGCGTAAAATTGCACCGGCCAACGAAACGTGCGGAGAAAACGCGCGAGGTACAGCGCGAAATCATCAAGGGTACCTGCGACTGTACGTCATTTCGCACGCAACGACCGCGCTCGCGTGCGCACGCGAGCTAAAATAATCTGGGCGGGCGATTATTATTCACGTGTTTTGGGACGAGGAGTCGAAGTAGGATGGGGTCTGAGGGGGTCGAAGAGAGGAGCAGCCGACGAGGGCGACAGTGAACTGTCACGGTTGCGTCGCAGCTGTTGCACCTCCAAGTCGACAATCAGCCCACGAGACTCGCGCGCGCGAAAACGCCGAAGACTCTCGCCGCGCCTCGCCAGAGACCCCGGGAAGCGCGATCTGGCAGAGTTTCAAAGAAAACAAACCGCGAAGATTTTAGTCGCGCGATGCAGGCAAGGGCGAAGCACGACCGATGCAGTTCGAGGAGTGACAAACTTTGTACGCGAAATTTCGCCAATCGTTTGTGTTTCCCAATATGCGCGATACGAACGATACAAAATTTCGCGAAATTTATTTAGCTCGATCACTAAATTCGTCGTCGGCGCGGCAGCGCATTAAATTGATTCAATTATAACGCGCGATACGGAGAAGCGGAAGTGGAAGGTGGTCGGTGCAATACGTTTTAGATGCGAATCTCTTGGCTGACTAATGACGAGTCGGCGGCTGCCAGTGGTTACGCTTCGGATGGCGTCAGACCACCTCGAACTTTGCGTCTCCACGGCACGAAATCCTCTCCCCGTCTCCGCCCCTCTCTCCCACTTTGTCTCCCTCTCTCTCGACTTACCTGTTACCCTCGGTGAACTATTATACACTGCGAGAGTGGGCGCGAAACTTGCGTGAACCACTCGCGGTATTCCGTGGGTTGAACGTCTGAATACTTGAACGAAGTTCCTTAGCCTCCGCGAAACTTGCTGCGTTGATTATTTACCGAGCGGAAGAAATATTTTATTTATCAACTATACTCACGCAACGATTGTTGTAATTTTGCTACAAGCTACAGATGTTAGATGACTTTAAATTAATTTTCGCAAACTTCGTTAGAATATTTTTGGTTTTTCAACATGCGCGACAGTAGAATGCAGTTAATTCACTCGACAGGAAACTTGGAGCACGAGTTGCGACTAAGGCGTTGAAATGCGATTCTCCGAAGGCCAAAATCCGACCAGTAGTTTCCGCCCGAAAGTGATCAGACTTCCGTCCTCCACCCCCCCCCCCCCGCATGCCCAACGGAAATACCTCGATAACATCGAAAGTTCATCGAGGCGAATTCGCGTCAACATTTATACCGAGCTTCTTCGTTGGCTCGACACTTCCGCTCGATTGAGATGCGCCCATTTCCCGGATCGCACCAAACACAGTCCAGTAGTTACGGCTCGGAAGTGATCAGACGTCGCTCGGCGTACGCGCGTAGCTCAAAGTTCTGCGAAAACTTCTCTCTTGCGCGTCAAGTTCGACGCGCGCACGGAGCAAAGTCGTCCGGAAATTCGTTGCCGAGGAGTCAGAGTGAAGATACACGATCGGGGACGACGCGACGAAGCATCGATGATTAGCAAGTAGATTGGTGAATGGTAATTCGACGCGACGTGAGCTCGTCGTTGGGAACCCCGAGAAGTCGAGGTGCACGAAGAGGAGAAACGCGCGCGCGGGTGGAGTTGGCGAAGCGTGGCGAGACAGAGTAGGTTCGCGGGAAGTGCGCTCGAGGGGAGGGGGAGGGGGTGATAAAGCCAAAGGGGTGGAATGAGGTAGGATATCTCGTCTAACGAGGCAATTTCTAATCGTTAAAGGTTGCACGAGAGCGCGAGTGACGCGCACGGGGGTGGGGACCTCCCCTAACCCCCGCCCTCATCTCCGGGGAGGGGGGGGGGGGACGAAACACGCGGTGCAGCGGAGGCAATGCTTGTGCGAAGCTTTTGCAAGCATTCAAGATCGATTTCTATTATCGCTCTCAGGCGTTACACACATCGATAACGCGTGTTTGTGAGACGTCTGTGTATATATCTGAGTGTGTGTTTGTGTCGCCCACGCGAATCGCCTTCCGCGAAAAGCTGGGTAAACAACCACGGTGGTGGTGATGGAAATATATAATAATGATAATACGAGAACGTCGAAGGCCGCGTGCGACACGGGAGAATGGATGAATAGGATGGTAGGAGGAAAGTAAAGAGAAGAATGGAGGAATAAAAACGGGAAGAGGGTATTTGCAAGGTAGACGCGGTAAACAAGAAGCGCAGCTTCGGATGTACCGTCGAATATTTACCGTGGCGCATGACAATAAAGTGGGCATGTTTGATAGTCAATTGGGCAATCGCGCAGACACCTACGGAAACTCACAGACATCCTTGAATAGCCACGGATACTCACAGACACTCGCAGACTTTCTTGGTTACTCGGAGAAACTCACGGAGAAACTCACGGAAAGAATTGTAGGAATCAAATGAAAAAATAAAGATTATAGGATGTAGCGGCGGCGAAGGCGGCGACGGCAGCCGCAGCAGTCACAACCACACTTTAGCTTCCACCCTCGTGTAGCTCGACGTCAACGACGCTTGTGTACTTTACGCGGCACAACCGCGGGTGTGGGGATGATTGGCGTTAAATGTCGTGAGACGAACAACACCTGCCGCCGGGAGAAGCTCCGCGCGGGGATCTACGTTCGCCACCCTCTTGAGGTGGTGCGACAGTGGCAGCTACAGTTTATACGTCATGCGGTTGTTAGTATTTACTTGCAGTGACACCATCAGGGGCAAGGACGGGGTGGGATAAGACAGAAGGATTAGTGAGTAACGAGAGGACGAACGACTACCGGTTGGCGGTTCAACATTTTGCGGCGTCTATAACACCGGGAACGAGATGATTATTATCCAATTCAAAGGGAGTCGGACGAACGACGAAGACGGAATGGAGTCGTTCGGTATTTCGGAAGCGCCGCTAAATTTAACAGCGGATTGAAACGCGATAGGATCAAGCGGAAATTGGACTATCCGCGGTAGCTCATTTGAATATCTGTCCTCTCCGTTCAGCTTGGAAGTGTTCGCGAGATTTGAATATACATTTTCCCGGTGTATTCAAAGAGGGATGAAATTTAATTGACGAATCCAGTGAGAACATTTTTTTTAATTGAAAAGGCGAAGACTTTGAAGGTGTATCTTTTTTTGCATTTCCCTTAATTCGAAGCGGACGAAGACCCAAAAGGGTCTCGGGCGTTTCGCAGTGTCCGACCCGCAAATCCGTCGCGTGAAAGGAAAACTTTGCTTTGTGCGAAAACCCGCCCCCGTCGTGGAAAACCCTTCTTGCTATGCGGAAAATGTGTATCCGATATTCCCGGGCTAGCTGAGCATAAAGCTGCCTACTCTCTCCCCCCCCCCCCCCCCCCCTCTCCCTGTCCCTCAGTATACGAAATTTATATACGAAGCGATGTGCATGGCTATACATATAGCAACAGCACAGCGTACGTGACGCCCGCAATACACACGCGAAATTTCCCGTGTCACATTTCCGCGCGATATGAGGCGCGTATAATCGATTTATAACCATCAGCGTGTCGAGCGGTTGGAAATATTTTCGAAGGGTCGACCTCGGCTCTTCTTTCCGACCCCCTTGAAACACCCTCACCCCTCCGCCTCCTCCCTCTCGCACTTCCCCGCGTTCCTCGCGATTCTCTCGCTCGCTCGTACCCGGAACCTCGATAGTCGAGCGCGTTAAGGAAATTTGAACGACGCTGCCAAAACTCGTGAGTCTCACTCTCTCGCGTCTCGGACGGTTAACCGGACGCCCGTGGGGGAGGCGACACAGTACGCGACGTCTCTGCGGCTCTGCGACTCTGACGTCGGTAACCTAGATCACTGCAATTATATTTATTTTTATTTTTTCATTTATTTTTGTTTCGACCAGGAATCGGTAACGTCTGCCAGTTGTGAGCAAACTCGGAAAAAGTGATTTTACGAGACGTCGAGTGTCGGCGACGTGCGGATCGATAACATTGCCAGCACGTGTGTTTACCCGCCGACGCGATACGACACGAGACGACCGAAGACGAAAATTCGCGGTGACGTCCTCTGGCCGGCCCGATAAACGTCGCTCGCGCCGCGTTTCCCAATCGTTTTCGCCTCTCGGTATCGTCGTGGCGAGTGCCACGAGGGTGACACTGAACCACGAAGAAAAATTTGCGGTCGTTCCGCGGTTGGCAGAATTCTGTGAATTATTTCGCGGGACTTTGGAAAGGTTGAAAGTTAACTTTTGGCACGAAAGGCGAAGGACGAAGGACGAGACAGCCCTACGCGAGGATGACTGAAAAGATTGTGAGGCTCGGTAACTGCGGTTTTGAGAAAATGTCACCAACACGCACGGGAGATAAAAATTCTCGCACAAATTCCGTCCGTCCGACCGACGAGCGAATGTAAAAAAAAATATAGACCGGTGTGGCCTTGACCAAATAGTTGCACGAAAGAGATTCTTTCGCGTAGACGCCAAAGAATTTCTTTGTGTAAAACTACTTTTTTTTTTAATATTTCGCGTCTTTTAAAAATTCTACGACTCTGCCCTTCAATAAATTCCAATAAAATCTCAACGCGACAGTAGAAAAAGCGAAAAAGCTCAGACGCACGAAAAAGCGATTTTCCAAACGTGCCGCGATACACATTTATTCGTGTTTATCTACGTCTCCCCCCCCCCCCCCCCCCTCACCCCTCGATTCCCCCAAACGACCGTCAATTCATCCACCAAGCACTTTGGCCGCCTTCTGTTTCGTTATTAATAAAGCAACGCGGTCGACCGATTTATCGACGCGATTCGATGCGCACGATAAAAGAAACGCCAGAGGGGAAAAAAATAATCACAGATGTATGAGATGATAATAATAGGCGTCATTTGTTACCACATTTTCGTTTGTTTTCGTCCCCCGAGTCGTCGTAAGTGTATATTTACTAATATCACTGCTTTTGTTTTTTCCTCTCTCTCTCTCCCTCCGACCGAAAATAGTGTCGGAGTTCGCCCAGGAGCTCAGCGGTGCGATGGAGAGTCACGGGGCCAACGTGCGACGACTCGTCGATGAGTTTCGAAGCAAATCCGGCGAGTCGAGGGGCGACGCGGGCGGCATGCGACGCGTCTGGGAGAATCTGCTGCGCCAGGTCGAGGCCGACGCCACGGCTCATCTCGACGTCGCGGCCGTTCTCCAGCAGCAACTCTCGCGACCCACTGTCGAGTCGAGTTTTCATCGGAAGCTCCAGTCGCGAAAGGTAGGCGATCTCGATTGTTCCATTATCTATTTTATCGCACTATTTTCGGACATTCGAAAGTATTTAGTATGAGCTTTTATGGGCGAAGGATGCTCTTTCACATAATAAACAGATCCCTCTTTTATCTCATTTGTCCTTGATAACTTTGACAGTTCTGTCAAATATCGTATTTTTTTTTTGATCCACTAAAAAAAAGGTTGATGACAGTGTTTTCAGGGGTAGAATATGCGACTTGAGAACGATGGCATAGGTTAAAAGCCGATATTTTGAAAAAATAAATGTCGTGACCCCGATTTGGGCGGTTTTCGGCCCGGCGGCCAGATCTACGATTTCTGACAAGCAAAACGACAAATTTCCTTTTTTTCTTCAAAAGTAACTGAACAAGGGTTGTTCAGTTGCGATTTACCCTTTTAAAACTTTATAAGAGCCCAGCAGCGCAAAAGTATCTCGGGCACGCGCGCCAGCGCGTGTGATTAGCCTAGTGTATTAAATTTAACAACTCTTGCGTTAAACTTAATATATATTGCCTGAGTTTAAAATGTCCATTTTTGTGATTGACGCCTTAAAAAATATTTTCAGATATTTGCTCACCGCGAGGCTTACGAGCAGGTGGTTAGCAAAACCGAGGAGAAGCTTCAACGCGCGCGGGTTGACTACAAGCGAGCGTACGCGGCGCTTCTGACGAACGACTCGACGGTCGCCGATCCCGAGCCCCTCAAGCGCGCCTACCTCGAGGCTCACAACGCGTACGTGCTTCAGCTGCGAGCGACTAACGCGATCGTCGAGCGTTATCAGCATCACTGTCTGCCGACTCTGCTCGGCGAAATGGCCGAGGTCTACGAGGAGCTCTGCACGCTGACGTGCAACTGCGTCGCCGGTATTTCCGAGGCCGCAGGCGAACGGGCGGGCGAGCAGGCCAAGCGCTACCAGTCGGTCGCTAAGGAAGCTCAGGCCGTGACCCCAGCCAACGACCTTCAGCTGCTGGCGCGAAATCTGTCGAGCTCGGCGACCCCGAAGAAGCCGCCACGACGACTTTTCGTCGCGCCAGCGCCGCCAGAGCAAATTTCCGTCGAGCGCATCAATCAGGTGCCCGCGCTGAGGGACGAAATCGTGCCGACCGGCACCGCCAACCAGGTGATGCTTGACGATCTGAGACGCGAGGCCGACGGTCTCACCCAGGAAATCGGACGACTGCAGGACTCGCTCGATTCGCTTCTGCGAATGCAACGCAAGTATGAGTCAATTTTTAGAAAATTGAAGAATCATAACCCTTTTTTTTAAATAATGTTCCCAAAGTCTTTGACATGTGTGAGAGGAAAAGCAGACTGCGTTGCGCGTTCCTAGACGTGGAAAATGAAAAGCGGAAGATAACGACGAACCGACGAACTAGTTTCCACCGCCGCAGGCTGTTTTTCACCTGTTGAGCTATTCGCACCAACGTTGCGGTGAACGCGATGTCTGAGATTGCACTTGAATTCGCGCGGTAAACTCGAAGGAATTTCATCTGCCATTCGTGGAACGCGAGCTGGAATGTTGCAAAGCGAGTTCGTCTGCTTTTCGATGGATATCACTGAAATTTTGTATGTCTGTTCGTAAACCGCAATTTGCACAAATTGAAGCGGCGATAAAGAAAAATATTCACAGTCGCGGTTGACCTTAATGAGAAAATTGATTGCAAATCGCGTACAGATGACAAAAAGAAAGTTCATAATCGAAGTATCGGAGTATCGTTAATGGAATCTGCGGTGGTTCAATCTAACTTCTCAAATAGGTTCGACGCACCCCAAAGATCCCTATCCAAAGTTTGCTCTTCACACCCTCCGGATACTCCGACGAATGTACCGAAATTTACCGAAAGTTCTTCGAGATAAACCGAGCTCAAAACTCGCTGCACTCTTGGCGCTCAGTTCCACCCGTGCGAAAAGTCACGTCTCTTTTTTTCCCTCGAAATAAAAAGTTACACTTTTCCCCTTGCAGACTAAATGTCCGAAATGAACGAAACACCGTTGTAATTTACTCGACCCTCCGCGGAAACGCCAAACGTAGGCAAAAGTAGTTTCACGAAGTAGTAAAGTGTTCCAAAATAAGTTCAACTCAAAGCTCACTGCAATTTTGGTGCTTACTTTATCACGTGTAAAAAGTTACATCTCTCTTCTCCCTTAAAAAGAACGAATCGCCCAGAGTAAACAAACAAAGTATCCTAATTCGCTGGTCATTTTTGCAGAAACGCCGAGGGCAGCCTCTTCACGAAGGTCGCGGAGATTCAGGAGGACATCTCGATGAAGCGTTTCGATCTTGGCGTCGCTCATTTACATCTGGCAGCCGTGCAAGCTCAGGTAAAGCAAGCCACATGACCAATACGACAAACTCTCTCTCTCTCTCTCTCACACTCGACGGAACAACTTTCTTTTTTTATTTTTTGTTCGACAAACATTTGCTGCAACTTTCGCTCGCACGATCCTCAATTCTCACGATTCAACTGCGCTAAACCCGCACTGTTCTCGTGGCGTATATTCCACGTTGGGGAGGTTTCGGTGAATGAGAGCGAAACTTTGAAACTTAAATTACTCGCAGGTGCGCGGTAGAGAAAAGCACTTTCGCGTTTGCCACCTACTGTATATACAGTAGAGTACCCGTTGGTACTGCCGCTCTTTTGGCTCTTTTTCCTTCTATCGCCCTTTCGCTGTTTTCCATCACCTTCTAGCTTTACTCTTTTCCTTTCCCTTTTTCTTTTTCCTTTTTTTTTCTCGCGGTTAGACCTCAGACGCGGATCGAGGAAAAGCGAGTGAACAGCCCCGACGGCTTTGCCGCCTCTCGCGAGGCATCGCTTTGTTTCACTTCCCTCGACGTCGGGAGGCGAACGTGCGCACCTGCGGGCCTTAATTTCCTTGGGCCCGAACCTGGAACCATCGCCGGAAAACAAGGGAAGCTCAAACACACGTACGCGCGCACACAAAGTTTCCTCCTGAGAATCAAAGAACGAGTCTCTCGAATGCACTCGCCTCAAGGAAAATTGCCACTCGGATCACCGACCCTTTTCCGTCGGACAAATGGATCCATTTGGGATAAATTGAATGGCCGAGACTGTGGCGAAGGCTTCTCGACCCACCCTAGACTTTGAGTTTGTCGAATTTTTTTTTTTTTCTGTTCTTAAATAAATTCGCAAATCTCATTCTTTCGACAGGAATATTCCCGTCAAACTTCTTTCGAACTTTATTCGCGATTACTTTGTTGTTTTTCTCTCTTCCTGCATTTTTTTCGCTCTCCACTTCGTGTCTGTTCCTCGATAGCCGAGTTCTGTATCTTTGTTTCCATTCGCGACGACGAATCGGGATTTTTCTTAATAACAAAGTTTCGTCCGCGGTCAACTTTTGCGTTGGCGTCGTGCGCAAAGTTGCTGGACTCGATGCCGGCAGATCCGCTCGAGGCGTACCATACGACTCGGCGGGCGTTCGATTCACTCTCTCGCTCTCGCTCTCAACGTCGCCGGATCGTACGGCGCGCATCTTTGTCCGGTGACCATTGCCACCTGACCAAAAGAAATAAATCAACGTTCACCGCGGCTCGCGGAGCTTCCGAAGTTTTTGCGCGCGTCTCACTGCTGCGGACCGCGACCAGCGTCAGTTTGAGTCTTCGCATAGAGGAGCCGAAAAAAAGTTGTCACTGCGCGGAGAAGCAAGAGGAGAAACGGGAGAGAAATTCCAAGATCGCCAGTTCACCGAAAACTCATCCTCTCGCTTCGTCGGTTTGTCCGCCCTTTGATACTCGAAACTTTGCTACTCCGCTCGACGAGAAAGTATTTTCGCACTCCACCGGATCGCGACTGTTCCCAACAATATTTTCTCACTCTGCCGATCCGAGCATCGTGGGCTTTTATCAACAATTTCGCCGGCGGAAGGCAATAAAATAACGCGGCTTCCGCGACTGTGAAGTTTCCACGATCAGGTTGTCGGTATGATGTATGTATATATTTTTTTGCGTCCAAGAATGGAAAATGGAAGATTCATGGCACACGAATAATCCCGCGCGTCACGGCAATCAATAAAAAATTTAATTTCCACCGCTGCGCGACGAAAAGCCAGAATCACCATAAAATATTCATTCGAATCGAGCAGCGCCGCGCGCGTCCGATGTTATATCCGGATCTCTCGTGTTTTTTATGAAATCGGACGTGTAATTCAGTCCCTCATGACGCAGCCATCCCCCCCCTCCCGCCCCGCCCCTCGGTTCTCGTTCTCCTCTTCCTCTGCGGTCCTCTCGGATTTCCGTCTCTCTCGGACGCGGATAGAGTCGTGACGGGAATCCTCGGGCTCTCCCTTTATCGGAATTCCGTGGGTGCGCGATGGACTAGCGAGAGAGAGAGGGGAAAAAACACGTAGCACGAGAGGGAAGCGCGAAATGAGAAAGGGCGAGGGCAGCAGAAGCAGCAAAGGAAACGTGTGGAGCGTAGCGGTGTTAACGCAAGCGAAATCACCGGCACGTTGAATTTTCTTTCTCTCATTCTCTCTTCCTCTCTTTCTCGTTTTTTCTCTTTCTCTCTTTCTCGTTTTTTCTCATTCTCTCTTCCTCTCTTTCTCGTTTTCTCCCTATTCCTCGTATCACAGGCGTTCGGTATTTCCGCACGAACCCTCTTTGCGGTACAACATCAGCCAGCGCAAGCCACCCGAGAATTGGTTTAAGTATACGACGTGGCCGTGTTCGACGCTGCTGCGGTATTCTCGGCCATGGTACACGTAAAGTCGTAATACACGCCCACACGCTCGACGGTTGCATGCGAGTCACCCCGGGGGTCAAACCAGCTTTCTCGCATTAGCCGCGCGCTTCCTGTGCCGCCGCGTAAGGCCACTTCAATATTTACCATTATTAGGCCGAACCAACAGTCAAACAGCGCCGCGTGAACGTCTCGGCCGCCAAGAGCGTACATACTTAGCTCAATTTTCTCGCACTTTGGCGCTTTACGATGGCAATGAAGTTTCACGATCCAGCTCGTTGTACCGATTTTTTCTCGGTGTGCTGGGAAAAATTCGCGGAGCTGAACGTAGGGAATAAAGCGAGTCGGGTTTGAATAAACAGTCGACAAAGCCTAAATTTAGCTATAATGCAGAATTGAAAATACAAAACAGAAGAGAAATTATTATAAACAATCATTGAGAATTATTTTGAGAATTTATAACAATAGTAATAATTCAGTCGCAAAGGTATCGAAAATTCGTTTTCGAATTTTCGAAAATTCGTTTTCGAATGCCGTCTCACGCCGAGGGTGCAAGGGTCGTTAAAAATGTATCTCGCGATGTATTCAGTGCAACGTCTATTAGACCACGTCCGGTCGCATCGCGAGCGTGAACGAAGATGAAGATCAAGTTTCGGGAGACCGTAGTATCGATTCCCGTCAAAGTGACGATGGAGTTTAGCGGCGCATTTCAGCGAGAGGGCGAAGTAAAGGGCGTGAGGGTCCTCACGGACGTTCGTCGAGCTGAGGACGAGACCACTAAGACTCCCGGAATGACCTTCTTCGCTTAATGGGAGTATCGAGTTGGGTAGCCCCGATGGTTATTCCAAAGAGGATCGCATATAGTGGGTCAACGCTACGACGGAAGGACTGGAAGGACAGAGCGAAAGACCGAGAAAGAGAGAGTGAAACTAGCTATACGAGTCACATGGGAAAGTTGCAAGCTGTTGCGGCTCTTCGCTAGTTACAGAGCAGCAATTGGCGAAAACTCCAAAAAAAAACGATAAACAAGGCCAAGTGAAGAATGGTAAAGTGAAAAAATCGGTGACGGGGAAAAGAAGGCGGAGAAGAGGAGGCGAAGGGTCCGGAAGTTATCTGGGTGAATTGCCTGCCGCTGGCTTCCTTATCCCGCGTCGCCCTCGAGCTGCCGGGCCACAATGGTAACGACAGCGGCTCGTAGCTGCTGCACGTGCGAGCGAAGCCCACGAGCCAATGGAAACGTTTTCCAAAGTCGAAGGGTCGAAGGGCCGAGAAAATAGATTAAGCGGCCTTTAAATGCCGGAGCTGTACGTTGTAGTGAAAGAAATGTCGGTTAAATAATCAGTAATCAGTAAATAATGAGTAATCAGAATGGGTGACATTTTTGCAGCAGCCACGTGGCGTATTTTTTTTTATATTCTTTTAGAGTCGTGTTCACTTTGAAGAGTTAATCGTTGATTTATTTTTATTCACTTGACGATCCCGGTATTTTTCCCGGAGGCCAGTGAGACAGGACGAAGGCACGTTATGCAGTTATCTCGAGGGCTCTCGAGCTTGTAATCCTCAAAAAATATAGGTGGAGAAGATAAATCGATGACACCAAAGTATACACCGAGAACGAGGATCGATAATGTTAGGAGATGAAAACGGAGACGCTGCGCGTAGTGTGACCCGAGGTTGGTCAGACACGACGAAGCGGGGCGAGGGATTCGATTGAATAAACCATTGCGCGAAAGGTCGATGGAGAAATTCTTCGAAAAAATATCAAAGTTATTGCGGCGAAACGACGAACCAACGGCAAAAATTATGCTGCGAGTGTGTGGAACGAAACCGTTGTATTTTTTTTATCGTGAATAGGAAAAAAATGCTGCAAGGGGCTCGACCTCCGAGTGGTCAGACACGATGAAAAATGAACCGATTCAATTAGCCACTGAAAGGTCCTGAAAGACGGTGCTGGAAAATATGTGAGATTCTTTGGAAAAATATAAAGATATATCGGATATCAGAAAATGAAATGTCAATGACCACCAAGCTTTCACGACCTGGAGAGACACCGAAAATACAAGGGAGAACGAAATGGGAATCGTGCGAGTAGTTCGACGCGGCGATGGTCAGAAGTAACGTGCACAACAATAGCTCCTCTTAGCCAGTGAAAGATAAATTGAAATACTTCGAAAAAATGTGAAACTTGTACTAATAAAAAAAATTGCTGGTCGAAGAAGACGCTGATAAAATCTTGAAAAAAAAATAATGAGTCAAACTAATCAACGACAGCGGCGTTCGCGAGACGAGGCGATCGAAAATAGAATGTAATTGAGGCAAAGCATCGCCAGTAGTTCGATCCGGAGATGGTCAGACCCGACGAAGAGCGAATCCATTGAATTAGTTAACGAGGGTTCGATCGCAAAAATTCTCCGAGAAAATATGAAACTCGTTATGTCGATAAGACGTGGGTCTTAACGACGAAAGTAACTTGAGAAAAACAGTATAACGCAACGGAGAAAGAAGGATCGTCGATAACAAAGTTGAAGGTTGATCGAGAGTGCAGGCAAGAAAATTAAAAGAAAATTGAAGATGAGGAAGATTGCCGCGAGTAGTTCGAGCCCGCGACTGTCGGACGCAGAGTGTATCGATTAAATTACCGCCGGGCGAAGGTCGATCGAAAAAATTCCTTCCAGGAACGATGGATGTCATTGTTATTGTGCACCGACGAGGAAGAAATAGTTGTCGTGAAAACGGTACTGAGACTGTCACGAGAAAAAAAAAACTTGACAATGTATCTCGGAAGTCTCTCGGACGATGTCTCTCGGTACTCCGGGAGCTCTCGGCAATAAATAAAACTGAAGAAAACACGAAGCTTTAAGGAGGTAACTGACGAGCTTGTAAGGAGAAAAAGCTTGGTGAAAAAAAAGTAAGTGAGACAAAGAGGCAGAAACGAAGAGGAACAAAGAAGCCGAATGCCTTAATGAATAGAGCGCAGCTTGCGCGGACGCGACGTCGTCGCGGGGAACGCGACAAGTTGAGCGGCGCGTAAGAAAAGTATGAAAGGGGACACGGAAAAATAGATGGAATATTCCATGATGGAACTTTCGCTGTAGTGGTACACGCGACGTCCAGTATAGCGGCAGGAAAGGCGGCGCGTGGGGCGCACAAGAGACGCGACGGAAGATTTCGACGAAGACTCCCGAGGGAGCGAAAAGTCGGGCTCGATTGAAATTAGCCCAGCGTGTTCCACGCGCTGTCGCGGTGCCTCGACAGCGTCGCGTCTCGACTCGGCTCTTACGAGCCACATTGTTCCGTCGAGTGGCCAAACAAGTAGCCACAATTGAGGGTATAGCCGTCGCCTCGTGCGCCCCTCAGTCGTGTTCTCGCGTTTTTTTTCTACAGTCAAACACGCATCAGTATGTACGAGTCATTCTTCGTCAGTTCGCTCTTCCTTCCGCCTCCATAAAAATGTTTCCTCAAATTTTAGTGTTGTACATTTCTATACGTCATTTGCGCAGCGTGTCGTATCTTCCCTTTTAAAAGTTCATGAGTAACAGACCATTGTCAACGTTTAATTCGTGCTATGCTTGGTTTCCAGGAAAGTCCGTGGTAAACAAATTCAGTTTGGTCTCAAACTTTACATAAGACGGCGGGCGCTGCAAGGCCCGTTAAGCTTTTGAACCTTTATAGCAGCACGTATTTTATATATTTCATATATTTCATATGTGTAGTATATTTGAAAAAATCATAGAACTTTCAAGCAACAGATAATTCTGACTTAATTATGCGTGACTTATTCATCGAGATTCGGAGAAAAAAGTCGCTGACTTGACGGTGAATGTCGCACGTACACGTCCAATTTACATAAAAGCGTTCGTGCGTTGGTGAAGCGAAGACTCAACTGAAAGAGGATATTCGAGGCTGCAGTTTGTAAGCCAGCAGTTCGAGGGTTGACGAGTGCAATGAAAGCGGCAATTTCGCACACACAACCACGTTTCGCTGCCGTACAATTCGCGACACATGAGTGCCCACATATCCAAGGAGCGACAGTGGCACCTTGCGAGAGAACCCAGTACAGACGTGGTCGAGAGTCAAGTGGCACCGGCTGCGCCGCTCAGACGCCAAGGGAAACGTGAATTTGACACCGATCTGTCCATACTCGAAAAGCACTCCAAGTTCCACCCTTGCTCGATTGTCCAATTCCCCTGGCGGCTTCCGCTGCTCTCCGTGAAAATGCTACATCGAAATTTCATTCGTACGCGACGTTCTACGTAAACTCAGCCACTTCTATTCCGACCGTCTCATTTATATAAAAGTCATGTCATCCCCTTTTAAAAAATTGGTGACTGTCAGCTATGTTCATGCGAAGCGGTTTTATTCGTGTTCTGATTGGCCCTCGCT
Source organism: Itoplectis maculator (assembly GCA_964034905.1). Classification (NCBI taxonomy): domain Eukaryota; kingdom Metazoa; phylum Arthropoda; class Insecta; order Hymenoptera; family Ichneumonidae; genus Itoplectis; species Itoplectis maculator. Next base: position 6,852,283 of record OZ035854.1, on the reverse strand, counting down.
TTGCATGAAAACAAAATTTCGGATTTTTCTCCTCAATTTTTTTATTTTTCGGACAAAAACCGGTTATATTTGGAATCAGCGCGAAATTTCCCATCGGATAGGGTTTTAAAACTTCGTAAAATCGAACTTTTTTTTTCACCGAAAATCGCAAGGTGCTACCCTACGCTGGTGAACCTCCGAGCGCGCGCGTAGCGCGCGCTATTGTTCCTAGTTATATAAAATTTAACCTATCAAATATATTTTAGGTGTTTTTTTTGTTGCAAATTTACAAATGCTGAAATAAAAGTTCGACAGCTTTTTTTCACTGTTGATTTCCACGTTACTCATTGCTCACTGTGAGAACCGAGCGATATCTCAGGGTCGGAGGAAAAAAAGTGGCTGACGAAGAATGTCTCGTGTACTATTCTCGCACGTACGTAAAAAGCGGATACGTGCAGACGTGTGAAGGGATGAGAGAGCGTGTACTACACACACCTGGTGTGCATTGTGTAGTAGAGTAGGAGTACGTCGAGGGGGGCAAGTCTGACGAGACCACCGCCCACTTCCTCCCTTTCTCGCCTCTTTTTTTTCTCTTCAATGTGTCCTCTCGATTGCCGCTTTTAGATGGGCCGTACAGAATCGTCCTCTCTCTCCCTCACTCGCTCTCTCTTTCTCTCTTCTCACTCCGGCGACCTGTCAAAGCGAGCGACGTTGACCTCTGCAGTATAGTGACTGGCGAAGGATCGATTGATCGGATTTTAGCGAGACATCACGACAGTCACCGAGCTATTATAATGCACTATCGTATACAGATAGAGGGAAAGAGAGAGGGAGAGAGAGAGTGATATATATAGATACAAAATATGTACGGCCCACAGTAAATGTGTACTCTACCTATAATCACTATCCATCTCAATATAGCCTCGTGTTCGTCCTATAATAAAAGCGCAATGCCATCGGCTCCGCTCCTATTAGCCGCTGTTATCGAGGATCCGACAAAACGTCGAGGCAGATGACGTTTCCATTTTTGGGCCCGAGCAACCTGTCGTTCATTAGCGAAGAGAAATGGGCCAGATGCTAATTAGCAAGTAAATTTTTCGCGAGGAAGCGGTGAATTATTTTCGACACCAGATACAGAGAAATGAATTATTTTTTCTTGTTTCGCAGAAAAATGTCGGTTTTGCCAATTATTGTTACACCCTGTTAAATTGACATCTAATGATACTGTAGGCAAGGCCATTCGCAACATCCATGACTCAAAAGTAATTCATGGTAAAATATAATAAAACTGAGCAAGGGTAACGATCGTTTTTCTTTGTGAGTCATTCTGAAGAACTTCATCGCGCACTTCGAGTGTGTATTCACCGGCGCGCTGCCGAGTTCCGCTGAATCCACGTTATGCACACCCATTTCCCGGCTACTTCGGCAAAATTTCCGAGAGAATTGTTCGAGATAATTGGCTGAAACTTCGAGGGTGCATTCGCGCTCGACATTTGTCGCTCCGCAGCAGCTGCATCGACTGCAATGATACACTCAATTTCACAGCAACCATGACGTGTTTGTAAAAAAAAAAAATACCCGTCCGACGCTGAAAAAAAAAAAAAAAATTGTTTTGAAGGATATTAAACCCATGCTATTTATCGATCAAAAAACACAAAAGCTCTTCGAGCTTCCGCAATAGTTGCCTATCGAAATTTCCAAGCGATTTCCAACCCTACGTTTTCAAAATTTTCCCTTACACAGTTTACCCAACACCAACAGAAGTTCGTGTCTATTTACGCCCCGTCGTTTATCATCTCCGCCCTTCGCTCTCCCCGGGTTTTATTCGCAAAATTCTCGCAGCAGCCTCACTCGCGTCTCTCGTGCCCGCCGAGTAGAACCCAGATACGAACGGGGAATATTTGTCGTGTGTAAAAATGTGCAGCCCGCCGCGCCAACGAGATTGGACCGATGTAACGAAAACAAACGCATTCCCCCACCCCACCACTCTCAAGCGTTTGAGGGTGGTAGGGTGAGAAACGTTGGAGAGGGTCGCGCTCCTCGAGGCAACGAGCGCGGAGGGCAAAGGGATGCAAAGATAGTCCGAGTGGAAAAAAAGAATGAAGACACTGTGGGAAGGGCGAAAAATCAAGTTGGAGCGGAGGGTGAATGAGGGGGTGGAGGGAGAGGGTGATGTATTCGAGAGTATTCAGCGGGAGGGGTGAGCAGTGGGTCGAGTTTGAAGTACCAAACGTCGGGGCGAATATAAACAGCAAATAAATACGGGCGCGCAATCGCACGACATGCGCCCTCCGCAACTGGGTCATACCCAACGCCGCCCAACGACGACGACGCCGCCGTTGCCGCCGCCGCCGCCGCCGCCACCACCACCGCTGCCGCCGACGACGTCGACGCGGGGCTGCTGGCTGAGAGCCGGAGCGAGTGAGCGAGTCCGCCTGTGTGAAATCCATCCCCGGTCGCAGCGGCCGTCTAGGTCAGGAGAGAGGATCCGTCGATAACCTCCTCGCGCCCGTTCGCCATGGGCTGGACAACGTTGCGTTCACGAATCGTTAGTACGAGCAAAAAATATATCCCAAATATATCGGAACGAAACACCATATTATTCCTCCACGGTGGTGATTCTCCGCTCTGTGCGTCTCTGCGCAGCGTGTGTTCGTGTGTGCGTTCGTGTGTGTGTGTATCCGTGTATCCGCATCGCGCAAAATTGACCCCCGCTGAGGGGTGTGCGAGACGCTGCTTGCTGCTGCTCGCTCGGCGCGCACTGCGGAGCTGCTCCTAACCCCACGAGCGACGCCTCGCGAGCGCGCGGCGTGGACGAGTCGATCCTCGTCGCGGAGTCCTGGAATTCGCCCGCTCCCGGAGTAAAAATAACCCTGGAGTCGCGCGCGAATATTTCGCAAACACCCACTGGAACCCACAAAATGTTCCATAGTGAAATTTTGAGTGCCCGGTTTTGTTGTTATTTTTTCGGGGCTCGGGCGAATATTTTTGCGATAATTTGACGTGATCGTATTTTTTTATTACTGAGTCGGTACTTTTTTATGACATTGGAAAATATTGAGGTCGTCTCGGAGGATGATTTTTCCCTCCTTTGTTTTTTTATTTTTCAAGGGAGAGGGAAAAATGCTGACGAAAGCTGGATGCACGCGGTGAGTGTCCGACCGAGCGCGCAGGCGCTGAGGGTACCTCGTGTGTGTTCACCCAGTGCCGCGGCAGGCGCGCGCGATTCATTGAGTCGCTAGCATAGCGACCGAGTCGACAGTGTCGATGCCGACTGCGTGGGCCGAGGTTGTTTTGCCGCGGCCGGAAATATCGGCGAGTCGTCGCGACGACGTCTCGCGTCTAACGGAGAGCAGGGAGCGAAGACATTGTATACCGTACGCGAGGTACTGAGAGACCGCGTCTCGATGTTTTGTAAAACCCGGCGATCGTGACTTCCGGCCGCGCTCCGCGTGCACCGCGTACTACGAACATCCCGAGCGCGCGGATTTTATTATTAGAAACTGTCGTGCGCCGCGACTGGAGGCACGTGAGGCTCTTTAACCCGCAACTGCGTTACCGAGAACACTTGGCGGGCTATTTCTCGAGCCGCTCGCTCGCCCCTCTCCTTCACTCTATCGGGTAGTACGCGAACTCTCGTTGCACTTTGCGCGAAATCGTTATGATTCGCTCTGTCGACGATCGGAGTCACGTTTGAGGTGGTTTGACGTTGAACGTTGGGAAAGCCGATGGGCGCGTAGAGGGAATATTTTTGAGGAGGAAGGTTTATTAGCCAAAGAATAAAGTTAATTTTTTTATTTGTTTATGAATCTATGTAGTTATATAATTCAGCAAGATGCCAATTGTGTAGCTTAGAGGCTGCAAAAGAATTAGCTAACGAGGCCCTGGAAAAGCTGGATTTTTCAGTCGACGTCTGAAAAAAATGTTGGCAGGGCTAATTTTATCTGTCAAAAGTGCAAGAATTGGTAACAAGACGAATTTACAAGAAGCCACTCGAGGCTCTTTGATATCCGCGTCTGCATTGTAAAGCACTTGGCAGACTCTTTCTCAAGTCACGTTTTTCCGACCGCGCGGACTCTCGTCCATCGTCCGCGCTACTCACACAAATCGTCGTGCGATTCACCCACGCCGCGAGCTCGACGGAATCTTATTCGCCAAGTAGATCTAAAAGTAAAAGAAGTTCCGACGCGCATTCAAATGCAGTCGGAAGTTTTATTATCCTCGCTTGCTTGAAATATGAGTCGGAATGTAAGTAAGGAGAAACCAGGTGCGTCCACTTGTGAAATTGCAAGCGAGTCGAGGAATTCTGACTTCCCGAGTAATTTTGAACGGCCAGAAAACTGTGTTACAATTTCACGATAAAAAATCGTTAAACTTTTCGATGAAAAATCGTTGATCTTCGCTGCAAACTGAATCGCGTTCGTCGACTTGCGATGGGTCAAGGCGGGGGTCCAAAAGATTTTTTACCCCATAAATCCCGGCAAAACGAGGTTTGTTTTAAACGGTCACTTAGCGATTACGCAAATTGCTGCAAGCTTTCGGGAAATGCAGGGGACCCTAATTATAGTCTCCCCACGCAGCGACGTCTGCATATTGTCCCAACTGTGTCGGGCTATCCCTTTGTAGTGTGGGACGTGTACAGCCGGCTGGCGAGAATCGAACCATAATGGGACATTGTGGACAAGTGTGTTGTCCACTCGGAAGGCCAATATTGCACGCGATGTCGATGGCGAGCGCGCGCGCGTTCACGTGATGTGGCCCGGTGTAATATCTGTGCAGGGCCAAACGCGCGCTCGTGGCTCGAATCGCTCGGCCGGAATATCTCAAATAATCATGCGCCTGCACGGACGGGTCGCGTTCGACCCGTAACCCGAGGACACAACGTCTCTCAAGGGTGACAGCGAGTACAGCTGGGAGATAAAGTCACGATAGTCGGTTCGACAGTAGTGCGACAAAGACCGATCGAAGTAAGTTGATTAATTTCGAAAACCAAACCAAATAGCCCAACGAAATGATTTATACGTTAACCACTTCATTGGACTGCTTGGTTTCTATATAAATCACCGAACTAGTTGGTCAGTCGAGCCGTTCGGATTGTCAGAATATAACCAATTCCGTTGGTCAGACTGGCCAATCGGATGGTTCAGAACTGAAATCCAATCAGTCGGCCGAACGAAAAACTCGGTTGACGCAATCAAGTGTTAATGACACTGACAATAGATGGTCCGGAGGGCAAATATTACAACGGGTATCGATGGCAAATACACCCACGATGCGCATTGTGCAAAACCCGGTAACTGTCGAGCCTAAACAGGACTGTGGGTACGCTCGGGCTCCACCTTCATTCGCCACATCTCGATTGGTCGCGGGCCTGTGTGCACGTCTGATCGGTGTGGATCGGTCCACATGCGGAATCCGGACTCGAGTTACTCCTGGGGCTAATTGAGGTAGTCACCGAGAGATTACTATAGCGGCTGTGGCATTAGGTGTAACTGCAACCGTCCAATACCGCCGTGGCGGTGCCCAACATGAGGCTCCTGTCCGACGTTACAGAATTACCCTCTCGATGGCTCGCTCGATTTCGCAGACTCGCCCAGGTAATATCCAATTAAACGACCAGGTCGCTCCGTCTCTCTCTCACTCTCTCCCTCCCTTTGTGTCTCTGTTTCCTTGTCTGCCTCTTTCTCACTCTGTCTGCTCTCTCTCTTTCTCTCTGTCTCTCTGTCTCTCTGTCTATGTTTGTGTCTCTTAATATCTCTTTCTCTCTCTCTCGCTCTCTTTCTCTGCCTCTGTCTCTCTCTAGTCTCTCCCCAGAGTCGCATTAGAACTGTTGGGCTTCGTTTCTCGCAGTGCCCGCCACTCCCGTTTATTTTCCCCGCAGTGTGTGTATTTGTTTCAACCCTGACAGCCGCGTTTCCGTGACCAACGTTTACCCCGCGTGCTTGAAAAATACTAAAAGAATAAATAAAGTACTTTCATTATCGCGGTTCAGTGCACAAGTGAAATAGGAACAATAGTAACAATGAACAACGTGAGCGGTGGTATCGCTGTGCTTTCCTCCGAGTTCCCGTGTCTCGCGACTTTAATGAGCTGGGTTGAGGAATGATAGCGCCGATGCTTCTCAGCCGAATCAGGAAATTTCGATCTCTGGACCACGAGCGCCATGTCCCAAGGAGACCAGCGTGCCGAGTTAGTACATTACGTCTGGTGTTTTGTGGTATTCTTGAGACGTGTTGACTGAGCGATTGCATTTTTTTCACGGGTTCCTCACATCACTTGTAGCAATTTTTCAATTCTCGGCGATTACTCTGAGTTATTTTTTTCTATGCGATATCGACATGACGACGTCCTGATAATCATAGACTTCGTTGTCCCGACATTGTCTGTCGTGTATTTTAACATCGAGCCCCCATCCTCTAACCTTTGACGTCACAACGAAATATCGCGCGATAAAATATTAGCGCCGATTGCGAGAAGTCGCGGATGATATTTATAGTGTGCGACACAGGTTGCTGACGATCAATATCGCTACCGTGTATCTCGCGCGTCCCCAAGATCCATATTTCATTTGTATGTCGCGGAGCTAGCGAGGATTCGTCCGTTGATTCGTCAATTATTTATTTATGAGACGAGAGGAGAGCGCGTCTATTTTTGCGCCAATTTATTCGGCTCCGCGAATATGCAACGCGTTTCGTCGTTTGGCGAATACTGACGCGAATGGTCTGGTTTTGCGAATCGTAGAAGGAGCTCTTCGGGGCTGGGGAGGCCGGCCAGCCGGATCCCGTCAGCAATCGAAAGATGTCGAACGGCTCCACCGGGAGCAACACCAAACACAAATGGCTCAAGGCGTTCAAGAGTCTCAAGACAAGCTCGCCGACCACCCCGCCACCCGCCGACAAGTGAGTGTCCCTTCAATTTCATCGAAATAACAATAACAAGGTCAATGTTCATTTAGCGTAGAATTGCATCTTTCATAATTGCGTCTTCAACGTATAATTACTCGAGAGATTTGGTAGCCTTTTATGAATATTAATTTGTCATGTATAGAGAATAATCATTGGTTGGCCAGTTGACTCGAAGAAAAATGCCTGTGTAATCGTTAATCAAATGTCAGCGACAATACGAGGAACTAACATTACTGAATTTTGCTATTTGCATCTAACGCTCGATTAACCCAGAGGGAAGCAGGCAATGTACCATGCCGTTTCCACCGTCGTCGCCATGTCCAGGTAATTGTCATTTATTCTCGTAACTCCCACGCTAACGATTCAAGTCTCGGTTTTATTGTGACTGTTTTCAATGGCAAAGTAGATTCACTTGTGTCTTTTTCTTCTTCACGTCTCGCGTATCGTTGTCGCTACAGAAAAAGCCTGGAGTCGGAGGGCGGTCACCAGTGGCGCGAGTACACTTACCGGAAGATAACGCCATGCGACGCCTGCGGCCAAGTGCTGCGGGGGCACAGTCGCCAGGGCTTCCGGTGCCGGGGCTGCAAGGTCAACGCCCACGCGGACTGCATAAACACGGTGCAGCCGACGATGTGTCCGGCTCTGGTGCCCAAACGCGGCGGCGGGATTCCGCTCTTGCGACGGCAGAAGACGACCGCGCCGCCGGCCGACGACGCGCCGAGCGCCGAGCACAGTGAGTACAAACGGTTGTTACCCGCCCGGGGCAAATTGGCGAACCGTCCTGAGTGAAATGAAAGGAAAAAAAAAGAAATGCGACTCGCAATCATCCCTCTTTTTCGCGCGCAAAGGGGAGAAACATTCTCGACTTTTATTTTTTCGTGGAAACGTTGAGTTCCACGCGAGTCGTGTGACGCGACCGATTCGCGAGCGGGAAAACGCAGATAGAAAAATAAAAATATGGATCGAGGAATTGTCAATTGGTGCGAATTTTCAGCGGCTTGGAGATTGTGGATTTGAAAGACGCAATTGTTGACTTTTCGCTTTTGCTGACGCACGGAGAGAAATCTAGGAAAATATTTTTCATAGAATTGCAAATTTCGATGCGAGGCTGATACATATATAATGAATAACTAAAACGCACTCGCCCTTGCGCCTGGAGTCATTTTTCTCCGTGCGGATTTGCGTATGTTTCTCCTCTCTGCAATTAACACTATTAACACAGTTGAATTAACGACCGCGGCTACAGGAGCCTACAAGGAAAGCCAACTAACTCCGGCGGTTTCCGACCAGACCGAATAGGTTCGAGAAAACTTTCCGACCATTTCGTCGTCATCTCATCATCCACGTATCGCTTTTCGTCAATATTTCGACCACCACCAATCACGATCATCGAGCTAATAATACGTGTACGCTAATTACCCTGGCAATGTCCCTTCGTTACGAGCCCCCTGAATTAATAAAACCCTCTGCGAATTCTTAAGGCAGTCGTCTTTTTTCATATTAAAGAAAACCAATAATCCGTTCACTCTGTTAAGGTTCAGAATAAAATACGGGCAGAGCAAAGTACGAGATTATCGGGAAAATGATTAACCGGAAATGGGGGAAGAAAATAAAATGCTTCGTCGACTTTTTCTGGCCTTTCGCACCTAACCCGAAAGTCGACTGAAACCGAAGTGAGACGGCTGCCTTAAGCCTCCCCCGCGTTTACACACAACAAAGAGTCGGGGGCAACACGCGAGAGAAATTAATACACGGGTAGCGCGATCTCTCGGGCAAAACTCGCTGATCCTCAGGATTAATGGAACGGTCAGGTGTTGGGGGGTCGAGTGCGGTGACTCCCGCTCCTTTTTCGTGCCGTCCCGATCGCGCGTCCGCGTAACTCAACCCATTTATCGGGGTCTCTCGTCGGCGCCTTTCGTGCAGCTCGTTCGCGCCCTCCGGACACTGCGAAAAGACGTTCGTAACTCGTAGCCGTACTAACGCCGCGAGCCTCCCCTTCAGCCCCCCCCCCCCCCCCCCCGCTGTCCTCCCGGTGCGGATAGCATCAATCACGCGATGAGGGTTCAATCTGTATCAGAACGCAGGGGCGGGAGTGGGTGAAATTCGAGAAAAACGCATCACCGTGCCACTTTGATGAATTTTTCGGAGAAAAATGCCGTCAGTCTCGACTGTAAAATAACAACCGGGCATTTTTGCTTCAAGAAAAAAATCGTCAAGAATCTGTTGAAAAATAAAATCAAACACGAATTTAAAAAACGGATAATCGTTACTTCACAGTCACCGGGGATTAACGATTTTTCTCTGAGATTTTTTTTCTCTCTCGCCCTCTGTGATTGCGCGGGAGGAAAAACCGGAAAATTGGACGTTTCAATCACGACAGAAAATCGGATGCGGGTTTTAATTGAAGAAGTTCCCGGAAACGAAAAGCGGAAAAAGAATCGGGCGGTGAATGTGACCTGCGCGCGACGTGGACATTTATTTTCTCTCTCGCACTCGTTCTCGTTCGTTCTCCCTCGTTTATCCATCTCGTCAACCCGGCAGACGTGGACACGACGTACCAGGTGCTGAAGCAGGCGGGCGAGATCCGGGGAAATTCGACGAATTCGCCACCCACGCCTCCCGTAGTCACCGATCAGCCGTCCTCCGGTGGGGCACCTTCTTCGGCGAGGACCTCCTCCCACCCATGTTCCTCGTCCACCTCTGGTAAGACACGCACCGATCCTCCGATGGTTTACCTTACTCTAGGCGCTCGGATTCTCTTCGTCTTCTTCGTCTTCTCTTCTCCCTCTTTCACTCTGCTACCACTACATTGTCTCCCTTGTATTTCTTTTTTATTCGTACTTCAATAACGATTGTATCCATTTCGGGGGGGACATGACTCGATCGCGTTATTTTTATACATCCCACGATAAAAAAATTAGTTTTCTTTAGGACAATATTTTTGTCGTATTTTACCAAAAAAAATCAGTTCTAATTGTCTGCCGATAAAAAATTTGCATTGGGTTACAATGGATGACAAGAAGAAAACCCCGAAACTGCGAGAATCCTGGCGGCAAACGCATCACGGATTATCGAACTCCTAGAGCTTCGCGAAATCGGACGAAATACGTGAATCCGCGGTTGCGACGAAAATTAAACGAGGCAAAAGTTGCGTTAATTTCGTCCACATGATCGTGATAAAAAATTGCCGAGAAAAGAATGCTCGTCGAGTGCGATACTCGTGGCTCCTCAGACGGCGATAATCAGGGCGATTCGCATCGCGAGTAATGAAATCTTCGACGAGCGGCGGGACGAGGGGTGGAATTCAATCGGGCGAATCGACGGACTCGTTAAAACGGCGCAATCGGGCAGTCGCGATTGCGGCACGCGAAACGGAAGGACTAAGAAAAGGCCTCATCGTGAAAAACCCTCGAGAGACAAAATCACGGAAATGTCGAAATTACCGTGGGTTACATCGTAACCGGGCGATGTCGACGGCCGTCGAGCGACCGATGAACGGCGATAAAAAAATACAAGAACGCAATCGCGTTGGTACGAACACAAGACACCACAGAGCTTTTTCGGCTTGAAGTATCTTCCACATTCCACATTCGCCACATTCATTCCACACGACGAGACGCGAGGACCTCCAGTCGCCGCCCTTTGAGCTTAGCTTGAATCATCATCAATCATTCTGTGTGTCATCGATTCTCAATAATTCATCAATAAAATTTCGCGAAACAAGAAACGATTTAAGGGGAGACTTCGACGTGCACCGAAAAAAACTGAATACTCGTATTTTGCCTATTCGTGTCACATTTGTATTGGAAAAAAGGGAAATAAAAAAATGTGTTTCTCTACGTGTTTAGATGTTTTGTTGGACAAAAAAAATTGTTATCCATTGCTGGTAATTAAAAGAAATGTCTTATTTTGGTTTAATTTTTTCTATTTAAAAAAATCCACGGTCTCCCCTTAATTGCATCCATACAAAAATGTATCGATACCAAAAAACCACCAGCTACGACTAACAGAGGTGTGACAAAAAAGGAAATGAACAAAACAAACACGAGACGAGTGCTTTTTGCTTGATGCTGCTTTGATTCGATCGATGCCTTCGACGCGACACGTCGCCGTCTCTGTCTCCGTCGCCAAACTGCGAATCTCAAGACTGAGGAGAGAGACGTGAGGTAACGAGGGGAAAATTATTATCGCACTGGAAATTGGTTAGGTCGCGGCGGATCCGCCTCGGGCACGAGACCGTTTGGATTTCCCCTGATGCTGGGGATGAATAATCATCGGGAGTCGGATCAACCGACGACAACGGCCACGACGGCACCTAATCCGAGATCGGCCTCGCTGCAACGACAGCGCAGCAACGACAATAAAAAACGATGACAGTCGTCATACATCGACGTCTCTCGATCCCGCTGCGGTATATCGATTTGACGTGACTTTTGTTTTAAATTAATGCAACACTTTTTGGTACGTCGAACATTAAATTCGGATGCATCAATTTTTCGAAGCAAAAGTGATTTGCACTTTTTATGTTTCTCTCCGGTCCGGATTAATTAGCAGAATTATCGAAGTCGCGCAATAATTAATCGAGCAGCGCGGTGATCGATGAGTATTTCATAAGGTCAATGTGAGCATTTTTTTATTCGATGCTATTAATAATATTTTTCAATTACTATTATTCTCGGGTCTCAAACTTTGCGCAAAACGCGGTAAAAAATTCGGCTCTCATTTATCCACGGCGCGAAGGGCTGCCTCAATGTTCGGCCGATCAATCGTTCGCCCAATGCGACGCATTTATTGATGTTCGAAATAACAAAAAGTGGCCGCTCGCGTGCGAACCCGGAAGAATAATTATTTTTCGGTGCGGAAATTCGCGCGCGGTTGAAACGCACCGAGCGGAATTCGCGGCGGCAGCCTATGAAAGTTATTCCGTCGATCTGTCGCCGGTAAATCGTCCAATTTGAAGCACATCTGGTGCAACGTGCTGTGACATTGAAATTCAATGAAAAAAAAAAGAAAAAAAAATGAAAAAAGAGTGCGGATGCTAACGAAGCGCGAGGGTGCAGAAAGACACGTGCCGGGTCGGGTCGGATGCTGGGGTCGCGAGATAACACGACGACTAATTGACGCGCACCCTCCGCCTCCCGTTCGAGCCTAGCGGGCCGGAAACTCAGCTCGTCGGATATTCGCAGCCCGCGGAGCGAGTGAAGACACTGATAATGAGTGAATAGTTCAGCAAATTCTGTGGTTATGAGTTTCAAAGCATTTTTTTTTTTTTGTGACACCAACGTAGTACGACGACGTTAATTTACTTTGATTTCTTTTTCTAGATTTTCTATTTTTTTTTTTGTAGTTTGTTCTGTTGCCAATTTCGATAATTGCAAGATCGAAAAATCAGTGCCTTCACTCACAACCGGGTTAACCTCGCGAATCGGGTGAAAAATGAGGGACCAATCGCTGTCGTCGACGAACGAGCGAATGACTATCAAACCGAAAAGAGAACGAAAAAAATGCGAAAAAAGCTGTAAATGCATAATTCGAATTAACCAGGTGGCGCATCAACGTCTGGGCCGCGACCTTCCGGCCAGCCCCTCGTACTCATGGCCAGAGATTCCTCCTCAGCGTCTCTGCAACGGCCGCCGCTTCGTCGTGAGCTGAGCACGAAAAAAATGCGATAATACGATGACAAAAAAGAAAAAAGGGTGAAAAAAAAATCAGAACAAAACTTCACGCTGGGAATGTTTGCTGCAAAGGCCGAGGATTCAGCTGCAATTTTTTCCGACGTCGCAGCAGCTTCCGTTTTTTCGAAGCGAAGAAGCGATGGAGATCGCTCCAATTAATCGGGATGCTAATTAACGAAGACGCCGTCGACGCCGATGACCGGGACACTCGTCGCGTTTCTCTGACGCCGGAGGAGAAGCAGCTTTTGCGATATTGTTCATCCCGAGGGTTGGCCGATAACGTCCGCGAGAACCCTCGAGAATCGCGAAGGGCGCGATACTTTTACAGCTGCTGTCGCAGCTGTCACTTCTCTCCAGTGGCCATCGAAAAGTTTCGCAAGTGGCCGAATAAACTTACCGTTCGCCTCGGCGACCGAGCGACACGGACGAAATTAATCAACCGCGTCGCGACGACAGTTGACGATGACGTACGAGAATTATTCACCCGTCATCCTAGTAGAGTCACTTCTCGTCGCTGGACGTTCTTTTTTTTTGTCTAATTATTCTCCACGGAATTTTAATTGCAGATTTGTTAGTGAGGCGACTAGATTTTTTTCCAAGCTCCACCCACTTAGGTTTTTTGTGTTAGGCAAAAACTGCATCCGTCGAGCAATGTAATCAGAGTTGCAGTCGTCCCGTTACACTTGAACGCACTTTGTTTATTTGTTTCTTGTCGATGGTTTGATTTGATTTTTTTTTTCGAAATATCCTGTAATTTTTTTTAATAAAAAAAAAGATTTCATTTGAAAATACTATAAGAAAAATTAATTTTCTGATTGGTCTTCATGAAAACATAATTTTTTGTGTATTTAATGTTTATATTTTTGTTTCTCCTTTTTTTTACTAATCTGCCAGGACCTTCTAAAAATTATATAATGTCAAATTAGTCGTGAGCTAGAATAGACAAACACAGTGAGTCAGAAAGTAATGAAGCGATTACAACTCTGAATGTGATACTGGACACTGCCCTCCCGAAGAGTAAAAAATAAAAAAATGTTGATTGAAAACACTCGTATTTCTCACGTTGAGATCCGAAGTTCGTTACGCCCCAAAAAATCATAAAGACTCAAAATCAGAAACATCTGTTTTCTCGTTGACGCTAAACTGTAAATAATGTAAATAAAATACTATTTTCTCCAGTGTTATCACTCTTTGTTTTTTATCGCCCCCCTCGACGTTTCACGAGTCGTGTCCCATGCGGAATGAACATTTTTTGTCACGTAAACGCGGATGTCGAATTTTTCTCTTCTACATTTTTGTTTTTAACCTTGTTACTTTCCTCTTTCCTCTTATTGTGATCGTTGCTTCTACCTGGTAAATACGTCTATCCATATGTAATATACTACGTAGATTATATAGCAGGGTGGTTAATAATCATTTCATAGAAGAAAAAAATGTTTGTACCAACACGAAAATCATTGCACAATTGGAGCCCACGAGTGTCACGTACGTCATTCTCCACACTTGAAAAAACGACTGAGCATCTCATTAAGCGCTGAAACGTGATTTTTCTTAACCACCCCGCTATACATACAGTGATATAAAATTACCCGTGAACTGTGGCACGTTCTATGTACGAGCGACTTACATAAAGTCCTGTATATATCTCAACTACTTTCTCTCCGTCTCGTTGTACGCTGTCTCTTTCCAAGCTGTCTCTCGTGTATATCGCTCACACCGAGCGTCTCTGTGTGTGTCCGTGTGTACAGGCGAGTGTTCGACGCTCATGTCGAGCGTGCCAAAAATGAGAAAAAAAAAAAGTAGTACTTCTTCCTATCCTGTCGTGGATAAGCGAGTAGTGCAACGAAGCTTCCTCCACTCGGCGGGCGAAGCGGTAGTAAAGAAAACACGATCGCACTAAATCACGATAGCGGAATTTAAGAGCCACTCGGAATTTATTTATCCTCCGACGACGGCAACGGCAGCAGCTGCGTTCACGCGCTACGTCGCCCTCCACTTTCGGTGATCAGAGCAATAACGCGTGATCGCAGCATTCGACTTAGTTGACAAAATGAGGAAATTTTATGTCAAAATAACAAAATTAAAGAAAATAAAAATTCGAGTCGCGAAATTAGTGCGATCGCGTATGGCGCGTTAGCCGATCGACATCGAGCATCGAGCACCAATCGGTAGCAGGGCTGACTCATAATAGATATCATGAAACACGAAGCGCCGCATAGTCCTCAACGTAGACGCGAGCGACTGAATCTGCGGATGAAGAGCCTCAGCCTCGACTCGCCCGAGGGATCGGCGCACGTACGTCACCGGCCGCGGGATTACTACGTCGGGGGCGGTCAAAAGGACTCGACGCCGCCCCGACACTCGGACAGCGGCAGTATAAACCGACTATGTGAGTCACTCGAGATATTCTCTCTATGCGCGTCCGCATGCGAAGAGTAATCACCATACATGTATATAATAATAGTGATGATAGTAATAATAATAATAATATACTATAAGCCGGCGACTCACTCGTAATATATGTATAATATTACTCCGCGCCAATTGCAGCACCCTGCAGTCCCGGCCAGGGTCACCCGGTGCACAAGCACGTGAGAAGCACCATAAGAATGTCGAGCATGGAGCTGCCGGACGATAACGAGAAATCGTACTCGTCGGCGAGCACGTCGCCGTGCCCGTCGCCCCACACCAACAACCAGCAGAATCATCTGAATCCGGCGCCGGGAAAGCGCGTTCTACCGCCCAACAATCTCTACGTCGTGCTGTACAACTTCGACGCGCGACACAGGGACGAGCTCGACCTCAAGTGAGCGCCGACAATTCCACGAATTTCCAATTGTCGCGAAAAAAGCGTCACTTCTCACTCGCTTCTCTTATTCTTATTTTTTTGTGTTCGCCAGAGCCGGCTACAAGATCACGGTGATCGACAAATCCGAGAAGGACTGGTGGAAGGGAAAGTGCCTGGGCGGCCGGGCCGGTTACTTCCCGAGCGCGTACGTTATGCGCGTCGAGTCCGGGCAGAAGACGTTGCAAGTGACGCGGAACCTTCAGCTGGCTGATCAGACGACGCTACTGCGCGACCAGGTTTGATTTCGCACCAGTCACGACGCACCAACGATTTATCGCAAAATTATCAACGGAAATTGTTACTAAAGATATCCGGGAATTTGTTCGCAGATCGTTATCCAAGTCGGCGACGAGGTGGACGGCGTGGCGATGGTTCGTTGCGCCGCGGACACGAGATCGTCGGAGCACGTGGGCAAGGAGGGCGACGTGCGCTTCAAGGAGACGCTCTGCCCGCTCAAGTATCTCCAGGAGGTGTGACAGAAGTCGAACCGAGGTGGAAACAACCATTGTTACGACTCGTCGGGCCGCCGCGAGGCGGCGGCGCTCGGCGCTTGGGAGGGCGCTACGTCTGCGTCGTCAGCGGCATCGTCGTCGACGACGACGACGACAACGTCGACGCGCGCGCGTCGCAGCCGCAATCATCCGGCGTCCGAGAAGTACTACGACTGTTTGCAGTGCGCCGAGCAGTGTCGGCACACAAGTGTCGGCAGCAGCGCGGGAGCTGGCAACAGCACGAAGAAAAATCGCAACAACAACAACGCGGGCAGCAACAACAACAATAACAACAATAGTAGTAATAATAATAATAACAACAACAGCAGCAGCAGCAACAGCAACAACAGCAGCGTGAACAAAAACGGTGCGAGCAAGGAGGGTGTAAAGTCCAACGGCGGCGGCAGGAGATCAGGAAGCAGCGGCAACGGCGCTCGCCGAGTCGGCGCGACGAAGGCGCCGCCTGGTGGCAAAAGTGAGAAATTGCTCGTGCCGGTGAGAAACTTAAAGAACGCGAACTCGTCGAGCCGCGGGATCGACGAGTTTTGCCGGAGGAAAAAGGCGGCGGCGGCGGCGGCGGCCGCCGCAGCGTCGATCGCGTCGACTAACAACAAGCAGGATTACAACGGTCAGAGGAAAATCGTGATTGCGAAGGGAGGGACCGGACCTCCGACGCCCGCGAAGAAGAGATCGTCGCTCGCGCGTCCCGTGCGCGTTCACGACTCGTCGGGACTCGCGCAGCCCCGGAACAAACCCGGAATGACCGCGGCCGACTGTTTTCAGCCGCGCTCGCGTCCCGCGCGGATTCAACGACAGCCGAACAGTCAGGATTCCGGGACCACCGGATGCGACGACGACGAGAGAATCGACGACGACGACAGCGTCGCCGCGGCCGCCGCCGCCGCCGCGTGGCCTATCAGACTGAGACTCGAGGAGATGCTGGAATTGACGCTCTCGCGGGGCAAAAGAAGCCGCAGGATGCGCACGAGGAAACGCAAGAAAATGGTGCTCACGAGCAAGTACGGTCACTTCAAGGACACGGAGAGACTGCTCAAGGTGCTTAGCGTTAACAATGTGGACCAAGATAATAGGTACAACGTCAAACGGTGTTCCGTCATGTAGTATATTTATCGCCCCGTTGCCGTTAATTGGCACACTTCACAATGACACCGACGCTGACACACATACATACACCCACATACACACCAAGCACGTTTTAACTATTGACGATAATTGCGTAATTTGGAAAAGGAGAAGAAACTACCCTGAACCCCTCCCCGACCACCGACTGCATACCTTTATGACGACTACACCGATGATGATGAAAAAAATTAAACTAAAATGATTTTTTTAACTTCCATCGCCGCGAAAATATTACACACTTTTTATAGAACAACTTACGACAGGGCTGATAGGCCCAGTTACTCGCTGATACCGCTCGCGAAACGACGCAAAGTTTATTCCTCCTTCGCACTCTCACTCTATCTCGCTGAAAAAAAAATAAATAAATAAAGATAGAAATAAAAAAGAAAAAAAATAGACTGACGGAGTTCACGGCCTCCCTTTGGCGTACTGCCGACTTTTTTCCAAATAAAAATCTAATTACTCAAACTAAACGACGCGCGGATAAAACGAAAGCGCGGAACGACGTCCTAATCGGCGTTGACTCGATGTCACGCGTTATTGTTGTAATATTATTCGCTCATCGAACATCACTCGACAACGCATACCGTTACTTTGATAATTGTACACAGCACGAGTACCGCACACAGCCTAAATAAAAAAGAAAGCCGTCCTCTCGATAACGCCGATTCTAATCGTTTCGCGACGACACCCGCGAATTAAACTAAAAATGACGAAAAATGAAAAACAAATAAAAAATCGGCTCGTAATTTCTCCATAAATCAATTGAGCACGAGATTAGAGGGATGAGGGTAACACCGTGACGAGAAAATTGATGCGACCCCCCGACCGGTCGCTCACTTCAGCTGGATGCACTGCGAGATTCGGTACAGCCAACGAGCCACTACCACTCAGATTTACTATTTAATATACATCATACGAATATTGTAATGAACATTGAGGAAGAGCGACAAACACGAGAACTGGGGTGACGACATTTTCACAACAAAAAAAAAATATATATTGTCTCACCTACTTACGTTTCCTGTTTTTTTTGCAACCAATGTGTCTCAGAACAGCTTCAGCAAAAAAATATGCGGTGGTCGAATTCTTTGAGTATAATTTTTTTGTGCTGTTCAGCGAATTAAACGTTTACCGAATTAAAAAAATCAAGAATTTAATAATTCAAGGTTTGAAACAAATTCGTGATAAGAATATCGTCACCCCAACGACGATTTACGATTTCAAGTTTTTCGTTTGTTATTTACTATACGATAGAGAATCGAAAACCTCGCACTGGACAGGGTGGATCCAAACTCTAATTCACCGTACGACGCACTAACGTGGGTTGAACGATAGATTTTCCGCAAAACTACCTCTCGCCATTGAAATGTTAGATTTATTGAAAAAATTCAGAAAAGAAATGAGAATTTACCGTACGACGACGATGCTAGCGGATAGCGAAGGATTTGACGATTAGCGACTCCGATCGACCGTCGGACATTAAACAAAATAAATAATTGTAACGTACGTCGTAGTAGAGAAGTAAAACTATTTAGATCTCAGTGCGAAATATTCGTAGCTATGTTAGGTAATGTACGCCTTACCGGTTATATGTCGTGTCCGGTCGAATAGTAGAACGACACGATACTGTTATAGAAAATGCTCCACTGTTACGTTTTCTTTTTCTTCTTCCGTTCGAAATTTCAGCATTGATCTTCTCGCGATCTACGCAGTGAAAAAATTAAATGGCATTTTTTTTTCGTGAAATTTTTATTTAATTTTCAGCAGCGAACGCCTTCGTTTCGATGAGATTACTGTCAGATTACTAGGAAAAAAGAAGTCTTCTACGAGACTGCGCGAACCCCGTAGCAATTAAGTATTATACATACCGCATACCCGATACGGCATGTTTTAGACTTAATCGCAGGATAAATAACGATATGAAGCGTTAAACATAAATTATTATTACGATTATTATATTAAATATATTAAATATATTATATATTACTATTATATATATTATAATATAGATTATATGGATATGTTATACGAGTGCCCTTCCCTTGAAAGTGTATCGAATTACTAACTGTACCATAGTCGTAAGCTATTCCAAGTACCACGCCCAGTATTTTCTAAGTATTAACAGGAAGAAAAATGGGAGAAATTGCAGAGCGACAACAACGCGGGAAAGTCGAGTCGAAGCAACAAAAATTTGTGAAAACTGGAAAATACTGACGAAAATTGGTGGAAAAAAATATTTAGAGGTGCATTGTTGTCTGATCCAATTGTCAGTATTTTTACATATGGCATTTTTTTCGCGAGACAAACCTGCGCCTACTGAGAACGAAAATTGTCGCTGTGAAAGAAGATTGAAGTGGAAAAAAATCCTCAAGGAATTACAAGAATGAGAGACGCGCGCGATGCTTGGAAGGTGGAAGAATCGTCACTGATCTTTGCATGCGAAAGTGGCTGATCCCTCGAGTGCCATTGTACTATCTCCTAGCGTTTGATATTACCGAGTCTAGTCTGTTGTTTACAGGAAGAACAAAAAAACAAAAAAAAATCTTTGGTACACACCCGAGTAAAGTACGTGTTTATTTGAATCATAGATCGCACGAAAGAAAAATAAAACGATGTATATATATATATACAACAACAACAAATATATATATATATATTATGTTTAAAACATTATTTCACTCTGTCCTCACGAAACTGCGACCCTTCGCAGCCCCGTTTAATTAACCGGATAAGCGGACCGAGTGGCAGAAATTGCGAATGTAGAAACCCTCGATAATTCGTTCTCGCGTGAACGATCGTCGGGTATCAAAGTGAAAACGTTTTTTTCTTCACAGAGCCGCGAAACGTGAGTGCGCTCGTAATGCTGTAAAATGCTTATCGCAACGAGGCAACGGGAACTCGAGGGCGGCAAACTCTACACCCGGCAGAGCGACAGCCACGCAGGCCGACGCGGTAATCGCGCCTACGCAGCTGCTGATACGGCGATAAGAAACGCGGAGTGCAACGACGAAAAGAAAAATTCAAGAATTACCGCTTTTTATTATCATCGTAAATTTGTGTCTATCCTGTCAAAATCTGAGCTGTGCATTTTTTTTAAATCATACAATTAAAAAGAAAAAGATTGTGGTCATAATTAACGTAGATCGCCTTACGAGTAACGGGGTAAAAAATACAAAATCCAGATTCTTAGCAACGTGCTTTATTATCGTAAAATTGTAAATCGTATCAACGTCTCCGGCAAAGACGCGGGAATATATCTAGTGGCCGAAAACGGACAGTTGCGAGATGCGTAAAAAAACAATTTCATATCGTCATAGCCGAATTATAAAAATGCGCGTATAATTTTCGCTCGTCGTCGACGACTCAGAGCTTGTACTTGGCCGCGCGAACGATGGGGAATTTCTCGCCGCACGTGCCGCGGAAGTCGTCGGTCGAGAGGTCGAAAATCGCGACGCCGCCGAGTCCCTTGGCCTTGGCGTAGGAGGCCTTGTTGCCGGCCGTGTCGGGATCCTCGTAGCCGATCCAGATGCCGTCGGCACTGGTCTCCGGGTTGTACGACAGGTATGCATAGCTTCCGTACTTCTTCGAGGGGTCGCCGACTCGCCTGACACGGCCGACTGCGCTCTCGGTGAGACGAGCGCAGACCTCGCCGTACGAGAGGAGTCCGGGCGTCTGAGTGTGAGGACCCTCGGCGCCGGGGCCGTCAGTTAATATCGGCGGAACTCCGCTGATCTGACTGTCGGACGTCAGCTTCCAGGTGCGAGCGAACGACGGGATTCCGACGACGATCTTGCCACCGGGAGTTCCGTTCTCGAGCCAGAACCTAAAAACATAAAACGTTTAGTTATTTACAACAAAATTGTTATTTTTTATCATTTTATAAGATAAATTCCTTAATCCCTCTTTTAAAAAGTTCATGAGTAACGGAAAGCATTGTTAGCAAACTATTCGAGCTGTGATTGGCTGGGACTCTCAGACCGAGTCCAGGTTCATTTGTCCTTGATAACTTTGACAGTTCTGTCAAATATCGTATTTTTTTTATCCACTAAAAAAGGGTTGTAACCAGTGTTTTCATCGGTAGAATATGCGACTTGAGAACGATGGTATAGGTTACAAGTCCATATTTTGAAAAAATAAATTTCGTGACCCCGATTTGGGCGGTTTTCGGCCCGACGGCCAGATCTATGATTTCTGACAAACTGTTCGGCCAAAAATTTTTTTTTTCAAAATCAACTAAAAAAGGGTTGTAACCGGTGTTTTCAGGGGTCGAATATGCGACTTGAGAACGATGGTATAGGTTAAAAGTCGATATTTTGAAAAAAATACATTTCGTGACCCCGATTTGGGTGGTTTTCGGCTCGGCGGCCAGTTCTACGATTTCTGACAGGCAAAACGACAAATTTACTTTTTTTTTCCAAAAGTAACTGAACAAGGTTTTTTCAGTTGTGATTTCCCCTTTTAAAACTTTATAAGAGCGCAGCAGCGCAAAAGTATCTCGGGCACGCGCGCCAGCGCGTGTGATTAGCCTAGTAAACATTAAAAAATTACAATTTTTGAAAGATTACGGGATGATCATGGTATTTTTGTTTCTTTTCGTACCTGACAGGTGAGTCAATATTGTCACCGGCGGGCCGGCCGTAGCTCTCGTATATCGGCGCCGGGTAGTCAGCTTCCTTGGGATTGCGCTCCGGGGTCTTCTGGTCGAACGCCATCAGGTGAACGGCGTCGATGTTCGGGGCCAAAAGTCTGGGCTCGTAGTAGACTGATGAAAATGAGCAAAACAAGATTGTCAATAAAACATTGTTAAAGACAAAAACAGTAAAAAATGCTTTATTATTATTATTCTTGTAATCATCAACCTACCACTGGCGTTAACGTGGGGAAGGATGCTGATCGTGAGAGCCTTGTTTCTGCTTCGGAGCTGAGTCTTCAGGTCGCGCACGAGACTAGTGAATCCCTCGCGATGCTCGGTCTCCTTCTCGTCGTGGAACTTGCCATAGCCGAAGGTCTTCTTGACTCCGTGCCAGAACTTGACGATGGCGTTGTGGTTCTTCTTTACCTTGACGGGGGGAAACTGCCAGGCAAGGTCAACGCCGTCGAAGTCGTAGTCGGACAGCAGACGGCCAACGGAATTGATGAACTTGGTCCTCGCCTCCGGGGTTTCCGTCTGTGAAAAATCAAAACAACAACAAATGTACCGTGTACGAAAAATTTCGTTGTAGCCGTCGTTAAAAATCAACGTAACGTTCAAAATAACGTAATTTAGTGCAACAAAATTGTAGCATCAATGTAGCTGCTACGAAAAAAACTGCAATGTCGTCTGTGGCGATCAGAGCGATTTGTGTACAAAATCACGTCGTTGCCTTAGCATTCGGTGACCTTCGCCGGCCAAGGACGCGGCGCGAGGAGCGGTCGGCAAACGAGACGCGACGCGCTAACAACGCGATAATGGACTGGACTGGTCTCTGACTCACCACAGTGAGATACTTGTGGGTCTCCTCGTAGGGATCGGCATTGCCACCGACGCTCAGGTAGACCTTGAGATCGGGGTAGGACCGCTTGAACTGCGTCACCAATCGGTAGAACGCGTAACCGGCACCGGTGTCGAGATTCGGGTGAAGCGGAATGACCTCGTTGCTGGTCGCGTCGATGCCTGCGTAACCGTAGACCAAGTGGGTGCAGTGAGCCAAAGCCGGACGAAGATCGTCGACTTGGAATTTGCCGGGACCTGTGAACATCAAAATAAAATAAAAATATTGAGAATATATATATTTTTTTTTATTAATAACAACGACACGACGCTCCATTTATACACGTAGAACGAGTCACTCGCATTATTATTCACATTCCAGCGACATATGCGACTCTGCCGACTTCATTCGCGAAGCAAAAAATAAAAAGTGCATAAATATCGTGGAAGCGGGAGCGAATGGGAAAAAACAAAGAAGCGCGAACAAACCTTGACGCTCGAAGGACGTGGAGTTCCAGAAGCAGACAACCTTGTTGTGCTCGTGAGGATCGACGGCGACGGCCCAGCCGACGCACAGCGCGGCTAAGCCCACGAATAACAGAGAATTCATTGTTTTTAGCCTGCGAAACGAAAATTACCGTAAATTATTATTTCATTGTCTTAAAATACACTTTTGTTTTTTATTATTATTATGTAAATTCCAAAATAAAATGTAGTCTGAATTATTATTATTATTTGTCTCCGGGGAGAACTTGAACGTTGTATATTTTTATTTCTAGCTCGCGGCACAAACTCTGGAGTGTTACCTTCGCAGTCGGAGGAAGCGACTACTCTGATGGCCGTTGGCTCGCCAGAGACTTTGATACCTCGGCGAGATCGTTCGGTTTAACTCGTGGTGGGGCCGATTTGCCGATTACGTCACGCGGCTCTCGTTCCTCCGTTTCGACGCTCGTATTTTGCTCGTTACGCGCGCCGCGTCGATATCGCTCGCAAAATTCCCCAGCCGGAGATATACTAAAGTCGAGCTTACGATGGCCGACGACGACGCGTGTTGTGGGGTTGGACGGATAATAGGTCACGCGTCTTTGACAATCGGTGAACTTTCACTGATAACAACGGTCACCGGAGTTCAAAGATCCTTGGCGCGCGTCCCCGTCCGATTGGCGGAAATTCTTCGGGTCAAGCGCGCACACGGCTGTATCTCAAGTCAACACTGGAAATTCGGTTGACCGAGTGTGCGAAGACTAGAGAGAGACGGAGAAACAAAAACACACTGGACGTCTATGATATTTCCCTTGATATTTGTGTACATCTCGTGGTGAGATATGACGGATATTGGTAGGCATTCAAATCACATCGATAAAGACGATCCACGTGATGAATTCTTGTAAATAATTTTACAAATAATAATTAACTATGATTTTTATGCATCTATATAGTTTTTTGAAGCATTAATTTTGTATTCAATTTAATTATCGACAGACAATGTACACACATAAATTGTCCGTCTGTCCGTTTGGACGAGGTCGATGAAAAAGACGTGAGAAAGTTGCGGGCGTTAAAACGAAAATAAGTATGAGACACGTGTTGCTTTATCGCCAAACGATGATAATCGGAATCTCGACGAGAAATACACAGAGGATATTAACGTCTCGGAGAGACCGAGGTTTCGGATCTCTTCTGCTGCCTGGCCTGTATGCAAATACGGCTTAGTGAATTTGGAGTCAAGGAGAACACGTGAGGCATCAACAAACTCAGAAGCAGACCTGACGTTTGTCGAGCCGAGGATCCGAGGATCACTCTGAGCTCCTCACTTTCGTCAATTACGTTCGGCCGATCGGCTCCAGTGAACTCTGAAGTGTGACCAATTCACGCTGTGCTGCTTTACCTCTCAAGGTCTTGGGACTCGCTGTCTAAAAGCTGCCAAACAGCTTTTGAATCATCCTAAACGGTCCATTTGTTATTTGTTATTTCATGTGGGTCGATACGTGACTGTGAGTCAATGCTGCTTATTTTTTCACGTGCTACACCGGCGATTACTAATCCGAGCAAGCGGGGACCAGTTTCATAAACAAACGTATATGCAAATCGAACGAACTGGTACGGCGATAACGCGTAGCACACGGCGCAACGGCAACGAGGTAATTGAGAGCGGAAAAGATCGTGGGAGGATAATACAGTCTCGAAACGAGGACAGGAGGCTGCGAACGTTCACTTACATCGCGCTCGAACGACGCACCGCGAGTTAGACCACCGTGAAATGAATATGAACTTGACGAAGCCGCACGACCTTTTATTTTTTGTGAACAGACTTTCAGCCGGTTCTTCTCGTCGCAAGTGTTGCCATTAATTGTT
Source organism: Itoplectis maculator (assembly GCA_964034905.1). NCBI lineage: Eukaryota > Metazoa > Arthropoda > Insecta > Hymenoptera > Ichneumonidae > Itoplectis > Itoplectis maculator. The sequence goes on along the minus strand of OZ035854.1, from coordinate 6,827,414 downwards.
TACGTTTGTCGCGAGAGTGCGAAGAAGGAAATTGGCTAAAAGAGATACTGATAATAAATTTCGCGGAGGAAGATTGTCGTAAGTCTTCGTCGCGCTTCTCGGAACTTCGAGCTGACACTCTGCGCGCTGGCAGAAAATGTCTGTGATTATCCTCGTAACAAAGATAACGTTGGGTGCAAATTGTATTAGAAACATAAAAAAATGTGGTCTCTAAATTGTGTTAAAAATGTTTTGTTGATAATAATAAATAAGTAAAATAAATAATATAAATGAAATAAATAAAATTGTCATAAGTCTTTTTCACGCTTCTCAGAAGTCCAGACTGGGTCTGCTCTTCGTGTCGGGCAGAGTCTGCGATTTATTCAAGCAACCAGGAAACACGTTAAGTGGCCATTATTACTGCGAAAAAAAGTTGTGGTCTCTGAATCTTATAACCAGGGTAATATGCGCTTGAGACACTATTATTCTATCGTATATTGCAAGCTACAATTTCACGTTGGACTTGGATAAACATGTGGGTTCTATGGGCTTAATGCAGCTCAAGAATATTATACTAAAACATATAAGAGGAGTGTCTCAGCAATTTACGCCTATTGTTCTGTATTTACTTTCAAGTGGATTCACTCGCTGAGAATCGCAGGGACCGAGTTGGAGGACATTTGACGTCGATATGTTACGAGCAGTAGATAACCCCAGCGGCAGTTCAGCCGTCCTAGATGTCTCCAAGGCGTTGGAATAACCCACGAAGAATAAGATATAGTGTAACATCTTTTTTTATCGTATTCATAAAAAAATATTGGATATGTCAGAGTTAAAAATGTATATACTTATATTCAACTCATATTCGTTTCTAGCGTTGGAAATATTATATACATATTTAAAGTGCCTTTTGTATTACAATTTCATACTTAGTTTTTTCCTTATAATTGCGACGAGCGTGCTTAATTAAGCTGTGATGAAAATGCTCGAGGAAACATGGTCGAGTCGATTGCAGATCGAGGGGAATTCCTTTGGGGAAAAAAGACAACACACGGAATTCATATCACGTACGAGACGACGAGTCGCGTTGCCATTGACACCGATGAAACACGATCTAAGGTTCGAGAAGTCCCAAGGTCTCTGGCAACTGCGAAATTCTTGATCACCGCCAGTTTATCGATAGTCGATCGGAGTATCAATTAAATGTCTAGGGTGTCTTGATTTTTTGTAAATAATTAGAATCATTTTTTATCCCCGTGGATTTTTGGTGGGTCATTGATATTCAGTTTTTGTTTCATAACGATACTAGTGGTATTTGACTCTCAAAGTAGCTTTTGCTCGTTTGGCTTCTGTGATTCCCGGCGTTGCTTTCCAATGCACACGTAGACGTAGTGTTAATAACGCGCGTTACAGTCTCGACACTCTCAAGCTGTGCATCTGTGTGTATCGTTGGATTTTACTCAAGGTCGGTATAATACTCGAATTAGTAACGCTCGAGGGACTTTCCAGTTTTACCGCAGGACACAACATGCTTGGATCTACCCTGGGGTCTGTAACGCAAGCTCAAGCTTACCGTTTTTTCAGATGGTTTGATGGTCTTAAGGCTTATAAAAAAAGTTGGATAGTTACAGAGTTCTAATAAATATCATAGGCGTTTTCACAACGGCTTAGTCCGAAAGGGCATGTTATTGTTAACAAGATTATTCTTTCTTTATCGACATTTACGGTTCCCGAGCGTATCGATATTTCCAGGCTGTCATATGTGCACTCAGCCGCTGTGTAAATTACTTCTCGGAACGATGGAGCCAGCCCTGTATCTTTTCCTCGGTCAGAAGATTGCGCAACTTCGAGTCACGCGCGAACGAGATGCAAAGCTACGTATACGCGAGCTCAGACTCTTGGCAGTGTTCTTGACTTCGTGTGTTTCTCGTACGTTCGCTGTACATGCACAATTCATTTGCGGTTTCCACAAGCCGAGACGATTCACCGCAGCTGAGATGTTGGACTCAAACGTCGATGAATATTCATTCTCGATCCTATTGATGAAAGTTTAGAGCGATTTAGTCGCGATAACAAACACTGATTCATCGCTCCGTTTGCATATTTACAGCGGCTCGCGAGTGTCGTGTCATCGATAAGCTCCAGTATTGTTCATGTTTTTTTTTATTCACCGTTGAAGGACCAGAATAATGACCTACATTTGTGTCGCCCATCTTCGTTTGTTGATAGTGGTGCTTATCACAATTGTACTTATTCTACATCGTTATTGTTTGATAAATGGAATTAATTTACAATCCAGAAGGAATAAACCAGATTCGACGATATCTCGAAAAACAATTTTCAATTTTTATTACGAAAGAAGAATCTTTATGTACACTTTCATTGCGTCCGTTAATTTCTTTCTATAATTACGTCTAAGCTTTTATAACAAATATTAATCTATGTTCGTAGTAAATTCCTTAAGTTAGTGTGTTAGTCACGTCGACACGTGATTATCATCGATTTTGTTCTTGTTGCATTTTTTTCATGTTCTATCAAAACGGCAAACGTTCGCCGAATAATAAATAATGCATAAGTACACGTTGTACGTAACGAGCCGAGGGCGCGAAGACCGAATCGCGGCGACCGCGAGTGACTGGAAGTCCCGGTTGATCGCGGCCACGCGAGTATCGTGATCCTATCGATAATCGCGTAGCGATTCACGCGCGACACGATAGTTAACAAACAAAAAAAACGCGCGACGATACGATTTTATTTCCGCGACTCGAATGTCAGCCTAAGTAATTAGTGCGATTTAAGTCACATCTTAGCACGCGCGACGAGTGAAAATTCGCGGTGCAAGTACAACACGCACACGCGCGATTCATCGCAATAGACACAGGCACACGGAGATGCACACAACAAAATGGATATACGCAAGAATGCGCCGGGAAAACCGAAGGTTCGAGCGCGTATCGAGACTCTCGTTAATTGTCACCTTTGTATCTAAAAAAATATCGTCTATCTGTGTTTTTTTTCATCGCAATATGGAAACAACAATTGCCCGTTATCGATGCAACGATCCCCCTAAGGATCAGCGCGACATCATCGAAACGAGAAGTTCTCTAATTCTACGTTAACTCCACGAGACACGCGATCTCGCTAACATCGAGGGTCTTCCCTCTTTTCAGTCTCGCTCTCGCGTCGAGTACTTTTCCTCTATTTAACACCACGGAAGGCATTGTTATACGTTGCGATGTCGCTTTTCACGGGTTATTCCTCCTTCTTCATGTCATTGTAGTCGGCGTTATCGTCCTCTGTGGAGAGACAAAAATACAGTAATTTATAGATGAAAAAACATCCTCATCGGTTTTTTTCGTGGCTTTACCTTCGCCCTCGCCTTCGTCCTCGCTCTCCCCGTTGTTTTTCTGCTGTGGTCCCTTGTAGTCGTACCCCATGTTTTCATAGTCGGCGCCCTCACCTCCTTCTCGCAAATGAGCATTTTCGAAGCTACGAAAAAAATCGAATATCAATTTGAATAAAAAAAAACTAAATGATGATCGTCTTTCACGCGTCAATTCGAGAATCGTCGAATAAACATTACTCACTCTGGTAATTTGTCCATGTTGCCAAGGTCATCGCCGATCTCTTGTATTCCCTTCGCCCTGAGCCAATCCTCGTCCTGCCGGTGAAGAATCTGCTCGCCAATGTGTCTTCGTCCAGCCGCTCCCTGGGCCGCCACTTGAGCGATCCCGTTACCAGGCTGAACCTTCGCGTGATCCTTGCTCTCGTCGTTCGCTGCTTTTACAGCGGCATTTTTGTCGGCGTCGTCTTTTCTCGCGTCCTCGGGTTTGGCGTTAGCCTCAACGTTGAGAATCGGCAGGACGCCCGATGGTAATTTAACTTTGACAGGTTTAGAAGCTGCCACGGGATTCGCCGATTTGTTGGAGACGGTCGAGGCTGAATTGACGCCCGACTTCGTGGAGGTCTCGACTCTAGCTGCCGGTATCAATTTCCTTGGACTCGTCGGTTCATTCGTCTGAAAAGATTTAAGAAAAATTTCAATTAGAACAAATGTCAAGTATTTCTCGCTTATTTATTATTTTATTTTATTTATTTATTTTATTTCAATTTCGCTGGTCGCCCGATGACTATCAATTCGTCGACCCGTCTCACATCGATACCTACCGAGGTACGCGCACGATTCCTCAAGCAACGAATCATACGAAGATTTTCTACAGAATCAACCATTTACTAAATCTAAAGTACTACGACTGTACACATGCTGCAAGGAAACAAAACGTTGCTACTGCAGATCGTCAGCGAAGGTTGGACAGAATCACCAGTCAAATCGGTTCTAAATTGTATTGCTTTTCCATATTGTTGTCTGATGTTCCTTTTTCCTATTTTTTCTGTCACTGCATTTGGGCTTCTTCATCGACGAAAAAATTGGTGGGAGCCCCGAGAAAATTCACGCAGAAAAGCTTTGTTAGAAAGTGTATCAGCAGCAGTAGCAGCAGCAACAGCAGCAGCAACAAGAACGACAGCCGGCGAAAAAGTTGTGTGTCGCGTATTACGTGTACGTTAGATTGTGCATTACAGGGTGCAAGTAAACAACGCAAGCGGATAAAAATAATAACAATTTTTATTAATGCTTTAAGTAACACAGAAGAGATACAGGCACATTCAAGGTATGTCAAGATCTTGATTACGCACTCGTATACTATTATTTTTCTTTCGTCGCGTCGCGTTCAATAAAACGCGAGCGCGCGCGAATGCGTTTTTTCCGTAAACTATCTTACAAATATTGCACTCAATTATCGATCGTCCTATAACGAGAAACCAGGATAAAATTCGTCCCTTTAGCGTACCGAACAAGCTTAATGAAAAGAAAAAATCTCACACCACGTGCCACGAGAATATCATTCGAATGTACGGACGAATAGCGAGGAAACAAATAATGTTCCTCCTCGATCCTGCTGCCCAACTGTACAACAACGAAACATGCAATCTACGCGAGGAACCGTCAAGGATCACGAAGTCTCCGGCAAAAAAAAAATGCACCGGACAGAATCACCCTATTTTTGTCGCCGACTCGCTTGGCACTCTTCAAACGGAAAATAAGTATATTTGATGATGTATCGGTCTTGCAAAAAAATCGTACCAATCAACCGAATTGGTGGTCGCGGGCGGCGATAAAAAAATTGTTGATTGAGTATTTGTCAGATGTAACCTATGCCTATTCAATTGATTCGAGCGATTTTTCTATTTGTACCTCACTTGGTACACATCGCGTATAATTTATTCCCCCCTCCCTCCCGGTTAAGTGTTCACTTTGCGTTGTGCAAGATACCGGCCACTCGATTCTCGAGCTCCTGAATTTCGTCGACGCCCGAGGGCACCGGAAGATTCTCCTCGCGACGTTCGCCGTCGCCGCGCGGTCGCGGCTGCGAGTTCTCCACGTCCTGCGGAGACTTCTGCATTGGACCGAACATCCTCACCTCCTTCGAGGCCGACGGTTTGGCGTCTCGCGGACCCGACGTCTCCGTCTTTCTCGCTGCCGTCGACGAACGCGGCTTCGGAGGCGCGTCGCCCACGCTCTCGACCTTGTCGCCATCTTTGCGCGCCCTCCGCTCCACGTCGTTCTTCGGGTCGGGCCTGACGATGTAAGGCAACGGCAGAGACGCCTTGTCCGCGTCTCTCGGCGCGTTATCGAGATCTTCCGGGCCCGCGGGCACGATGTTACCACCCCGGCGCACAAATCCTACGTCGCTTATCGCCGCCTCGTCGTCCGGCGCTTTGTTATCGTCGCCGGGACTATTGCGAATTGGCTGATGATCGCGGGGCGCCTGAATCGGATGCGGTATCTCACTGACGTCGTTGCTCGGACGACTTACCTGTTGCCGCGGCGACGGACGATTTCCCTGTTGCTCGTCCGTCGGCACCGCCGCCGCTGCCACCTGGTCGCCGCCCTCGCTCGCCGCGTTCGGCTGCGCCAACTGCTGAGACCGCTGCGACATCACGCTCGGCCCCGGGGACGTCGCCTTGCAGGAGCTCTGCGAAGAAACGAAACAACATTTTTCAAGATATCGGTCATTTCTGGTGCGACGCGGTCACGAAGAAATTGTCAGGCGATCGTAAATTCGGACAATCGTTTTAATAATATTTTCAGATATTATCAGTACCTGCGTATCCTTCAACTCGCGACTGAGCTGCATCACTTCTTTGCGCAGATGTTCAATCGTGCTATCGGTATTGCCGTTGCTCTTGAGAAGCGCGTTGTACCTCTCCTCGAGTTTGTCCTTCTCGGTCTTCAGCTCGAGATGCACGGTCTTCAGATGTTCCATCGACTTCGTCTTGTCCTCGGCGGCCTCGCGCAGCTGAGACCGCAAATCTCTCAGAGTCGACTCCAGCCTCTTTGTGTCCTCCAGCGCCTGTTTCTGCTGCTTCTCGCACTCTTCCTTCAGATCCTGATGCTCCGCCTGCAGCTGCTTGTGATTCTGCTGCAGTGAATTAAAGCGAAGCGTCGCCTCGACGCTGTCCTTGTCCCTCAACGATTTCTCGCGGCTCGCGCGCTGCTGGAGCTCCTGCTTCACCGCCGCGTTCGAGCTCTTCTCCTCGGCCAGCGATTTCTCCAATCGCATTTTGTACTCGTATATGACTACAAAAGAAGAAGAATATTATAAGTATCGAAGTCGTGGTCGAAGAACTTATAATTGATTTAGACCTTACCTTGCACTTGCGCCTCCAGCGCGTCGTGCCGATGGGAACACTGGAGGTGAAGCTCGCGCAACCTCGACATTTCCGTCGTGGCTGCTCGGTAGAGAAACACGAGGAGGACGACGACCACCCCGCACGCCCCGTAAACGGCCAGGCGGCCCCCGCGGCCCCTGCCCAGTCGAGAGCCACTCATCTCTGCAATTGACATACAAACACAATTATCATTAATATTCACTAATTTGTTTTATACACAATTTGTGCTGTCATTTACAATCGCTAAAATGTAAAGCAGACAATTGTGAATAACAAATACATATTTCCGCAGTAGATCCACCTAGTTATCTACACATTTTATTCAATTGTAGTCCACTCACGAATACCCAACGGTATTCGATGATACTTCTAGAGGCAGAATGCGATTGAACGTTGCTGCTGCAAGTGCAACGGCAACACATGCACATTGTGTGTATTATGAAAACGGCGGCAGGTGAACGTCGCATCGAGTGAAGTGCCACGAGTGGCGGGTGGCTTGTCTATACACACCGCGCAACTGTTAAAGTCTCGCCAGCTTCGCACGGAACAAGGTCATTACGAAATAGTAATAATCATCTAGCGGATTGAGAAATTGCAGGCTCAAGGGCAGCAAATATTTTCACGATAAAGAAAAAAGAATCCTGCATTTTATTATTTTTTCCTGCTTTTTTTTCTACTCTCGGTACGTCGCTCTGAATGTATTCATGTAACGCAAATACCGCGAGTGAATCGCGTTATCGCGAACAAGGGCGATCGCAACGAGTACGTTCATGCGCGAATAATTAATAACCACAGCGCGTGAACGAACCGCCCATGGCGAAGGGTCGAGGCTCGCAAAAGGCTCGCGGGTGCGTGACTCGCTGGAATCGCGTTTCGCTCTATTATACAAAACATCACATGCTGCGCGCTTGCAGCTTTCCTTTGCAGTGGAAATGATCGCAGTGGAAGGGTCGGGACCGCAAATTTATGGTAATTAAACAAATTAGTACTGATTTTGGTTTTTTCTTCGCTACTGCATATTTATATATGTTAATCGCAGTATTGATTAAATTCGGACAACGTGATTCGACTAATGAACCGAGGGCAACAATTTGCACTCAAAATACAGTTTGTTTTTTTTTTTTGTTCTAAAGAATTTTGCTTTAGTTAAATTTAGTTTCGTAATAAATAGACATCTGTTTGATCCGGTTTCGAGACAAATTTCTTTGATGAAAGAAAACGTTTTCCTGAGTATAATCTACGTTAATAGCTTCGTCCTGGGGGGTAATAATATTGCCGTTTACCGTCCGGTGTCTGATATCGCGTGATTCACCGACACGACTCGGGCCCAGAATAAACGATAAGGTGCAACGAGGTACAGTTTGCTATAAATACCATAAATCCAGCTAAATAAGCGGAAACGAGTGTCCAGCAGAGAGTAAAAAAGTTGAAAAAAAAAAACAAATAGAATAAAAAAGTGCTCTACCAAGATTAAAAGTTTATTTACTTTTCAAACGCCCTGAATGTGCATATTTGTATCGCGCTGCGCCGGGATTCTCGTGCCATATCCACACACGGCGATGTTATGAGTTGGATACTAATCAAGTCGCGAGCGCGAGTATGAAAAATATTATTCCCCACGATCCCCGTTAGGAACGACACGCGACACACTTCGTGTTAAAGCTTCGGGTGAATCGCACGAACCCCACGGCGTCGTCGTGGCGCGAGGATACCGTGATCCTCGAGGGTCACTCCAAGCGCGCCATGTCACGTTTATTTCTTGGACATTCGTACTTGAATAATAATGATCGAAGGATAAATACGTCTATCATTATCGTTGGCGTTTACGAAGCGCGACGCGAACAAATAAAAAAAAACACTCGTAAAAATTCCTCGATCGAATAATCGTGATGGAGTGTCGGAGTGGCTAACGCGAAACTTTTGCTTGAACTTTCGGAATACAGATATGCGTTAATCCCGAATTAACTATATCGATCGCGAAACGTTAGTAAAATATTCGGGTTCAAGGCTCCCATGTTTCCGCCCCTTCTACGAGTCGCATCTAGGTCAATGTATCGCGACCGATGTGAGACAACAGGTGAACCGAGTGACAGTAGAACACTTGGGCGTATCGAGAGGACGGACAGCGAGTCGACCGTCGCGCAATGAAAACGAATCAACTGCAAGACGACAATATGCAGACCGCCGGTCAAACGGAGCCCGTTATATGTACAATTTATAAGTTCCGACGATCGATGTCCGCTTACAGCCCGGTGGGAAGTCGGACGTGCCGTGTTGTAAACATCCAAGTAATCTCCTACTCGATCTATTCGCTTAGCCCCATCAATAACACGTCATCCATTATTTTTTCATTCTCATCATCACTGCTTTTCTTTCATCGTATTGGCCTCACGTTCGCTGCGAGCGGTAATTTTTTCAAAAAACTGCGTGACATTTTCTGCTACTTTAATAATTTAACCAAAAGGTAAAGTTAAAAAACGGGTGAATTATAGAGTACAAAACAAAACTGCAAATAGAGTAGAAAAATTATTTAAAAAATGTATGGATCTGTCTCGCGCTCGGATCACTTTGAGCCCCGACAATCGCGACCTCATTGCGCCAAAGCCAACGATACAGATCCCGAAGACCGCGGAGCAGCGTCGTTTTTCTTTCAGGGTCGATTAATTATGACAAATGTATCGCTCCGATCGGGACGTCTCATGGAGCAGAGCAAGGAGCGCGCGTTCTCACAGACGGACACGGACACACGCGGAGCGTGTACCGTGGATCGTTGGCGATTGCTCGGAGTCTCAGAGTCCGGTGAACTGTGGGAGGGGTTGGCGATTCTCGGGTTCACTGACATCGGCAGGCAGCACGCGCACTCCGGCAATTTTCCCGTCGTGCGTCCTCGCGACGAGCGAGCGCCATGCGTGCGACTTCGACCCCGGGCGAATGGAAATCTTCGCGTCAGCGAAAATGAAGAAAATTGCAAACGCGACAGTCCAAGTCCGCCGATCAGCGAATATTCATTTTTCTTCCGCGCGCTTCTTCGCCGGTGTCTCAAGCCTCGAACGCCTCCGGCGACGCAACTGTGTGTACGCGACCTATTTATCGCGTCGCTGTTGCGTCGCGTGTGCGCGATGAGCGGCTCCTTCTTCCCGCTCGGTGAAAGTATAATGGAAAGTTCCCGAGGGCAGCGGTATCCAGGGAATCATTGTCGGTTTATTCCCACGATCGATCGTAACTGCGGGAAGTAAACGGGAAAATTGAGTCTCTGTCGCGGTGCAAAATGTCATCGTTGTCAGACAAATTAACGATAAATTTCTATGGAATCAAATGTGTCCGAGAAAAAAAGAGTATTTAGATCGAATGGAATTTGTATGAATTAAAGAAAAGGCCTATTTAAGTAAAATAAAAAAAATAATGAGCATTTCTTTATAATAAAAAGAAAAAAAAATGCTTTTTTTCTCAAGACGCCACTACCCGAAGAGCCGAATAAATCGCTCGTTGTGCCTCGTTGAAAAAACTGTCTGTCACCTCTGTCAGTCCGACGACGGAAAAACGAATTACATTGACCAACAGGGGCGGGGGGGGGATATTCGCCCGGTGTCTCGCGCGGGGGGCGCCCAAGCGGAGAGATGACTCGCCGAGTGCGCGTACACGAACAGCTGTACGTTAACCCGAGCAGTCAGCCCTCCGATGTGTCCACCCGGCAATTATAACGCAGCGTGGCCGCCGTTGACAGCATCCTACAGCTCTACACATGGCTGGTGTGCTGTATACACATACACACACATACATATAATATATATACATATACGCGTCACTACTTCGCCCGCATCGCCGCTACTTGACCACCGACCCATAATACACCGCGCTCAGTCGACCGCACTCAGCCTCTCTCGAGCCACATCCCGGCACGTCAATTCACATAAAAGGAAAACGCAGAATGCAAAAAAAACGCACATAGTCACAATCGAAACAAAGCACGAAATTCACGATGAATTGAAATACGTGAAATCCACGAAGGAAACGATCACGGTCAAAGAATTTTTCGGAAACCTCCTGCCTACCTCGTGGTCCGGGAGCTGAAGGTCTCGTCGACCGTCTCAACTCTTCTTCATCGCGGCGCAGCCTCTAATCCTCTCGGCTTCGAAAACTTCGCCTCACTCCCTCTCCGTCACCGTCTCTTTCTCTCTCTCTCTCGATCTCTCCCTCTCGCTGTGTTCACGTCGTGTGTACGTCGATCCAAAGCCAAAGCGATGCTCGTGCACGAATGGCGCGCGGGCGCTCGCGCGTTCAGCGAAGTTTCCCGTGCGAATGCGACGTCGGCGGCGGCGGCGGCGTCGCGACGCCGACGTAGTCTCGGGGACAGGTAGAGCGGCGGCGGCAGCGCCGGGGGAACGAGACGCCCTGAGAACCCGCGCGCGCTGCGTCGCTGCTGCGATATTGTTCAGCCGCGCGCACGCAACGCCGGATTTTTTCCCTGTCCTCGCGTCGCAGCACCGCACGATCCCGAATCTCTCATCACCGGACCGAACGTCGCGAAAAACTCGCGGCGATGGTTATGGACTCGGTCGCGCGGGCACTGGCCGAGTGGCGGATTCACGGAGATTCGCCGTGTCGATCGTTCCCGACTGAGATCGCTTTTTCGAGCTGGGTCTCGGAACAATCTCTTGTATTGTTCTCGGGTTTTTTGTACTGTGTGTATGTGTGTGTGTGTTTACATACATATATCTATGTATGCCTGTATATATGTATGAAATGATGTTGCGCTGCTGCCGCTCCTGTCCCGAGCGGCAGGTTAGATACAAATCCACGAGTATGCGAAGAGCTGGTGCTCCGTTGCCGAGTCGGCGCACGACAGACGCAAGACCCGTTTTCGACTCTCGTGGAAAACGCGCTTCGACGAGTTGGGCGTCCGTAGGTCGCCCCGTGCGTTCGCTCGGCTGTGCTCGGCCGCGCTCGGCCGTCGTCGCCGCGGACGAGCTACCGAACCGACGGTCGGCAAGCAACGCGACAGCAGCGCACGCCCCGCGCCACGAGAGTTTGTGTGAGACGCGCGAGGAACATCGCTCGACCAACGAGATGCGAGCGATGCTCCGCGACGTGCGCGACACGACCAATGAAACGACTGCAGGGCTACCAACATCTCCCTGAATACACCAGTTTCACACTAGGCTTCCGATGATTTTTCAAATTTGCTTGCGACACTCGCTCCGGTCGATCGCGGAAGAATCGGAAGGCGGATTTCTGTTTACTTTAATGTACCAAATTATCGAAATTTTTAATTGCAAAATCGACGCAATTGGATATGTAAACATTTTTAACATTCCAATTGAAAACATTTCGAAGAAATCGGTTTTTGTATACCAAACTCAAGCACTTCCACGGGACTGAAACTACATCGAAAAATTCGCGCCACCTACCTTACCGATCGAGCGCTCGACGTACCCACATCACGTGGTACTGAAAACTCGCGTCCCGTGGATCGAAAGGATCAAAAGACCCGACGCGGCAGCGCGCCGTGCCCGTACTCTAGGGAAAATGCTTGGAAGGCTCGCGTCGCGAGAGCAGTTGGAAGCCTGCCGAAGTTGAAGGGGCCACGGGCGCACCGCTTCGTCGGCAACGAGGCTCTCAGTCAAGAAACTCGGCTGCATCGAGCAACTACAGTGCGAGAGAGACGCGATACGCGAGGCACCACCAGCAGCAGCAGAAGCAGCGACCCTGCTACACCCAGCAGTAGGAGCAGCAGCAGCAGCAGCGGCGGTAGCAGCAGTGAGCATCGTTACAGCCGAGTAGTGTGCGCGGGGCCTGTGCGGGCGGCAACATCTCGCGACTACAACACACACTCGCAGAATAAGGCGATTCAAACGAAGCATCCGAGAAGCCACACATATATAGACATACGCGTCGCCCACGTTCCACATTTATCAGGCTCGCTTGCGACTTTCGCACTCTCGCGGTCCGTTCGCTTGCAGAATTTCTCGCTGTTATCGCGGAGCGTGCGCGCGCGCTCGCGCGTCTTCGCGCATCTCACGTATCCACCGTGAAAACGGCGGATGAAAAGGACGAAAAAAAGCAGTGAAAAAAAAAAACAACAGGAGGGGCGGCCCGCCTGCACCGTGCGACCCTCGTAATCGACCTCCGAAACCGGAAGCGCCGCGCTCGATCGCGCATCCGTTGCAACGACAGTCAACAACAACAACAACAACAATAACAAACAAACGACCGACGCCCGTGGGTTCAAAGTGCCCGGTGGAAAATTGTTATTTTTCGTGCTCGCTGAAAAAAGCCCAGTGGGCATCGCGGAGAACTCGGCGCTTCGTTCGTATATATATATATATACGCGACGTGTACTCACAACCGACATAGGTGCCCGTTTTCGCGTCGAGGCTGCCGCGAGGAGTGGCCGCGGGCCGGACATTCTCGCCCGGAAAAACAGCACACACCGAGTTTTTCATCAGCGACGAAACGAACCCGCAGCCACGGAATTGTAGCGCCGTGTTTATCGTGCGATCCGTTCACCCGAAACGGAACGAAGTCGCGGCTAAAACGTGACTAAAAATCACGCGGTTTTTCGTTGGTGCAAACGAGACAAAAGCGAGAAGCAGCCGAAGTGTCTCTCGGCGATCGCGGGCGGAAGAGACCAAGGAACGCGACCCCCGCTCTCTGCGGTGGTGGCTGCGGCGACGGCCGCTCTTATCAGTCTCGCAGCGGATTGTCGTCTCCTCGGCTGTCTTCCTTCCTGGGTTCCAGGCGCCCCCGAAAAAAATAAAAACAAAGACAGTTGTTACCGAGCGACGCACCTACCGATCGCCGCAGCGGCGTTCGGCCTCTCTCGGGGCCAATGGAGGGAGCGTCGCGCGCCCTGTGCCGGTGGTGAAAAGTGTGATGTGCGACGGCCCACGGGGAGTTTTTGTGTTTGCGACGATAACGGTGACGAATCGCAGGGTGCGCGGTGAGGGACGTCGCAGCGGCTGCTGCTCGTCGTCTTCGTCGTCGTCGTCGTCGTCGTCGTCGTTCCGCGCCTCGATTGGCCGCAGGACTCGGGAGAGTCTCGTGAATCTGTATCGCGAACGCCGCCGAGATGCCGTAAGTTTTTTTGCAGTCGCATCGCTTTATTTTTTTAATTCTTTTATGCCTCTTAAGATCGCGCTTTACGTGTCGCATCGATGGGTCGCTCGCTCGATCGTCCGGTCGGTGCCCGACGGCGAGCGATCGACTCTCCGATTGCAGCCCTGCGAGAGCATCGAGGAAGCAGCAGCAGAGGCAGCATCGGGAACACGCGACTGCTGAGCTGCTGGTTACGTTGCATACCGCCCGAGTCACGCGCATTCCCCGAACGGGCGAAGAGAGACTCGCGCTCCCGTGCCTGTATTCCCTCTCGCCCCGACTCTCGTCCCGTGAGTCGAAAAACCCGAGTATAGCCCAGGTCCCGGCCTGGGCGGTTCTTCAATGAGGAATCTCCCGGGTTGTCAGAGCGACTCGGTTCACCCGCTAATTTCCTACGAGTTGAATGAGCCCGATTAATCGAACTCGAGATTCGCGGTCGCGGTTCACATTTATACGCATATACATGTATTTGTAATCTGATCGATATACATCTATACTGTATGCGATATTTACAAATTTGTAAATCCGTAATTGCGAGTATTGAGTCGAGTGGTCTGCGGATCGTCGGGTCTCTCGATCTAGCGGGAAAGAGAGAGAGACAGAGAGGGAGAGAGAAGGAGGGACAGAATGAGCTTATTATAGTTGCTTAGCACATAGTTCGGCTGTACATAGGTCGTTGGCTTCCCCGTCAATTATCGTTCTATCTTTGGGATACACGTTTGATATGTCGCTCGGTATTCGGTGAACGCGTCGATGGCCCTCGTGAAACTTTTCGGCGGCCAATGTGACATTTTTTTCGCTCAAACTTTGTAAGTTGTTGTCGTAACCGGTTACGACGGTCGCGGAGGAAAAAAGTTTGTGTGAACGTAAAAGTTGGGGAATTATAGAATAATTACGTGGGTTGCTGTTATTATTATTTTTTTGCGTTGACACTACATTTTTTCAGTTTTACAATCAAAAGTTACGATGAACGGTTAAAGTTATGCCATTCCATAATAACAAGCGGCCCTCCAACCGCATTTTCACCGAGCGCCCACGTTACAGTTGTAACTATAGACGTGTTGTCGTTTCGATTATACATAGTCGCATGTGTTTACTGTGCATTGTGGATCGCATGGTAGCTGTGTGATTGTTGTACTGTCGTAGAGGCCAAAATATCTGGTGCTTTCCACTCGGTTATTGATTTAATTAAGCAGACTCGCAAATTAGTCGGTCGGAATTTGCAGATCAAAACAACCGCGGTTCAATCGACTGACCGCTGACTCGAAATTCACAAATATTTGTATGTTTTTATGGAGAAAAAAATGAAATAAAAAAATCAAGAAAAATTCTACAGCCAAAATTGTCTCTAGTTTCTTGACTGTAATGACACAATCCTACCGGAAACCGGAAACACCGAGTAAAATTTGTGCAGACGAAACAGAAGAATGTGTGACGAGAGGATGGGGGCCTCGAAACGACGATAATAGCTGAGAGCGCAGAGTCTGGCGTTAACTTATAATACGGAATGAGAGTGTACACAGTATTTCGCGGGTTAAGGACACCCCGACCAAACCGTCGGGGATTTACGCTACGGGCCGAGGATTGCGGGGGTCAGTGGGCACGGATTCCGTCGTGCAAGTGTCTAAAGGGGTATGAACTCGAGATTTTTTTTTTTTTTTTTTTTTTCTTCTAATTACTGGAACAATGATGCGCATTTCGGCACTTGCTCGGTGTGTGTGTCGACTCTTAACGATTACGAGAAATTAAAGTTGCGGTAACGATGACAAAGTATATCATGTGACTATTAAATTAAATAGACGTGATTATAAATAAATAGTTCTTTTCTTCAAACCCAAATTTGTGATATCGAAAATCCGCCGCGAAGTTGGTTACGCAGGTTAATGTCACGAGTAAAAAAGTCCCACGAAATTTCAACCGTGTTTTCGCAACATTCTGGGTCATTTTGATTTCTGCCTAGCCGAAAGCTTCGAAACCTGCTTTTCATTCTTATATAAAACGCAATTTGAGAAATAAGAAGCATTTCGGTTGCACAAATTGTATGCAAATTGCCGGCTATCGCATTTCTATATCACAGTCTTGCATTGTGCTGCACAGAGACTTCGCTGTGTACCTTTGGGTTTCTCTCTCTTTTACTCTCTCGCTCTCGGTCTGTCGTATCACCGAGCGGCAAGTGGGTCATAGCGTGAGTTGCCGCTGCCGCTGCGATGTCAGTGCAACGCTGGAAAAGCTCGAGGCGAGGTAGCAACGCGCGGCGTCGAGCAACCGGCGGCAGCGCGGCAACACCAGCGGCAGCAAAACAGCGGGGCCACCGCCTCTGGTTCGACGCGCGCGGCAACGCGGAACGACGACGCGCTCCCCGGGCATCCATTTTGCCCCCGTTGTAATTCACGGTTCTCTCTTTCTCTCTCTCGTCGGCATCCACCGTACGATGTTGAGTTCCTTAATTTCCGTGGGCTAGCCGCGGTCATTGCACAGGTTTAAAACGCTGTTTGCTTGAGATTTAAGTCAGAAAATCTCCGACTAGGCAGGAGAAGAATTTGATAATGACAATTATAATAATATATGATTCTTATAAAAATATAATGATATAATGATTATAATAACAACAATAACTATAATTAAAACTAATTTAGCCACAAGTTTGTCTGCCTAATATATTGACGAACAAACCAAATCGACGTACAACGTCTGTGACTCGATGATTTTCCAGCGATCGCGCTGCCGCGCCGAGTTTCCGCGCTGCACCTGCCCAAACATCGTTTTCATTGACGAAAAGAAAGTTGGAGAGGGGAGGGGGGAAGGCGCACAACTGCGATGCAGAGGTCGTCAAACGCTGCGGACGAGAGCGAGAGAGAGACGCAGAAAGAGACACGCCAGAGCGACAGCGGCGATGAGCGTCGAAGAAGGCGATAGTCATGCCGCTCGGTGTCCGCTCGACTCTGTCGCAGCTGTGGCCGGCGACACCGGGCAGACTCGTCGGCCTTGCCGGGTATTGTTATCATCGAGCGCGACCTCCTGGCGATCGTCGTCGTCGTCGCCGCTTCCCTTTTTCGCCTGTAGCAGCGACGAACAAGTCGTTATTGCTCGGCGACGATATCCCATCTGTCTCTTTCGATATTTTTTGTACATTTTCGTTGATAATTTCGCAGTTCTTATCTCGCGGTATAGTTTATTGGCGCAGGTCGAACATTTCAGTTTATCAAACTCCGGCCCGTGCACTCCAGTTGTGAAAATATCGGATTACAATTTTTTACCACTATCCGCTCGTGTTGGGTAGAAAAAAAAAAAACGAAAAAAGAAACTGATGAAAATACCTCAGGGTTTAAAACAACCTTTTCGATGAGCGAAGTTCCGATCTCTCGTTCGATACGACAACGCGGCCGATTAAATTTGCAATAAGAATTTTGAGGTTGCGCGATGAATAAGAGTTCGTAGCCTCCAATAAAAACAACAACAACAACAACAAAAGTAGATATTCGTGGTTACGAAGCTTCTTGCGATATAAACCGGGTTGCCGATAAACCTTGGAAAAAAAGGTTATTGTACAGGCATCAGTTATTAAACCGGTAAAAACGATGAAGTCAATAACGACAGCATTAAAGATGCTTAAAGGTCAAGCATTATCATTAACTTTACTATTAATTAACTAGACTTATCGGATGCGCCGGTGCGCGTGGCCACAGATCTTTTGCGCTGCTACGCTCTTATATAAAGCTTTAAAAAGCTTTGAAGTCACAAAATTAATTTTTTCAAAATATCGACTTAAAGCCTATACCATCGTTATCAAGTCGCATACACTACCCCTGAAAACAATGCCGTGAACCTTTTTTTAGTTGATTAAAAAAAAAGGTATTTGGCGGAATTGTCGAAGTTACTAGGGAGAAATGAACATGATCTCGGCCTGAGAGTCTCAGCCAAATAAAACGATGACAATGCCTCTGCTACTCATGAACTTTTCAAAGTTTAAATTTTTTGCGTTCAAGTCACTCGCTCCGAGTCACCGTTCGGGCTCACCATTATAAATATTTTTACAGTTTCCCTTGCATGTGCTACAAATTCGCGGATGAAATTGCAACGCGGAAACGCCTTAAATCCTCGGCGCGACATTTCCCCTGCGGATATCTAAAACGAGATTACGGCGAGTTCCAGAGATATCACGCTCAGGCGGACGGAAAATAATTCGGCAGCTCGCGCGGCGCGAGTGCTACTTCGAGGCGGACTCGGAGATCTCGGGAGGGCAGGTAAAAACACTCGAGCAGCAGCAGCAGAAGCAGCAGCAGCATCACCAGCCGCGGCAGCAGCCGCCCGAGCGGTTATATTTTCGGCAGCCTTGGTTGGTTCTTCTATCGGCTGCGGCTGCTCGGTTGCGTTCTCAGCGGGACACGAATGAGAGACAGAGAGAGAGACCGAGAGTTGAACCTTGTCGGAAGAACCAAAAATGTTCGGGCGCTCGGACGTTCCGCCCTCGCAATAAAATTCTCATCGTCAAAAGCGATCTCGACTCCGAACATCCGAAAAAAATATCTCTATGCTTTTTTTTTTTTTTTTTTTCACGAATCAACGACGCCAATAGATGTGGAACAATTCCGCCATTCAATTGCGATTTGGCGTAGAAAATTGCCGAGTTCATCGATCGCACCACCGTTTTTTCGCCGGGTGCAGAGTCAAACTGGTTGAATTCCAGTCTGTGCTTCCGTTCGTCTATTTCACGTTTCCC
The DNA here is from genome assembly GCA_964034905.1 of Itoplectis maculator. NCBI lineage: Eukaryota > Metazoa > Arthropoda > Insecta > Hymenoptera > Ichneumonidae > Itoplectis > Itoplectis maculator. The sequence continues at coordinate 6,808,888 of OZ035854.1, read as the reverse complement.
GGTCTGTGCGAAATCTCGCGGTGTACGTTTCCCGGCGGCATCAAAGTACAGTCGGCATCGGGCCTGCTAATAACCACTTTAGCGTTAGCCCCCGGGTCCACCGGACACTCGGGATACCCGACCGCACGGACGGCGTTGCTCGAGCTATTGGAAAAGTGCGTTTCTTTCGGTCGCGCTCACGTCACACACAAGGGACGGAGCAGAAGCAAAACAACAGCGGACAACCGTAGGTCGAAACGAGTCTCGAACATAGCGCGCAGACAAAGGAGCGCGCAGGCTATCTGACCCCCTCCCCTCCCTACCACACCGGCGAGGAGAGATTACACGAAGCCCGGAGATGCGTGGAAGAAGCCGTGAGAGAGCGGGGGAAAAAATCGAGGCAGCGCTCCGGGCGGGAGAGCGAAAACAGCGTCAGAGGCGGAGGGAGAGGGGAGAAAATCGGAGAAGCAACGAAGACACGAATCCCCTTTTCCGGCTAAACAACAGAAAAGACAGAAAGCGAGGCACTGAGGAAGAGAGAAAAGGAGAGACAAGAGGGCGAGAGAGAGAAAGAGAAAAGGATAGAAGAAGAGCGGAAAAAAATAAAAAAGACCTTCAGGTCTCCTGGACAACAGAACAAAAGGGTTATGAGAAGAAAAAAAAAGACACACACACTTTCATTGGAAAAACTTGTGAACTTCGGGCGAAGGGCTAAAATGATCGCAACACACACGTGTCACGTTCGCGCTGCTTCCACATTGTTCGTGCGCGCAAAAATAGACGAGTATCTGAAAGTTTTACGTACAACGTTTTTTCCTTCTCGCCTCGTTTATTTATTTTTTTTTCTCTCTTTTTTCATGATTGTTTCGACGCCCTTTCCACGCGTTTTGCGCGCCAGACGCACGCCCCGAGTGCAAGACGAATGTTCTCGCACAGGCGTCGCGTATATTATGCATACTGATAATGCAGACGGCGCTGCGAGTCGTTCTATATCTTTCTCTCTCTCTGATATTTGTTTCTTGCTGCGAGTGCGACTGCTGTGCAGAACCTGGAAAATGGTTGAACAATTTTGTCCCCTCCGCGACTGAGTCAGCTGATTATGATTTTGTCCGAAGTTTTTTTTTTAGATTTTCTATAACCGATTCAACTAATTATTATTTTGTCGCATTTTTCCGCCGAGGAATATTCTCATCGCAGGCCATAAGCCCATAAATACGACAATTTATGCGGTAAGGACCCATTTGCTTCGTGTTTTGCATATTTGTGATACTGCGGTGAAAAAAAGGGAAAACATGTGCTAGACGAGCGTCGAAGTGCAACGCCCCGACGTAGTCCAGGCGCCGCCGCGACGTGTACTTCGCTTCGGCTTTGCGTCGCGCCGCAGTCGCTCGGTCGCCGCATCTCTATCCGTCCGTCCGTCCGAGCGCCGTCGTCGTTGAGTTTCTTTTTTCCATTCGTCGTTGGCGCGCGCGTCGGCTCATCGGACACCCGAGCGAGGCTTTCCAGCCGCAGTGTGTGGGACTCGCGGCACTCGATTGATTGATCGACTTCGCTTTTTTCCACGCGCGTTGCGTTCGCACTTGGGGAAAAAATTGCTGTCGTATCGGACGCGCGCGCGACTGTTGGGTTTCCGCAGTCGCCGCGTTTCCCCGCGGGGAAACGAAAAATATGCAGCGGCGCGCCGATGTCGCGCGACGGACACCGCGCGAAATACCCGGAGTCGCGAGGAGCGGCGCCGCCACCACAGCCGTCGTCGTAACGACCGTGGGTCGGTCATTACCTAACGCGAGATGCGCACCGAGCGTAATGCATCGCGACATCCGCGCGGCCTGTTAGAACGGAATAACTCACCGACGATTTTTAGCAATGAAATTAACGCTGTCATTTAGTAGGGAATAAATATTACAACTGATAAAAAAAAATAAACATTAGCTAGACCGAAACCTTTGAATTGCTCTCGCCGAAGCCCTAAACCACGATTTCGGTCAAGTAAAAAAAAAAATAATAATTAGAGTACCCAGGGCGCTGGGCGCCCTCTTCGACTCGGTCCGATCGATTCCGGCGCGGCCGACGTTATTAATCATGAGTCATGGGCGCGCGCGCGCGTTGCAGTCTTTTCGCACGCTGCAATCGACCCCGACTGCGACTGAGCGCATTTTTCGCGCATCGAGTGTGCAGCGGAGAGCCCAACGAGTGGCGAGCGCAGCAACCAGCGCAACTGAAACATAGAGAGACAGAGAGAGGGAGACATCAGAGCGAGCGAGAGATCAAGGTGGCGACTCCCACGGTTATACACGAGACGCGCGGCCGACGAACGAGCGAACACGAGCGAACGAGCATAGACAAAGCGCTAAACAAATCGCACACACAAAGTGCATCAATACGACGTGGCGGCGCAGCGAGCACGGAGCGTTGCGAACGCATCGGTGCAGCAGTCGCACTCGTCGAGTCTCGACGAGCGCGAACACGACGCACCGGCCGAGCAGAGCTAGCGAGAGTCGCACCGCGCGCGGCGAGTCTCGCTAGAATCGCGCCTCGCGTCGACTCAACTCGGGCACAGCGAGACCGGTGGCAGCAGCGACGAGCAGGCAAATGTACGTGACGCTCGGCGGCTCGGCAATGGCCGAAGTCCCCCCGATGATCCGTGTCGAGAACGCTCGATGCAAAGGACACGACGACTGCGCACATTTGTCACGGCGATACGCGCCTCGGTCAGTTCTAACGTTGCGCAATTTATCGCCGATGGATGTTCGATAAATTACGTTTTCGATTTCTGTGGCACCGCGTATCAACGAATTTACGAATTCCTGTGCGCGGCTCGTACAATGTAGCACAAGTCGTGCGAAACGCGGCACGATTTGGTTCGATAAAGCAGCAGCAATAATGATGATAATAATGATGATAATTATAATAATAATAAGAATGATAACAATAATAACGATAGGAAGCGACGCCAAAGTTGATTTGTAACCCGTAAATACGAAGCACACGCTCGAGGTCAATGACTATTCGCTATGCAACATTTTCGCGCAATATCGTGTTTTTTCCCTCCTTCCTCGCGGTCAATTCGCCCTCGAGCAAAGTGAAAAGTACAAAATTTGCGAACCGCGAGCGACACCTCCATGAACGGGAATTGACAATATATACGGAGGGAATCGCGCGGAAATAATTAAGCGTATCAAACGCAAATCGTCTTTGTCGCTCTCTCGCTCGTATTTCGTAGTTGGAGCTGTCGGTTTCACGACGCATTATGGATTTAATAATGCCAATGACATACGCAGCGCCGCGTGGCCCATTCCGGGTTCGCCAGTGCCTCTCAACCGCGTATCTTCGACCGCGAAAAATCGAACCAAAGAGAACCGCGAAAATATTCGACCCAGTTTAAAAAAAGTCGCTACCAAAAAAAAGTCAATTACGGAGAACTCAATCAAGCTTCAATTTTTTTCGCGAAAAAATCCGCCCGCGGAAACCCGGAGCTTCGAGTGCTATTCCGCAGCAGTTCGATGCTGCAGTTTTGCTCGTAGCCAAAACTGCAGAATCGAGAGAGGTGCCGTTGCCTCGGTCACGCGTTATTTCCCGGTGAAATTCGAGTCACGATCGTCGTCGCACGGCTACGGCTGCTCGAGTGTGTACATGTACAGAGGGCTCCCGGGGAGGACGGACATAGCGACTCGCAGCGACTCGGTCGGATATATACTACGCACTCGTGCGCGCACCCACAGTCGTCGTCCTCGTCGTCGTCGTCGTCGTCGTCGCCGTCGTCGTCGCCGCGAGGTGACCGTATTAGTAGCTACTCTTTTGCCGAGCGCTGGCGGCGGCGGTGGCGACGGCGGTGGCGACGACGACGACGGCGGCGGCAGAGCGGCGACGGGGAGTGGAAAGGTGACCGGGAGGGTCGTTTTCACGCCGCGCGAGGCAGCGAGGAGAAAACGCTTGGCAGTGCAGCGGTTGTTGTGCTCCGTTCGCTCACTCGCTTGCTTGCTCATTCCGAGCGCGCCGCGCGAGGGTTGCTGCCGCTGCTGCAGCAGCGAGGGAGGCCCCGCGATACGTATACATTCCGTGTATGCGTTGCGCGCTGTCGCTTTCGTAGCGAGGGAGGCCCTGGCAATACACTCGCTCTGCGTACGCGCCGCGTCGCCTTCGATGGCGCTCGGCTACCGCGTTGGCTCTCCGGCTACGAAACGTCCTCTCTATCCGCCCCTCGCACACAGCTGCGTATTCGAGAAACGAGCGCGGCGAACGCGCGCTCTACGTGCATGGAGTATCCTATAATATGCGCCCTAAGCCCCGACGCCGTCGCGCAGGGCCATCCAAGGGACGGACGATGACTATGCGCGCCCCCTGCGGACCCCTCGGTCGGCGAGCTGGGTGATGGCGGGTAGCGGGGGGGGGGGGGGGGGGGGGCATTAGAAATACCAGATATATCTGGGATTCAAATATATTCGGGCTGTGGACGAAGAAATGTACAGTAGGGAAGAAGTTGGAAGTGATCTGCAGTGTCAGGCACGGCGGCTCCGTTAATGGCGTGGGGACGATAGGAGAGGGGGTGTGATGATGGGTATATTATACACTGGGCTTTGTAGATTTATGGGGGATTATAACGTGAGCCACAATAATTTCAAGACAAAAGCTTTATTTTTGTGAGCGTTTGGGTTAGGATGGGAGACTATGTTGGATGTAATCGAGAATTTACATGGACTCCGTAATACGAAACGTAGTTGGATAGACCGATTTTATAATTGCGAGGTTTATCAGGCTCAAAAGGTTTGCCACTATGATTTGATTGCACTGCGCGAAATTCTTGTACTCCACTTTTTTTTTGTCCGGTCTGCATGTGTAATATCGATGCGAAGCCCCCGGCCACAAAAGATCCCGGATTGCCCGTGACGTGCGCGCGGAATCGGGTTATTGACTCGAGCCCTTCGCCCGATAATTATTTATCGGTGCGTCCTTCACGGCCATTGGTAACGCCGCAGGTTCGATATGTCATCGGTGCGCGAAATGCGCCGATCTCGATTGTACATTCTCGTGTTATTCGCGCGCGCAGCGGGGATCGACGATTCGCGAGCGCGATTCGCTCGCAGAATTAGCGGAATATCGCGTACGTGCTCGAACGTCGTTGCCGGTGCTTCGGCGCTTGCGCCGCGCTATTCGGGATTCCCATTCGCGGCGTATCACGCGCTCTGAGCGCGCGACATGCAACAAGCTCGATACTTCGAACCACTGGGTTTCGTTAGCGGCTTGTGAAAAATAATGCGATGAACCGAACGCACCAAACAACAACAACAACAACAACAACAACATCAAAAACAACAAGAACAACAACAATTGGAAAACTTCAATGTTGCTGGGAGTGAAAAAAAAAACAATGTGATAAGAAACACTAAGTAGGAAGCTGAATTAAAGTTTGGCAGCGAAAAAATTGTAACGGTGAAACTTTCCATTCTCTTCGAAATTCGATAATTTAATTCCGATAATTCGCCGGACTCAGCGCGACGCCGGCTCGATGTAATTGACAATCTTCTCTCTCCTGCACCGGCAACTCGTCGTGTCTCGGTGCCCGAAAAAAGTCGGCATGGACAAAAGTCGCCTACTCCCACGAGTCTCACCAGTGATAAGAAAAAGGAGAAAAGGGAGTAAAAAAAATAAAAAAAACACGCAAGTACGAAAAAGATCGTAAAGCGCGGATAAAAATATAGCGCCGGAACACGGCGGGGATTATCTCGTGGGGCGAGCCGCAAAACCGAGAGTAACAGTACCGCGCGCCTCGCGCGCTACTCGCCTGCTGCTGCTGCTTCTGCTGGTGCCGAAGGCAGCGTCGAGGCGACGGAGGGAAACGCGCGTGTTGCGGCGCGGAGAGAGCGAGACGGCCGCACACGGGTGTATTTCGCACACCCACCTACAGTCCCGGCGTCGCGGCGTCGCGGCGTCCCGGCGAGCCCCGACTGCTATACGAAGCCCGCAAGCGGCGACGGCGACGGCAGCGGCGGCAAACGAAGCAGCGAGTCGGAGCGAGCGAACGGTTCGGCTCGCTCGTTCGCTCGGGCGTCGAGGCAGCTCAACCTTCCGCGAGCGTCAGTGGTTCTCAGTCGCCCGGCGCACGGTGACACCACTGCGAGCTGCAGTGTCGAGCCACTGCTGCGTGAGGCTCTCGCTCTGCCTGCGCGTGTTTTCGGAGGAGGAGGTGGAGGAGGCCGCGGTATAACGGCGCGATGCACTGGTACGGCCAGACCGAAGGAAGCGTCAGCAGCAGCAGCGGCACCGCAGTGGTTCTCCCTCTTGGCTCTGGGACCTCGCTTGGAATTCCCGCCGCACCGTGGAAATGCATCTTTCTCACCGGGTGGATATTCCAACGGGTGACACGGTAGACGGGGGACGAAAATAGAGACATCGCCGAGTGTCCTCATAGAGATTTTATCACACGAATACAGGACGAGGAAAATATTGATACACACGATTAATAATGATAGCAAATAGATGGAATCTTATTGACAGGTGGATGTTAATCGACGCACGTTCGAGTTAATCATATCGTCGTCTCGGTTCTCGCGCGTAACGACGGAAAATTGGTGGCGAAACGAGGTCATGACCTTCAGGACATTCGTCCTGCCGAGAATTTCGCCGGAGCGAGGGAGATCAAGAGAAAAATGAGAGAGACAGAGAGACAGAGAGAATATGAATGACCCGACCGGGGATATGGTACACGTGTCCCGCAATCCCTTGTACCACTTATTCCACTTTCCGTCGACGAAGGAGACTCGCCCTTGGGGACTCGAACGTCTTTCTGCCTCTTTCTCGCACTCGCTCGGCTTCGCCTGCTGTTTTGGTATATGTGTGTACATGAGGCGGCTCGATCTCTTTTCAGGATATGAAAAGATGACTCTCTCGACGATGTTCTTACTATATACTCCGTAGACCACGAATTAGCAATATTCACCTGCTACTCTCATCTCCTACGTCATCGGACCCTTTTTTTAAAAAGGAAAGCGGAAAAATGATGAAAAATGTAGTTCTGGGAATTGTAAGGGTCTCAATAAATGAAGAAAGGCTTACTTTAATATGTCGTATTAATTTATTTTACGGACCATGGGCACGAGGTGTCGTGTCCTTTTCATGGTCGCGGTCGAACTGCCGATTCCGGGATTCGGCAACGCCGTCGTGTATCGCTACGCGCCGCACTACAATCGCGACGCTGTGCCTACGCGTACCGCTAATAGTACCTATACTAGGCTAATCACACGCGCTTGCGCGCGTGCCCGAGATATCTTTGCGCTGCTGCGCTCTTATAAACCTTTAAAAGGGTAAATCGCAACTAAAAACCCTTGTTTATGTAACTTTAGTTGATTTAAAAAAAAAATGTTGTCTGGCCGCCGGGCCGAAAACCGCCCAAATCGGGGTCACGAAATTTATTTTTTCAAAATATCGGCTTCTAACCTATACCATCGTTTTCAAGTCGCATATTCTACCCCTGAAAACACTGGTTACAATCCTTTTTTAGTTGATTTTGAAAAAAAAAATGTTGGTCGAACAGTTTGTCAGAAATCGTAGGTTTGTCAGGATCGTATCGATCGTCTGGCCACCGGGCCGAAAGCCGCCTAAATCGGGGTCACGAAATTTATTTTTTTTAAATATCGACTTTTAACCTATACCATCGTTCTCAAGTCGCATATTCTACCCCTGAAAATACCGGTTACAACCCTTTTTTAGTTGATTTTGAAAAAAAAAAAATTTTTGGTCGAACAGTTTGTCAGAAATCGTAGATCTGGCCGCCGGGTCGAAAACCGCCCAAATCGGGGTCACGAAATTTATTTTTTCAAAATATCAACTTTTAACCTATACCATCGTTCTCAAGTCGCATATTCTACCCCTGAAAACACTGGTTACAACCCTTTTTTAGTTGATTTTGAAAAAAAAAATGTTTGATCGAACAGTTTGTCAGAAATTGTAGACCTGGCCACCGGGCCGAAAACCGCCCAAATCGGGGTCACGAAATTTATTTTTTCAAAATATCGGCTTCTAACCTATACCATCGTTTTCAAGTCGCATATTCTACCCCTGAAAACACTGGTTACAACCCTTTTTTAGTTGATTTTGAAAAAAAAAAAAATGTTGGTCGAACAGTTTGTCAGAAATCGTAGATCTGGCCACCGGGCCGAAAACCGCCTAAATCGGGGTCACGAAATTTATTTTTTTTAAATATCGACTTTTAACCTATACCATCGTTCTCAAGTCGCATATTCTACCCCTGAAAATACCGGTTACAACCCTTTTTTAGTTGATTTTGAAAAAAAAAAAATTTTTGGTCGAACAGTTTGTCAGAAATCGTAGATCTGGCCGCCGGGCCGAAAACCGCCCAAATCGGGGTCACGAAATTTATTTTTTCAAAATATCAACTTTTAACCTATACCATCGTTCTCAAGTCGCATATTCTACCCCTGAAAACACTGGTTACAACCCTTTTTTAGTTGATTTTGAAAAAAAAAATGTTTGATCGAACAGTTTGTCAGAAATTGTAGACCTGGCCACCGGGCCGAAAACCGCCCAAATCGGGGTCACGAAATTTATTTTTTCAAAATATCGGCTTCTAACCTATACCATCGTTTTCAAGTCGCATATTCTACCCCTGAAAACACTGGTTACAACCCTTTTTTAGTTGATTTTGAAAAAAAAAAAAATGTTGGTCGAACAGTTTGTCAGAAATCGTAGATCTGGCCACCGGGCCGAAAACCGCCCAAATCGGGATCACAGTAGGTTAAACAGTGCTGCAGTGCTCATTACGACAAACTGTCAAATCTCGCGCTGTTAAACAAAAACAGTCGGTCGTCACGGACCTCGACCAATCAGAGGCCGAGTTATACCGACAACAATGGTCACGTTGGCGCGAATTACGCACTTTTTAGTAGTAGAATAATATAGATATAGGCCGCTTGACTCTCGCGTCTCACAGAATCAGTTATTACATTTTCGGGAATGCGTTTAAAAAATGTATTTAATTCGTTTCTTTTTTTTCCTCTTCTCAATTTCTCCAGTGAGAGATATCGATATCGAAATTGATTGCCGAAAAAGCTGAAATGCTATATTGACCCAGACGTTGAGAAAATTGCAAATAACAGGAAAAGTTAATTAAAAATCACTATAAAAAATATAAATTGCATCGCTGGAAATAAATGTGGATGAAAATTCTCTTCGTATCTCGCGTATTTGGCGTGACAAAAAATTCGTCAAATAGCGGAATTACCCGGCGTTCGATTATGACTGCGACATGCAATACAAAGCGTATGACTTTTCGTTTCTCATTGTCCCGTTTGAAAAATTCGCTTGACTCTGATCAGCGAAAATCGGTTCTGCTGAACCGACAAGCGATAGTGAAATCGCGCGATCGATTGCCGAAAAACGCTGCAGTTATTTATCGCGTGCAGAGCGGATCGAGTTTTCGCGCGGGCGACAACGCTGGACGACCCTGGAATTCACGATTGGGCGGACGGCCAACACGTTCGACCTTTCCGTGCATTTATTTCGCTTTGTTTTATTTAGTTTTGTCTTTTTCATTTCGTTCATTATCTCCGTCCTTCTCGCCGGTCGCTTCGCGCTCCCCGAGAGCCATTGAGCCGCTCAGCGGACTTGTCGCAGTTGTACGACGAGAAGTGCGATAACAAAGTCGGACGAAGACGAAGAAATCGCGCTTGTAGCGCGAGACGCATCCTTAGACTAGAATTTATTGGCTCATGATATACATATATAGATATAGATGAATGTGACGCTTCATCGTTCTTTGACGAGCTTTAGGCATTATTGTTCCACGCTGTGTTGCATAATATGTGTAGAAATATTGGGCATGGATTAAAATAGTACATTACGATACAAGTGCGAAAAAACTTTTTCTGACGAGTGTGAGTTTGCAGCGCGAGCCGAAGGCGAGTGCTGCAATCACACGAGTCCAAAAAAGGTTTTTCGCACGCGTATTGTACGAAATTTTATTTCACGACGTCGGAAAATGCGATATCACGCACGCGAAGCGTGCGTAATATCGCGTTTTACGCACGGAGTGACATAAATATATATTATTAATTTTTTTTCTGGAAAAGAAATCTGCATTGTATCGAAGGTTCATTATTGTGGCCTGGCTGCTTATGTAGTAAAAAAATCGTTTGCATATGACTAGTGAAATTTATTAGTCGCTGGATGGAACTGTAAAATTACGTTATAACGTTATTACGTTCGCTTTAATTCGTGCGAGTGACATGTGTGGCCTTAGGCTACGTCCAGTTTCACGGTTCAGTCGATTTAGTCGCATTACGTGAATATGGAGTCAAATGGGCCCGGCATTCGCGGAGGAACCAGGCGATGCTGTAAGAGAGACAAAAAAAAAAAAAAAAAAAAAAAAACAGAAAATTGTCATCGCCGTGATCGCGTCTCGTGGCGGTGAGATTCTCACGGTAGACCCGTTTCTGTTTCTGTGCTTTTCGCAGAGCGAACGAGGGAAAAGCGCGCTCGAGCGATAGAAACACTGCCGGCTCCGAGCTCTGAGGGGGTCCGGCTCGCGGCTCCGCTCGGGAATATGAGGGAACGCACGCCTTCCGCGGACGACACCCCCAAGAGGGCTCCGCCAGCCCCGCCCCGAGGTGAGTTTTTTAGTCCTCCCCCGCCCTCCCTCCGTCCACCCTTGCTCCACACTTAACCTCATCGAAATATTGATGTATTTCGTTGCAAAAAAAAGTAAAAAAAGTGAAACACGTGGTTTCGCGATTTATTTTGTTTTTGCACTTGAATCGTTAAATTCAAGGGCCTCGTTAGTATTGTGCCATATATATATATTTTTTTTTTCATCGTTAAAGTAAAGTCGATTTCGTTTCTTCGCTTTTTTAATGTAAAAAAAAGAGAGAAAAAAAGTAAATATATTACAGCACCATCGATATAGTTAATTATTTCTTAAATCTACTACTGCGAACGAGACGTGTACTGCTGCTGTGCTGTACACACAAAGATTGCCGTAGTCGTCGTCGTCGTCACCGACGTTGCGGTGCTATGCCAATCGCGGCGCGTTCGTACGATCTCGGCCTCGAGGCTTCCTCGCGGCGGCTTCTCTCGCGCTGCACGGTCTACTCGGCTCTCGGTGTACGCTGTATATATACAGCGTACAGCGTGTATATATAGCGTATACGCTATGGGTATTACCAGCGCAGTATGAACGCGCCGACTACGCACGTGTACACAGTATTATATCTACTTGTATATATAGATATATATCGTACTACTCGTATCGTGTATAGATATATATCGTATAGATATATACGTACTCGTTATACGTGTACGCACTCTATGGACTTATCGCGTCTTGCGCTGGTCGCGCGGGCGTCGAGCTCTGCAAGTTGTCGAGCATTTCTTATCGTCGATGAATATATATGTATCCAGCCCATGTATATTGTATATATGTGTGCATCATACGCACGTAGCGCGCGGGGCTCGATCTTCGACATATTTCGCGCTCGCGGCGGACGATAACTCGGGCAATTTTCGTAACTGCGTACGACTATCAATTGCAAATTGATATTTCGCTAAACCTGGAAGCTTCTTTTTTTTTTCTCGTAACTCTCGAGCCTTGCGCGCGACAGGTGTGTTGTGGAGTTTCCAGTCGAAACCGCGCGTGCGAATCGACGAGCTCGTCGATTCGCTTTAGCAATGCAGATGACGAGCGCGCGTGTCTTGTTTATTCATAAGAAAAATAATACACGAGCGGAGGCTCGTGTATTACGCGCGTTCTTCAATTAACGCAATAATGTCTGCAACTACGAAATCGCAGTGTCTCGTGTCGCGATCTGTCTGGTAGTCGGCAAAGTCGGACACAATTCTCGGTCGACAATTGATCAATCGTTCGAAAATATCGGCCGAGAAAACGGATCATGAGAAAAATCAATGACAAACAGCCAAAATGCTACAATTCTCGTTGAATTGTTTATCGCTTTGATTATATCGACGAATAATAATAACCTCTCCGTCGTCTGACCGTCAGGATCGGGAGGAGCGGCTTCAGCCTGGGCCCCTCTCGGCCATTGATGCACAAGTGCGCTACGTGCACATTCCCCGTGTCTCTGTCTCCCTCTTGTTCTCGCTCGCTCTCTGTGAGTCAGTGAAGCGCGCTCGGCGTGTGTCGGTGTCGGTGAGCCGCGAGTCGTGTGCGCGCACAGAGAGTGAATTACGCAACTGCCGCCCCGTGTCTGTTGTGCGCGCGGCCCACAATCCCGCGCGCTCTCGCGCAGCCTCGGCAGCGGCGGCGGCAGTCGCCACCGTGGCTGCCGCTGCCGATCGGGCACAGCGAGGCGCAGCGAACGAACGGGAGAACGAGAGAAGAAAATAGCGAAGAGGGAGAGGGAGAGAATGAGCGAGCGACAAGTGAGAATGTACAGGATGTTTTGAAAGTTGTCACACCGGTCGATCGTGACTTCGGCGTATAGTATATTTATATTTGTGTGTATATATATATATATATATGATTTATTTATTTATTTATTTATTTTATATATTTCGTAGGAGTTGATGAGAACATACCGCAAGCGATTGCTGGTTCAGTTCCCGTGAACGAGAGAGAGAATTATGATTCATCAGACATTGATCGCTTCGAATTTCCCGTCGAAATTCATTATGGAATAAAGTTTTATTGTGTTCTTGCGTCGCGATTTTTCTTCGCCTCGCCCGCCACAGGGACACAATCGATAGCACAATCGGCTATTGACGTATCGGACGACCCCGCGGGCTGTTGCACAATCGAAATTAATCCGTCGGCTCGACGTACTTTTATCAATGAATTCTCGCGCCATGCGACGATTTTACACGAGACTCGCGAATGAATTCGGTCGTCAGTGTCAGAGGTACGAAATATAATTCGCCGGTGACGATTCACTGAGGAAGATACAATGACCACTAGCAGGCCGGAATTATCGCCGCGGCGTTCGACAGTGGGAATGATGCAGATGCACACGAAGTACATGTAATAAACAATGGTGCATAATAAAATAGCGGTGGAAGATCGAAAATTCCGCGCGAACCTCTGGGTTCTATTGCAGGTCGCAAATATGGAATAACCGGATCATCGCGGAAATCGAATTATCCGAGAGAATTACGCGCCCAAGGGGGGCAATATAGGGTGAGGGAGGGTGGGGGGAGGTAGGCAAATCGAGTTGCGGAACTGGTACAGCGTCGCGTGAACGCGTTTCCAGCCGCTACTTCAGTCGTCTCTCCCTTGACCCCCCCCCCCCCCCCCACTCCCTCCCGTGTGTCTCTCTTGTCACACCGCGAGGTATGCGGCAATTTTCCGGTTAATCTAGTCGCGCGCGATTGACGAAGAGTGTAAAATTGACGGGAATCCTCGCCACCGCGCCGACACGCGAACCCTCCACGAATTTACGGATATTATTGTGGTCCGAGCAGTCTAGACGCAGCGGCTGATCGCCGGGATCGCAAAAACACCATTTTTGAGTTGATAAAAAAAATATATATATATTTGACGACAAAGTTACCAAGGACAAATGAACTTATAGTCTCAGTCTAAGAGCCAGTAACTCTTTAGAAGAGGATTTAAATAATAACAATAATAATATCTCACTTAGCATCGCGAAAAAGCGTCTGTAGGTTTTTCCGTTACGATATTTTCACGTCTATTATTTTTGTCCGCCCATGCCTCATGATTCTCACTCGCATGGATTCCACGGCTGTCACTCCTTTATCACTTCCTTCCTCCGTCCCTTTTCTCTCTTGTCGCGCGCGGTCTTTGGAGCTTCCGCTTCCTGACCCTCCGCATTCACCCGGCGACGATAAATTACTTTTCCTCATCCTTTCGTTATTCCTCGGGCGCGCGCAAACCGCGCGCCTACCTGTGTTCACGCTCCTAGAATGTCGCAGGAGCTTCGGGTGGACAGCGACAAGACGAATTCGTCGGTGCGACGAGCGCCGGAAGTTTTCTTGCGGCGTTCGACACCGACGGGCCGCGGCCAGATATGAGATTGGCGGACTTGTTTATTTTTTGTAATTTTTCAGATAGTAGAAAAATATGTCTCCATTAGAGTTTTCATAATTATTATAATTATCAGTTGACGAAAATTATTGGAAATATACATATTTTTGAAAAAAAATAAAAAAAAAATTAAACGTTCCCCCCAGCAATGACGCTAACGACGAACAAACGTTTGGTCGGTGGGGCGTAAAACTCGGTTGGCGTCACGTGTGTCGCCTGTCCCGCGGGGTCAGACACATTCGGACGACGAGACAACGACGAGACGACGACGACGACGACGACAGGGGACGTAATTTATTTTCGCGTAAGCTGCGAAGTGTCGCGGTCAGTCGATTCCACCTGGCCAGTTGACGCGAAATCCTATCGTGTATTCCCCGACTTCGACTTCACCCTCAAAGCGGGTTTGCCTCTCGGTACTCCGCGTCGGCTTAACGAACTTTGTCGTTGCGCGTTTGGATCTGCAGCTTATCGCCTAGTCTCTCGTCGCTGTCTCAATCCCCTCCCCTTTACCCTGCCTCCCTCGATTTTCGAGGAATCTAACGGGCTGAGTTTCCTGCTGGCGTCGTTGCACCGTTTCGGACACGCAGCCAGTGACTGCGTCAAGCACTTTGGGGAAACAACGAATAATCACAAACAAATTTTTCATCGCTCCAAGAAGAAAAAAAAATGCAAAGATTTTTACATCCCTAAATTTAATTTACAATTTTATTTTGATGTATCGTATCGCTCGATCCCCTTTAACGTCACTCGAGTGTCCATCGTATTTTTTTTCCTTCAACTTTTTCATTCACCCGAGCGTATCTCGTGGGATCAATTTGTCTTATAGCCTCGCATCCTATTTCATATTCATCTTATACCCACGCTGTACTTAAGAGTGAAGCGCGGAGACGAGGAACACGTCGATTAAACATTAACGTTGATTGATGCTAGCAGGAAACAAAAACGCGCCGGACGTCGAGATAACTAAATAACACGGCGCTCCGACAGTTTCGGGATGTCCACTAAAATGTTCATGGCGTCGGCCACGACATATTCATCGTCCTTAAAAAAAAGTTAAAAAATTATTCATCTTATTTGCTTGTTTGTCCGAAAAAAAATTGCAATCATCGAACTCATAAATATTTCAGAGTTGCTGAAAAACGTGTTATCAATACGACCATAGAAAAAAAGTTCGTTTTAAAATTCCGTTTCATCGGTCAATTCAAATAAAAAATCGTAGTAAACGCAACGACTGAAACCGAGGAGTTTCTCGCGCAGCGAGAGTGGCGAGTGTCGTTGGTCGAGCCCAACGAGGATGCCGGAGCCGGCGCAGCCCAGCGCCAGCCGCGCGGCGCTAGACTCTCGATTTGTCGGCTGCCGCTGGTGCTGCTGGTGGCTCGGTGGTGCTGGTGGTTGGTGCGCGGCGGCTGGTGGCCGTCGAGCCGCCGGGTCGATCGTCTGGACGCCGGTGCCCCGACTCTGCCGACGCCACCGACGCCTTCGCCCGTCTCGCTCCCGACTTCCCGTTCACTGCGCTCACTCTCTCACTCTCTCTCGCTTTTTCCACTCTCCCAGCAGTGCAAACTAGGGGACGTCGGGCGTGCGCTCGACACGCCCGCGATGTTGTGTACGTCATACCGGGAAAAATCCGCGCGTCTCCGTATTATACACGCACACACGACTAACGGCATTCGCGCTCTCTCCCGACACGACGAACGCGATGCGTCCGACCGCCGTACAAGGGAATCCCGATTGAGAGGCAGTACTTGCCTCTCCCCCCGCACCCCTGCTTGAACATTTTTAAATCTATTTTCTTCTAAACTACTCAACAGACAGGGCTCAGATTTTGCGAGAATGTGCGGAAATACGACACAATTGGGCTAAGCTTCTGGCTCCTCGGTACTAGAAGCCGTTCGTTCAGGAGAATTGAGAATCCAAAAAGTGAGGTTAGGTACGAGAGAGACAGCCCTATAGGCGTCGCCCTATGGGCAACGAAGTTCCGGGCGAAGTATTCCTGCCTCTTGAGAGGCTGTGATACTTCGGGGAGGGGAGTATATCCCACTGCCTCTTAATGGCATTCGAGTTAGTCGGACGGTGGATCAACAACGCGGGTTCTCGGACCACAAAGTCGCGGAAATTCGCAAAACTTTGGTCGTCCGGAAAAAAGAATGGATTTCTCAACATCCCGATAAGCCGCATTTACAACGATAACCACAAAAAATAATGTTTTGATTTTCATGAAAAAGATAGGGAAGAGGTGTTTGTCGATCAAGCCTCAAGGCGTTGACGTCCGGGGATATGAATAAGCGACACAAATCTCGGCGAGGATTACGCGACGCCTGGAGACGAAATTTCCAAGCGGATTTATGCGCCGTCGGTGATGAAACGTCTGCTACGCGGGTCTTCTCTTGGTGTGTTATCGTCGTCCACGTTGCCGCACAGTCGCCGCCGCGCGCTTCTTACTCGCTGCTCTGAGCCCCCGCGGTGGTTCGTTAGCACTGCATCGCGTGCACCGCGTGTAATTAGCGGGTTATGATTATCGCTCGCCTCTATACACACGTATTATAACTCTTAACGGCAGCTGAAATCTATCTCGATCGGCTTCCGGGTTGCGTTTCATTATCGCGTTAGTGCTGATCGTTGGTCTATTTTCGTCGATCCACTGTATATTGTGTGTTGATTTTTTTGCTTTAAAACGATGTCATCTATTTTCAAGTCACTTATTCGTGTCATTCAACGAGTCAATGATAATAAATCGTATTTATAGACCAAAACAATAATCCAAGTAATCCAAATACCATTATGAACGAATAATGAATAAGAAATTAATGAATTCCTAACTTTCCGACGTGTCGGACATTAAAGACTCTTTTTCCCCCCTGTCGCAACTATATTTTTAATGAACCAAGAGAATCCGTCGTTCCCGACGTCGATGAGTTTGCAGTGATGTTCGGCGCGGTGAAGCTGACGCTATCGCCACACTTTCACTAGGAGTCGACGTGCCAGAGTTTCCCATCGAGTTGGGTCAACTTCAGCGAGCGAAGCGTCGTCGTCGTCGTGCAACACGTCAGGCGAGTTCACGCGGCGGCGGCGCGGACGAGCGGAATTCGAGGGGTCCGAGAGCCCCTCCGATCCGATTATTCCTGTCAAGGGTGACTGGCGTGCACGATAACGTTGTGTACCCGTTTGTATACTTTCGCGATAAGTTATCGCGCGGGAGACTCGCGTCGAATTATCATCCTCGAGCACACGCGCGCTGACGGGATGACGCGCGCGCTGCTACACCGACGGCTATTGATCCTTCGCCATGTTTTTCATCGAAAATTACCGTCGCTCCGTCGTGTCCGGTTGGGGGTCAAATTTTCAGTTTCGTCGGGCGACCGGATTTTTGGCATTTCGACCGGAAGTCGAATTCGTAAATTCGGACGTGAAAAACAAACACTCAGACGGTCTATTTCCGGGGTGTTAAATGTTAAATCGCGGCCGAGACTCGAACGTGTCGACGACAAAATAGTAAACGTGACATCCATGCGTTACATTAGTTTCTTGCAATTCCCGCTCGCAAATCGCTTTTTAATCCGAGCCCGCGCGTCCATTCGTTTTTTTGCACACGTTGATGCCCAACTTTCCGCACAACCGCGCGCGGTGCAGTGTGCGAAGTGTCGCGTGGGTGCTGTTATCGCAGTCGCAGAATGTTTCTATTGCGTCCGCATCGCCGACAATACGTATAATTAGCCATCGAGGCGGCAATTTTGCGCATTGTGTATACGCGAGAACGTTGACACATTTTATTCGCATTCGTTCGCACATTTTTGTCAATGACGATAAGATTCTTATTAATTGTTTAACCATTGTGCGCATTGTGCACGTGTGTGTCCCGTGTGTCCCATATCACTTGCGCCCTTCGACGGCCTTCAGCGACCGCAGCGGCGACGAGGAAACGCGCGGACGATATGTCCGCGTTACGTACGAGTCGTTTCCACTCTGCCTCGCCACGTCCATTTGCGTCTCTCCATCCGTGCCTCGGTCGCGTTCTCTCTCTGTGGGGGATACCGACTTCCTCCACCCCTGGAGTCTCTCTCTCTCTCTCTCTCCCTTTCTCTTGCCCTCTCGCTCTCTCGCTCTCTCTCGCCTTCGCTATCTCGACGCGTTTGGTCGATACACGTCATCAGCGGACTCGCAGCGCTGTGTAAACGCGATGCGTCCCGACGAACGACCTTCATTTTCCTCGACCACGCGCAGCGGGGACAACAACAGAGTTTGTCTCACACGTCGTAAAGTACGGGAATTCTCATTTCATCGTCGTCGTCGTCGTCTTGGCATCGAATTATCCGCCGAGGAAATAATTAAACTCTGTTAAAAAAAAAAGACAAACGACAAATCTTGCAAAACAAAACATTATTGCAACGCAAAAATTGTATCTCAATATTCTGCACAGATAAAAAATGTAACTCCGTTTGGACCGGTGAAAAACCACTGAGATACGGACAAATCAAATATCAATCAGACACCGAACCCGGCGAGGAGTGACTTAACACGCGCGGTGGGAAAGAACAACCTTCGTGTCTTCTGTGTTTCTCAAGCGCTGTCGCTGGAAAATCGGGTGCTCCACGCCTTCGCCCTGGCAACCCGACTCAACTCACCGAGAGAAAAGTCGGAAAAACAACTCTCGACTCTGCCGAACTTTGTTTCCACCCGAGTCCCGACCGTCGCGCATTTTTCTGATTTTTTTATACTCGTTACACTCGCGTCCGAAGTTCGAGTCGAGCGAAGACAAAGTGGGAAGACACATCGACTTCCGTTGTCGGAGCCGGAAGATACGTAAAGAGAATCGGATCGAAGTCACAAAAGTTTTTCGAGACTAAAAATTCTGGAGTCGTCGCTCGCACGTTTTTTTTTTTCGTCCTAATTGGCTTCGGTCTGGTTTTGCGCCGAACGCTTCAAAAACCAGTGCGATTATTGCGCACACAGCGATTGTGCATACGGACATAGACCTGCCGGCAAAACACGGAGTTTCGGTATTGTTGGCAAATTCTTTCAATTTTCGCGCGCGTAAGCTCGAGCACCGAGGCGCGCGCGCTTACTCTATACACATATAGCGGTGGTGTGTACAGCACGAGGAGAACTCGGACAGGACCTCTTTTCAGCTGTACATCTCCTCTCGAAAGCTTCTCAGCGTAATTCCTTTGTAGTCCCCCGTGAATCCCGTGGCGATAACAATGGGGCGGACGGGCGGGCGGGCGGGGGACTCGGTGTGGAAGAGGCGAGAGACGACGAGAGACGCGGACAGACGAAGGACGGAGAGAAGACTGTCTCGCGGTGTGAGAGACGGAGAGAGGGAGAGAGTGACGAAGAGAGAGAGAGACGAAGAGTGAGAGAGAAAACGCTGCACCCGTTGGAAATTGGAAAGACGCCGTGGGCGCCCTCCTGTCCGGCGCAGCAACAACGAGAACGAGTCGGGACGGAAGCCTGATGCGCGCCCGCCACCTTCACTTATCATCGTCGCGCGGCGACGGCGAAGGCGGCTCAAGTCCCGACGCGAAGGGCCCACTACACATCGATCGCTACGTCCTGTATAGCGCAAAATTTCTCCGTGGTCGAGGGTAGATTTCGCGCCGCGCACTCGATCCGCCAAAACTTCTCGGCTACTTCGATACTTTTCGGTATGACGGAATGGACAGCTCCTTATTGACTGCGTTGTTCACTCGATATCTCAATGCTTCGCGGAACAAATTTCGGCGCTGTCTCGTCGCGCGCGCTGCTGTTCCTGTCTCCGTTGGTCCGTCCGTCAGTTCGTCCATCGGTCCGTCCGTCGGTTCGTCCATCGGTCCGTCCATCGGTCCGTCTCGCCTGTAGTTACACGAGTTAGACTCGTCAAATTCGCGCGCGGAACCTTCTCCTGTGTAACGGCGTGTCCGTTACTTTACTCAATGGCAGCGTCGCCGCCGCCGTGGCGAACACGTTCGACGTCACGTCACGAGTTACGTTCGCTCGAGGACGGTTGAATCGTCGACAAAAACAGAGAATAAAGTTTCGACGAAAAATAGCTGAGCGGATATGACCGAGACCGAGGGAGGGAGGGTGAGAGTGGTGGGAGTGGGTGCATCACTCACGCCCTCTATCTGTCCCCCTTCAGCCCCCCCCCCCCCCTCCCCACAGCCCCGACGAAAAACAACTTTTTGGCTTCAGGACTAGGAACAATGACGAGCGCTCACGCGCGCGGACAGGGCTTGTCCAGTGTAGGAGGAACCTTGCCGTTTTTTTGGCGAAACATTTTTTTTTTCTTTTTTTCGATTTTACGAAGTTTTAAAATCCTTTCCGACGGGAAATTTCCCGCTGATTCCAAAAACGACAGGTGTTTGCCCGAAAAATCGAAAATTCGAGGAGAAAAACGCGAAAAACGATTTTTTTTTCTGACACACTGCCAAATTTCGCGATTAAACATCAAACTGCTGCCTGTTTTCCAACGACTAATCAGATGCTGAATAAATCGACAACAATGGTTGCTCACGAACTTTTATATATTAGAGGACTAGATAAACCGGACGCGCTGCTGCGCGTCACTACTTCTCGAAGGGCTGTGCAGCGCTCTTTTACTAAACTAGGCTAATCACACGCGCTGGCGCGCATGCCCGAGATACCTTTGCGCTGCTGCACTCTTATAAAGTTTTAAAGAGGTAAATCGCAACTAAAAAACCCTTGTTTAGTTGAGTTGCCGGCGCTGTTTTACGGTATATTGACTTTAAAAAAAAATTTGTCGTTTTGCTTGTCAGAAATCGTAGATCTGGCCGCCGGGCCGAAAACTGCCCAAGTCGGGGTCACGAAATTTATTTTTTCAAAATATCAACTTTTAACCCATACCATCGTTCTCAAGTCGCATATTCTACCCCTGAAAACACCGGTTACAACCCTTTTTTAATTGATTTTGAAAACAAATTTTTTTGGCCGAACAGTTTGCCAGAAATCGTAGATCTGGCCGCCGGGCCGGAAACCGCCCAAATCGGGGTCACGAAATTTATTTTTTCAAAATATCGACTTTTAACCTATACCATCATTCTCAAGTCGCATATTCTACCCCTGAAAACACCGGTTACAACCCTTTTTTAACTGATTTTGAAAAAAAATTTTTTTGGCCGAACAGTTTGCCAGAAATCGTAGATCTGGCCGCCGGGCCGGAAACCGCCCAAATCGGGGTCACGAAATTTATTTTTTCAAAATATCGACTTTTAACCTATACCATCATTCTCAAGTCGCATATTCTACCCCTGAAAACACCGGTTACAACCCTTTTTTAATTGATTTTGAAAAAAAAAATTTTTTGGCCGAACAGTTTGCCAGAAATCGCAGATCTGGCCGCCGGGCCGGAAACCGCCCAAATCGGGGTCACGAAATTTATTTTTTCAAAATATCGACTTTTAACCTATACCATCATTCTCAAGTCGCATATTCTACCCCTGAAAACACCGGTTACAACCCTTTTTTAGTTAATTTTGAAAAAAAAAAAAAAATGTTGCCGAACAGTTTGCCAGAAATCGTAGATCTGGCCGCCGGGCCGGAAACAGCCCAAATCGGGGTCACAAAATTTATTTTTTCAAAATATCGACTTTTAACCTATACCATCATTCTCAAGTCGCATATTCTACCCCTGAAAACACCGGTTACAACCCTTTTTTAATTGATTTTGAAAAAAAAATTTTTTGGCCGAACAGTTTGCCAGAAATTGTAGATCTGGCCGCCGGGCCGAAAACCGCCCGAATCGGGGTCACGAAATTTATTTTTTCTAAATATCGACTTTTAACCTATACCATCGTTCTCAAGTCGCATATTCTACCCCTGAAAACACCGGTTACAACCCTTTTTTTAGTGGATTAAAAAAAAATACGATATTTGACAGAACTGTCAAAGTTATCAAGGACAAATAACCTGGACCCGGTCTGAGAGTCCCAGCCAATCACAGCTCGAATAGTTTGCTAACAATGCTTTCTGTTACTCATGAACTTTTTAAAACAGGGATTATCGACCGTTGGCGCGATTTCCGACGAATGAAAAAAAATATGGCGAGTGCAGATGTGCTCGCAGCTTTATGTTTTCTTATAGAGAGCAAGGGGGAATTATCCTAGTTCGGATTAATCCTATCTTCAGCTGTACGATGAATATGCGATAATGCAGTTGAAAAAAATGAAGAGCGAGAGAAAACGAAAGGCGAAGAAAAAAAAGTTTGTCCGAACACCGCGAGCGAGCGACTAGGGTTTCCTCTCTGCATGCGCAGCGCAGGTTTTCTCCTGGGTCTCTGCAAATAGATATTGAGGTAGCGTTGCTCTGTCTGTGTGTGCGAGTTGAGCGCGCGCGCAGAGAGGAAAGAGAGCACCGGCTCCCTTTCCTCTCTTTTCTTTCGGTGTGTCGTATCGTCGTGTGTTACTCGGGCAGCGAGCGCGGGGGCAGCCTTTGAAAAACTGGTATGCCCGGTCCATCCGCCCCTCGTGCTGCTGCCGCCGCCGCTGCCTCGTTCTCACCTCGTTTCCAGCAGACACGAAACACCGAAGACCGCGCGCGAGGACCGCGAGTCGGTGGAAGAGGAGGAGAGTAGGACCCCTCGGATGCAAACGCGCTCGCTCCGCTTTTACACACTTGTCCCTTTTGCTCTCGTTCCCTTTCTCTCGTTCTCTCTCTCTGTTTATCGCCACGTTTTACCGTTCTCTCGGCTCCCACTCATTTTTTTTCTCTCTTTCTCGGCGTTCGACGTGTACGGAGTGTATCCACACGCTCTTCCGCATGAACTCGGCCCGTGTCTTTTGCAGACCGAACGAACGTTTCGCCATTACTTTTTACAAAGAAATTCAGGCTATGTTTTATATGTGATTCCGACTGCCGCGTTGCTGATTCCGCGGTTAATCTCGTCGTTCGACGCGACCGCGCATGTCGCATGAGAAGCAAAGAAAAATACGAGAAAAAAAAAATCTTCGCATAATCTATTCGAACGAATGGCTTGGATGGTCCAGGCCTTAGGTAATTATTACCATTATTCACCAATAATTTGTTTTTGTCCCAAGCCTCGGGTCACTACTTTGTTGGATGACCGCTCGGGTAAACCATGCTCCAACCACTCGGGTGGTCGGGTGCCTCAACCGCAGATGAGGTTGGGGATTCGGACAGTCGAACAGACAAACAAATTTCCAAAACCCCTATACCGATAGATTCGCACTTCCGAAAATAGCAACCCCATTTCCCAGGCAGCTGCCGTAGAAACGATCACCAGACCCGGTGTATATGGACGGCGCGTCGTGCGGTAGCCGAACCGAGTCGAGAGTTCCGCAGCGATAACGCACGACACACGAGACGACGGGAGTTGCCGGCGCAGTTTTACGGTATGCGAGCGCCGCGGTATCGCCAGAAGCCAGGAATTCACCGGGCTTCGAGATTCTACGCGCGCTATTACCATATCGCTGGACGTGCAACTTCCACCTCGAGCGCTTACGACGCGCGCTCGGTATACGAAGTCTCGCGCGGTGTTCAGCGCGCGCGACAACTCGCGAGCGGTTGGACTACGTAATTGCGGCACGACCTCTGGGAAATTATATACCGTGCGTTACCGCGCGCGTCGGTAAAATACCGGCGCCATGAAATAACGCATCGCTTATGTATCGAACACTGAGAAAACAAAATAGTTGCGTCAACCAAAATCAGCGGTCACCGGCTGACAAATAAATGTTTAGTCCGACCAACACTTCTTTTTTGTTTCTTCACTTGTTTCTCGGTTTAGCAAACAAACAGATATTTGAGGTGTATAATAATATTGCCAAGCTGACCAAACAATTAACTTTTGCCGGTGACCGCTAAATTTGTTGAAATAACGCATCGCTTCCCTCAGTGGAGGCAAACACTTATTGCGACGGAGCAAGAAGCGACCCGCAGTCGACAGCGTGTACGTCGTAAAATTGTGGAAACGAATCGTGGAGGCAGTTTTCAGCGACGTCAGTTTTCGACGAAGGCATCGAGGGCGAGGCAGCGTCGGGGGGGGGGGGGGGGGGGGGTAAGCTCCAACCGCGCCGCCGAGATGCAGCGGTAGGTTAGAAACTAGGACGCACGCACCTTGCGGACACTTTATCGAACATTTTCGACTCAGGCTGTATGCGGAGCAATCAACCCATCAACTGCCCCACAAATCTTTCGCGAGGGAAATCGCGGTGACAACCTTCGCGACTTTGCAAGTGAGAAACTTTGCAACTGCCGCCGCGCGACTCTACGGTTAGTCGGGTTGGTAGTTTCATTGACTTTTTCCCGACCGTCGAAAAATTGCTACTGACTCGCAGATGTGCGCGTGTTTGTTTTTTTTTTTTTTTTATATATTTTTGATTTCCTATCTGAAATTACTGATATATTTTTTTTCTTCTTACTCTTTTTCCCCGTATTGTTGTTACAAAAGGATCAGCGTCGATACACTCAGAAAAATGTATGGTCGGTCGACTGTGCTATAGGACAGATTTGCCTGAACCCATGAAGGGTGATCGGACTTGGCCGATGATCGGCCCAATCTCGGTGCCGAGATTGCCAACATTGGCATATGATATTGGCCC
Source organism: Itoplectis maculator (assembly GCA_964034905.1). NCBI lineage: Eukaryota > Metazoa > Arthropoda > Insecta > Hymenoptera > Ichneumonidae > Itoplectis > Itoplectis maculator. The sequence continues at coordinate 6,784,348 of OZ035854.1, read as the reverse complement.
GATCATCGGCCCGAGTCTCGGATGATAAGTCCGGCTCGATATTGGCAACAATAGTTGGCCGAGTATCGCGTACGAGGATCGGCCGAGGATCGGCAGAGTATCGGCCGAGTATCGGCCGGGTATCGGCCGAGTATCGGTCTTTTTGTCGGCCGACATTATCGGCCGTATAAATTTTATCAAAAAATAATTAATTGTACTTATTTAATCAAGTTATCCTGCACTTTTAATTACATATTCCGTCTCTGATGCATTTTAATCGCTGAAAAATGTTTAATTTTTTTTACATTGTCAGGAATCGAACCTGGGACCTTTGGGTTGTTGCGCTGCGCCTTAGCTCACTCGGCCATTGCGATCATGTCATTATACATTTCTTTTTGTCTATTTGATCGACTAATGTAAAGTATCAATTTGATGTACTATGTACAGCACTTACAGAATTATATGACTGCGTCTGATGCGGTATAAATAAATCACATTCAATAATCTTTCACGGAAATCAACAATTAGTGAGTCAATACAAGGCCGAGCATTGGCCTAATATCGGCAAGCCAACAATTGGCGAGTCAATACTTGGCCGAGCATTGGCCTAATATCGGCAAGCCAACAATTGGCGAGTCAATACTTGGCCTAGCATTGGCTTAATATCGACAAGCCAACAATTGGCGAGTCCATACTTGGCCGAGCATTGGCCTAATATCGGCAAGCCAACAATTGGCGAGTCAATACTTGGCCAAGCATTGGCCTAATATCGGCAAGCCAACAATTGGCGGGTCAATACTTGGCCGAGCATTGGCCCAATGTTGCAAAGTCGATAATCGTCACCCCAACATTGGCCCGAGTATTGGTCGTTTCAGCTTTATCGGCAGAACCTACATGGGAAAGGACATTACTTTTATGGTTCTTGCGACGATGACTAATGTACAATAAATGATGATATACTTGTGACTATTTTACATATTATAACTCTCTATATTCGGCATGAATTTTTTTGAGTGTACAGTCGCAGAACGACAGAATTATAGCTGCTCGAGTGGCTCGAAGTGTATATTGAGAGCAAAACTTTGCGGATTCGTTTTAACGTCTCTTATCGTCAGGGCGAGTAAAGGTTCGCGGGCGAAGAAGACGCGAGCACGAAAATTCACAGATATTTGCACAGATATTTGCCGCCCGTGTGTGGCGCTGAGTGTAGGACGCGTCGGATACGTAGAGGAGCAGAACGCGTGTCCCGACGTCCTGCGACCACCGATCTAGTGTCGCACACACGTCGAAGAGAGGAAACCGCGCGCTGCTCTCAGGTTGCAGCACATTCGGGCAGACAGCGCGCTGGCTGCTCGTTTTCCACGTGAGCTTCGCGCGGGCTCGGCTCTTCCCTCCCTCGTAACTATCGATTCTACCCGCAACACACACACACACACTCACACACACTGAGGGCGTGACCGACACTGAGAAGCTGGCGCTGGTCTAGCACGATACGAACACGTTCGGGGTGCTCCTATACTCATATGTATACATATATATTTTTGTATGTATGTAGATGTATCTGAATTTACGTTGGAGAAAAGGAATTAAAGAACATCGTCGACAATTACCGGGAGGCTTCTCCAAGGGTTTCACCGCAGGTCCGATGATCGGTAGTTTCCGACCATCACGGTTCGGGCTTTTCACCTTCGTGATCCTCCTCCGTTATTCGATGAAACGATTACCTATTTCACGTCGCGAGTACTCACGACACGGTTCGTCGATAGGTGAACAGGGCAAGTTTTTATTTCTATCTGGGTTACAATTTAGATTGAAGATGAGGCGAAAAAATTACTGACCTTTGGCGTCCACTGTCGGTGAAGAGTGAGGGAATCAAAAGAAAAGTGGAAAAAAAAGGAATCATCAATTAAAGTGTAGCTACGCTCGGAGAAATCGTTCGCATTGAGCTGGCACCCGTATGGAAGAAAAAATTGCAATTGCGGCGACGATGAGCATGGAAAGGAAAGCCTGATTAAAAATGTTTTCGGTCGAGCTCGAAAATTCTTAACCGGCGCTGGACAAAACTTATTTTTGGAAAGCCGGATCACAACAACAGCCCGACCATTTCCCGGCCAGATCCGCCTCGATCTCACAGCCAGAAAATCTTTCCCGCGACCTATTGGTGGGAATTCCAATTCCCACCTTTCCTTCTCTCATCTCATTTGCATCAGCTAAAAAAAAAGTCTACAAAAAAAAAAAGAAGATTACTCCACTCTCGCTCTCGCCGCGTCTCTAAATAAAACGCATTGCGCAACGTTGAACATATTTGCGTCGGATCGCGGGTCGGTTATGCTCGGCGCTCGCGCCGAGCAGAAATGATTAATCTCTGGCTGACGCTACCGGTTGAAAGGCTCCCCCTTCCCCTGTCGCTCCAGCGCTCTGCGTTCTTCAGCGAGAGAAAGAAAACTCCCACCGTCTCTCTCGCTCTCGCGTCGTCGTCCTTTCCAGTAACCAGAATTGGAATTTGCAAGCCGACCTCCGACAACCCGCACCGCGTCCGTCGCTTTCGTGGCGCTTTTCCCAGCGCGCTGCATTATATAGTGCCCGCGCTCGCCGGTTTTCGAGGCGAAGCGCTGCCGCCGCGCTATGGGCACTTCGCCCGCGCGACGCCCTTTTATCCGGAAGTCCAGGCGAAGCGGCGGAGAGCGAAGCGGAGAGCCAGGTTCTCTCGCTGCGAAGCAGCAGAGCGGTTGGCGCTTCTGCTGCCGCTGCCGCTGCCGCTGCTGCTGCTGCTGCTGCTGCTGCTGCTGCTGCTGCTGCTGCTGCTAGGAATCGATAACCGCCCCTACTAGGACGACGAGAAGGGGTTGCTACCTCGTGTTCTGACTACATAACTGGCGACGTATACCTACATATACGTGTATATTTGTGCGTTATGTGCACACAACTAGTGAATATATGTACAAGTGTGGGCGAGATCTATAAGCGTATATGGAAGAGATTGGGGTAGATTGGAGCACACTCTGTTTGGCTTTTTTTTTCTGCGTCGATGATTTGCAATATGGTTACGTAGATCGTGACCCATGATCGATTGGAATTAGATGTTTTAACGTTCTGTGAAATAATAAAAAACAAAGTAAACATACAAAATATACAACGGATTGTTCCCCGTAATACAACCCGACACATGATTTTGTATGCTTTGATAAACTTTCGTAATATTGGGTGTGATTGTGTAAAATACACAGATGACATGGCGTTTGTCGCATCTGCGCTTCCGCGTGTCGCATCCGAGAAGCCACGCGGTGACGTCGGTGATAACAGCGCTGGAATAAAGCGCGGAACGTGAAACGTGCGTTACGAGCGTTTAGCGCGCGCAGCATTTCCGATATCGTTCGGTGAAATTCGACCGAACGACGATTCGTCCCGCGACGTCTTGTTGCGAAACAAGCCACGATGGTTTGTCGTGTTGGGTCGACGCTTGTCACGCGGTTCGACGCGAAATGACATTGACAATTCATTGCATTCTTTTTTTGTTCCATAGTTGCATCGATTTCCGATCGACAAATGCGATTTCCTCTTTCTGGCGATTTACATAGATGTTTTTTTTATTGTTTTACATCCCGGACAATATTTATACGTCGAGTTGACGCGTTCAAATAAACAAGCCGTAAATTTGTATTTATTTCACCACACACGCCGGATAACGTTATTTTTTATTTTTTATTTTTTGTTTTTTTTTTCGTTCTACCTTCAAGTTTTTCTCGCTTTCGTCGAAGTTTTTCAGTTTTTCCCTCGGCGACCGATGTGAAATGTCTGCCAGGCGTGATTCGAGGACCGGCAAGAACACGGCCAACGCGTCTCCGCCGTCGTCCGATCGTCTCGCGCAATTCAACCCTGGGTGGTTGGAATACAACTCGCCGCTCGGTTTGGCGCGAAAGTCACCGATGGTCGCTGCGAACTTTCACCCGCGACCGAGGCGAAAGCGCGCGGGACGGACGTCAGCCCCCATGTCAGCGCGGGCGGGGGGGATACACGCGGCTTGACGCGCGACGTCGCGGTGGTTGTCGGCCATTTTGAGGCGGAAATATGCGTCGACCCGTTCCACCCGCAACTGACGTGCGACAGACAATTTTCATCCCCCTCCTCCTTCTCCACCCCTCGCACACCCTCTTTCTCGTTATTCCATTCTCGGCAATTTACGGCTTTCGACGAGAACGCTGAAAGCCCGGAAGTTGGGTTTCGTCGATTTCCTTCGTTTCACCGTATCTAATAAAAAAGGAAAAAAAAGAAGTGTCAACCGTCAACGAAGCTAACAAAGTTCGTGGCTCGTTTCGCGACTCGTCACTCAATTGATAAATTAATTAATTAAGGTCTACTCGCCGGCGACAATGGCTTTTGACGAGGTTTTTGATAAATCGAATTTTGTGGTGTTTCATTGTCGGGGTACGAATCCCCCCCCCCTCCCCCGCAGATCGCGGTGATACTGGAAACCGGAAATTGGAAACCGGAAATACTCGCGGTATATCGTTCCGTATGTGCATTGAAATATTTCATCTCGATATCGCGTTCTCCGTTTGCTCTCGCGCTGCAATCGTCGTGCGGCTACTTTTCCAGCTGCGCGCGGACGTTTCGCCCGACGTTTGTACGGTAAAGTGTCTCAGTGTGCGGATCGCGCGCTCGGTCGCACCGGAAGTTACGCACGGCGGCCGCGTAAATTTGCGTGCGAAGCAGGCAGACATCGCGAGAACTCGGCGACACGGCGCGCGACGACGCAACTCGATGTACGTCGAAGCTGCGACGTCCGTGCCACGTTTTACCTGCATAGACGTCCCGCTACTCGCGCTATATACATCAACCGAGGCCTATTATCGCGTTTCTCGCTTTTTATTTTCGTCGCGTTCGAATGCAACGTTGCATCGCGGAATTGTGCACCGAGAAACGTGAGTTCGACCACACTCGACAAATCGTCGGATACGGCAAAATAAATATTTATGAAATGTTACTATTACTGTCGTAGGAATTTGAGATTAACAATTACGTTGGAATTAAAAATACTTTCGGCACAGATTTTTATGTTCAGTCCAGCTGGTAATTACAGCTCGCACACTCGCTGCAGCTTTAAGCCGCGATGCTAGCTCGAAGCAGCGCTTCGGTTCTTAACGTCCAAGGTTTTCCCTATCTTCGTAGAACGTAACTGAAAAAAATAAAATGAAACGAAAAAACCAATAACAGATGAGTGAACATTTTCAATCAAACTCGAAGTCGGGAGATTAATTCGAAAATGATTAATCCTTAGATTTATTTCTTCAATAACAAATACGATACGATATCAAAGAATCCGTAGGGTCGCACGGGCTTCGGAAAATTCTCTCTCTTTTTCTATCTTGCTTTCGTGTTCAACGCGAATTTCGCGTCGTTTCGTTCGCTCGGTTCGTTTTTCTTTCAATATTTCTATCTTCGATTGCCGAGCTTCGCCGTGTCGCTCGCGGGTTTTCCCGAGGCTCCCAGACACGAGGCGGAATTCGCGGCGTCGTCGAACGGCGTTGCTCGTGCAGCGTGAATGATCAAGGGACCCTCGGAATTGAAAGCGACGGCGCGACGAAGAAGCGACGAGAGAGAGAGAGAGAGAGAGAGACGGACGCAGAAGGGGACGAAAGAGACGAGACGACTCGGCGAGCAGCGCGAAACCGACGAGAGAAACGGTAATGAGGTTACTAGTCGTTCGAGACTGGCGCGAGGCATCGATCCGGCTCGATGCCCAACACGACGCAACCTGCGTCGACTACGGCGACGACGACGACGACGACGAGCAACTCAACCCCCGCCCTATTATAACACCGGCGAAACACCTTCTGCCTTGCCCTGATGCCTCTTTAAGAAAATGGAAACGTCCCTCGGCGAACTTTAATTAATTTTGCAAAAACGACGCGACGGGCAGCGCAGTGCGAAACGGGAATTTCACTCGTAATGCGGGACGACGTCACTGAACAAAACGAATCGCGAGAAATCGTCAGACACTATTTTTGCTTTTAAGGAATTTATGGAATTTATGAGTAGTCGAATAAAAATATTATCTTCGTTTAATTTAAGTTTATTTGGTTTTATTTTATTCCTTACACTCCTGTCGATTACATTGCATTCGCACCAAAGTCAGTTTTACAAAAGAAAGAATGGCCAATCTTCGATTGGAATACGTCATTGAAATTAGTTCACTGGAAACATTTCTATCGGGTATTACGGGGAAATTATCCGGATTTAAAAGCGGCTTGCGATCTGCGTGGTCTGACATCGTCAAACAACAGGATCTCAGGAGTCGAAGGATTTGGCGTTAATTTGCCCTCGCGAACGCCATTCACGTCGCTTTTAATGCGTCTTTAAATTGAAATGGAGTATTTATTGTTTTCCCGGAAACTGCAATTAGCACGACTCACAATCGGCACATAATTTTCTCGTGATGCATCGAAGACGTTAAACATCGTCGATCGCGAAAAATCGTTGAAGAGACACTTTTATCAATTATCCGATTAATTATCAACGATGCCTCATAGCACGTGACACATGTAATAACATTCGAAAAATTAATTTTCCGTAGACGCCTCAATTTGTCAATTTAAATTTGTCGATAACCGAGCAAAAATATCTGCGTATCGAAGACGTTCGCGGTGGCCGCACCGACAGTTTTCATGCAGACGTAAAAAAGAAAACAAAAAAAAAACGTCAATTTCCCTCGTGGAATATTCGAGTTTCTCCTCCCGGAGGAAAATTATTCGACGTAATTGGCGAATATGCCGAGAAGCGAGACGAAACATTTTATTTCCGGGTCCCCGAGTTTTCGTCGTGATAGCAGTCAAACTCGTTATACAGGGGGCGGGTGAGCCTCGCCGATGAGGCCGGGGCGAAATTGCCGACTGCGCGAAATTGGATCGGGATCCGCGGGATCAAAGACTCGCGCAGGGTCGACCTGATACCGAACTGCCGACACGTCCGCAATTTGTTTTTCGTGGTGCCCGGAGTGCCCTTATTCGTGTCTTATCCCCTTCTACAAATTTGGTGGCTCGAAAATCTCGAAATATCGCAGTCATTGTTACCGCTTTATTCGTCCTGTGATTGGCCCAGATTTTTAGATCGAAATAAAGTTCATTTGTCTTCGGTAACTTTGGCAGTTCCGTCAAATATCGTCGATTTGGTCAGATCTTGGCCTGCGGATCGGGTCTCGTATTTCTGACAAACAAAACGACCAATTAAAAATCCGTTTAATATTTGCAAAAGCGTAAGTGAAAATACCTATTTTCCGCAGGCTAAAAAGTAAAAACAGAATCCTCTTCCCTTTCCTCTTGTATGGAACCTTTAAAACAGACGACGAGAGTCAGGAGAGCCGGGGTGGTATATATGGCGTCGTCCTTATTCTCCCGTATTTCCGGTATATTCTCCGGACCCGAGAACGGCCGAGTGCGGCTGGCATTATGCCCGGATTTCGTCGCTGGAATCGCGAAAATAAACGGACGTACGAATTCCCCGCGGTCCCCACAGCTCGAACGACTATTCGTTCGCTATTTTCATTTTCCTTTTATTCCTCCTACACCCCGGACAAAACTCAACCATGACAAATTCATATCGCACGTCGATGCAATGTCGAACTTCCATTCGGAAATTTCGTTTAATATTTCGTGCCGCAATTCGATTACCGCGCGATGAGCGATTTTATTGCATTTCGGAAGGAAAACATTTTTCGAAACGCTCTTCGCGTTCACTCGCCGGAGCTCGGAAAATCTTGCCACGTGTTGTACGTGTAGAATGCTCGACGCGGCGCGAATTTCTCCCATGACGAAAAATTAGATTAAATTCTGGCGGTTCACGCGAAGTTGGGGGAAATCTCGTTATCCTCGTCGGTTAAGGCCATTGTGGCGCAGTTACAACTCGTTAGAACGCAGACGAGTTTGTCACTCACTCCGGGGTTGCGGTGTCGTATTATATTAATATATATATACATATACATAGACATAGTGATGATTCTTAACTCGTTTCGCATTGTGTATCGCTGAATAATCATCGATAATCGAGTTTCAACGAACCCTCGTTCATTTTATCCAGACGATTTCGTCTTTCATTATTATTTTTATCATTATTATTATTATTATTATTCTGTCCCGGAGGCAGAGAGCACATAGAGTTTTATTGAGAGAACGAGCGTCGAGCGTCGAGCCAGTGCGGGACTCACGGAACCCGCATATCCCATTCCCCGCTGGTGATGTTGGCGACCGATGCGACTGTGTGTGAATGCTCGCGGGGCCGGTTTAGTGACTCTTCCGGTGACTCTTACGAGCCCTTTTCGGAGCGACGAAACGTCCACGCCCGATAAACCCGAAACGCTGAATTAAAATTATACCCGACAGCGAGATATACACGGACAGCGACGAGTGTGGAACCCAGCATCGAAATCGCGGTGTTTTTTTTCGTAATAGCGACAGCCATCGATTTTTCAGTTCTAGGTACTATTTTTTATAGTCACGGAATCTGATCTTACGTCACAATTATTTACAGTTGACCTGACTAAAATAATTGTTTACTGCAAAAATATCTCGTAGACCAAACATTTTTAGGTGTTTTTCGTTTTTTAAGTTTTCAGTAATTCATACTTTTTTTTTTTTACTAAACCTTCGAACTAACGTTGTTGTGTTTGCCTCGTTGCAGAAGCAGCTTCGGCGGACGCGCTAGTGGACGGGAGATCGGCGAGGGTCGTCGCGGCCGATTCGACCCGAACCCCAAAGTCAGCGCTGCCATTGACAAACCGAAGGAGCAGAACGATGGTAGCGTCGACTCGCGGTCTGGATGAGCTAACGTCCGGCCAAGCGTCGATCAACGACCGTTCCCAGCATCAACATCAGCAGCATTCTCAACATTCTCAACATACGCAGTACAGCCACTTCTACTTGAATCACAATCCATACAACCAGCAACAGCAGCAGCAGTTGTTGCAGCAGCAACAGCAGCAACAGCAGCAGCACCATCAGCAGCAACAACAAAATCATTATCATCATCTACATCATCACCAGCTTCCCCAAGAGAGGCCGCTGATTGGCTCCTACAGGCAGCCACCGACGGCCCAGGACAAGCGAAGCCGTCTGAGCAACGTGATCAACAATCTGCGAAAAAAAGTTCCGCCGGATGCCACGAGTGTCCATGACTCGCGAAGGACGAAGGACCCGAGCCACGAGCGCGAGGTCAACAATCAGCAACAGCCCCAGCAGCAACGTCGCGAGGACGTCGAGGACGACGCACGCAACAGCGTCGAGCGTAATCTGGCGAATCTCGAGAAGTACGTGATGACGGTTTTGAACGGCGTCATAAAGGACGCCGAGACCAAGGACGACGAGGTCGTCAAGGTCGACCCCGAGCAGCAGCGCGTCAGAACCACCGGCGAGTCCGCCAAGGACGACCCGCAGGACCGTCCGCTCGGCTCGGGGCGCGGAATCGACGTCACAGCGATAAAGCTGAAGACGGAGGTCGTCGAGGATCCTGAGGATCCTCACGCGGGTAGCACCGAGCCTTCGAGGCCGAACGAGAGTCGCCTCGAGGCTGCGGTATCCAGGCAGCCGGACGTCGTTGGAAGCAAAACGACGGTCGACGTCGTCGGGAGCAAAACACAGGTCGACGCCGAGGCGACGGGCCGTAGAGGCGAGAGAAATGCGAGCAGCGACCTAAATGAGGACCCCGCGAGTCTTCCGAGGCCGGAAAACGACGATGGAACCGACGATGGAACCAAGGAAAAACCCCAATCGCCGCCAGGAACCGCAGTGTCGGACTTGGTCGTGGGAAAAAAGTCCAACGATCCGCGCGACCCCCAAGTCGAAGCGCCCGGGCGGATCAACGGCGACGGCGACGTTGACGGATCGTCCAGTGACATTTGTGAATCGCGGCAGCCAGCGGCGTCTATGGTCGTGACCAAGAAAGCCAAAGACTCGACGAAGCCGGATGTAAAGGACCAGGTGATCCAGGGAAAAACCTGCGGTGCGGAAAATTCGACGAAGGACGAATTCGTAGAAACGACGACGATCGATAGCAGCGTAATTTCCAAGGACACAAATTACCCCTCGGTTGCAGAGGACAAAAGAGCGACGAACAGTCGCTCGCTCGGCGAAATTATTCTTGACAGATTGGCGGACCACCAGACGGCAGCCGCGGTTGCCGAGGAATCGGCTCGGGCAAGGGAAACAAATCCCGAATGTCCCGACGCCCCGGAGAAGCAGGACACGGAGAGCGAGGAGCTTCGCACGATCTGCAGGGACCTGCTGAACGAGCTGCTCAACGACATCAGCCAGCTGATCGACGAGACACCAGCCTCGTCGGACGATTCCGCAACGTCCAACGAGGAAGAGGCTACACGCGACGATCACGAGGAAATTCACGCCACGCTCGAGGCAACGAGCACGAGTATTCACTGCAGTTTGCCGCTGGAAAAGGTCGCCGCGGTGTTGCAGAACTGCCAGAGCTCGTCGGAGATGACGTCGTCGTTGTCTTCATCGTCGCCTTCACCGTCTGGCGGTAATCAAGCCGGCAAATCGTCCCCGAAGCCGCCGTCGCCCTCGGTCCGACATCTGTGTCTCTACTGCGACCGGAAATTCCTCTCTATCTCCCTGCGACAGCGTCACACCGATCGCGTTCATCAGCTCGGCGGAGGCCGACGATCCGAACGCAATTCGCGAAAGGCCTCGCAGAATTGTCAGTACTGCTCGGACAAATGCGCCGACAGTCTGGATGGACTTTTTCAGCACATGACCGGCAAACACGGGGATAAATATCACGCGTGCATCCAGTGCACCACGAGATACTCGACGAGGGACGCGCTGGTTACACACATGAGCGACGTTCACGGCTGCAGCGGGGAAAAAACCGTCGACAGGTTGGAGAAGGCAAAGGACACCTCGCCATTCAAGGAACCAGCTTCGCGGGATATTCCTGGCCATGCAGGACGAGAGAAAACCGAGGGTGTCGCCAGTGACGACAGAAGACTCGACGCCGAACAGCAGCAGCAGCGGCAGCAGCAGGAACAGCGGGGAACGGAGCACGCGATGCATCCGGGAGGCCCATCGAAGCCTGCGCCAGCAGCGACGGTTAAGGACGCCCTTGTAAATCCCGGCAGTCCCGAATTCGACAGCACGTTCTACAGCAGCGTCAGCTGCAATATACGCGAGAATTTGCTTCATCATCTGGACGGAAAGCTTCTTCAGGGCTGCGGAAGTCTGACCGTCGCGACTTGCAACGAGACGAAGGTGTCGATTCAGTCCTCCCAGCAGCTGCAGCAAAATTATCCCGACCAGCAGCAGCAGCAACAGCAGCAACAGCAGCAGCAACACAGTAGTCAAATACAATTTCCGATCGACATCTCGCTGACAGCGGCGACGCCAGTCTACACCAAGGACTACGGGGTCACCGACGAATACGAAAATTCCAGCGAGTACGCGCGAAAAGCCGGGAAGACCGGGCGCTCGCATCCGCGACGGGTGTCGTTCGAAAAGTACAATTTTCCGCGGAAGTACGACGGCAAAGAGCAGTGGAGCTGCTCGATCAAGGATCTCAGCAAGTTCGACATATCGACGCAGCTGACGTTGCGGAAGAAGCAACGGGTCATCGAAGAGCGACTGACGGTCAGCGGACGAGTGAGTCGAGTCGCGGCGACGACGATATTGGGCTCGGTGGGCGTCGTCGAGGCCGGACAGACCGAAGTTGAGGCGACAGGGCACGAGACTGATGATGTTGAGAGACTGAATTCCGAGCGGTTCGATGACAAGACAAGCATCCACGATGAAGATGAAAAGTCGGGGAGAATTTCCGGGGTCGATCAGTCGACGGTATCCGGCGCGAAAGACGCGGACGTGGCGAACAACGAGCAGAGCCTCGAGGACTCGATCACCGACGCCGAGTCCAGTCAAGACAGTCAGAGCAGCAGCGCCACCGTCTTCACCGCGGAATTTGGGAATTTTTTGAAGCTTCGAAATCGCACGGAGTCGAAGAGCAGCGGTAACGCAACGGCAGTGGGCAGCAGCCAGGAGACCGTTTATGCCGAACTCACCGGGGAGTGGTCGAGGCCACGAATTTACATATGCGGCGCCTGCACCTCGAGACACGTAAGTGTTGTTCTCACTTCTCGGCTTCTATCGATTTCTTAATTATTTATATTTTATTTATTCAAGGATCTAAGATCAATTAGTAGCACTTTTCTCGAAAAAAAATTAGACTCTGATTTATAATTTTGATTTAATATTAAATCACGCGATTCGCCCCGATGATGAAGCGTTCGGATTACGAGAATTCTCACGTTCCTTTCGTCTTTCACTCCGTCTCTCTCGATAACTCTGACCGAGGATGAGCGCCTCTCGCCCCTCGTCTCTCGCGCATAGTGCCGGCCGGTTTACAATGATTCCACCGTGGGAGGTGGGGGTGGGGGGCTTCAGGGTTCGCCTTGTAATCCCCGGGAATCCACCCAATCTCCGTGGCCATCATTCTTTAACAAGGGTCGCGAGTGGAACCCCCTGACTCTGGATCTTTTCGCCTGGAAGTTTCTGAAAAGAGGTCTCGGAATTCACGTATCGCTGTATCTTGGAAAAAAAAATATCTCGTCAACCAAAATAGAATAAAGAAAAACCAAATAATAAATCATATTCACAGGAAGATCGGTTGATTTAATTGGAAAATTTAAATTAGTTGCAATCAGTGTACATTCTGGACTGAATTAATTTGCCACTCTCATAAAGCAATAATCATGACAATGATAATAAACAAACTCGGTTGTTTCTGATTTCAGGTGACCCTGCGTGAGATGGAGGAGCACAAGGCGTCATCGCATCCGAACGTCTGGTGCTCGCACCTCGAGTTCACCGGTGATCAGCGTGAGCTCTACAAGCATCTCTTCCTCCCTGGACGCTGTCTGGCTACGACGAAGGCCAAAAACGCCGTGCTGGCCGAGAAGGTATGCACGAAGTGCTCGAAAGTCTGCGGAAGCCTCGCGGAGCTTCATCGTCACATGCTGGAGTGCGGCGGCGATCAGGCGTGGCTGTTGGGACTCTTCGGCAACGGAAAGAAGAAGTGCAAATGGCGACCGTTCGGCAGTCGAAGTCGACGACGACGGCAGCGGGGCATGAAGAGGAACATTCAAAATTCACAGACGCCGAGGGTCAATCAACCGCGAGAGAGGAATTCGTCGGGCCCGCGGGTTCGACCCAGTGACCGTGAGTTACCGATTCGTGGCTTCGACTTTCTTCTTCTCTTCTCTCTATTCTCAGAATAATCTGCAGTCAATTTCGGGACAATTTTGCGGCGGATTAATGTTCCGTGGAATCTGGTTTCCAGAGAGAGCGAGATGGAAGAAAAAGAGCGATAATCATCTTGAATAATGAACACTGACTGACGAAAATTTTGCATCGGTTGGAGTTATTGAAACGTGATATTTTTTTTTTAATTTCAGGCGAGAGTATCCAGAAGATGCTTGCGAATTTGCCACCGAAGAGAGCGAGCAGAAGAGTAATGCAAGAGACGACAGTCCGAACGCAAGGAAGACTTCGTAAGGTGAGTCTCCACAAACACATTTCCCTTCGCCGTCGACCCCGGTGAACAGGGCGAATAGACGGATATTTGCGATACTCAGTGAAGATCAATAGTGCAACAGGAGCGAATCTCGCCGACCAACGTTTTAATCTCCATAACGAAGGCCGCAGCGCGTAGCGGCTCCTGGATTAGCCATGCACTATCCACCACACACACACACACACACACACGAGAAAGGCGATCGCGCCGCCGCTGCCACTGCTCCGTAACGCCGACGACACGAGCAGCGGCAGCAGCAGCCGGGACCGGTTCGGCTCTCCCGTACGCTGAGCTCGACGCTTGGTCCGCGGCGCAGTCGAGTCGTCCGCGCACACTGACTACCGACTGACCCAAATTCTACGGCGCTACGAGAGCCTATAACGCAAACACAATCACATAGACATAGACGCAACCGAGCGAACGTTACGAAAAGGTCGAAACTCGATGATACTGGAAACTCGATAATGATAAGGGAACAGCGGCATACGACACTGGCGAGGCACCGGCCACTGTACGGTGTATCCGATTATAAGTAGAGTATTGATTGTAGCTTCCCCGCGCCGCCGACGTAGGCTAAACACGCTTCGGACAAACGCGTAAAATTGTGAATGGCGCTTCGCTGTCTCCGTATCATCTGATTTGATTTGTCCATCGAGGATTTTGTGAAACTTTGGCACCTTGATTTCTACATATTTTTGAGGAGGTGTCACTGTGATTTACGCGGGTATCGAACTCTCGGAATTTGGCTCCGCGAAGGAATGCCACGGTAGAGAAATATTTTGAAAAAATTACACTGGTTCTATTTAAATCCGAGAATCTATATTTATCGAGAACACGGACGTGACTTTTCAAAATTTGGCACCGCTTTGACTGGTAGAGCAGCTCCATCCCCGTCGAGCATCGGAAGACTCAACATCGACTAAAAAAAACTTACATATCTCGCCAACACTACAGCAGCGCAATATGCCAACGTGAATAGAGTACATTTGACCTCTTTTCATTTTTTTTTCTTTTTTTTTTTTCGAACACAACATTCGTCAGATTCGTAGCTCTGTCGACGACGTATGAACTGGGGCAACGACGCAAAACCGAGAGACACAACTGACTCTTAACTGTACTCTTTCCGCCCCCGATCTGTGATTAATAGCGGACTTTATTCGCTTTCTTGCCCCTTTCACTCAATTGCCGATATATTCTCACTTTTTGGCGATTTGATTGGTTGCCGGTAAAATCAGTATTTTCTCTCTTGCCCGGCAAGCGGTTATTGCAGTAATAATTGCATGATACCCAGGGTCGTGTATAAATTGATTCCGAAATGAAATTATAATCTCGATCTTTATTATTACTGCGAGGTATAACCTATTTTCTCAGTAATAAAAACTGTAAACTATTATTCCGACGATGCGAAATTCCCCCTTTAAAAAGATGGTGGCTGAAGCGTCTCAAAATATCGCAGTCATTATCACCGCTTTATTTGTCCTACGTTTGACCAAGACTCTCAAACCGAGGTCAAGTTTATTTGTCCTTAGTAACTTCGATAATTCCGTCTAACGGTTTTCTCGGCACTGCAGTGCCTGTTGTCAAATACTGGCGCACGGTACCGCGCCCGGGTAATCTTATTAAAGATTATTTAGACAATTAGTCGTATTGAAGATTATGATTGTTTGGCAGCGCTTTTCAACTGCGAAACAAATGGTTAATAATTCGCTGGATTGTTTTTGTGTTTCCCCGCAGATGCAGACGAGATCGAGGCCCCGTTTGGCGGAGCCAACTCCGTCGAGCTCGCGTCTCTCCAGGAAGGCGGTGCTGCGGAACAAGTTGCTGAAGCACGCGAAGTCGTTTCAGCGGAAAATCTGCCGAGGCGACAATATAACAGCGGCCATCGAGAGCGTTGTGAAGAAAAGCGATGCCGAGGACGAGGTGGATGACGAGAGCGACGAGGAGGAGGAGGAGGCGGAGGAGGGCGAGGAGGCCGGGGAGGAGGAAGAGGAGGAGGAAGGGGAAGAGGAGGAGGAGGACGACGTTGAGGACGACTCAGGCCGAGTGTTCAAAGAGTCGATAAAATTCGAGAGCGCCAAGTCGAGGGGCGAGACGTCGAAGGGCCGATGGAATCTCGAGTCCAGCAACCGATCGACCAAAATTGTTCGTGGCGTTCGGGTGGTGAGCAAAAAGCGTAACGTCAAGTCGAAGGAGGCCCACAAGGTCGCGGCGGTCAAAGGACGAAAGCGACTGGTGGGAAATCGTCGCGCTGTTGACAACGACAGTAGCCTGAAGACCGGGAAAAACACGTCGAAGACGACTAACAGTGGCGACAAAACCGGCGCGGTGTTGTCATCGTTGTCGTCGTCGTCGGCGTCGTCATCAACGAGCGACAATCAAACGGACAGCAAGAGCCAATCGTCGAATTCCTCGACGCCCAGACATACGGCGATTCAGCGACGCAAGAAGCACGTCGATCCCGTGGTGTCGCTTCACGCGTCGCTGAAGGCGCGCAGTCAGCTGCGAACACACGACGGAAAATTCGCGCGTACCACGGATGTGCGAGGAAAGAGAGCGGCGAGCGGCAACGCGAGCGAGGACAAAAAGTCCGCGACGTCGACAGTGGCTGCGGCTGCGTCCGCTAGTCAGAATCTCAGGCCGCGAGGCCGAAGGCCCGAACCAGGTCGTTTTGTCACGAGAGCCAAGCTCAGGGCCGCTCGACGTGCGAGCAACGATGCCAAAGCAACGAGGAGAGCAACGATGGTGGTCAAGAAAATTTCCGTGAACAGTGAGAGAACGTCGACACTCGAGGCCACCGCGGAGGAGAAGAAGAAAACCGATAACGAGGAAAAGTCGCCGGCGAAAAAAATCACCGATTTGCCGATTGTTATCGTGTCGGCGGTGACCAGCAGCGGCGCGAAATCGGAGCAGAGGAATTCTCGAGGATCTTCGAGAAGCTCCTCGGCCACAAAAGTGAATTCGGTCAATCAGCAGCAGGCGAAGAACTCCGGGGAACTCGATCTCGACGAGGCTATCGAGAAAAACGTCATCGACGTGACGCAGATCAAGAACTCAGTGCAGAGCGCGGGCGACGAACAGCAGCAGCAGCAGCGCCCGACTCGTGGAAGAAGAAAGAAATTGCCGCAGGAGACGAAGAAATCTGAGGTAACGGAGGAAACGTCGGCGGCGAAGGACGAGTCGCCCGCGCGGGTTGTGGATTCGGCGCGGGATTTCCGGGCGAAGAACCGAACGAGTCTGCCGGCGACGAGAGCATCGAGCAGCGCCGATCAGAGCGAGGAACCGTCGACGCGACGATGCAGCTCCAGGGAATCAAAAACGAGGGACGGCGAGGATGAGGAAGAGACGACGGTGAAGAAGAGCTCGAAATCGGAATTGCCAAGTCCATGTAGGAGAAACGAGACCAGAGCGATGGACACGCGTCAGGCGAGACTGGAGCGTAGAACCGGCTCGCTCGAGGATTTCTCGCGAATACCGGACAAAGCGAAGAAAAGTCCGCGTCAAGCGCCCAAGGTACGCGCAAATACGCCGAAGCGAGTGACGAAGAAAAATTCCACCCCCGAGGATCTTAAAGTCGACGACGATTCGGCACCGGAGTCCGACAGCAGGGAAAAAGTCACACTGAGAAAATCGCCTCGATACGCGGAGAAAAAAGAGCGCACCGCGACGACGGCAAAGTCCGCGAGCGAAGTTGAAGAAGCGGACGAGAGCATCGAAGTCGTCATCGCAGAAAAAATTCCCGATCGACCGGCGAAGGACGCCAAGGCCGAAGCGACGATCAAAACGAGTCTGTCGGACGAGCTGGAGGACAATCCGAAAGTGAACAGCAGCCTCGGAAAGCGCCGGGGACGAATCAAATCGCGTGCCGATGGTGAAGACGAGGAGACCGCGGATCCCAAGGTGGAAACGGAGAAGGACGACGGCTCGGAGAAAGACGAAGACGACACAAAGGACACGATCGTCAGCTCGACCGACGAGACGACGGAATCGACGTGCGATAATGTCGAGGTCCTCGAGGAGAATTCTGAGGACGCATCGAAGGATTTGTCGACGTCGACGACGACGACAAGCGATGTCGCGACTCTCAGTTTCGAGCATCTGCAGCAGGAGTCCAACAATTCGAATGTCGACAGCGGCAAGGAAAATTCCTCGGAGACGCCGGTGAATGTGTCGAAGCTGAAGGTCGTGAGACCGAAGAAGTCGCGGGCTCTGCGACGCGACAGAATGGCCAAACGCACGCTAAACAACGTCATTGGAATTCTTACGGAGGGCGTGAACATTCCGGTCGAGGCACAGCAGAGCGTCGTGCTAACGGTGCAAACGTCGATCGAGGGCGCGACCACCGAGACCACTGGAGGTCAGAGCAACCCCAGCCAAACGGCGGACAACGTGGCAGCAGTGGCGGCCGGCGACGCATCGACGGTTCGCGCGAGCGTCAAGCCTAACGAGAGCGGCGACGCCACCAGCAGCTCTGACGCGGTCGTCGAGGACGGCCCAGCCGTTGCTACTCAAGCTGACCGGGAAATCGAATCCGAGACAATTGAGAACAGCAAAGAAAATGGATCGAAGACCGAGCAGCAAACGGACACCACTAGCGTTCACCAGATTCAATGCTACAGTTTAACGGAAGTAATAACAGGGGCTGCGATACCTGCGAAGCCTGTGGACGTCGCGCGGTCGGCAGTCTGCGAGCAGCCGACAAACGACATCATTCTCGACTTGTCGCGCAGGAAGCCCAAAGGCAAAGGCTCTTTTCTCGAGAAAATAGTTTCGAAAATAGCGAAGCAAAAGGACGCGTTGCTCGAGAGCGAAGTCGGCTGTCTCTTGGACCACGGCGACTCGACGCCGGGTGTTATTGATCGAGCCGGCAAAACAACAGGAAACACTGGGACGAATAAGTCTAGCGACGGAAATAGTGCAAACATGGGAAAAATTGTTAGCGAAACGATTATGTTGGCTGATGTGAAACAACTGAATGACGATAAAGTGGTTATTTTACAGGGCGAAAAAACGAAAAACGAAATGACTTCCGGCAGTCAAAACACGGCGGTAGCCGCGTCGATGCAGACCAAGGTGACGGTCGAAGAGCCCAAGTGCCAGGGCGAGAGGGAAGTGCAACCGACGGAGGAGCAGACTCTGGGCTCGGGAATAATTCCCACGTCATCGGAGGAATTTTCCGCCGCACCGGAGGCCAAGATTGTCGACGATGCGGAAGTCGTGGTTCTCGAGACGCGAAGATCCTCGAAGAAACGGTCGCTCGACGCCGCGACGCCCAAGAAGAACAAGCGAAAAATCGTGGGCGCGCAGGAGGGCGACAGAGACTCGTCTGAGGATGAGATATGCCTGGCGGATATCATGAAATTGATCAACAGAGCAAAGCCGAGCACGCCCAAAATCGAGGAGAAAGAGGAACCGAAGATACGACCCGGAAAGAGGAAAACCATGGAAACGGACAAGGACGAAAACTCCTCCACGACCGTCGACTCCAGTGCGGAACAATGCGCCGCCGACACGGACGAAAAGAAGAAGCCTCAGTCGATTTCCGGTGAGGTGAACAAAAAATCGAAACGCAACAATGCCAATAAATCGCAAATTACCGAAGAAGTCACCGAAGTGGTTGTCTCCAACGATGAGAGATTAGCAATGGATGAACCTCGCACGGAAGAGGCATCGGAAAGTTCTTTGAAATCAAAATTACCGGAGGGCAACGATGACCAAAATTGTCCCGAGGATCTGAGCACCACGACCTCGACGACTAAGGCTCAGGTCAACCCTGAGAAGGAGACGATTTTGGAAAAATCGAAGCCAACGATCGAAGGCCCGTCTCACGCTAAAGTAGAAGCAATTTCCGAGGCGCGGACGCCTTCGGACGCGAACTCGTCGAAAGATGTCCAGGAAGTCGCTGATGCAGTCTCCAATGACGTAGCAAAATCAACGAGTGCGCGTAAACGGGCCGCGAAGAAGAAATCCTTGGCCGATGAACATCTGGACTTGTCGGACGACGAACACTCCGAGGAATCAGCCTCATCGCCGGCGGAAGAGCCAGAATCTCATGCGGTAATGGACGTCGCGTCTGCGCCGAATCTGAGCTTACCCGATGAACCGGCAAGTCCCGTTCAACCCTCGGAATCGTTCAAAATGCCCGAATTGAACGATTTTCTGGACAGTTCAAAGCGACGAAAGACGAAGAAAAAATCTCTGGCCGCTGAGCATCTCGAACTGCTGGAAGACACAACTAATTCCTCTCAGATTGTTAGTCCCGCAGGACCTGTCGTAGCAGCCACAAATGACTGCGACATTTTGCCAGCTAAAATTGAGAAGGACGAGGAGAACCCGAAGGAGGAGAAGATCGCCGTGGAGGTGACGGCGAAGGCAGATATCTCAGTGCCTGCGCCACTGCAAATCGAGGGAGACAAACTCGACACCGTGGATGTACCCAACGAAACCGTCGTGATCGACGAACCCGAGGTCAAAACGTCTTCCAAGGACGAAACAGCGATGGCTAATCCGGTGGAACAGCCAACGGAGGATGCACAGACGGACGTGTCGGTAACGGACTGCGAGTCAGTGGACGCCGACGGTGAGGCGACCGAGCAACGCCGGAGTTCATCGAGAAAGGCGAAGGAAAATGCTGCCGCGCCGACGAGCGATGAACTCGCAGCCTTCGCGGATGCGAAACTTCAGCGCAAATTCGCGGTAGTTCACACCAAGTCCGGCAAGATGCTGATCGTCGAGAAAAAGAAGAAGTTCACAAAGGAGGCGGCTAAGTTCTTCTGCGAGGTTTGCGCGGCGAGTTTCACCCGCAAGAGCTCGCTGAAGAAGCACAACTCGTCGCAGTCTCATCTGCTGCAGCTTTCGAAGTGCGGCGAGGACGGAACGACATCAACGTCGCTGACGATGACGACGACGACATTAGACGAGGACGCGACGACGTCGTCTATCGACGCTTCGAACGACGTCTCAATGGGCATCGAGTTCACGGATGAAGCCAACAATGATCCTTCAACAACGAACGAGGATACGACGCGAATCGTGGAAAATGTGGAGAACCTGAAGAGCGAGGAGGCGGTCGTCGCCGTTCCCGCCAAGGAGACCCGCGAGTCGGCAGAGGTGCCCAAGAAACGAGCGGAAGTTCCCGCTCTGTCGGTTAAACAGCCGGAGAAAGAAGAGGAAATTTCCGCTCCGTCGGTGAAACAGCCGGAGAAAGAAGCGGAAATCTCCGCTCCGTTGGTCAAACAGCCGGAGAAAGAAGCCAAAGTTTCTGCTCCGCCGGTCAAACAGCCGGAGGAAGAAGACAAAGTTTCTTCTGCTCCGCCGGTCAAACAGCCGGAGGAATCGACTTTCGGCAGTCAGGATCTACTCGAGGAGGATCTGGAGGACGAGCTGCTCGACGAAGAAATTTGCAAGATCACCGAGAACATGACGCACGACGAGTACGTTCTGACGGATCACGTGAGCCCGGTGCTTCCCGAAGCCGCCTCGACACCCGTCAGCGAGGTCGCCGTCAAGGCCAACGCGACAGCGATCGGGGAGAAGACGAAGGACGGCAAGAGGGAGAGAAAAGCCAAGCAGCCGGAGAAGAAAAGGAACCTCGCCGACGAGCATCTAGATCTGGACTCGCCAGTTCGCAGTGAGATCACAGTCGACACAACGGTATCCAGCGTTCTCGAGGACGGTCCGGAAAAATCTCTGGACGTGACGCCAATCCTGCGCATTCCCGAGGTGTCGAAATTCTCCGACGCAACGTCAATCGCGGCCTCGGACGAGCAGATCAACGAGGACAAATCGAATTCGTGCCAGTCCGAAGCAGCAAGGAAAATTATTGCAAAAAAAGCAATTGATGAGGCGGGAAGCGCGACCCCTGAAGTTTCGACGAGATCGAGAAGGAAGTGCGGCAAGAAGACCACGGAAAAGTCACAAGACTCGAGTAACAGTGCAATTCCGCCCGAGGACTCGAAGGGCCAACTGGACTCCCTGTCGACGGATGCGGAGAGTCGCTCGGTCGTGAGTTCGACGACGGAAAAATCGACCGTCCAGCCGGAAGCCGTGAAGGACGTGATCATCGAGAACGCGAACGACGAGCCGATCTTCGACTTCCTTGTCAAGACGACGAGCGGCGACTTCAAGGAACCCGCTAAAGTCAACATGACTCTCGACTTTTCCAACATAACGGAGAAACTGAAGGCCCAGGAGAACGCGCCGAAGGACACGTCGTGCACCACCGAATTCGACAGCTCGGAGGACTCGTCAGACACAAATATGTCCAACGACATACGAAAAATACTGGACGACCCAGAGCTCGACGCGGACAACAAGCAGCAGCCGACGACCAAGGTTCAATCGAAAAACGTAGTTTCGGCCGAAAAACCACAACTGCCGAGGACACCGACGCCCGTCGAAGACCTAGAAATCTCGACCACCGTGGCTCCGGTCGCTGCAGCGAAGAAGAACAAACAAAAAGAAAAATCCGAGGAAGCAAACGAGGACAAAATTGTCAACGACAAAATCGCCTGGCAAAACGCGGACGAGGAGGAGAAGAAATCAGCGTCGATCAGGTGCAGCGAGAAGAAATCGACGAGAGGTAAAAACGCGGTCAAGGAACCGGCGAAAAAATCGCGAACGATCAAACCGAGAAAAAACGACGGTTCGTCGAAGAGCAAAATCAGCGCGGAGACGAGCGACAGTGATTACGATGAGAAGAAGGACGGTACCGAGTCGCAGAACAAGAACAAGATCGTCAAGTGCGTGTTCGGTCGCGTCTTCGGCGGCGAGAAGGTCGACAAGGTGAAGGAGGTTTTGGACGACTGGGTGTCGAGGTCGGAAGGTGATTCCCAGGAAGATTCTCAGACGACCCTGGACTCCTGTGCTGGAGAAGGTCCCGACGTTGCGGCGGCGTCGATTCCAGCCGCGGACGCGAAGCGGTCGCGAAAGGACGAGGAAAAATCGGTGAAACGTCGTTCGAGAAATTCGTCGGCTTCGAGGTCACCGAGCCCCGAGCGTACTCGTTCGCGAAACCTAAAACGCGCTCGCTCAAACAATCGATCGAGGGACCCGAGTCTCGCGTCGGGTGACGAGAACCCAGCGGACTCCGGGGCCGAGAGAAAACTCCACTCGAAGACCAGCGCGACGGCTCAAGCGCGACGAAAAAATACCGAAAAGAAGTCCAGCGACTCGATTGTCACAGCGAAGCCCGTGGAGTCGGTGGACCTCACGCCGAGCTCGAGAAGCCGACAGAGCAAGACCAGAGCGAAGGAACAGATCACGAGGTTCATCGAGGACGACGTTGAGTTCGACGCGCTGATCGACGGATTCGGGGAAACCGCTAGGACGAAGAAGGAAACACGAAACGTGAAGAAAATTCGCGAGGAAATGGATGTGAAAGCAACGACGAGAAAGCAGCCTCAGACCTCGGGGAAAAGTAAGAAGCGGGCGCAAGAGGACGAGACCGAGCAAGCGGAGAAAGCTCGGATGTCGGAGGACGAGAACGGAGTGACGTCGACGCCGAGGAGCAACGCGACGATGAGCTCGAAGCGAGAACGTTCGCCCTCGTTGGACGAAAATTTACAGAAGACTCTGGTGTCGATAAACGACGAGTCATTGAATTCGGTTGAGCAGCAGCAGCAGCAGTCGCAGCAGCCGCAGCCACAGCCGCAGCAACAAGAGGAGGAGGAAGAGGAAGAAGAGGATGATGACGATGACGAAATAGCTCTCGGGAGGCTGTCGCCTCTCTACGTCTGCGATTCACCGGCTAGCTCAATAGACAGCGACAGCAATAGCGAGGACGACGATGAGGCGAATGACCGCGAGGTTCCCGAGAGTCGCGCGAAACGAGGCAGAAGCAGCGAATTCACCGGCGAGAAAGTTGTAATACGATCGCCACCGTCGGCACAGTCAAATCGTGAGGACCGAACGGAAGTCGTGACCATCGCGCCGACCGACGCCATCGAGGACAATGCGCTCGACGTGCCGCGCGAGATCGCCGCGTCGCCGGGCCAAAAGCAACAGCCGCCCCGACAAGCCAAGGTGCTGAACTTCGACGAGGAACTCTTCGTCGAGTGCTGCTCCCGGCTGAAGGCCACGACGGAGAACGAGCTGCGAGGTGCGAAGAAAATCAAGCTCGATCACAGCGAGTCTTACAGCAACCGGAGCGACGATCAGGGCGACGGGTTTCGGGCCAACAGGGACAGGTGGAGGGATGTGGAGAGTCAGAACAGCCTCGGCAGCCTCCTCGAGAGCGTTAATCAGGTCAGCAGAAATTTTGAGCGAGCAAAATGTACAAATAAAAATAAAAATTAAATGTGCAAGAAGGAAAACATCGTCAGTATTGGGTGAAAAATATTTTCATCGGCGATGCGTTTCGCTTCGCGTTGATCCTCGTGACGTTGAGTCTAATCGAGACGACTTTGCTTCCAGAAATGTTACTATTAGATCGCCGTTGCTCAAATGCGATTCGTACGAGTTTCGCTGCTTCGGTCTATATCTTATGCACCGGTAGAGAAATTCTCTCACGACGCCCGATCTACGATTTAATAGCAATTTTCCGCCGCCCTCACTCGTAACGCGTCGCTTTAAAATGCATCTGATACGTTCCCAGTATCTGCCGGCGTCGCGAAGACGTTTCAATTGCCTCGACACAACGAAAGCTCTCGCGGTCTATCGGCGCCTCGCACACAATACACACGCAAGCGCCTGTCGTGTGTCTGGCGCAATCGATCTTGCGGTTCTGTTGCGGCATTAACCTACGCGTTTCCGACACTCACTCGGGCTAGTAACCGAAAGGTTTTGTCGCGATCGATTAAAGCCAGTGAGAATATTCGCCGGAAAATATCCTGTACTCTCGGTGAAATTATTTGTAACGCATAATGTTTGCAGGTTCTATGAAACCCAGCTTTATACAGACAAACATATGTCTCTCAGTATGCATGCAAAAGGTAGTCCGTATTCATTTCTTTATTGGTATTTAAATTTTCGTAGACGTGTAGAGTAGTCGTGATTTGATTTCGTACCGCCATTTGATTATTCTTTTCACTCGTTTGCTTTGAGTTGACGAAAAAAAAGAATAGATCGATATACATGGCCGTGCAATAAACACTTCGATGAAAATACGATAACGCTTCGCACTGATTGCTGTTTGGAGTTCTCACCTTAATACGGAGCTGCAAACCTTCCTTTACTATCAGCTTTTACTTGTAATCGTAAAGGCTTGCACCTCCGCTTCGACCATCGACTCGACGTCGCAATCGAATATCCGTCGACACGATACTAATTTATTTTTAAATAAATCCGTTTCAGCTACTCGGCGAGGAAATGTACAGCGGAAGCCGAGCGAACGAGTATCCGAAGCGCGGAAGAAACCTAGGAAGCGAGAGATCGAGCCGCACCGCGAGTCCGGAGGCGGACGCCAACCGCCAGGAGACCCTCGGTTACGAGGACAGCTTGGACGTCGCGTTCGAGCACAACAACAAATTGCGCGTGAAAATTCAGCAGCGCATCCGCGAAAGTGAAAATCTCATCGCGAGCACGTTCGGCCAGAAGAGCAGCAGCGCCAGCCCGTCGAGCGTTCATCGGCATCATCATCATCATCATCACCATCATCACCACCATCGTCAGTCGAGTCATCAACGTCACCACGACAATTCGCATCAGCATCATCGACGGGACGCTAATCGTCCGATCGATCACGCGCGCAAGGACCATGCTAACGAGCACGATCGATCGTGCGACGTTAATCAGAGCGCTCGTAACGGCGATAATTACGTAAATCCGCAGCGGGACGACAAGAGCGTCGATCGATCGCTCGCGACGACGAATGCGGCGAAGCACGTGGAGCTCGACTGCTCGAATTTCCGAAGCAAAAATCATCCCGCCCTCGGAGGCCTCTTGGATCTTCTTCACAGCAACGGCAAACACGATCACAAGTGAGTTTAATCGCCAACCAGTCGCAAATTCTTGCGCGTCGCAAATAAGCCTAGCTCGCAAATCCTCGGTCTCTCGCGTCGATTTTTCCTGCCGAAGTCTCACTTGCCGCACGGGAGGCCTTAAAAAATAAAGTTGCGAAGCGGAAAAAAAAAATCGTTAACTGTTTAATCGGTCGACAGAAAGTTCGTGAAATAAATAATCGCTTGTCCGGGGGAAGCTCGATGTTTAATTCATCGACGAACATCGGGGCTGTCCTCTACTTTTTGCCTGAAACGGGTGGAGCCCGCCCGACCGCCTCGCCCCGTTAGGCCGATGTTCGGGGTCATCGATTGTGGTACCCGGTAATCGACGGTCGCGTTGAAAAGCTTTTAGTACATTTTAGCTATACCCAAAGTGCGAACTGTGTCAATTGCGGACACATCGGTCGACGACCCAGCCCCTGACCTCCGCGCTTCCTCGTAGGCTCCTTTTGGCGGTGCTTATCTTCGTGGGTGAAGAGAGATTAATTTATTGAAAGGAGAGCGACACGGCAAATGATAGTTCGCCGGGAATGAATGCTATTCGCGCGAACGTTTGCCCGCTGGTTAGATTGTATTGATCCCATCCCTTCGCACCTCCCATACTCGGCAGCACTCACCCTGCCACCCGTGCATCGAGTTCCACCTTCGCCAACACCGACGTACACGGCACTCGTCCGTTATTTACTCAATGAGCGCATTAACGATGGCCCGGGACGGCCACTTGCCAATTACGGTGAAGCGAGCACTTTGTTATTCCACCGTACGAACGAAGAGAATACCGACAGAGCGTCTACTGTCGAAATGAGGCCAAACTTGCCCGATTGTTTTTTTTATCGCGCTCGATTAGCCGCGCGTGCTTTATCTATTTCGGCAATAACTTATTGCGCGTGAGTCGCAAATAGCTTGGATTCTGCGAGACTCGATCAGAGAGACCGACTCTTTCCGCTCGCGCAAACCTTCCGATGGCTCGTCGATAATTCAATTAATATCGCGTATCCAGGGCAGAATCGCGTAGACAGAGCCGCCGTAGTCGGTGCCGCGCGCGTGGGCAAAATCATACAAACGTAATATCCGATTTCGCGAGTTCGTTGCACCGCGATTGTACGCCAACCAACGATGCCCAGGTTCTCGCTGTCGGGAAGCTATTTCCGGACGAACTCATCGACGATAACTCGATTTTGTGTGAACGAAAGGATGAAAATGAAAACGTAAAATCAACCTGATAACACGCTACTGACTGGGCACAATGTGTACTCGATAGGATATCGATTTTTTTTGTTTGCGACATTCTTATCGCGAAGTGGATCCAGATTTTGCCGATGTATCCAAAGCTATATTCATTAGCTCTCGAAAACAAAAAAAAGGTTTTTTTTTTCAAGAATCGCCTCGTAAAAATTTTATTGAATTTACAACTTGTCTTTTTTGTTTCGCAGTGGATCAACGCCGATGAATGTCCTCGCGGAACTCGCCTGCGCCCGCGTCCCAACCGCCACGATTCCCGAGGCGAAATCACCGCGTGACAAAGCGTCGACGACGAAATCGCCGACGCGAGCAGCGCGTGACTCGAGCGTCGAGGAGCGAGACCGCGCGATCACGGGCAAAGATTCGGCGCCGAGGAAACCGAGAAATCCCATAAAGGAGCTGTTCGAGAGGAAGAAAGTGATCAACGACCGCAAGCAACACTGTCAGGAACGTTCGGAGGGCGAAGTCGTGCTGCAGGAGCTCAACGTTCAGAGGCGGAAGAAATCGAAGAAGCCGAAGCGACAGCAACAACAGCAACAGCAACAGCAGCAACAGCAGCAGCAGCAGCAGCAACATCAGGACTTCCCGCTGATCCGCAAGGGTCAACTAGGCGGAATGGTCGAGAGGAAGAAGAGACGCGACGGAACGGAAAGAAAAGCTATTTACGAGGACGCGTCTGGGCCCGAGCGAATCAAAGACGTCTATGACTTTGACGAGGAAGAGAGTCAGCCGGAAGCTGCGCCCGCGCTTTCGTACAGACTGAAGAACGACAAGAACTACGAAGTCATGAGCTGCGTGAGAACCAAGGACTTCGATATGACGGATCTCATGACGAAGACTATCGGCGAAACTCTGAAGAACGGCAAAGCCGGCGACGCACTGGGGCGAAGATTAGAGTCTATGATAAATCGAAAGTTTCAGGAGATGGAAACTTTCGCGCCGAAGACCAAGGGAGCTCTCAAGTCATTCCACATGGAGGAGAAGCAGCAACAACAGCAACAGCAACAGCAGCAACGGCAACAGCAGCAACAGGTGACGGGACCGATGGACGATTTCGTCGAGCGAAAGCAACGCGCGAGAAAACTCACCGAACAGTCGGCGGGTAAGCACGGAAGATCGAAAAGGCGAAGCAAAAATTCCAAGAAAAAATCTCGCAATGCTTGGTACGAGAACGACAGTTCCGACGAGTTTCGAACAGCCGCCAAGGCTGAGGACGTCGGCGTCGGAATCACGAAGAGTCAGCGCACGTGTTCGAAGGGCAAGCAGAATCTATTCGCCGAGCTCTCGACGTCATCCGAGAGCGAGTTCGAGGACGACGAGATCGCCTACGAGGCGAAGAGACGTCTTGCCCGTTTGAGTCAGAAGAAAATCATTGAGGAGCAACGTGAGAAGGAACATCGCGCGCGCGTCAGTCCCGAGCTTGCCGACAATTACCCGCAGGAGCAGGAGGAGCGCGGGATCGTCGACTGGATGGACGTGACATCGAAGACTGACAGCAAGAACGACCTGGAGCACAAGAAATCCGAGTCCGAGATGTCGGATCATCCGCTCGTGATTGACGAGAGAAAAACCGAGACCGACGAGCCGAGAAACAGCGACGACGACACCGAAACGCGGTACAATCCGAGCTTCGAGCTCGACGATCTCTACCGCGAAGACAGCTCGGTGGCTGACAGCGATCCCGAGGAAGACGCGAAGATCGAGACGGAACAACCACCACCACCCGAGGAGTCGAAGACTCGGCCAGAGGAGGAGGTCAAGGCGAACGAGAGGCTCGGGTACACCGAAGAGAAAGAGCTCATTCCACTCGAAGAGGCGCTGGATCTCCTGGACAACAACGAGGACTTGGCAAATATTTCGGATCGGTTGGGCGGCGTCGTCCGGCCCATCGAGACGCAGGATAATTGCGATAAAACGGTGAAGATTGCAAAGGAGGAAAGCCGCGAGAACGGCGAGGCTGAGAACGAGGCCGCTGAGGCTTCGATGCCAGACGAACCCGAGGAAGAGGCGCCCGAGCTCCCGGAAAAACTGTCGACCAACGAGAAACCCCCAAAGGAGTCCGAGAATCTGCCGCTCCACGTCTTCCTCAGCCGAAAGGTTCAGGAGTCGAAGAAGCGAAAGCAGCAGCAGCAGAAGAAGCTGCAGGAGGAGCAGGACAAGATGCTCATGGAATTTGCGCCGACCCGGCGACAGCGAAAGTGCGCGATCGGTAAGCAGGGTCTCCTTGCGGAGATCAGCAGCTCCGACGAGGAGTCCTACACGCACGAGACGTGCCGAAAACCGACGCCGGGCGTTGAGAAGGCCGAACACGAGAGACAGTCGAGAAAGCCGAAACGCGAGTCCAAGGAGAAGCGAAAGGAGCGATACCTGGAGAAGAAGCACGAGCAGATAATTGCGAAGGAGCAGAAAGCCATAGAGGAGGAGATTCATCGCGAACTCGAGAAGACGAAGGGCAGCAGCACTAAGTGCGACTCGGACTCGGACAAGAGCGAGATGAACACGTCGAAGGACGACTCGACGCTGTCGGACAGGTCGGAGCCGGAGGAGAACGAGGCACCGCGAACATTGGCTGTCGCGATCAAGAAAAAGCTTCCGCAGAAGGCGAAAAAAGTCAAGGACGACGGTGGCTGCGGCGAAGCGGAGAAAAAGGGCTCGGAAAATACCGACGAGGCACTCGACTCGAGCATCGCCGAGTGCAAAACCAACAACGGCGACGAGAGCCCCGACAACGGAAACGAGCAGCAGCAGCAGCAGCAGCAGCAGCAGCAGCAGAAGCAGCAGCAGCAGCAGCAGCAGCAGCAGCAGCAGCAGCAGAAGCAGCAGCAGCAGCAGCAGCAGCAGCAGCAGCAGGATTCCCCATCGAAGCCAAAGAGGCCGCCGAAGCCGCCGCAGAAGCCGAAGAAACCGGGGAAGACACCGGAAGCGAAGGCTCCACCGAGCGGCGCCCGGAAGGGCAAAATTTCCACGGCCGAGAAGACCAAGAGCAGACAGCCGACGTCCACCAGCAGCGCCAAAGAACCGAAGGAACGCAGAGCGTCGAGCGGGAAACGCGACTCCGACGACGAGGAGCTGAGGACGACGAAGTGCTGGAACAAGGTGGAGGAGGGCGTCGGTGTGGCGATCGGACGGAGAAAAAGGGCCGCGGCGAATCAGCTGTATTACTGGTCGAGCTCGAGCGACGACGACGAGCCGATACCCGCGGCGCCCGCGGTGGTCAAGGAGGAGGACGATCGCCAGGAGCAGCACGGCTGGATCGTCGGCGACTCGCACAAGCGGATGATAACGATGCTCGCGATGGAGAAGCAGCTGAAGGAGAAACGACGGAGAAGCGAGGACGAGTTCGAGCCCGGCAAGGCGAAAAACAAGAAACACCGCAACAGCACCTCTTGATACGTGTTTCACGATTAGGCCAAGTTTTAGTGATTAACGGGAAAAACCGAAAATTACTTATGTTTCGCGTCTCGCGCCGTCTCTCCGTTAGAAATAATTATGCAGTAATTGGCAATGGATTTTTTCGTTCGCGCCGACGAAAGTCGGCAATATTTTTTTCTTACTCCGTTACGCTATCGCATAAGTCGGCATTTCATGTTGCTTTGTGGTGTTTTACCTGTTTACGTTTATGTTGTTTGTGTACTGTGCGGTAAATCGACGATAGACTAAACCGACAGTGAACCGATTTACTGCCACGTGAACGTCGTGTGTGTTTTCGCGGTCGTCGAACAGATTTAACCAGGGCTAATTGTCGCCACCCAGCCCGATGAATGTAGAACGGGGACAGGGCGTATGAATAATATTAATATATTAATTATCGTTTAGACCCGAATGTAAAACCGCGAGATAATCGAATCGTAGCGACGGAGTAAATGCACTTTTAGACAATACAGGACAACTCGCTGAAGTTTAGTTGATTAGGAGGAGGAGGAGGGGGAGGGGCAATTTCGACGAGAACGGAAACTGAGGGGATGATTGAATCAACGCGGACACCGACGAACCATCTTGATTGACGACGTCGCGAAAACCTAGGGGTCCAATCAACTTGCGCTTTCGCCAGCTTCTCGTGACTCTGACATATCGTAGGATCGACAGGTATCGACAGGTTGTTCAGCAAAATACAAAACAAAACAAGAACGTACGAAAAAAAAAGAAAAAAAAATCTGTAGAACACGTTTAGCCCGTCGTAGTGAGAGGTAAACTGAGTTGATGTGGACCGTTCGCAGTCGGCGTATCCGTGAGATTTTTACGTTCAAGCGTGACGATTGAGTTCGAACTCTTTTAGATCTCATGTGCAGTGGCGCAAGGGCCACGAGTAAAATGCTTATTAATTGTTATGCAATTAAAACAAACAAAAAAAAAGAAAATAAATCGATGAACGTTTCTTTTCGTGAGCCTCGCGGGTGCACGTAGTTTAAGAATGCAGGTTTTCATATTGAATATATTAGGACTAAGAGGAAGAAAAATAAATAAATGAAAAATAAAAAATAAAGCGTTATATATGTATAACATAAGATGAATGATAATAAACTCTATTGTAAAGGTACTGCCATAATCATATATTATACGAAAGCCTACGATGATAGTTAATAAAAAAATAATATTAACGATAAAAATAATAATAACAACATTATTATTCCTGTAAAGTTACAACGTTAGCACAAAAAAAATCAACTAGGTACATCCAATGTAAATAGAGCATATTTTCAATGTGTCTGGAAAAGTATGTTTTGTAATATAAGCATTGCAAATGAAAATAAAATAATTAATGAATTATGACGAGTTTTTGTGATTAACAACGGAGAGTCAATGATTGAGAGATTTTTTTTTTAGAGTTGTAGATAACGGCAACAATGCGACTCGCGGCTCGTGATCCTTCAGCTCCGGCAGCCGCAGCCGCAATGATCATGACGCGATTCGTGCAGAGCGAGAGTTCGGTCGCGAGTCGCTACGGTGGCAGCACCGTCGGCTGCATTTTAGATATATGATCCGGACAGGGGATAGTGAAACACGGTGATGCGTCGATTCACAATAACATTTTCGATTTATTCATCTTGTACAACGCAACTTTGATAATTTATGAACGAGGCACGAGGTGACGATGCGAAGCTGGAAGACGTCATAGCTCTAGTGGTCCGGTCGGTCGCTTCCGTCTTCTTAAACCATAAGTCTTGAATTAGGAACTTTTTTGGTGATTTTTGGAACGCCTGACTAGAGCGCCAAGTTGTTGCTGCGGCGGAATCGCGCAAAGTGGCAAAGCCGTCACAGCATCGAGCGACCCGACAAACCGACCGCCAGTCCCACATTGCTTCCCGGCCAGATTACGTTTGTTGCTCTGTGACCACCGAGATTGTAATTTAACAAAATAATGAACGCCGTACAGAATTTTGCGCCTTCGAGCGTCGGGATGACGACAGATTCCATGTCCCCGGACTGGTTGTCCTCCGAGCACAGCACAGGTGTAAGTAAATTCGCGAAAAATCCTACAACAAAAAAGCCGATGTCATTCGGTGTTTATATAGGTTAGAATGACACTGCAATCTTTCGTCTTTGGTGCATCGCTCTTCTTCGTCTATTAAACAAACGATCTGTTCGAGAGTCGTTTCAAATTGATGAATTTTTTTTTTTACTCAAAATATATTACGAAAAGTCGGAATCCGAGACGAATTTTTCGAAATTGTGACATAACCGGTTTCGAAAAATGTCTAATTGCATGACAGATATGTATGAATGGCCCATATCATTTTCAGTTTTTCCCTATTTGTTTTGCAGACCTCAATCATGGCCTGTGAGTTTGAAGGTGGAGTCGTAATCGGAGCTGACTCTCGTTCTACTACAGGGTGAGTTACCTTAGCTCGAGACCAAAATGTCGATAGTGAACTCTTTAATGGAATCGAGAAAAATACACTGTTTTTTTTTTGCAGAGCTTATGTGAGCAACCGTATCGCAGACAAACTTACAAGAGTCACAGACAATATTTACTGCTGCCGTTCGGGTTCGGCAGCTGACACTCAGGCTATCGCAGAGATCGTCACCTACCATCTGGGTTTCCATCAGTAAGCAAAAGATGTTGCTGTAGATTTAGATCCGGTCGAAGTGCATGTAGAAACTTATTAGAAACAATTAGAGATAGAAACTTATTAGAAACAGAAAGAGATTAACCTTTAAATAATTAGGCCTTTAAATAATTAATTTTGTATTTCAGAATGGAACTGGGCACTCAGCCCCTCGTGGAAACCGCGGCCAACGTGTTTCGCGAGATGTGCTACAACTACCGCGATTCCCTGATGGCCGGTATTCTCGTCGCCGGTTGGGATGAGCGCAAGGGCGGACAGGTGTACAGCATCCCCTTGGGAGGAATGTGCGTTCGTCAGCCAATCGCGATCGGCGGCTCTGGCTCGAGCTACGTTTACGGCTACGTCGACGCCAACTACAAGCCCAACATGACGAAGGATCAGTGCGTCGATCTCGTATCCAACAGTGAGTTTCTGCTGTCTGCATATCAGTCTGAACTTACCTTTTTTTTGCTAATAATGCAGAATCGTAACTGCCGATCAACGAAGGCGATGTGATGCTCGGTCGGTAACGAAAACTGTAATCCAAGCTTCTCGCTTGGTACGAAAACTGAGACTGTCGATCTTTTGACAGCTCTACTGAGTGAGGTTTGCGTCTTTTATCCGACTTCGAGTCAAACTTTATTCTAGACATCAAAGACAATTCTCTCATAACTTTATAAATGCAAATATCATTAAATACGGTTTTGGACGATTATTCAATTAAATTATTATTATTTTTTCACAGCTCTGGCCCTCGCAATGGCTCGAGATGGCAGCAGCGGTGGAGTCATTCGTCTGGGAGTTATCACGGACAAGGGCATCGAGCGGAAGGTCATACTCGGCAACGAACTGCCAACCTTCTACGAGGGCTAAAAAACCTCTCGCCTTTATATTAACAAATAACTTAACAGAAAAAAACATACAAAATACATAAGAGTACCGTGATTATGTGAATATACTTCACTGAATTGTTTCGCATTTCGTAAAATAAAAACGATAAAAACAATCCACGTTGCTTCGGAATTATTCGACCGTCGGCGAAGATTAAGGGCTAGCCCCTTAATCTTCGCTGCGCGGTAATTCTCGACGGTGAAGTGCGCGGAGCAGGCGGACACAAACCATTAGTCTCCGATTACGGTGTCGCGCGTTCGCGGGTGGAGTTCAAGGTCGCCGTTAATGTCGTCGCGTTCGCGGGACCAATAAAGAGACGCCCAGTCCAGACGGAACTCCAAGTCGCGAACAAACGACATCCGTGACACGCGGAATCCACGACCTTTCAGGCGTCAGCTCGGAGCCCTTTCAGAGTCCATCGCTTCGACGCGATGTTCGGTCCGCGTGTAGCACAACCGAATAAGTGCGTTATGTCCGCGTTGTCCCTCTAAATTTAGGCCGCATTATTCACTTGACGCTCGCGCTCGGTCATTCTACCGTTACGTATCGCCGTGGTAGTTATACCTATTGTCGGTTTAACGAGAAAATCGTCGCCGTGATACGGGGGCTGCGCGCGGGCTGCTGCGACAACCGCGAGATTGCTTATGGCTCATTTCGTCGACGGGCTCTGCGTGACACGCATTCTGCGTCTCGTTTCACCCATCCGCGGGTGCGTCGGTATTTATTGTTATTTCTTCCTTAAGACGCTTCTCGCGCTATAAACAGACCGCCCGAGTTAAAACATCGTTTGATACTTTTTATTTGCACTGATTTACAGTGGCACTCAATTTTCGTATAACATTTTGATGTAGCGCAAAAATTCGCAAATATCGCAAAGTGACTGTGAATGTTTTGAGGAAGAAGGAAAAAAAATGTTAAACTCGACGAAGAAGAAACAAGTGTCCGTCGCTGTTCAAATGGCAATTGGATATTTGTGAGCTGAAAGTGAGAATTTGCAAATTCTTTTTCAGACGACGGAACCTCGCGTGACTCTTAGGTCTCTGAAGCAACCGTTTCGTGTCACGAAGGGTCAATCTGACGTAGTTAGTGGAATTTGTGTGAGAACATCATCGGCGATTATCCTCGAACCGCCAGGAAACTTCTCGTTAATACCGGACGAGAAGAGTCGCGAGGCTCGCGCAAAAGAAAATCGCCGAGTTGCCCGGAGTTGCGCGTTGTCAGTCTTCGCTCCGGCCGAGCCGAAATTCCGTTCTGCAAGAAGATGACGTCCGAGGGGACCTTGGATATCCGCGCCAACTCCGTCCAGGGGATGATGACCGTGGACGAACTCAGCAAATCAATGCAGAGTTTCGGTATAGCCGATTACTCGGTTTTCACGCTGATGCTGTTGTCGTGCGGCGCCATCGGCGTCTACTTCGGCTTCGTCAAGAAGTCGTCGGGCGAGGACGAGTATCTCGTCGGCGGAAGAAACATGAAGACCCTGCCGATCAGTCTCAGCCTCATCGCCAGTTTCATCTCCGGGATTTCCTTGCTCGGGACACCAACCGAGATTTACGTGCACGGCACGAGTTACCTGTTCATCGGACTGGGCGTCGTCCTCGTTGGTGTCGTCATGTCCCGCGTTTATCTGCCGGTGTTTCACGAGCTTCGACTCACCAGCACCTACGAGTATCTCGAGATGCGATTCGATAAAAAAGTCCGGATACTCGGGTCGGCGCTCTTTGGATTCGGCATCGTGAGTCTGTTACTTACAGTCCAAAATATAATGGCGTTTATGAAAATTATTGCAACATTCATTACGATACAACTACATGTGTAAAATTATAATCATACTTGCAGATGCTTTGGCTTCCAATTGTGATTTACGTTCCAGCCCTGGCTTTCAATCAAGGTATTTGCGATCGTCGTCAATTGTACCGGAAATTATTGCAATATATATCGTATCATCTTCCTTTTCATTTCAGTGACTGGAATCAATATCCACGTCATAACGCCCTTCGTGTGCATCATCTGCATTTTCTACACTTGTGTGGTAGGTCAATTTTTCTGTGACAACCATAAAATTGTGACCCCTTCTTTTTGAAGTTATGTATTACACGAAAAACGTTTTTTGCCAAAGGGAGGATTGAAAGCTGTAGTGTGGACTGACTTCGTCCAGGCGTTCGTGATGTTCGGTGCCATGCTGCTTATCATCATCAAGGGCACAATTGATCTCGGTGGTCTCGACGTGGTTATTCGACGAAATCGCGATTCCGGAAGGCTCGATCTACCCCTGTACTTATCGTTTCATTGCATGCAATACACGTAGTGATACGTGGAGTATGAGTCGTAGAGTCAATACTATTGTTTAACGCTTGTCAAATAGTACTGATTGGCATCTGTCGACGAGACACACGCTATGGGCGCTGGTGATAGGCGGATTCGTTCACTGGTTGCAAATTTCGGCGATCAATCAGAACATGCTTCAACGTTACATGGCACTGCCGACCTTGAAAGCAGCCAGAAGGTACGTGACCCGATCCGGGTTTTCCGACGTGGCGTAGCAGTGGCTGCTGCTGCTTCGATTTCTTCGTCGAAGGTCGAATGTTTTGCTCAGACCAATTCATTCCAGGGCACTTTGGGGGTTTATCTTCGGTGCGCTGAGCCTCGTGGGAATCTGCGGATACGCTGGGATGCTCATTTACGCCTGGTACCACACTTGCGATCCTCTGACGACCAAGGTAACCGACCTGAAGAATATTTTTCGATTTTCACTGGTGATGAAAAAATGTTAACGTTATTTTTTTTTTATTTTCAAAATTTTAGTTGGCCGGAGCTAAGGACCAGTTGCTGCCTCTCCTGGTGATGGATATTCTCGGCGATTTTCCGGGACTTCCGGGTCTCTTCGTCGCTGGAGTTTTCAGTGCAGCGCTCAGGTACAGCCTCGTATAGCTTCGAGTCACCTCGAGTCACGAATTCGGAGATTTACGTTGTGAAATAGTAAATACAATCGCAATTTAGTTCTCTGTCGACTGGACTCAATTCCATGGCTGCTGTCGTGATGGAAGACTTCATAAAACCCTTCAGGAAAACTCCCTTCACTACCAGAACCGCCGATGTACTTATGAAGCTCACAGTCGTGATACTGGGTGCTGTCTGCGTTGCCCTCGTCTTCGTCGTTGAAAAAGCCGGTTCCCACGTTCTTCAGGTGGGTTATTCCAAATATTTGGATCTGTGTACAAACCATTTTTGTTTGCTTTAAGTTACTGTTTAAGTTACCATTTTCTTTCTTTCTTCTTTTTAGTTATCGATAAGTCTAAGCGCCATAAACAGTGGTCCGTCCCTCGGCATCTTCAGCATAGGAATTCTTCTTCCCTGGATCGACGCGACGGTATAGTCTGCAATTAATTTATCCTTTACATGCACAATATTTTTACACAATAACTTATCTTCAGAGTGCGCTTATCGGTGGACTCAGCGGCTTGGGTTTCATGTCCTGGATAACCGTATCAGCACAGTCTGCAATCGCCACCGGTGCAATGAGGTGAGTTCCTATAAACCTTTAGTTAGGAAACAAAAATGAATTCGTCTTGTGACCAACGGTTTTTGCAGATTTGAAGAAAAACCTGTGACCACCGAGGGTTGTACCTA
The DNA here is from genome assembly GCA_964034905.1 of Itoplectis maculator. Lineage (NCBI taxonomy): Eukaryota > Metazoa > Arthropoda > Insecta > Hymenoptera > Ichneumonidae > Itoplectis > Itoplectis maculator. The sequence continues at coordinate 6,747,060 of OZ035854.1, read as the reverse complement.
CTGGTTCCAACAAGCGGAAAGCATGCTGTTCCTGATTCCTCCTGAGCCTGCGGTAAACGGCACCGAATCCGAACCTTTGGGGTAATTTTTATCAAACCTTGATTCAATGTTTTTTGCACGATGACGTCGGATTTTTTATCACGTTACATCGTAATTTTTCAGTGAGTCATGGGCTCTTTATCGTTTGAGTTATCTGTGGTACACGGTGGCTGGAGCCATAGTCACGATGAGCGTCGGTCTCTTCGTCAGTGTGTTCACACCGGCGAGAATCGAGAAATTGGATCCGATGCTGGTTGCCCCTTTTCTCCGAAAATACTTGAAGAATTCGAACGCCACTGAACTCTGCGTGATCCAGGTGAAGATCTACCCAACCAACATAAATTACTTATGATGCTTCTCTGAAACTTGTCAGAATCATTATTTTCTCCCTGTTCTTCCTGCAGATTCCAACGCAAAGCGTTGATGAAATAACGACGGCCGAAGATCCGAAAGCCCAAAAATAATGTCGACAAAACCTGCAAGTCAAAGGAATAAAGTATCGAATGTGGTGTTTTTTTCTTCTTTTATTTCTTATTGAATACATTACGCTTTATTCTTCACATTCACATGGCGAATTATCACATGTACCTAAATTATATATATTATGTATATTGTGATGAGGCGCGAGTACGCGCGCGCATCAGCGTGCTGGCCGCGAACTGCTCGAGCGTCGAAGCCGAGAAATAGCGCCGTCGCCGAACCGCTTGTCACCGGTTAAATTAGGAGAGTAATGTATGACTGTGAAGAGAGTATTGTGATTTACGGCGAAACGTCGCGACGGCCAGGCTCGACGCGAACGCGGAAACAGGACAGAAGGAGGGATGAGAAGTAGCCAGGTCACGCGAGGATCTACGAGCTAATCGATGGTTGTGTGGATCAGAACGTTGATCGCCGAGCGTCCAGCTCGGTGGACTTAGCAAAAATGTAAGGATTACTGCTTTGGCGAGTACCGGGTCAAACAGAGTATGCGCGCGTCGACTTGCCGTTGGCTCGCGAGAAGTACCCGAGGTCATGCTCGGAAATTCACCCTCGGAAAATCTTATCCCAGGGAAGTCCGTCGCGCGGTTCGCGACGAGGATACGTGGACCGAGTGATAAAAGAGTACGCGTACATCGCTGTTTCGCGTAGAGATTTCGCGATAGGAGTTCCGTGAACCGCGTTCGGTTCAGTCGTCGTTGGAAAATTATCGCTCCACCGTAGAGGATAGGACCGCGCGCGTCGAGTGGTCGAGCTACGAGGTTGAGCGGACGAAGAAGTCGCGCTCGAACCTCCGCTGCTGCGGTATAAGATCGTTCAAAGTGTTGACTCGACGACAAGTTATGTATGGGACCCGAATGTGTAAATAAATACGAACTATTACTTTTTGTTGGAAAATGAAACATGTATGCCGAACTCCGATTATATCGTCGCGTCCCCGGACTACCCTCTCCAGCGAGCCAGCAAAGTAAATGGCAAGGAGTGGACAGGATTACGCTCCTGGCAATCGTGGCTGACCAAGATTGCCTGGCGCCCAGCGGCAAAAACGCGCAAGTTGATGGTGAGGGGAAATCGGGGCGTCATGATATCTGGGCGGGGTGGATCGTCGTCGAGTCGCCGAAATTCTCGGCGTACGAGCCCGTCACAATACATATAGAGTTGTACAAGGGGCATAAATGGTGCAGTGCTTCGCGTATTAAACATTAGTTAATTAACGACATAAGTAATACCTAGATATTTAACATTGAAAAAAATGATACGCTAAGTGCCCACATCAACGTTGCCACTTTGTTGTTGTAAACAATTGACATTATCGGCTGACGGTCGATGGAAGCTTATTTTTGTTGTTGTTGTTTTCCGCTTTCAAACTTTGTTTGCGTCATTATAAATATCAAGTGCATCTTTAGGGCTATAAAGATAGAGTGATGGTGTTGGTGTTGATCTTAATATGTTACATGGATAAGAATACTTGAGTTTTTAATTCGACGATTCTCTTAAAGATTAATTAAAAATCGCCATCACCGCTATGGATCGTGCACGTGCCTCGGCTGGATTGAGCTAGGAGGGAGAACCCAGGCCCTCCACGTTGGAGATTCAATTGATGAGTCTTTTAACACTTAAGGCAATGTGATCGTAGCTGGTTTTTCTTTTTTTTTTGTCTTTTATACAAAAACATACTAGAATGAAAATAAAGCTATCAGCAATACTATTAAGTATATGTGGACGGCACGATCCATTTATCACGCGGGATTACGAATTTATTCTCCGTGCGCGAGGACAGAGATAGAAGGGAATATGAAGAGATGCGGTCGAAAACTCGACTAAATTTAATTGTGCCTCGGTCAACGAGGCAGCCTCCATTTTCTTTGCACTGCCAAATACCGGCACATTCCGTGTAATAAGTCTAGCTAAAAAATGCACAATTCTAGACTTAATGAAAATATCTAAGTTGAATGCGAAATCAACTGCAAGCTTTCGGCTGATTTAAGAAGAAATATGGATAGATTGCCGATTTCGCGAATTTCCTTCACTTTTTGTTTTCTAGTGAGTGTGCAAGGGTGCTCGACACTACGCAATCCATCGACAGCGAGAGACACAAAGTTACAGGGCACCGAATAACTCATATCGCTGAGTATTAAGGACATAATTATCACGACCACCTGTCACTATTTACTTATTATAATTCAAAACTTAGCTTTCCTATTTTCCTATCTCAAAGTGTGTGTATTAAAGTTTTTTAAGTCTGTATAAAAATAAAAGTAACGCGTCGGAATGTAATCCCTGTTGCAAGCGCACGCTGCTTGCAAATAAAAAATAAAAAATGTATAAAATATAAATAGTCGTACAAACGGCCTGAATGGTAGAAGGACATAATTAGAAGTTCCGGAGCCTCGAGTATTAAACATTGGTCAATACAAAAATGTACTGAGTCACATGTACATTGACGCTATCGTTCGTCGCGGCAAAAAAAAAGACTTTCCTCACGATAAAAGTTTTTTTTCAACTTTTCATTTGCATCGTTGTAAAGACTTAGAGTGTTAGAGCTGATCGTATTACATTGCACGAGAATACCCGATTTTCTAACCGACGAGTCTTAGACGGTAATTAAAAACCGCCCAGCACCAATCTGGATCATGCGAGTGTCCCGGCTGTATTGCGCTCGGAGGAAAAATCCTCCACACTATCAGATTCAATGTACAGTCTAAACGACCCCTGCAACGGAGGACGGAACTGACGAATATTCGCACTTAAGGCAATGTGATCATAGCTGGTGGCTGGGTGTCTTTTCTTTCTTCGCAATTGTACAAAATCACAACGGAATCAAAATAAATCGGCCGTCAATGATATTGCGGGCGTTAAATGCGGACTTCACGAGACGTTATGCGTACTCAAATGTACAGAGATAGGAGGATACAAGAGAAGCGCGTTTCTGCCGAAAGCTCGTCGGTTTTCACAGCGAAAAAAGCCGACCTTATTTAGTGTATGTCCCTCTTAGTAGCCGATCCTCTTGCGCGGAAATGAAATATATTTCATTGACGATTGGCGCTCTGGTTATTAAAAGTCTAGTTGCATAAAAATAGCAACCCTAGACTGTATCGCGATTCAATTTCCACTCGTTTGTTTAACGCGCAAAATCGATTCAGAGCTTTCGGCTGACTAACGTAAAATATATACGGAACAAATTCCCCGATCTCGCGAATACTTTGACTTCGACGAGCGAGTGTGCAATAAGGTGCTGAACACTACGCATCTTATTCATCAACAAGTAAGGGGCAAAGCAAAGTGACAGGGCGTGTTACAACGACGTCTACCACCAAGTAAATCACATCGCGGAGTATTGAGTCATAATAATTATCGAAAATATCAATTATAGTTTTATCAACACTTCTGTTTCAAAATGTGTATGTAAATTTGTTTAAGCCTCTATAAAAATTAAATAGCGCATATAAACGTAAACCCTGTTGCAAGCTCGTGTGGGTGGCATTTGAACAAAAATGAATGCATAAAATGATCATGTCTATATAAGAATATATATGTAGTATACGATATTTACGGGGCAATGGAAAGATATCGAGTGTCAAGTACAAAGTGTCGAGTCGATCTGACGTCGCAGGTGGATCCACATCGAGATTCGCAATGCAACATCGCGATTAGATTTACAATAGTATATTCTTCGAAATATAGTATATCACCGGTACAACTGTAAATACTAGAGTGGGAAAAGTATATTTCTCAATTATCAACGTGTCTGTGACGCGCGAGCATAAACTTCTATCACTTACATACGGGATTTTTCGTGAATATCTTGTAAAGAAAAAAAATACGGTTTTTGCGATCCACGACGTAGACGATATTTTTCCATCGTTTGTCCTATCTTCCGAATTTAATACAGATCCTCGTTTACCACAGATTCGCGATTCTCGCAATTTCTACTGCGTTTCAACTGAGTGCAATGCAAGGTAAGTGACGATCAATTAACTAAACGTGCGTCAACTGCGAGATCTCGATGACAACTCGTCAACGCGACAGAGTGATCGGACATTAATCTACGTATGTGGTATAAAAATATGTTTTTTTTTTTCTTTTCTTTACGGCTGGCGGGAGGATTTGCAGTCGAATTCTCGTCGAGAAATCTATTGTTACAATATATTTATATAAATATATCCCGATCGATTCGTAGGAACATGAAGTGTTGAGTGAAACGATCATCCGTAGTTGGTCGGCGTTTTGTCATCGACGTCTCGTTTCCGTGAGTCATTTTAAAAGGAACCAGCGACGATTCTCATCAATAAGCGTCGAAAATCACAGGACGCCGTAACGCAGCGATAAAAATAAAATTAGTTTGCCCCCTGAATGAATTTTTTTAATAGGCAGATCGATGGAAAATTAATAATCGGTATAAGCACTTAGGAAACTGTATCTATTGGACCCGTCGTTTTATCATTGAACGTGCAAACACGAGAGTAATAAATATGTATATACGCCTTATAGAAAATTATATCTTAAGCTATATATTTCGATGATAAGGTACACATGAATAGTACCGTTTCGCCCAACTTCCCGCTATCTTTCGTTTCCAACGAAAAGAGTTTTGGCGCTCGTACACTATTTGCCCAGTACTAAATTTTCCCAATCGTTTCCGACAAAGTTTAAGCCATCAGTGCAGCAGCAGCGGCGAATAATTTCCATCACCGTGTGCGTACTTAATCTAAAAACGATACAAAATATTTAGCACTTGACGAATGCGAGTCGTTCCAGTCTCTTCAAGCGGTCAATGGCTTCTCGGACTTTTCGCGATCTGACGTGCAATTGACTCTGACGCAATTGACGAGGCACAGACTCTCTTATACGAGAGTTGACTGTACGTTCAAATGCAGCGAAGAGAAAAAACCGTCGAGCTGTCGTTAGACGCCGAGAACGTTTGTCATTTGAGAGGAACAAACCGAAAAACTTGCGGGTCATAAAAAAGGAAGCTTCGAAAAATTACTTTTATCGAAGTAGTAAATGGGGGTTGAGCGTTACGACGTGAATTATCATTTTCCGCGTTGCTCGCGTATTTTTTTTTATCTTGACACAGTGTCGTTTTTACACACAAAAAGCGAAGTGTTCCGACGTCCCGCGAAGCGTCGAAGATCCATTCACTTAAATCGCTTGCGTGCGTGCTTATCCCGCAGTAACATTTGTCTCTTAACTATAATTTGTGCTGTCTCTCTCTTGTTTAAATATACATAGATTTACGGTGTAAAGCGAACAACCAAACGGGACACAGCTGACGACACGTTCTGTCTTCAATACGCGGGGGGGTTTTCACCGCTGAAGCCTCAACGGCCGCTGGATGGCGCGGATTAACTTCTGAGAAAGATGTCCTGCCTTCGCCGGAGCGAGCAGCGGTTGCTCCGGCTAAATCCAACTGTGTCTAGTGCGCGTCGCACTGTTCTCGATTGTTGCACTGTTTTTTTGTTCTCTCCCTCTCTCTTTCACCGCCTCCTCTCGCGCAAATGCACCGCCGTCAACGACAAATGCATTGCAATTAAATGTCGAACTTTGTTCTTTTCAATCACGATAAGAAAAAGGTAGTGAAACCCAAAAAAAAAACGTTCATTCAAATGTCGGTTGTTACAGTGGTTCATCGGTAAACTCGGCCAGCCGAGAGTGTTTCAGATGCAATGGATATAGCAAAATCGACAGCGTGTGTGCACGCAGATCGAATTCGTGTTACTCTCACGCACCTTCACGGCGAGGGCAGCGGTGCGTTCTCCTCGTACATGATCGACATCATGCTGTCGTATCTCTGTCGTTTGGGCTGCAACGAGACAAAGTATTCCCCTTCGTTCGTATCTTTCGGTTAGCACAAGCAGTCGAGCAACAAACGAGAAACATCATGTCTCCCTCCGTGCCGCTTGCTTAACATTTTCATATCGCGCATTATCTCTTGTCTCCGTCGCATCCTGTAACGTTGCGACCACACCTTCTTCTACCGAGAATACAACACACTCATAATTAATAAACGACGTTTCTACTTCGTTCCTCTTGCTCATTTCGGTTTCGTTCGTCTAAGCGAATCGCGCGCATTGGGCTTCCAATTCGCCGGGATTTAAATGCGCGCTGCGTGACGAGTTTTTTTTCGGCTTTGCCAGGCCATTCGGAAGGGATCGATGGGTTTGTACAAGTGACACGATCGAAAGGATTCATGACGGATTCTCGGCTGTTTGCAAACTCGTCATTTGAGGACCGTGGGACTATTGAATTCGGTGAGATCGAGATTCTTCGATATTGTACTCTACATGAAATAGAATAGAACTTTGCAAATCTTGGAGGGGAGGAAAAGACAGTTAACTTTTTTCGACCGATTTTCGTTACTAAGCAGGTAATTCGGGAATAAGTTCGATATTCTCGTCGTTCGATAGTTCCACGGGCGCTCGAGATGATCGATAAAATCGGTAAATGCTGTTAACCGGGTTTTGTTCACGGTTCGATGAGGGCCGACGAGGGACCTCGACGATTTCTCACCTCAGGCATAATTTTAAGCGGATCGCCGGTGCAACTTCCGTTCTTGCTGTCGCTCGAGCTGATGCCGTCGACGAGCAGGAATTTCGGGTCGCTGCCACCGATTCCCATGTCGGCGTAGAGCTGAGCCAATTGATCATTGACCATTTGGGGCTGATTGAAAGTCTTCAGGACTTTGAGGTCTGCTTCGAGAACCTCGTTGAGGGGCTTCGGTTTAATTTGGTACTGATAGATCAGTTCGTTGGTTATCTTGACGCCATCTTGCCACGGCGGATCTTGTCGAAGTGAGTCGCGCTGCTCCTTCTCGATCTTCGCGGGTTTCCACAACGACTTCTGGAAATTATATAAATTGGCGTTTATAAAAACTGCGATGCTACATTCGGGTGACGTCGTAGTCGGAGGGAGAAGAGAAACGCAAAGAAACAAGTTTTTCTTCATTACCTTCGACACTTTCGCGTTTTGATTCGGAATACAACTGCTGTCGCTGCTCGTGTTTAAGAAGCTACCATAGAAGCTCGAGTCACTGGTGTCCTCGAGACTCGACTCGAACTGACTGTTCGTGCTGTTTTCGCGTTTTGTGTTCGGCACCACACTGGAGCAGCCGCCATCGATACTTACACAGGACGAGAAATGTTGGCCCGGCGACAAGAGCTTTAGAAAATAATGCTTTGTCGTTATTACAAATTCGCTTTTTATTTTTTGTATTCCGAATGTCGAATCACCGTTGCGAAACTCACTTTTTTCGAAGATTCGGACATAGCCATAGTGCTACCAGGCTCGGCCTTTACGCTCGTAGCCTGTGACGGTGGACACTTTCGATCGTTGGTATTATCTTGCTGATTGATACCGAAATTCGGCTGCAATAGTTCCCTGTGAATCGGCGCGGATGCCGGAGTCACGAACGGTCTGTACATGTTCAGGGCCGAGGTGGGCGCGCAAACCAGTGGTGGATAAATGACAGTTGCCATTGGCGCTGTTGCGTAAGAAACTGAAGATAAATACACTGTATTCTAATGTGAACGGAAAAATCTGTGCGTCAAAATGAAGAAAGAACCCAACGTCAAGTTCGTTGTATTAAAAAAAAGTAATAAAAATAATTAAAATAAAAATAAACAGAAAAAATAAGCGAAATGAAATAAATACCACAAGGATTCTGCTGATACTGATTCGAGACAGGTTGAGCCATCGAATTCATGACATCGTCGCGCATTTGCGGCACCAGAAAATAATACACCGGTATCATCGAGGGTAACGCCGGGCATCTCGATGCCTCTTGCATTCCCGAGCTAAGAGAAAAATCGTGAAAATTAAATGATCGTGCACAAGCAACGAGATTCGAATGAAGTTGAAAAAAACGCATTTTTTGGCAAACAATTCCTACTTTTGCGCAGCCATGCAGAAGTGAGATGGCGGTTGAGTCGCCACGCCGACTGCAACCGAGGGCCAAATACTGGCATTGGCTCTGTCGGTTGCCATGCCCGATTGGTAATCGTCGACGCTCATCGCGTTTAACGGAGCATTTACGTGGGGTGGAATCGGCGCGGCGTTGCATGTTCTCGCGTTCTCGTCGTACTTGAAAACCTGCAAAAAAAATCAGATTATGATATTCAAACTATTTCTTTAACTTTAATTTTTCAACGTTTCAAACGTAGCGCATTAGTTCTTAATTAATAGTGGCTAATTTGGGCACTGAAAGGACACACGGAAGCTTTGACGTACTTTGGAGCGTTTTCCTTCGGGACTCCGGCTGCCGCATCTCTTGTTAGCTCGATTCTTCTTATGACCCTTGCCTTTCTCGCTGGACTTCTTCGTTGCGCCCTTCTGCCTCGAGTCGTTCAGAGCTTTGTTATTTTTTATGGTGCATCTGCGCTCCTTGTGTTGCTGCGCCATCAGCTTCTCCATGTCCATGTTGTGCTTGTTCAACAGCGACGCAGTGAGGGTCGGCAGCTTAAAGCTCTCAGGCTGCATTGTGTTGGTGCTACGCGCGTTGTCGCTGTCGTCGCGGCTCTCGTAGCTCGTGCGATTGTTCGAGCCGCTGCTGAGATTCTCGCCGCTGCCGCTCCCGCCGCTGCCATTCGGCGTCGTGTCTTTCGTGTCTGAAATTAAAATGTATGTCACATTTTAAACATGAAGAAGTGGCATAATAAAAAATCTGGTATTACTCCAGAATGGAAAGGGTACACTTAAAAGAAAAAAAATGTTCACCAGTCAGATTTGGGCTTGATTTTTCATTGTCCTCGTTGCTAGGACCGTTTGAGTTGATGTTATCATCGTTGCTCGGCCCGCTCGAATTAATATTGTCCTCGTCGCTTCCGTACCCCGCGACGAGCGGTTTGCTCTTGAAGAAACGCTCGATTTTCTCGTTGTAATTGAGCTGATTGTAGCTCGGCGGTGTCTCGGTCGACGACTTGCTGTCGCAATACTCGTGATGCGGCGATATTGCGCCGAGCATCACGCCGTCGGGCTCCTGCAACAAGGGATTTTGTGATCCCTTCACAAGTATATTGTAGCGACTTATAAGTACCGTAGTGTCGCACAACGGTTGCCAATACTACGCTCAGACAATGTTTGCTCTGTGTTTTATTTCTCATTTCTGTAATGTACATTGGACTGCGTGCGGGTTAGACAATTCGTTAGTCTCGCAATTTGTCTCTGTACAGATTATTCGATAAATAGACATGCCGTTTTTGCGCTACAAATATCTGCTGCATTAGTAGCTGGCAAATAATGCAAGAGCACTCATCATGCTATCTCTCTGCAAGAAATATATCTCTCTCCCTCTCTCTGTCTCTTGCCCTCAATACTTCCTTCATTTTTCCCACTACCCCTTCCCTCTGCCTTGCTACTTTCAAAACCTTGTAAGTGATGTATGACACATAAAACATATTTACACAATTTATCCATACGTCTACCTGTTGGCTCGTCTACAAAGTTTCACTCCCTCTCGTCGTCCATTGTACAGAGTCTACAATCGAGCTGTGCAAACACAATTGAAAAAAAAAACTCAATTATTCGAAACTGCACCGAGGAAGAGAACTTTTGCAACATCGGACGAGCAGAATTTTGTACTCCACTATGCCAGAATCGTGTGACAAATTGAATCACAAATTCGGACGATCATTGAAGCCCAATGTGAATGATTTGACCAAACAACGTCTCGATGGTTGGAAAGTGGTGCACTCAGAAAAAAGTCACCAGTGCAATCCAATTTCCAAGCTTCCAGGATTCTTGGGTGACGCGACCGAGATCGTCGTCGTCGTCGTTATCGTCGTCGTCGTCCAGTATCGATAATACCAGCGTGGAAATTCGTGTTAATTAATGAAAACGAAAGAAATTAAATTGATGGGACTTACCAACGGAGCTGCCTACAAGGTTTTGAAATGTGAATTATCCATCAGCTGAGCTAAATTACTCTCTCTGCCCCCTCCTCGTGCGCTCTCTCGTTAGACCCGGCGGATTGTTTCGTTAATCGGCCTCGCTCGATCACGCGCTAATTACGTTAACACGTTTATAATAGCGATGCTCGGTCACGTTGAAGCACACTAAACGTGTCGATAGTAGCTTCGCGAGAAACCGGACGGGCGCATTTTCAATCGTCCGGTCGGTTAATACCAAGCTGCAAAGTTTACTTCGTTATTTCTCGTTACTCACCTCATCCCCCTTGTGAAGCCCCCTTTTTTCTCAAACCTCTTTCTCTCCCTCTCTCTCGCTCTCTTTCTCTCACACTGCCTGACTTACTCACTTGGGATTAATTTACCTTCTTCAGACAATATTTACAGGGAGACCGTAGCCAATCGACCCCAGATATTCAAAAACGTTTTCTTTTTTATTAATCTGATTCGATTCTTTTATAACCAGAAACGAGTTTTTTAATAATCACAAAATAAATTTATCTCCGATGCGTCGATTATCTTCGGTTTTCCCCAAATAGAGGGTTTCGCTCGTGAGCAGCGAAATCTTTTCGCAACTTCAATAATTCCAATGATTATTCCAGCTTGATACGGAAATATAGCAGCAAGCAAAACTCTCGAAATCATCAGTATGAAAAGATTTCGAGTGCTCGTCAAACGACCGTGATTTAATTGAAAATCATCACCCCTCTATGCGTCTAATCTATCATGCTCTTCAGCGATGAATCGATGACTGTGACACCGTTTTATCACCGTTTCATCACGCCGACTCAATTTCATTGCAAAGCAAATATTTTCAATCGAACCTCGTTACATTTTTTTCCGGCATTTTGCAATGACGTTGGTCGGAATTTTTTAAGCCTCCGCATCGTTTGAAGCGCGGCTGATGTTAATTAAACATTGAAATACCTGCTACTCGATTTGCCTGAGAAGAAGCTTGGTTGTGTGCGTGAATAGGACGTTTCAGTAGATGAGGACGCTTGCAAACGCTTTTTGTACAAGAAAATATACAGCGAACTCTATTCTATAGTTGTAGTAGTTGTAGTTGTAGCTGTAGTAGTAGAAGTAGTGGTAGTTGTAGTAGTGATAGAAGTAATAGCAGTAGTGGTTGTAGCAGTTGTAGCGGTGTAGTAGTAATAGTAGTAGTAGTAGTAGATGTAAATAAATCTAAATAGCATTTGCGTGGAAATATTTGGTCGTTACTAAAACGAAGCTAATAGTCACCGAAAAACTCCTGTTGTCAGCTGGCGCTTGTTCCTTGGAGCTTAGCGCGGACTGCTGCTGCAGCAGGTTCTCCACGAACGTGACGAGGTCTTTAGACCTAGACACCAGCTTGAACGCTTCGACGCGGTCCGATCTTGAGATTCTCTGCTCATCGTAGGAGTAAAACAAAAGAGAGAACAGGGTCGTATGAAATAAAGCACGAATCTCAATGACGTAATTTCGTCTTTGCACCTGCGAGGAGGAAATATGCGCGTGTATCTGTCGCGCAATTTAAACCGTCTGGCTTTTTGCAACAGCAACAACCAAGAAACACTTCTAAAGATTTTCCCCGAAAATTCGTGGTCATGAGACAATTTTTCTCTTTTTTTTTTTCACAGTCGCATATGAGATACGGGGTTTGCTTAGGATGGTCGCGGATTGTATATTACCTCATCGAGCAAAGCGCGAATCTCGCCCTGTATTATCTTGGACTCCTTGAAGACTTCTTCACTGATGTTGGCCAACAAACTGCGCTGACAGTCGTCGGCCGGCTGAAAGACGTCCGGATTCGCCGGTCCCCGCAGTATTCTGTGATGACCTACGATAATTTCGAGCTTTTCTCTCCACGGATTGACAAATGACGTCCACTCGGTTTCCAATACGACGTAGCCGCCATTCTGCGTTGCGAATCTGTACGGTTTCGAACGGAATGGCGATCCTTTCATTTTGACGACCTATTTTCAAAGGGATTTCAAGATGCACACGTGAGTTCCACCGTTCTATAGTTCATACGTCTACTTGTCGATTTCTCTATCGACAAATTTTTTTCGTTATTTTTTTTGTACCATTAACACATCAACAATTGGAAATACGAATTATGGCAAGGTAATCTCGCTGTCGTGGGTTATTCTGTAAACGTGATAATGCTACGGGGTAGGGTGTCGCTTATGCTCACAGTCTCGTAGACGTCTTTGATGAACGGCAGATCTTCGGGATGATAGAAGTCGAATAACGAGCGGCCTACCATGTCCTGCGGCAGATAGCCGAGATACTGAACGGCCGTCGGATCTACGTGAGTCAGGATGCAGTTCGGATCGTGACGAGTCGAAAATATGGTGGATATTATCGTCTCTTCGGGTGCTAGAGATAGAGATACATATAAAATTCGAGTTACGCTGGCAACGTGAACGGGCAGGCTTTTGGCTAAGATTAATTACACTCGATAAATTGTATGAAATAAATCCATTGTACTTAATTCTATACAAAAGTGAACATTTTTGTGGTATAGATGGAGGGAAACAAAAAAATAAATAAAAATAAATTCCTAAGTAATGCGAGAGTATTGAATTTTGATGCTCCTTCACCGTCTCCTTAAAATGTCATTGCGGATCAACTGACTATTGTAATTATCATTTATTCCAGGCTGTCAAGAAAGATCGGTTAACGAGTTGAACGACGAAGGGTAAATTAGCAGAAACTTTCGCCACTTCATCACCGGGCTCTTGCGTCCACCTTTTTCAACAATTTCAGTCGTTAAATCTTTGTCTTCTAACGACACAAACACGAAACATGGACGACCACAAACACGCAGCATAACTTATGCAAAGACTTTGCTCTCACCCAAGATACCCGATTCCGAGGATAAACTGTAACCAATCATTCCGACAAAAAAATTCGTGACTTCTACCTTTGTAGACGTGAAGAATTTGCCGTGCGGCTATGGCCAGGAGCATCATCCGCGGTCTGTCGTCGTCGGTGCATTCGCGAAAAATCTTGATGCGCGTCGTCAGGTGAAACGGGCGGTAGAGCGAGGTGTTGGCCGCTCCAGAACTGCTGCCGTTGCTCCCGCTTCCGGTGCCGGATCTTCCGTCGTCGCGCTTACGGAGACTGCAGAACAGACTCGATTGTCGTTCGCTGTGGGCTGAAAAGGCGTAAAATACTGTTGACTATTCGGATTCTTCGTCACTATACATCCCAATTGCAAAAATACGAATTCGCTTTACCATTCTCATTGTCTCCGTAAGGCAGCGAGATGTTCTCGGCGAGATGATCGTCGAACGTCGACTTGTCCTTCGGGTGCACAAAGTCGATGAACGACTGTCCAAGCCACTCGTCCCTTGTGTATCCCAGGGTCGTCTTCAAGCCCGGTGTAGTCTCGAGGACGAGGCCGTTGTACAGCGATATAACCGCACAGAAACCCTCCTGGATTGTGGAAAATTGCGAGTTTTAGACAAATTCGTGGGCATAGCAAAAATGTACATAAATTTCTCGGACACCAGATGAGTCCTGAGTCACCAGAGTGCGAATCGAGCTCGAGACTACTGATGCTTTTTTCTCGGTCTCGTGGTTTTTTTTAAGAAACAACTTTTTTTTTTCATAAAAATACACCAAGCGTTAGCTCGATTGATCCGACTATTCTACTGAAATCGGCGCAGACAAACCAGTGGATTAATAGCATTTTCGAGGCCCTTCAACGTCGACTGCTTCGAGAACAAACTCGTTGCTCCGAGGACGGAAAACGAGAGTCCCACATTGTTAAAAGCCAGCGATTAGATATTCCATACACCTTTTGTTTTGTTATTATACTTTTTTTCTCTCTGTCTCTCTCTCTCTTTCCCCGTTCGACGTTTCTCGCTCTCATTCGTTTTACCGTTTCCTCCGAATATACCGTTGGCATTTTTTGTATATCACGTGAATTCGTCGTCCCACGGCGCGTCGGTTTATTGATAATTGTACAGAAATACTAACATTGTCGTTAGAGTTGGTATCGTCCAGAGAGTTGGCTTTAGCGCCAGCGCCTCCCTCGGGCTCTGTGGAGTTCGAGTCGCCGTTGTGCTCGCCAAGATCCGTGGCGTCGATCGACTCTACGCGTGCTACTTCTTCTTGTGAATTCGCACCAAACAAAAGATAAACGTTATGCCTGTTTTTTCTATTTTTTTTCTATTTCTTCCCTATGATCTCGATCTAAGTGCGTTTGGCCCACTGGATCGAAGAGTACACTTATTGACTTTTACTGGCTGATTGCGTTATTATTCTCGTTGCTTTCCCCCCTCGTCCCCACGAAAAAGGATACTATGCATGTTTTGCATAATTTATGTCTCGTACACGTAGAATTATTTTGTACGATACATTTTGATATATTCAGGATACATTTTTACCGTTTGAAAAATTCGACGTCAGACACATGTTTAGATATACATCTTTTAATTTTTGTCGTCGGCAAAGTCTCTCGTTTGTCTTTTTTTTTCTCGTTTACCGCGAGATTCGATCGACGCTAATTACTGCATCGTCGCTTGTGTAAACCTTTGGTACTAATTTTAACCTAGGGCCCTTCAGACCCAATCAAACCGCGACGAGTAATGCAACGAAATTGCGCAATCGTCGAATGAAATAGAAAACACATGAAGATTTTTATTTTTTTCGTGCAATGAACTTTAATTTCTTCCAAAGTCGGTAAATACGTAATTTGCTGATTAAATTGTTGTGGAAAATTAATGATTGTTTCGCGATTCTTTTCCGTGATGTTTATTAGCCCACGAGGGGCGTTACCATTTCTGCGTAAATGTAGGGAATGAGCAGGGATGTCGTTTCACTCGATTAGGAAAACGAGCGAGCTATTCTCGCGGCTATTACAGAACCATTCTAGCCGCGTCAACTGCTGCTTCGTGCCCGCGTTACGGGTCGTTGCGTAAATGCAGAAGGACGCACATGGCATTGGGTTTCAATGAATTTTGCAATTAACAGAAATTACTCTCGAAATCCGTTGGCGTGGAAAAACAAAGTAAATGCACGCAAAATCCCACTATATATAGCGTCGTTAAATCTCAACAGCTTCGATCTATAGTTAAAAATGTGTTAGTAAAAGCTCGTCGATCGAATCCTTTCTGGATAAATATATATATTTTCTTTTTCTCTAAAATCATCTCACAATTGAGATAAAAAGATTAAATATAAACTCAAGCTTCTCCGGTAACTTAGTATTTACATCGCCTCCGGGTATTTATCAGCGTGTTTGTTAATATTCGTCAACCAACCAATCAAAAACCATCTCATAATCGAGATAACAAAATTAAATATAAACTCAAGCTTCTCCGGTTACTAAATATGTACATCGCCTTCGGATATTCATCAGCGTGTTTGTTAATATTCGTCAAGCCACCGTCGCAATATTTTGTTTATTTTTTTTTCAGCGGATAAATCCAAATCGCAAAAAAATTGTTACTCTCAGTCTCAGCGTTGCCTCCCGCTTTTCGAGCCGCCTTTATGAACCCGCCAACCAACTAACCTGATTTCTTGCAGAGGCTGCTGAAGTCCGACGAACTCTCGTGGGCGTCGTAAGATCCGACGTCGAGCTGCTCGACGCCCGACTTGACGTCCGTCCCGAGCTCAGCGACGACCGTCGCGAGGGCCGCCGACGAGGTCCTCGCCTTCTTCTTCTTGTGCTCCTTGTCCTTGCGCTTGCTGATCGGCCGTGGAAGGGCGTAATTGCTGCGTCACGCGCGGTACGACGAAAAACATTCGTTACGTGCTCTTCGGTTTTGTTAACTTGTATCTTTATTTTGTCAAACCAAACGAAAACAAACATGCGGGTTTTTTAAAACAATATTTGCGATTGTCCAATTGCCCTGGGGTGATTTGGTCGCGAACTGTTTTTGATTTGTTTGCGTGCTGATTATACGCTTGAATTAATTCTGTCTCAATTACGAGGTTGAGGTGGTTTCGCTCGGCTCTCGATGAAGCTGATATGTTTTTTCGTCTTTCCAATCGATAAATTAATATAAGATTAAATCAATATTAATGAAATGTATTAATGTCATAAATTAAATGTATATTGATTTAATTTATCAACTTATCGTTAATAAATACTCCGGATACCGCGATATAATTTGACCATAAACTTATTTTTTGCGCGGCATTAATCTCGCGCGCCGGTTCAGACACAAATCCCGCAGCAGTCGCATAACCAGCAACGTGCAACGAACCAAAGGGGTTATATTCCGCCGGTGGAAATGGACTGCTGTGCCGTAACAAGAGAGACACACGCAACAGCAGCCATGAAAGAACCGCGCGTGGATACTTTCAACGTGCGTTATGAAAGACACGAGCTCACGTTTTAAACAACGAGCGCGTTTCCATAATCAAAACAAACAATCTCCGTGACGTCTGCGCGTGATTCACAGGCGTTTGCAGGTCGACCGGCAAAGTGTCGTTTTGTGGAAATTGATTCACCCGGTTCGAATCCACAAATTAATGGGGTGACGAAATCGACATTAATTCATCGGGTAGTCACCGTATTTCATATTTCACATGAAATACAATTCATTCATTCATATTTGAAATGAATGTGCGACCAACTCGAGGTCCGCAACCGGTGATGAATTAAATAGCACCGTAAACCATACAGCGATCGACACCCCACGATATGAGTAACTAGCCTCGTCTATAAATTGCGAGCCTTGAAATTCACGACGGCCGATACGGCGCGAATTTTTATTTTTATGTCGTGGAAAAAAAAATCTCTAGATACGGAGAGTCTCGAGGTTGGCGACGCGGGGAAAATGAAAGAAACGTTCGACTCGTTATGTCGTCGTCGGTGTCCGCGTGTCTCTCCACGTGCCGCGCGCGATCGGCAGCGGAAACCTTCGCTCGGCCACGGAGACGCCGCATAAGTGTCGGGCCGATACGTCCCGTCGCGTTCTACCACTCGACGAAAAGTCGCGACGATGAATCGCGGCGACGCGGCTCGATAATATCCGCGAATGTAAGGACGACGTTCCAGTCATCGGCCACGATAAACCGACGATCGCGCGCGCTTCGACTGTAGAGTTGGCTACAGGCGTCGCGGACGATGTTGCATCGTCGTCGTTGATGTAGCTAGCAGCTGTAATCGTCATCGCAAATGACGATCACAAAAAATGAGGACGACGCCCCAGTTATCGGCCGCGATGAACCGGCGATCGTCAGTTGCGCGCGCTTCAACTGCAGATTTGACTGCAGGCGTCGCGGAACACGTTGCATCGTCATCGTTGATGTAGCAGCTGTAATCGTCATCGCAAACGACGATCACAACTGACGGTCACAAATTGCGTGAACTCTACAGTCGAGGCGCACAACTGCGACGCACAAGGGATGATTACAAATTGCGCCAACTCTACAGTCGAGTCGCACACAACTGTAACAATTGCCGCGCAGGTTTCATGGCCGACGACTGAGACGCAGATTCAGCCTTGTACACTAGAGCACGATGAATGCTGCAGACGTTATGACACCGGCATGAGGCTCACCTGCCGCAAGAAAGGAGAAACGTGACATTGTGGAATCACTGTGTGAGTGTCGTGCGCACAGAAGTCTGCAAAGTACATCGAACGCCTGGGAACGACTGTTGTCAACGCGTTGGAGATGCAATTTATCGGTTTGAACCAATTTTCATTCGCGACAGAATAAAGTAAAAATTGTATAATATTGTGTATAAAAAATTGTGCAATAAATGCATATAAGATAGATCCTTGAAGTTTTCATGTTTATCCAACTAAACGTTGTTGAGTCAACGTTGCTCAAGGTCCGACTCTATGTATTACGGCTAAACCGTTTAAATATTTCTCATAAACTGATTAATTATTCGTGGACCATCTACAAATAAATATTTTTACATAACTGCAGGCTCTTAATTGTATGAAGCCGCAGGATTTTTATTGGTGCTATAATAAATCCGTGACTATTGTCGAGCGCCACATTTCGCGCACGGTGCGGACGGATATAAACAGTCGGTGCGAGAGGGACTCAATATAATAGAGGCTTTATCGCATGGTCCAGCGCTCGTTAACCGGGTCCCCTGTGTCGGTTGCGTAACTCGCGGGTGGACGTTACTATGTTTGGATGAAATCTAAATATAGCTGGGTTCTTCTGTTCCCTTTCATTGTATTCCCATATATTCCCTTTCCCCATTACCGTCGATGCCTTCAGTCGCGTCGCGCGGGACCCTCAAAATAGCAACCGCGCATTCATCCGTCCTAACCCCGACGGCAAAAAGAGCAAAGTCGTTAGTGAACGAAAATTTCAGGTTCAAAGATTAACCGTTCGAATGGATTTCATACAATTTTGGCATTTATGGCAAAACCGGGGAAAAAATTTATTTAGAGCAAGAAAAGTAAATTATATATTTTTTTCGTTGAGTAAAATGTTTTTTATTGCAAGAACAAAAAATATTAAGTTACGTAAATAAAATATTAATCAATGTAAAGTTAAGTGACAAAGTCGATAGAATTTCAGCGATTGTCGCTAAACCGAAAAATAAAATTTATTTAGAGAAAGAAAAAAATTGTGACATATTGCCTTTCGTGAAATACAAATTTTGCCTTGTAAGAACAAGAAATTATTTAGTTACGTATATAAAATATTAATCAAAGTATAGAGTGACAAAGTGATTTTGTCGTGACGACTCGATATTGCACAATCGCGCGATTATTGCACTTTCGCTCGTCTACCTTTTGCTACAAGGAAAGTGCTCGTTGTAATTTCTCGCATTGGTAAAAAAGCAGAATGCCGAGGGTTCGCTCCGGGGCGTTCGCGCCCGGCTCCTATATCCACAACCGGGAAGTCAGTTCTCCCTGGAGCTCCAGGAGGACTTCCTAGTCGCAGCTTTCTCCGTGCGACCGATTGACCGTACGGTCGACGCGATATCGTGTGAGAGCTCTCTCAAAGCTTCCTCGTTGTTATGCATTACACTCAGCGTCGTGGGCGCTGCGCGTTACATCGAGTTACGTGTACGAGTTACTCGAGTCGCGCGGCATAATAATCAATGTGGGACAAAGATCTGGGCTAGTTGGATTTCTCACATTTTTTTTTCGAACCTTCATTTTTTTTTTTTTTTTATGGTGGACGTACCGTTTTTAGCCACCGTAGGGCCAAATGTGGCCATCACATTTAAAGGAATAAAAAAAAAACATTGAGTAGATCAATCGGAGAATTTATGTGAATTTATTCGAAATGTCATCAAGGAGTAATGGGAAAAAAAATATTTTGAAAAATAAGATAATATAAATGGCCACAATAGGTACAGTGGTCACTAATGGTACATCTACCCTACCAACGAAGACTTTTTTTCAATCAGCAGGCCTGATCTTTTTATGTATGCAAATATTTTTCAAAAATATTCTCGATTATCGAAAAGCTGATATTTCCAAAAGTTGCAAACTTTTCAAAATGATTTTTTTTTTGTTTTAACCCTTCGCGGTTATAGGGAAACTTATGCAGTGGTTGCAGGTAACTATGGGGTCTTAAAAAAAAGTTTTGCCAAATTTCGGATTTTGTCTTTCCATGACACAGTGACACAGTTCGCAAGAACTGTCGATCGCCGGTTCAAGTCGTACGTTCAAAGGGCAAGAATCCCCCGCCAGCCGCCGGCGATCGTACCAGAGTGGAGAGCGAGCGAACGACACAACACAAACGCGACGGTTCGCGGGTCAGGTACCGCGCAGTCGACGTGCGCAGCACGCGGAGCCGCACGTGCTCCGCGCTGACGGGCGATTGTAAGACAGCGCGCGCGTCGCTGTTTCTCCCCCCTCCTCGCCCCCATCGCCCCGCGTTTGCCGCTGTGTTGCATGCAACTCGCTGTGTATCCGCGGCCGCCCCGCGACCGGCTATAACCGGCGCTTTTCTTCGTAATCGCGTTTCTATTTAGCGCGCGCGTGAATCCGTGCAAGACATATCCGCATCGGTTACAATTGTCTCGCAATATTCATCAATCATCAACGAAGACACTGGAGACAGCAATTTTCCCGTTCTGGGCTATCCACGTAATTTTATATTTTGCGGTCCGTCAAGTTAATTGCGGCGCGGAAAAAGCCAATTGCGAATATGTATTTTGGATACACGGATCGGAACCAGGATCACTGTATTTTTGTTCGAATTGGTTATTATTTGTATAACTACAAATAATAACCAATTACTTTTGTATCCCTTAGGAAATTACGTACTGAAAATGAATGTAACGTCCCTGGAGAATTCGGTTCGCCCGATGCGCCGACAATCGGCCGTGCCGATTTTTATTTCGCCTACGGTAAATATCGCGTTTCGCACTTGTTTCGCGAATATAATTATCCGGAAATTACTGGGTGGAACACGGACGCTTATTTTTTTTATTCGAAGCCAACCCCAGGCATCGATTAAAAAAATCGAGACGCTTCTTCGATTTGACGATCCCAATACCGATTTTGGAGGAATCGAAAAATGCCGAAAGCTCCTCAAATGTGAAATCGTCGACACCGCGTTCTTTTTATAATAATGCTCGTCAGGACATGGACAATCGCTTTAATAGATTTTCTTGCGGAATTTTTTCCATTTTTTGCAAACATAATATTCCTTCAAGAGGCGTCACGTATCACACAAAAAAATATATAAAAAATGGATATGACTTACAGTGAGTTGAAAAAAAATAACCATCAAATTACCTGGAGTCAAATGCCGTAGGGTGTCCACCACAGTAGCCGCTGCTCTCTGAACGGTTGCTGTTTCTCGACAACGAGCTGCCACTACTGTAAGCATACATTGAAATTTTACGGTAAAAAATCGCGTCCGAGACGATTGTCGGGAAATGTAAATATATGACGCTCCGACGCACGAGACACTTTTTTTTCGTTGCTTCCCAGCAGCACAAGCGCTGTCTCGTTTTTTGCTCATGACAACAACGCATGGATATTATTATCGTTGGTAGCGTTACTAACATTAGCAGTCGTAGCGACCGCTTTCAATAAATTGAACTGACAAATTTGTCTTTTATTTATTATTTATTTTACAGGCTACTTTTAAGCTAAAAACAGTCAGACGTATGCGAGGAGCATCTATAATAAAAATAATAATAATGTTATTGCTACAACAATATTCGCCGAACTCTACTATCGATGAACAAGTTACGATACAAACACTCGTCTCTCGTCACAATTCCAATCGTTTTTTGCACCATCCTGCGGGTTCGGTTCTTGTCATTGAGTCACAATCAGTACCCGAGACAGATCTCACATGTTAACCACTCTTGTCGCACCCGCTTGGGAACTTTGAAAAAACTTTTCGAATTCCGATTGAGAATAAAATAAATCGCGGTCCAACGAATCTCGGAAAGGACAAAACGCGCGGGAGACGAAAATCGCGTCCACGGTCCGGTGACCGCGATAGACTGAGCCGAGTCACGCGTCTCGGGTGCACGCGAAGTGCGGTCCACTCGCTCTCGAAGGCGCGTACATGGGTAAGCAACCGCCGCGGCAACCCCATAACAAACGAAAAATGCGCTTCATCACATGCCAGCCAAACGTGACTCGAGGGGAAAAAAGAGGGGAGGGCGCGCGAGTGCCGCGCGAGATTTTGCCAGGACTTTCACTCTCGACGCTCGCGATGTCTGTACGTACACGAATCGACACACCAAAGACAAAGAAATGAGTCCAAGGCTTTTGAATAGCATAGATTTGCTTTTAATAGAATTATCAAACTCGATTAATTAATCAGTGATAAATTTCCGAAAAGAATAAACCGGAGAGAGATAGAGAGAGAAACGAATCGCGAAAAGTTAGGCAGATTATTTTTTCAATTATCTTTAAGTAATTATGCCGCTTCGACTGCTTTGATAATTCGTGTCAGCTAGAAACATTTCACCGGGTGTCAAGGTGTCAAGATCATCGGAGTCGCATTATCTTATCTCATAGAGACTTCGTTAAAATTAACGTTGACACCGTTTCTAGGCTGATAAAAAACTGTTCGACTCGTTATAAATAACAACTTCGTCACGTGTTCATAAAACGTGACTACTCGAGGGGAGAGGATTTTGCCGCGAGTCTCGCTATCGAAGATCGCTCATACACGTATACACGTACGTATAAGCAACACTTGTGGAACGATGTTGATTCACCGGCCAAGGCTCAGGCTTGTTGTTATTATCCTTAGCGCGCGCAAAGTCAGCATTGGCGCTGACTGCAACTTTTGGCCGGTACGAGCGCAGGAGCCACCACCACCGCCTGTCGTCACACCGTCGCCGCGGCCACAGTCCCATTCGCACACACACGACACGACGCAATACAGCCGACGGAGTGGAAAAATCACATTGCATAAGTTCGAGCCTGCTGGATTCACGTTCGGTGCCCCGTGACTCGGGCACAGCAGTCGCGCCTCGCGCGTTCAGCGTTCCTCTCGCACATGTCGTGTTCTCCACTCACCCTCGATCGACGCGCGCTCGTGATTTCACACCGGGTAATTGTATCGTTACGTGGCGGATTTATTAATAATCGCGCAAGGATTACGCCTACGCCTGCGGGTGACGAACGCGACAAGGAAGAGAAGGCACGACGCCACATTGCACGACATTCGTGTTGGTTACGCGGTACAAATAAACTGCAGTTCCGGCGAATATTAATTCGCGTTCACGTGACATAGACGTAGGGGGCGCGATCGAAAATATCCTCCGCGGCTTCCGGATTGGTGGAAATGCGTATTTATAACGCAGACGGGTATTTTCGTTTGTTGCCCTGACAATGGAGAGTCCGTGACGCTGCCGGGGCTGTGTGAGTGACCTTCGCGTATTCGCCGGCCGATAATAGGGGATGAAACGTGATGAGAGAAAGGGCACGGGGGGAGGGCCTCTTATGCGCACTCTCTCTGGCCTCTGGTTATTTTCGGTTTACGGTGCATTTTGAGATACGATATTTTGTTTTTAGTCTTGGATCTGTCGTGAATTGACAGGATGTTTTAGCAGTCGATTATAAAAAAATTGTGTTGAAAATGTATATATTTTACCATCTAAAATACGGATTGTTTCCAAATTTCTGACGTATATGCGAAACAAATAGTTAAAAAAAAAATCCAAGCGTTAAGGAGTCCATAACCGATGTAGTGAAATGACTGTGAGAAATACTGGTATCGCAATTTATTCCAATTTATTACTACCAGACCGACAGAACCAACTTTCGATCGGTGTCGTCGTTTTCGTGAATATAACTAGCGTATATTTGTCTAATTCGAGCGATAAATAACAATTCGGGAGATGAGTAATAATCAGGGAGATCGGAGCGTTTAGCACCAATCGGATCCATTTTCAGTCACTGCGATTATTTTTTTCGATGAAGTTGTGCAACGGATAACTGATATGGAGAAAAATGTATATCGCATCGTGTCGACTTAATCCCCGAGAAACGTTGGCAAATAATGTCAGACACAAAAAAAATAACAGAATAATTCTCAAGGAGAAAAGTTTCCGATGATTTTTTTTACGTGCACAAATCTTTGGCCGAACTTTTCCAGCCTGCAGCGACCTCGAGGAGGACTCAACAACACTTGTGGGAAATCCGGAAAAACTTTGTCCACAGTTTTCCCGGCTTGTTCGATCACGCCGAGACTACTTTGAAATATCTTTTCGCGTAAGCCCAGTGAGTACGGGAACTTTTTCGATGCGAATTGACTAAAAACACTACAAATAACAATAAAAAAAATTCTCCCCGATTCGTGAACACGACGAATACCGGAAAACGCGCTCTGGTAAAATAAGACCTCGTCGGGGCTCATGGGAAACAAAAATAAAAATTCCCTCCAACCAAAAATCCCCGATCGCCGATAGGTGCTGAGCGCTTCGACAAAAAAATAATACGACCTTCTCCCCGTGTAGGTAAAAAAAACTCACCTCTTTTGCGATTGGCTGACGCACGTGTTGGTATATCCGGAGTCGGAGACCTTTCCATTGTCGTTCGACGAGCCCTTCATGATTGCCCGGAGTACTCGCGTAGTCTCGCGGTCACAGAATGTAACGCAGGCTTCGTCTGTCGCCGCGACTATGCAACAACAACAGCGGCAGTGCACTTGACATTCGCGGTGACCACGCGCCCTTACATTTCCCACTCGGCACGGTGCAACCGAGTCGAGAGGAGCGTACGACGCGGAATTGAGAATCGCGTTGTTCGGCAAAAGTGTATCTTAAATTCGTTCTATTAACCAGGGCGGACCACTTGACCGGATATAAACGACGATTGAGTGTTTAGGCGGGAAAAAAAAAAAAACGTTCTTTATAGTTGTCAATTTTACGTCGACGAACTATCGTGGAATATGCAATTCGACTTTTGCAACTGCACGTGTAAAAAACTAAATCGGAGACTCGATTTGCGCTTAGAGCGCACGGAGAGACTTTCGCTGTTGTAGGTAAAACAAGTCCAGTCCTGTCGAGATTCGTATCAACAATGATCCGCTACCGGTCCGTGATATCCGAGTACTGGCGATGCGGGACGGGGTGGGGGGTGGGAGACTAAGCGCCTCGCGGAATGAGATCCACCGCTGCTGCCGGCCGGCCGGGGGCTGTGGGGAGGGTGGACCCGAAGCTCTCAGCCAACGATGTCACGCAACCAGCGTGCACGTGGTGTTCGGGGCTTCCCCCACTCGTGGCGCTTCCTCCGTGGCGGCGCGATGTACACACAGGAATACACACAACTAAACGAGCGCTCCCCTCCCCGCGCCAGGCCGCTTAACCGAGCTCACCAACACAACGGAAGCGAATCCTATTAACAAAGCTGTCGCGCAGATTTCCTGAACAACCACGACGAAAACCCCGTGGACAATGGGAAGAGCGCTTATTGTGTCGTCGCTTCTCGTATACTTAGCCGACGCTGCGCGGACGTAACACGAGGCGGCGTTATATATGTATATATTTTGCCAGGGGGGCAGGGAGGAGGAATAAAACAAATCGCGCAATGTCCCCACCGCCCCCCGTTAGGGCTAATTTTGACGCTGTCTCCAATTAGCTCGTTGTTATTACTTATGCTTTACACACATAACTCGGTTATAGACAGTTACGAACGCGAGTTCGGGACTCGTTTTACGCTGGAACCGATTATTTTGGAGCGCGAGCTTGCAGGCACCGCATATAACTCGGTTGCTTGGGCCGTTCTTTTGTTTATGTAAGCCCGAACGGTTCGGGTGTCAGGAGATGGAGAGATTTTCCCGTACGCTTATATCTTTCGCGATTCACCGGCGGTTTATTGCTGGATATTACGAGCGGAATTACGAGGCTGTTTGCATTGCACGATTGGCGAACAATTTTGGGCATTCTGTGTGCCGATTTTGCGTAATACGCGTTTATTTCTACAATGCGTTTTTTTCAGTGAGGTGCTTTTGATGCGCTAGTTTAGGTATTTTTCGACGATTGACTAACGTTATAATTCGTGATCGTCAAGCGCTTTTTTAATTAAATCTAGAATAAATAATAATAGCGAAAATATCGGTTAAGATAATAAAATAATTATCCTTCCTCTGTTCGACAATAAATTCAACTATTTATGTTGATCGACACGATAAATCAATTGAAAAAAGAAAATACTCTTTTTATTATCTCGTATAAAATGTTTTTTTTTTTACTGTCGCAAATTTTACACATAGAGTGTATATCCTATATTTAAAGTATATATGTACAAGATAAATTATAGATATTCCGGCCTGGTACACCATTGGCGCGCCAATTACTAATATAAGCCGGTAATAGTATCACAGTCGTCAGGTACTCGGTTGTGTGTTTCTACGCTCGGTTGCCCTGAAAACGAAAGAAGAGAAGAGACTAGTGAGGTTGATTGGTAGGCGGAGCTGCGAGCTGCCGAACGGCAGTCACAGAATTATTATCCTATGTCGCTGTGCCAATTGCATTTAATTATATGAAATAAACGAATTAAAAAAAAATATATAGAAAAATATTGATACATATACAGTATATGAGAGTGAGTGAGAGTCGTTGGTTTTTGCGTATAGCGTGTGTATTTGATTCTTTCAGGCCACAGTCTGTTACAGTCACCTAGCAGAAATGCCGCGTACAGTCATAAAGTAAAAGTCGAACGCACATGTTAATAGGAGTATAGTAGTAGTAAATTGTCCATTACGAAGATTTATTTCTTCTCTCGTTTTTTTCTTATTTTTTTCATTTTTGAATGTGACGTTGGGATTCAGGCACAGGTGTCTTGCGGTATTTTGTGATGTTTCGACGTAGTAGTTTGTATGTTGAGTGTATTTTTTCTTATCCCTCTGTTTTTACCCCATTTCATTTGCCTACCCCGTATTCACACATTGCAAACACGCCACTTCGTTTTTTTTTCTTTCTCTCGGATTTACAGGAACTTGTGGTTATCTAAACTCGATACATAAATTCGCAAACATTCGTTCAACTTCTAATTCGTAAATACGTATATGTCTACGTCTTTCCATACATACGAGTCATTTACAAATCATATTTTTTTCTCGTAACGCAAGATACGAGGGAAGCTATGGACGTGAAGGGAAGAAAAACACAAACGTTCCAAAACAAGATGTGTCCACCGTTTGGGTGTCGCGATTCGGTGTCAACGTCCAGAGCGAATTCATTGATTTCAGGCTGAAGAAAGATTCGTCCTTTTTTAATGGTAAAAAAGAATCGTTTCCGAACTCCAATACGACTGATCGTAACGATGTTCTGATTGTATTTTCAAAAATAACCGTAAAATATTTATAAACAATTAAACTACTTGTACAATTTATTATTTACGTATGTAGCAAGTTTTCCCAATGATCGGAACAGCGTTGCGAACAAATCAGTAACGCAGGATTTTCAATTGGATTATCTTTTACCGATAAAGAATAAATAACATTTTTTTGCCCGACATCAGTGGAATCGCGCGTAGAAATAATGATCATCGATCCTACTTTCACAAGTAATTGCGTTTAACTTAACCGCGTTACGGAACGCAACGCAGACGACTGGTCACGTGTTTCATTTTATTATTATCGTTACTATTTTTTCCGTTACGACTAATCGACAAACAAAACACCTACGACGACAAAACGTTTGCGCATCTAATACACTCCGATACTTGCGGTCCGCTCATTCTTCGCTACCTCCACACGCACTAATCACGACACCAACATGCTAACTCGGACTTTGAGACGAAAGGAACGAAAAAAAAAAAACAAAAAAAATTATTTCCCGCGAGAACATTTCGCGATAAAAAAGAATTCTCTCTTAATTTCTACAACGACGGAGTACGGAGTAATCCGAGCAATTAAAAAAACAAACCCGTAGTTCATGCATTTCTACATACACCCATCGATTGGTTTAACGTGTACAGTAAAAATACGAGAAAAAAATATATATATATTTCCTATATATATAATAATAAAGTCATGGGTGCTACGCTAACAAGAGACATGCCGTAACGAGAGATAGAGAGAGAAAGGGAGAGAGAGATGAATTTGTACGAATCTCAAGGACTGGAAATCGAATCCTCTGATCGAGTCAACTGCTGCGGTTGCCACCAGGTAAACGGTTTGATTGATTTGTCGTAACGATATCCCGACCGTGTGAAGAAATTCGCACATTAAAGCACATCAAACGGCAGGAGTTCCTTTTCTTCAGCGTCAAATAAATATAAAAAAAAGAAACTCCCGTGGTATTGTACATTTGGAGCAACAAATATCTATACACGATCGAAATATCTTCGTGATCAATTGCTTGTGTGTAATTATCGATACGATTTTTTTCTGGAGCAATTGACCACTCGTTCATCCGATGCAAGGCGCAGCAGGTGCCTCCTAAAAAACACATTTATAATCTAAAAAAACATCTGAGCTATCGAACTCGAATAATTTAATTATTGCCCGACCGGCGTGTACCCAGGATGTGAGAGTCCCAATCATTACGACAACTGTACGGTGGTGACTTTGTCGCGTGGCGTCACTCGCGTTTCTCGTAATTAAATAGTCTTCGTTTGTATCTTCATTGTTTAGTTTGTTTCATGATTGACCACTTGAGGTTCGTCTTCGTTAAGAATCTTGGAAACTCAATCGAACATCTCTCGATTCCTAAAACCTAAGGCACGGTTTGTACCTGAAAAAGCCTGTGCGAACAGGATATTCATTCGATATTGACGACAAAATATTGACGGCCGACCGCCTCTTCTTCTGTATAAACTGTTGAATCGGCGTTATTCATTGTAGACGAAAATTTGTTATTTTTTTCTTTTCTTTTTTTCGGAGCCCACCCGAGTCGTGAATAGAGCGGAGCAATGTGAGCGTATAAATCTCTCGTGAGTTTCGCTGAAGTCGTGTACCACAGTCTGTAACATTCAGTACAAAAATATAAGTCTTTCATTCGCATCGATTATTCTCTTTTTTGTTTTTTTTAGTTCTTTTTTCGCGTTTTTGTTTTCTCCCTCGTGTCGTTTCTCACTTTGCTTCGCGAGCTCCACCGGTCGGCAAACTTACGAAAATACTTTCACATTTCTTTCACAGTTTTCTTTTTCGTTTTTTTTTTCTCCTCTTGTCTCGCGACGACTCTCGATTAATCGATTGGTTAAGCGAAGCCTAATCGCTCTTCGCACAGGCCTACCTCAAACAATACTAACAGGGGAGAGGGCGAAGTCAGATGTATGTGTATCGATGATAAGTAAAGGATAAAGTAAAGTAACGTTGAAGTATCAGTAATGTTGAAGTTTGGCGAACGTAAACGATATAGGTATGTTTTTCTTTTTTTTTTCAAAGTAGGTAGTTGGAGTAGTATCCTCGGTTGCTGGCCAACGACGTGGTCAAGTGAGTCTTAAAATTCGTCTCAATTGTTGCGTGCGTCCAGCTTGTGTGTAGCAGTCAGTCTGTGAAGACAAATAGAAAGATTACAATTTTTCTTTTTTTCTCATTTCCGTTCTTAGCGCGACGACGCTTCACTTCTATATCGTCAAGAAATCGCATTATTGTCCGGGAACGATTCAACTACGTGTATCACGATCTCTGTCTATTGTAATTTCTTTTCCTTTCTTTTTTTTACTTTGTCACTGGTCTGCGGCTGTCTACTTACGAGATACACGTAACAGGACTAATTCTCGTCCTCGTCCATTCTCAAACGTTTTCGTCGATCGTCGCCCACGTTTCGCTCCTCCGCCTCCAATACCTTCAGTCGGGAACCGTAAATCTCCTGTCCGTGAAGCACCTAGGAATGATCGTACCGTGTTACACGAGTGTGTGGCGGAATTTTAATGATTTCAAATCTAATCGCGAACACATTTATCAAAAATAAAGATAAATGTATATAGATACTATTTAGAGTTAAACATGAAATAATTCTTGAGATAAACTAAATAAATTTTATCAACACTTGTTTCAGTTACGAGTTCAAAATGTTAATTATTTCGCCAAAATAGTCGACTAATTGTCGCGTACTCTACGAAAATGCGGATAATGTACAATGTCGACGCTGAGTCACGTATGTTACGTCAGGCAACGGTCGTCTAAATACTGTCGCGACGGATTTAAATATACAAAATAAATTATACATGCGTGTGTGTGTATGTATATATATATACATACCTCGATCGCCTTGTTGGCACTGTCGACATTGGCGTACTTAGCGTATCCGCAATTCTTGCCCGGCAACATGTAGACGTCTATGAGGTTGCCGAATCTGGAGAATGCATCTTTCATCGCGTAAATCGGTGGAACGGGGGGACCGCAG
This sequence comes from Itoplectis maculator, assembly GCA_964034905.1. Lineage (NCBI taxonomy): Eukaryota > Metazoa > Arthropoda > Insecta > Hymenoptera > Ichneumonidae > Itoplectis > Itoplectis maculator. The sequence continues at coordinate 6,716,940 of OZ035854.1, read as the reverse complement.
ACGATGAAACATCGCTTCTCGACGTCGGCGTCTATGCTCGCCATCGGCTGTACCGGCGGCAGTTTCACCGTCATCGTGTGTTCTAAACCTGAACAACCAGTTGGCAGATAGGATCGCGAAAGGTTAAAGAGTCATCGAATTCTCATAGCGGTCCTCAGTATATAAAGCGCTCTCCGTAAATTCAGCTTTTATCTTCCCACACTCCACGATGTCTCGCACAAATAGTCGGATGTTGCTGCTTCTACTTAAAAATACTTTCCGTGAATTTCTACGAATTTTTTCTTTTTCCAAATTTTTTGAGCATTTGCAGATTAATCGCGATATATTTTTCAAGAGTTGTACCAACAATGCGAATGATTCGATTATACTGCAAATTGTGCAGAATTGAAAAGAAATTTGAATGACCTCTACACAAAAATTGGCAGTTGAAGATCGAATATTCAATAAGCCACAAAGGACTAAACCGCGATATCAGTAAACTTCGGACAAAACCGGACTCTGAATACATTTGAATATATTTCATCCCGAACGTTGCATCACTGTCCAAAGAAAAAAAAAAAAAAAAACAGCAGTAAAATTCGGCTAATTATGGCAGACATCGGTCGTCGAGGTCGGAGAAAAAAGTTGCCGCGCCGAGTGCCTCGTACGAGCGAACGTCGCGTATGAAAAATAGCGGGAGGTAAACACGAAGGAGACGCGCAACGAGGCGCGACAGACCCGCGGCAGCTTACTCACTTGGTGCCGTTAGTCCGGCCGCTTGAATCAACGACGTAGCTTGAGCAATTGTTTCCGCCAGGTGGGCCAAATCCGTTCGCGCGCTGCTGATTCCGCTTACGCTCGAATTAAACGGTTTTACCGTGTTCTTCTGCGGCGGAGCGCCGGTGAGATCGGGCTTCACGATCATCCGGTGACCGGGCGGATACTCGAAACCGTGAAATTTTTCTCGCGCGTACGCGGCTGCACTGGGATTGGAGTAAACGACGCTCGCCTGTCCTCTCGGCATTCGGTACCTCACGTCCGTCTTCAGATGACAATAGTCCATTCCCGGGACGATATCGAAGAGCTTCCACAGTTGATCCTGATTGAGGGCCGGATGCGCGATAACCTGGAGCCTCGTGTAGCCCTCGCTGTTCGGATAATTCGTCGCGATCTCGAGGCTTATGCTGCTCTTTCCGAAATTCGAATTTCCGTAATTGTTGCCGAGACTCTCGTAGGGCATCGTCAAACCGTTACTGTACTTCGTCTCGCCGTGCTCGGGTTTAGGCTTCTTCGGCTCGGCGAACACGGCTTTGTACTTTCTGTCGCACTCCTCGAATGCCCGGGCCGCACTCGAGACTTTGCGAAACTTCACGTAACCGAAGCCCTTGGACTCGTTCGTATTGCGATCCTTCACCACCGTTGCGTACTCTATCGCTCCAAATTTTGAGAATTCCAGCTGGAGCTCACTGTCCGACATGGATTTCGGGAGGACACAGAAGAGACGTACCCATCGCTCCTCCTCGTTTGTCTCGCGCACCGAGCCCTGGTCGCGGCTATAAACGTGAGAACATTCCTATTAATCCACTGATCAGTTGAAAAATTACTAATAGTAATTAGTCTAATGGAAACATGATCCAGATATTAGCAATAAACAATGAACAATTGTTTACCAAATGACATAGCATAGATCTGAATTATTTTTAAGTCTAAGAGATTATGGATATCTGAAGACTCGCATGGATACTTTTTCATTTGCGTTACTTCAATTTTAATGTCATTGTTATTGTCTGCTCCAAACTCAATTATCCCTTTATTGTAATTTTCTTTACTTATGGTCATGTGCTTGAGATTTACACCAATAAAGAGAAAATGAAACTTACTTTGAAGCAATCATAACTTTAATTGGTCTGCCCACCGATCCCAGCATCTTTCCATTCATCTCTTCCAGTGCGAACGCTGCCTCCGAGGTTTTGGAAAACTTGATATATGTGACGCCTAAAAAAGTCCACATCTTATCATTCAAAAAATTCATCGACAACAACGTACGACAGACAGCTTATCAGACCCTCGCATTCATGAGTGATTACAGCAAATATATTACTCAGCACTGACATAAAATTATCACTAATCTAGCGATAACACGCACATAGCACAATCTACCGACGTTTCGCGAATATCCGTCGAAACTTCAATACGATCTACGCTCGATAAGCGGCCGAATTCGCGAGAACCTCGGGGCACCGGTGAATCTTCACAGCGACGAAAAAAAAAACAACTTTGGGATGTGAAAGGACCGGAGCGCAAAGTGCAGCGTGACGTACGAAAAAACGGCGACAGATTCTTCAAGAATATTTCGCATTATTGTCGGTGGCCTCGATCGCTAAATCGGCTGATACGATTAGGAGGCCGCGAGTTCCAGCAGCCGAAGATAATCGATGCACACGGAGCGCGCCGCGCTTACACAGTCCGGGATATATACACACGGATCAACGCGAGCGAATATGTGTCGTACCTTTATTATCGCCCGTGTTACGATCCTTGACGACCCATATATCCTCGATCTTGCCGAACTTGTCGAACGCCTTGCGCAAGTCATCCTCATCGAGGCTCTTGTGACAGATAACGAAGAGACGGGAATTCGGGGGCTCGTCGTTCTTCGCACGGGGATCCGACTGCGAGTAGTACGAGTCTCGTTCGCGGTGATCGGCCATTTTGCAAACGAATGGGACGGCGCGAGCGCTCGGTCAGCTATGCGGCCCGCGCGCCGGTGTCGTCGTCGCCGTCGTCGTCGTTGGTGAGCCGAACGGCGCGCCGCGCGGCGTTAGGTGGAAACCCCCGACCGCTACAGTCGAGCCTCGCTTAGCTTGCGCAATACGTGACCGCACACGATGACGGGACTGCGTGCGACGTAGCCGGAGACCAACCGGGTACGCCGCGCGGCGATACCGCCGGTTGGTTGCAGTTACTATCTTTATATGGAAAAATATGGATGGTATCTACGTGTCTGATCGTGATTATTTATTTCACGTTTTTAAATGCAACGTTATTATATGCAGGACCCGATTTTTTTTTAAATTAGACATCGACGATGTCTGGACCACTCTGTATAGCTATATGTATTCCACCCCCTCACTGATTCGAGGAAATAAAAACAGAACGCGACGGTGGCAAAACGAGTTTCTTCTCGACAAAGAACACCCGATTTTGAGTTCTTTTCTTCCTTTTTCTCCATTTGATAAAAATAAAAAGAAACAAAGCGGATGAAAAAAATCTCCAAGGCGGTTTGCATCTTAATTGATGCAGATCGAGCTTGGCCAAATAAAACGAAGAACCGTCGATATCCGACTCTCCGACTGATTTCGAGATTTTCAGTCGCGTGGCGGCTACGACGAGATCAGCGGGAGCCTTGATTATCGTTTTACCCCACGCGCATTTCTGGTATTATTTACAGTCGCCCCGCCGCTCGACGATGCCGCGCGACAGGCAAAGGGAGCGCCGCTCGACTGTAGCTGGATGGCGCGGTGGGGGAAATCCGTTCGACTATGCACGAATACCAGCCGACAACTGATAATGTCAATGACTCGTGAGATGATCTCGCGCGCAGCTGAGAAGCACCTGAGAGGCCAGCAGACAACGTGTAATCTTCGCGGTTGCATTTGCCGCATGCGGATTACCCGGCAAATTTATGCTCACGCGACGATAGTGAAAGCTATAAGAGGGGAAAGCTCGACGCGCACGCGCGCGGAGCCTCGTAGCACATATGCATTCACGATTTTTCATAAATCACCGCGATATTTACGTGAGTGTATAAGTCACACGGCTGGATCGAGAAAATATGAGAAAAAAAAAAAACACGGAGGAAATAGTAAAACGCCGCTCATCGTTACTACGCATCGACGCCAACCAATCGCTGCGCGTTCCCAAGACGCGCGGTTCGCTGTGTGCGTTTGTACTACGGAATCGTTTTTTTTTTCTAAATAAGAGCCGGAAAAAATCGATCAAGCGTGACTCGTGGGAAAGTGATACGATTTTTTTTCGAGGCAAAGTAAATAAATGTCACGACACCCATGCCTGCTCTTAATTATTTACCGGTAGTTGCAAGTTTTTTTTAATAATATTTATAATTCATACTGCGTAGACGCGTGACTTTCCCTTTATTCTTTGCGTTCTATCGGGCGTCGAAAATGATCGCTTGACTCGCGTGAACAGGAAAGATTTTTATCGAACAGGTTTAGGCATTAATGCGCTGGTTCGGTCGGTATAGCGCGTTGATGAGGCGCCTTACCGACTGAGCCGCAAGCACGAGTTAGTTTTTTTTCGCTCGCCCGATGGAGACTGGAATTACTTGTTCTCCGTCCCGTAGATAGCTAGAGATTAAATCCATTGACCGCTCGTCGATATTTTCCCGAAATAACTTGATACTCTGTCGCGACAGCGCGCGAGAATTTGGCGCTCTCACTCGATCGTGAATTTATTTACATTGTCGGCAAATGTACAGAGTCGTCGGTCTTGTTCGGCCGGCGCAATTCGTTGTATGTAACAATCGATTAACCATTTAACTATTATGTAAATTTGTTGCGCCTGGAAATGGTGGAATGATTGCAAAGTGTACAAAAAATCATAAAAATGCCACTGAATGAGGAAAATCGTTACGATGTTAAAACACTTATTTAAACAATAGTGAATAATCGTACGATAAGTACCAATTCCGCGAGTACTCACAATCGCCAATTTGTATTTTAATTAACGTCCGCGATCGAAGCATTTGATGTTCGAAATTGGAAACGTTTCACTTGCAAAAAAAATCGCCTATTATTTATCGTTAATAATTTATCAATCTATCTTTATTCAACGTAGCTAAGCCTCGAGGCGCGCTTCCCCATCATTTCTAGTATTCTGTGTTTGTCATCATCATTTTCCAGCCACAGGAGGAACAATCAACCCCCTTAAGAGCATGTGAAAAACCGACTGCGGTAAAAAAAACTGTAATGAACGGTTTTCATGCATATTTTCATTTACAGCTAATAAAAAAAATCGTTCATTACAGTTTTTGATACCGACTAGGCCTGGCGGGGATGCACATGCCCTTCACGCCGCGACAAATGACATTATTAACCGAATATCACTTAAAAACTGTTTACGCATCGTAAGTCGAAGCGGACACGTTTCCACCGCGGCCGGTCCAATTGGTGTGTACGAATTTTCCCTCCTGTCCGAGCAGCTCATAGGTGTGAGCGCCGAAATAGTCTCGCTGGGCCTGAAGTAAGTTGGCTGGCAGACGGGCTGTTCGAAAACCGTCGTAAAACGCGAGAGCGGTCGACAACGCCGGGGTCGGAATGCCGATCGTCACTGCGGTCGCGACGACGACTCGCGCGCTCGCCTGGCACTCTTTCATCGCCTTTGCGAAGAACTCGTCGAGCAGCAGGTTCGACAATTTCGGATTCTTGTCAAAGGCCTGCTTGATGTTTCCCAGAAAAACGCTAAAACAGACCGAAAATACGAGAATTATTAGTTTTTCAATCGATTATCAGGCACATATTTGTCATTTTTACATCGACGCGCGGCGAATCAAAACGCTACCTTCTGATGATGCATCCTCCTCGCCACATGAGGGCGATTCCGCCGTAGTTAAGATTCCAATTGTGAACTTTCGCGGCCTCCCGCAGGAGCATGAAACCCTGTGCGTAAGAGATGATTTTCGAAGCGTAGAGTGCCTTTCGCAGATGCTCGAGGAATTGCGTCTTGTCGCCCTTGTACTTGTCGTTCGGTCCGACGAGGACTTTGCTCGCCTCGATGCGCTCGCTCTGGAGCGCCGACAGACATCTTGCAAACACCGACTCGCCGATTAGAGTGACGGGAACGCCGTAGTCGAGGGCCGATATCGCGGTCCACTTGCCGGTGCCCTTTTGGCCCGCGGTGTCGCGTATTCGCTCCAGGAGATAGCCCTTCGCGTCTTTGTACTTAAGAATATCGCGGGTGATCTCCACGAGGAACGAGTCCAGCTCGCCCTTGTTCCAATTGTCGAAGACGTCGCTCATCTCCTGGGGACTCAGGCCCAGACCATCGCGCATCACGTGATAGGCCTCGCAGGTGAGCTGCATATCGCCATACTCGATGCCGTTGTGCACCATCTTCACGAAGTGGCCGGCCCCGGTTTCGCCCACCCAATCGCAGCACGGCTCGCCGCCAGCTTTCGCGCAAATCGCCTGGAAAATCGGCTTTATGTGCGGCCAAGCTTTCGCGTTTCCGCCGGGCATCAGCGATGGACCGTATCGCGCGCCTTCCTCGCCGCCGCTCACGCCACTTCCCACGAACAGTATTCCTTTCTTCTCGAGCTCCTCGCAGCGACGCTGCGTATCCTGGTACTCGGAATTACCACCGTCGATTATTATGTCGCCAGGCGAAAGCAACGGCACCAACTTCTCGATGAATGCATCCACCGCCGAGCCGGCTGAAAATAATTAGTCAAATTAGAATTATTATTTGTCGCGCAGAGATGCAACATTGCATGAACGTGAAAGAATTAGAAAGGGATATGACCCAGAGTGTCGGACCTTAATAGAAGTAGAATCAACTGAAAGTATTAGAAAAAGTATGAAGTATGCGAGGAAAATTTAAAAGCGAGACCGATTATGCTTCTCCAACCAAGACTTTATGCCACCGCTGAAGGACTCAGCGAAGCACTAACACTGAGAGAACAATCTGTGTTTACCTTTAACCAACATCATGACTCTTCTGGGCAGCTTCAGCTTGCTCACCATCTCCTCGAGACTGTAAGCTCCAACGACTTTTGTCCCCTTTGCCTCGTTCTCCAAAAAAGCCTTCACCTTGTCCGTGGTACGATTGTACGCACAGACCACAAATCCATGGTCGTTCATATTCAGAATCAAATTCTGGCCCATCACGGCCAGGCCGATCAGGGCTATATCTGCGACCCTGGTGGAAAAAAAGTAAATAAATGTAAAAAAAATCAAGTACAAGGCGAATATTCATCCTGGTTCGAAATATTTTCCTCAGATTGCGCAATAACGCGGAAGAACTATCGGACATTGCCGCTTCATGCGTAAAACTAGCAGAATGACTCGACGAATACGGCGATCATGGTAATCAGATGTTCAGCTTTAAAAAAATCGATCAAACTATCGATTTACGATAGACGCGATTGATGGAAAAGAACTCACGGTTTGCTCATGACGTCGATTTTACGTGGTTAACACACGACGAGGAATATCTCTCGGCTACGTGAGAATCGACGTAGTCAGCAACAAGTGGCCTGTACTCGCGAATACAGAGGACGATCGGATAATGCGCGGTGTACGCGCGACACTCGGACGACGAGGACAAGCGGCGCGTTCGGCAGAGTCAGCCGACCGTCTGTAAACCAATCGCGTGGTGGGCACATGGTCAACGGCGCTTTCCATTATCGCGCGTCCAGTCACCGATGTCGTGATTGCGTCTGCGAATCGCTCGCGGGATTCGAATACCCCGCTCGTCTGATTTTTGCTGCTGCTTATGCGAGAAGAACACATAACGTCCGCGACTGGCAGCCCCCGGGCGCACTTGGCCCTGGCCTCAACTTTACCGTTTTTTACTCTCACTCGATACTCGATGTTTTACCACGCAGCCTTCGCCACTTTTGCGATACACATTCGCGCGATATCTAGGTTGTTACCTCCATGGTTGTTCGATCGAAGGGCGAAAAAAGTGGTGGAGTGGATGGTGATACGAATTGGGGAGAGAGGGAGGACAAACGACATGTCGTTTGCCGATACAGTCGTTATGGCAGGATGCGGCCGTACCGCGGTCGGTAAGACAAATTCTGATATCTCGATGACACAACCCGTCGGTGCGAAATGTTTCTGGATGAATCAACACATATTTACATCGCGCAGAATTACGAAAAATTATTGGAGATTTTTGTATCGAGAAGCGATTGGTTCTGCAGTACGATTTCGTCACGGCGATGCTAGTGGGTGCGAGGGAGACGCCGCTATATTAGCGCTCGCGCCAGAATGAGAGAGAAACGCATGCACGCATTGTCTCGAGGTGATGCGAAACGTGCATCGGTGCGAAAGAGACAGAATTATCGGCGCTCGACGGAGTGGGCGCGAAACACCGAGCATATTTTCGCGATCGCTGTGGCGGCTCGCGATTGTTCGCCAGTGGACCAAATTCCTCCGTCGATCTTGTAAAATCGGATATCGTTGCACGGTACGTAGTCTTTTTTTTTGTTGCAACCTCGCGAACTTTTTACACGCGCAGTTTCGCAATAATCGTACGATCCCGCGATTTGTTGTAACGCGCGCGGCCAGAATATTGACTTTCGGGTTTTGACGTTTAGTGTGTCAACTTGCGCGAGAGCGAGCGAGAGAGAACGAGAGACCGGAGAGAAGGGACTAATCGCGCGGTGCATATACCAGCTGAATATAGTCATACGAGATTCGCTTTCGCGTGTGGGTTCACATATACAGTTCTGGGAGCGCACTGACGTTATGCACCCGGAATGCCCGAATTATTTACATAATCGCAGCAGCATTAGCCGCAGTCTCGTTGCACACGAGACGCGTCGCCTGACATATTTAACATTTCGAGAAAAACAAATAAAAATAAACAGTCTTTTTTTTTTTGGGGGCGAGAAAAAAATTCTATTTTTCAGGCGGCTTTTTTGGCGGTCGCTGCTGGGTTTTTTTGAGCGGACGAAAATCTATATTTATCATCGCTCGTATTTTCACGCGCGCCCGACGACGGGCGGCGGCCTTACGACTGGTCACGTGAGTCGCAGGTCCGCGGCGCCCTGGGGCTCGTGTACGCCTGGGTACGCGACTGTACGACGCTTGACCAATTGGGAGCCATGGTTAACAGAAGAAACCAATGAGGAGCGTGATCGCGGAGACTGACTGTCACAATGACGCGCCAGGACTGAATTCAAGTGCTCGTGCACTGTAAATTTATCGGGTAAAATTTATTCGTTCATGTTTTTTTTTACGAGCCGATAAAAATTCTTCCGAAGCGAAATTTCTTCACTTACTTTTTAACTGCTTGAAAAAATTGTTTGGCACGAATAATTCGTAAGCGTCATAATAATTCCCGGCAACTCGTGTTTACGCAAAAATTACTTTTTTTTAACAGCGATGTGCGCGAAGATACGACGTGAAAAGGGGTCAATGTCACGATAAAAAATTATCTTTTGATAAAATGCGGTGCGGGCCACACAAATCTATAACAGACAAAGCGCTCGCGTTGGCTCTTTCGAAACAAACAATTTGATAAGCAATATTGTCGCGTTCAGCAGATCCCACAAAAGTTGTATTTAATGATTCCTCGACTCTCGACGGAAATAAGTCACAAATAAACACGCGGACCAATTTTTTATTTTTTACGTATGGTGCCCCGTTCTTGCGCTCGAAAAATACGATATTGCCGACAATTCTGAATGACTGCGTGACGTTTATCGAGACTCCATTCGGCATGTAAACAAGTCTCTTGCTCGGGCTGAGAAGAAGGAAAATAATGAACGTGACGTGTACGAGATGACTATAATAAAATATATGTAATCGCGCTAGGCGGCACGAGCGACGTGTTTCAAAGTACTTTGTTTTATTGTATTAATTATTCAGACAACGAACTTGAGATTGTGCGTTGCTCTCTCCTCGCGCCTCCTCCTACCACTGTGCATTTCGATACTGATACCCGATCGCGGAGACCATGTGGGGGAGGGGATCCGACTCGTATTATATGTATTCAGTCGTTGATGAGCCGTCGTCGTGTCAAGTGTTGCTTCTTAAATATCAGAGCCATGAGGTGTGTGACAATATATTATGTTTCACTCGTTATCGGTCAAGTTAATTTTTATTGTGATTAGTATTATTTGTGAGGGAAACGACGACAATTTGTGATACATTTTTTTGTCGAAATTCGGACGTCATAAACAATAAATTGTTTGCCCTTGTGTTTCGTTATTGCGACGAAGACGTTGACAAATATTGACGTCTATTATTCGGGTTCAGATATTTTAGACTCTTATCCGCGTTTCGATAATTAGCAACCGGTTCCTAACCCGAGACGCAACGTCTCGGCAAATAAGTCCGTCCCAATATGCTGCTGATAACAATGAAGTGAAGCTGAAAATAGGAATGGAAATATTGCTTTATTTATTTATTCGGCTATACTCAACAATTTTTTTGACTCGTCATGTTGCCATCGGCGGGTAAAGTAAATGGAAAGAGCCTGAAAATCTCGACAAAAAAATTACACGAAAACAAGGCTCCCTCTGTGAGGAAGCAACATTTAGCAAAAATTAAAAGACTAAAGGAAAAATTGATTAATAAAAAAAAATCAAATTATGAAATAACGACAGATTCTTTTTTACGATTTTTATGAATATTCAAGTATAAATTTATTTTTTTATCGAAATATGGATTGAAAATTTGGGAAATAAAAAACTCAGATTAATATTTTTTCTGATAACATTATTACGATTATTTCTGTTTAGCAACCGCAAGAGAATGCCGTCATATCGGCCGTGGGGCTCTACGGACGATGGCGCAATAGAATTCGAGTCGCTGACGACGGAGACCTCGGAGGGCGCTCTCACGGTGATAAGAGAGGCCTTTTTCACTGACGAAAACGTGTCCATCGCCGTCGACCTCCTTTCGGAGCCCGGGGCGTCAGAGGAGCTCGAGGAACTGTGCGTCGACGCCATCCGGGACGGCGTGAGCGTCGTCGCCATCGACGTTAGGACCGGCGAAGTCGTCGGTGCGGCCCTCAACAAAATGCAAGTTCGTACGAAGTACACAATATATATTTTCAAATCGGCCTCTGCAAGAATTTGAGAATTATTTTATATATTAAATTTTGAGAAATAAGTAATTTACTCCGACAAAAAAGTATTCAAATAAAATGTTCGATAATCTTCGCAGGTTCGACCGGATCCAACGGTGAAAGCATCCTTCGAGCTCTTCAGCGAGAGATGCAAGCACAAATCGTCGAAGGCCCTGGTCGATTACATGATCAACGTGGACTCGCGAGTCGACATGTTCAAGCACTATAACGTCGATTGCATTATGGAAATAATGTTTATAGCGACCAAGAGAAATTACCGGAAGCGCCGAATCGGCGAGCTTCTCGTGGCGGCGTCGGTGGAAATCGGCCGGGAACTGAATCGCGGCAAGAAGGTCAAGACGCCGGTGGAAATCGACGGCTGCGAAATCATCAACAACGCCGAGTGCGTTCCGTGCCTCGTCTCTATGATAGCGACGACGAATTACACGAAAAGAATCGCCGATCGTATCGGCTTCGACACGCTGACCGAGGTCAGTTACGACGAGTTCACGTTCGCCGGGAAAAAGTTCAGCGAGCGACTCGGCCCCGAGCACAAATTCAGCTGGGCCGTCGCGAAAAGACTCACGTATCCGAAGACATTTGCCGTCTAGTTGTTAACCGAGAAACGTCGATCGTTTGCCTCACCAGAGATATTATTTTTCTCAAATAAAGTTCACGAATTGCGGTATATATAGACATATTTTTTTAGTGCTCGACTACAATGTTATGTACTCGTTATACATATCATAAATATAGTATGTCATTTGCGTTGCGCGTTTTATAACTCGTTGTAAATTGTTGTATAAATTTAGAGCTGTATTTTTGCAGAAAACGTGAGTTTTCGCCTTTTCTTTATCCCTCGATTAATGGAACATCAATCGATGTCGATAAACTACCCACGTCGTTTCTTCCCTGCGTTTCTGTCGCTCCGACTTTTCTTCGACCTGGCATCAGTTATTTTCTCGCCGACGTTCGAAGAGTAATTCGCGTTTGTTGCGTTCGTGCACTTCAAGAAAACTTGAAGTGCACGAACAATTTTAATTGAGCACTCGACTATAGATAATCTCGGTTGGATAATCAATAGCGCTCGGTGAAAATGAACTGAGGTGGTTTGTTCCAGTCTATATTCAGCCTGAGAATCGAGCGGTGAGCGCACGGTGAATATGCTTCGTTAGAGCCTTTACGAAGTTCGATGGCTCCGCTCTCTCGAGACTTCGTCTATCCAGCCTCATCGCGGTAGACGAAGAAACTGCAGCAATATGTCTGGCAATCAGCTCCGAGTCACTGGCAATAAATCTCAGTGAAGTTTAAATGAAAACAAAAATCTTGCTTATAAATGATTGGGACCATATAAAAGATAACTCCCTTTTTCAGTGTAAATTTATTTCTGTTCGAGTAAATATTTTTGTTGCGTTGTTGATATTTATTACAATGAAAATATATGGTAATATTGTAGTTATTTTGGAGTCTATAGAGTACAAATATGACCCAAGAACGTTTCGCTGTCCTGGAAAAATCAATATTTCTATAATGGAGACAAAAACTAAGACAAAATTGGAGTCGATGTTTAACAGAATTACGGCTCATCCTTCCTACATTTTTTCGTACATTTTATTGTGTATAACGAGGGTTGCTGGGGTGAAGACTGAAGTCAGTGGCGCGGAAGGAACAAGTGATAAATAGAGGAGACGAGTAAGGAGTAGAAAAGGTGGCAGTGACAAATGGCGCAACGTAAAACTATAGCGCTGAATTCGTTCGACCGACCTGGAGAATAAATTACCGCACAACAGAGCGCAAGAGGCGCGCGCGAAGCCGCCGAGCGCGCGACGTGCAGTCTCGCTGATAGAGGCAATCGAAGAAGAGGCGCGAGTCGCCCGCCCACCCGATGAACCGAGCTTTTCCGGGCCAAACGCCTCGCCGTATCCAGTCGGGTTCCGCACGTTCACACGAAATCGTAGCGTCTCGCTGGACGCAGCCTTTTTCGCCATTCACAGCGTTCGGTAAGTGTCACCCTTTTAATTAGTAAATTTTTTTTTTTTTTCAGATAGTCTTTAATTGAGGTAATTTTTTATTTATTCTATTTCAGATTTTTCGAGTTACAAATGCGATTTTTTTTTTTGGCTTTTTTTTGTTGCAGATTGCAGATTGTAAAATCGACTATGTTCGATCGATTTGGAGCGGGACCCCATGGACCGATCGAGTACGCGATTTTGACGGAGGACAAGATCGACGGTTGTCTGAGAGTGCAGCAAGAATCGATGCGACAGGAGAACGTTGCGCTCGGAGTCGGCGTTTACGAGGAGGACGGCGCGGCCGAGGCGATGTTGGCAGTGTTTAAACAAGTGATAAAGGACGGTTTTACGATAATTGCGGTGAACACTAAAAGTGGCGCAGTGGTCGGTGCTGCGTTCAACAAGTTGCACGTGAGTTTTTACTCGTATTTTTCCGCGAAGAACCAATAAAATTGTGGCTAATTTAGATCGAAATATTTCGGCAAAATTGCTCGCTGATTCGATTCGTATCTTCGAGTCGTGTTCTGCCTTCGTACATTTTTGGGGATCAGCAAAAAAGATAAAGCGTCAACGCCACGTCTCACGTTCCAGCTACGCAAATATCGAATGACTTGAGAGTAAATAGAATCAAAATTGAAAATAAAAATATCAAGTATCATTTAACGCAGTCTCGACGAAAAAGAAATTTGTTGCGTACACGAATATTTTGCACTTGGCTAAAACCTGCAAACTGTTTTTTTTCAAGCTGTTCCCAAATGTACCTTGGAATGTTATATCACAAATTCTACTGATTATCTAAATAGGAGATAAAATTCGACAGCACCGATTCTTTGTTGTAGGTGCCACTGGCGATCGGCGAAGTGGACCCCCTCGTGGAAGTCGTCGAGAATAACGTTAAACCTCGCGCCAGTCTAGCTCTAATTCATTTCCTCGATGACGTAAGTCGTAACACTCCCGAGTAATAGCGCACAATAGGCCGGTCAAGTGGAGTGTCATGAAGACTCCGACATTAGTCTTGGTCGTTTTGGTTCCCAGAGCCCCGATTTTTTTCACAATGCGACGACGAGTATTGAAAATAAAATGGATATTCTGAAAATGTATGCATTTAAATTAATTTTGGTTATTTCTAGGTCGAGTCTAGGGTCAACGTGTTCGAGAGATACGACACCAAAGCAGCGATGGAAATTTTCTACGTCGGTATAGACCCGAGCTACCAAGGCTTCGGAATTGGTCGAGGGTTGGTCGAACGCTCTGTCCAATTGGCTAAAAGCTTGGGAGACGATGAGAAGCTAGAGAGATCTGTCGTACCAGGCGTCGTATTCGGGGTATTTACGTCCAACTTCAGTCAACGCATTGCCGAGAAATTGAATTTCGAATTTCTGGCCACGGTTCGATACGACGAGTACGAGGTGGACGGAACGAAGATGTCAGAGAGAATCGAAAAGGAGCATAAAACTGCTAAGCTCGGTGCTCTTAAATTGTGATCATTGGACATAAACAGTTTGTGAAAAATCACTCGTGAACTTGCGATCTAAAATTTTTTATTACATATGCTATTTCGTATCGACAATGTGCTCATGAAATAGTGCAAAATATTATAAATTATTTTTTCAATTTACACAATATTCATCGTTGAAAAATGATTTCCTTTATATTAAAATTATAATTACAGTTACGGTTTTTACGCGGTGCTCTGCTTTCACTTTCCTCTTCCTTGGTATTGCTTATACGTTGTGGTTTCGAATTTTCTTACGATTGCATAACTTAATGGGAGAGGACAAGCTTTCTCGTGTGTCCAATTCAAATTCATGTCTAGATGTATTTTCCGTGTTAATGCTCTCCTGTTGCTGCATCTTTCTGTGCTCCCCCTGTTGTTCCTTAGCTACTGTAACGAAAAGCGACGAAAATTGGGGCACGCTCGATTTATACAGTAAAATGTGTTGTGAAAATATTTTTTGAAAATAAGTAAATTAACTCACATTGATAGGCAAAATAGTGCTCGACTGAGTGATAATCGCTGAGACCATTTAATTCGTATAACTCCATGTTTACTTCATCGCCCCAGTAAATATTTTCGTCGATCTCTTCCTGATAAACAAAAATTAAAAAAATAAATTAGTTGGAGAAAGTAAAACGCATCAAGGCGGCCTAATTCATAATTTTCTTTGCTCAATTTTTCTAACAACAAAAATGTTACTTTAGAAAAAAGTTCATCTTCTGTCGAGAAAAAAATTATACTTACAGAAATCGGATCGTCGAGTGGCTCCTCGTCGTCGACAGTCGGCAGAGTGCAGTACAATTTGCGTTTGCACGAGATGCAGATGCTCATGTCATCGCCGAGATAGAGTCGAAACTGTTCGCGCAGCGACTTGGTAACCGGAAGAACGCACCAAGGCTCAGGATTGTGATTTCGTTGTTTGAATGGATTGCAGCAAAATTCCAAATTTGCCATTTCGTCGTTTTAACGCGCGGTAAAACAAAATACAGTCGAAGAAAATACTTCACTTTCTCGACCTGAGCTGTACTGGGTGACGCACCGAAATGTCAAAAGTCGAAGGGTTTCTCCGCTACTTAAATGCTTCGAAATTGTCCAGAGCGATACGCGATTGGTCGAGGCATTTTGTGGATAAAAATAAATGCAAAAAGGAGCCACTAAATTGCTAAGAATCGCGGAGGATTATCGAAGGTCAATAATTGACCCGTAAGCAATAAACCAGGTAGTCAGTGACCCAAGGGTCACGTGCAGCCAGCCGTAAAGGGCTCAGCGGTGCCAAAAGGGTACCTGCAGTATCCAGGCCACAATTGCCCTGAATTACCCTGCCGTGATTTAGGCCAAATAAGCATGATGTTTCTCCGAGGAGAATAGAGCAATAAAAATGTCAGTAATAATTGGAAAAACAGGACAGCAGAGGGAGAGTATCAATTTCTACATTGCGCACAGGTAGCTCACAGATATCTTGACTCAATTATTTCCCTCACTTTTTCGCTTGTAACAAAAATGTCCCAATTCACTCACTGCAAAATATTATATTATTTTCTGATTTTTAAGTGTTACCATAAGTAAATCAAAGCACAATGAATCACACAGAAATATGTTGTTTTTATATAAGTATATATTAATGCCATATACAATTCGGGTACAACGTCACTGAATAATAAGTATATATGTATATTGAGCACACTCACAATGTCGATAAATTGGCGAGAACGACGCGTCTATCGCGATATTTGGTTTTGTCACTCACAACGTAACGATTGCGAATCTGTCGAGACGATTTGTAGTATTTTTGCAAATAATATCGCAGCTCCGAGTCAAAGGCTACGAAGGAGTGAGCGCGGTGTACAATTTTTGTTTCGAAAAATAATTGCGATTCTTGAAATTTTTTTTAGAACATCGAGTGGTGAAACGAGCTGCCAACGAATGACATATATTTTTTCATCGATCAACAGAGGATCGCGAGATTGGGGGAAAAATCGGTGATCCGTCAGGCGCGCGAAACATCGATAACGACAAAATTTCAGTGGAAGCATCCCCGGCAAATGAAGAAAAATATCGACGTCTCAAACTTTTTTTTTCCAGGACTCAACATTTTCTAGATTCGAGTTAAAGACTAATTCTATCGACTACATATTCGACCATCGACAAAATTAAACTGTAAAAAAATGTACGTGTGTGTTTGTTTTTTAACGTAAAGTCATCCAGTATCGGTATACGGCAAATACGTACGAATATCGTTGACGAAAACTATAATTACCGATTATCTCATTCGTTCGTCGTCTACCGTACGACCGCTTGTGTCGCTCAACCAGGTCGGTCGCTAATTAACATCTTGACGGATTTATTCGCGGTAAGTCAATGATCGGTCACTTTTGCTACGTGTCTAACGCTTTAAACAAGTTGCCGTACCAACGATCAATCGCATCGACACATTCGTTCGCGATCTCCCGATCGAACGGCGAACGAAACATTGCAAAACGACGTTTTCAATTATCATTATTTTTTTCTCTCGTTTATTTTCTAGTTCTTTATTTTTTGTTTACAACAGTTCAACAATTATACGAATGAGCCTATAGTGACAATTCAGTTATCCCATTCCCTGCGAAGCCCATTTACATCTAAAAACGATTAGTCGGGGTTACATCCCAAACAGCGCGTAATATTGTTTATATTCGCGAGTTTATAAATCTGGCTTCACAATCGTAACAACATTTCACTTAGGAATTGCATTGGATCTGGATCGGATTTGCGTATAGTTAGTAGTTATAGTTATTACAATTGCAACACATCGAGAGTGCGTTTACTCATTGCGCTCGGACGCGGAAAAGCGTTGACAATGCTTGTTAGACGGTTTTCCGTCTGACACCAAAACCGCGAATAGTGACTTCGCGTCGATTCTGAGCTATCCAGTTGAGCAGATTTTGTTTTTCCACGATTTTTTTTCAGCGCTGCAGTTTAGCGTCCGGAACTTTCGTAAAATAGTGTACAGGTATTTTTTTTTTTCGCAGCCACATAAAAGCGGCGTCCTACGCTCGCGCGTTGAGTCGATGCTAATGCAAACGTAATGGATGCAACTAACCGCGGTAGCTTCGCCGAATTGACTTTCTTTTTTTGCTCGTCACTTGTGGAAATTTTCCAGTGCCGAAAGCGTCGCGAAAACAGTGGCATAGGAACACGAGGCTGACAACGGAAGTGACAGTGTTGATCATCCTCACGGTAGAGACCAGAGATATTGGTTTGAAATTTTGTTTTTCACAAAGCTCTGTATTCGAAGGATTTATAAAAAATATCGGCTATTATTCGCTTTTTGGAGACAGAAGTGGAAGAATTGAGAAGCAACGTTCGGGTGACGATTTTTTTTTGTGATCAACGTCTACGGACTGGCGTTGCGGTTTAGGAATCTTTTGCTTATTCTCTTCATTTATTTATTTTTTTCCGTTATCAACAATAATGCATTTTCCAAGAATATAACATCTATATCAGGCGAATCGCCATATGTATTTCTTTTATTGAGTTTCAAGCGAAGGTGGCGCGGAAGGTTCATAAAATCTTTGAATCGCGGGACTTGTATTTCATCTTTTTCAATCTGATTTTTCATTTTGTAAGAAAAAAAAATGTTTAGACTTTTTTTGAAAAATATCTTCCGTCCCATCTTCGATTGACACGTCCTGCACAATCCAAGTTTAACGCGTTCCTAGGTCACTGAGTGAATAAAAAATAGCATCTGCGACTACAAACAGCGATCTGTTTTTGTTTGTTTGTTTTTACTCCGGACGTTAATTCGTCGATATTATTATTATCGATATCTATCATTACGATGTCGTCGTCGTCGTTGTCTCGTCGTCGTAGTCAAAGTGTACACGCGCAATTTATTGCATTTCATCCTTGGAGATTAAATAGACGTATTATTGTTTTCCGTTGCGTTAAATATTCATCAACAGTTTGTTTGTTTCTTTTATCATTTTGTTAATCATTACACACCTGTCGTTATAAAAATGTGGACGTATGACTTCTCGATAAAATACATGATTGACGCAATTTCCAACGTGTAATATTTATATCTCTTACTGCTTGATCTTTAACGGTTAATCAATTAATTACTTGCTTGCTTGATTTATCGTTAATTAATATGACACGACACATTTCAAATAAACATTGTAAAAAAAAATAAAATTGGGAAGCCTTGAACTTTCCAAATTATTCGGGACTACATTTTTTTTCGTTCGTCTTTGGCAAGAACAATACGAGATTATCATGTCACATTCACCCGCAACATTTCGCATTCATTCGTTTGATTCTATTCTGTTATTTAATATTAAACCCTATTAATAATCGAATTGTCAAATGAAGAAGATTTCACCACATCTTACACCAAAAGGGACGAAGATTCAACGGTCAAATAGAAATGTAACGTTACATTAACATTAGAATAATCTTAACAGCTTAGAGGTAAAATTAACTAGGAATTTCTACGAAAAATAAAGATATTGTAAAATTAGAAAAGTACGAGTTTGTACTGGTAAATTAGTAATACTGATGTAAGGTAGCAAAAAGTATAATTTAGTGGAAGTATTTTCGTTCTTAAGCTCAAGAGGTTTGAATGCAGGTTGATAAAAAAAATGGTGTGTCTAAATACACGTTATGCGATAATTGTGTACAAAACGAGTGCTACGCCTCGTTTGTTTTAAACGCGACAAGTTGACGCCCAAAGATCACAAAATACATCAATTATTTTCGCGTGTTTCTTCTGGCGTTGCTATAACGTAAATCGCGAATGTTCGAATACACTGAAATTCAAAATCTCTACGAATCCCGGTGACAACAACGTTACTGATCTATGTCACAACTAGAATCAGGATGCAGTTGCGTCGGATCGCGAGGTAAAACTGAGGTACATGTTTGCTATCTAATCTTGACGTAATACTGAACATTTTTTTGCTTCTTAAAATCACAGCAATGAATACCGAAGTTATCATTATTAATCTTTGGCAAATACGAGTTACGCTTATCTATCGGGCCGCACGCGCCTGCGCACGAGGAGCATGAGCGTCACCAAAATGTTTAAGGTTAAAAAAAAAAAACGAAAAATTATTTCACGAACTATACGATTTGGTATTTTCACATTTGACACTTTCTTGCTCTTTGGCATTTTTTTCAAACGTAGAAAACATTTCCGCGACGCTAGTGATAGTAACAAGAATAAAAAAATTGAAGAAAAATTATGAAAAAAAATGTCAACGTAAGAAATCTTTATATTTTCTTTCTATGGGCAAAGAAGTTATTTTCGCAAAAATAAGAATGATTTACAGCGGTACGAAAATAAAAGGGTCATCCTCGTTTGCTGATTTGTTGCCCCTCGTAAAAAATGCTGCCTATAAAAAACTACTTTCATCGGCATAACACTAATCGTAGTAGTCTTTCGGTACAGTGAGTACAGTTAGTGGCAAACGCTGCGGACGTTTACCGAACATCATTGAAAATATAAAATATCATTTACGTTATCAAAATAAAATATAAACTGGGCGATAATCGATGGCTCGATGGACGTTGACTTTGACGATATTACAAGTTAGAAAACAAGTGAAGATTTTTTTTTTCTTTGGCGTTTGTCTATTTCTTTTCTCGATTGTGAACGGTGTGCATGTTTTGTTCTGTTACTCATGGTGTTTTTTCTTCATTTGTCATTTAACGAGTGTCTTTGCTTTGAATTATAATCTTACTCCACCTCGGTTGCACTTACTCTAGTCGACTCGTTCTCCGCGCGTTCGAATTTTTTCATCAATTCATCTGTGACAAGTGTCGCGATTGATCTCGGGCGGCGGGATGTTCTGGTAAGCCGGATGAGTGTCCCGAAAATGAGACCTTATTAGGAGGCCCAGACCGAGAAGGACGACGGGAAGACCGAGAAGGGCGCAGATGAGTTCACCCGTCACGCCGGGTGACCACGAAATTGTGCCTGTTGCAAACATTTTTCCGTCGTTAATATGCGTCAGGATCTCTCTTTTAAAAATTTCATGAGTGACGAAGGCATTTTCATCGTTTTATTCGTGCTGTGATTGGCCGAGACTCTCAGACCGAGACCACGTTCATTTGTTTTTGGTAACTTGGACAGTTACGTAAAATATTATGTCTTTAATCAACGAAAAAAATGTTGAAACCATGGATTTGAAATAAAAATGTTACGCAGAATATGAATATACCCACTTCCATTAGCTCCAACGTCCATCTTGTAGATACTCCACCAGATACCGGAAAGCGGCAGAGACACCGTCATCGCGGCGACGGTGAACACCGCACTTTCGCACATCGCCAAAAAGTTGGCTGTCGCTATTGCGAATAGCACATAAGAGAAGAGGAAAATCCAGCCGTGACTGCCAACGTTCGAGCATGTGCTGCCACCTCGCAGGTGACAAACGAGACCGTGCTGCACAGTTTCGTAGAGTTCCTTTGGCGACAAACCCTGTGAAAAGGAATTAATAGTTGGTACTTCAGCTTAGCACATCTATTGAATTTCATTGCATTCAGTCAAATTCCGTGGAATTCATGCTATATGTTAAGGAGTAATACGCAGGGGTTTTAAGAGGTGCTTTAGCAGCTTTAGGGGACCAGCCGCTGGCAGCTTTAAAAATCACTATTTTTACAAATAGAAAATATCCGAACGAAGTTGGATGTGACCTCGATATGTAGATAACTTTTTATATCAATAAATTGTAATGTGTTTTAACGAGAATTTGTTTAAAAATCGCTTTTCCGGGCTCCTGACTGCGTGTAACCTCTCAATTTTAATGTAGATATTCCATTGAGAAAAAAGGCGTTCATTCTCACCCTTCCAATGCCCGGCAATGTATCGATCCAGCTAAACGCGAGAATGGCCACGAATGCAATAACGTGAATGTGAAACAGAGTCCGCATAACCGGTGGTTTCGGGAAGTTCTTCGGCTTTATCGTCGGGTCGGGATCGGTGACGTGCAACAAACGACCTCCCTCCTCCTCGGATCCCCGGCGCCTAATGTCGCGCGACGATACCAACCGGGACACCGTATACAGAAAGGAATTGTGCTGAGTCGTCAGCAGTTGGCAGACGTTTTGTTGCTGGAAAATTATACCGCGATCGTTTAATGAGATTCCAGCCGCGTTACTCAATTGCCGTACAGCGTCGACGATCTTATCGTCCGTCCATTGCCAATGAAAAAGTTTCGTTGCATCGAGAATTCGAGTACTTTGTCAAAAGCGCTAAAAGCGTTTGCAGTGCGAAAACATTTTTTGTTGGCAATGGAAGGTGTAGGCAAATTTTCGAATAAATTGCCCGTCCAAGTGGAAATTCCCGAATGTCCTTCGCAGACCTCTCGACATATTGCAAAAAACAAATTGCAACGAGACCGAGAAAAATTGCGCTGGACACTCGACCGTGTTCCCTCAGGAATAGCGAGAAAAAAATTAATTTGTTTTTGGCGTCTTACTCCCGTGGTGAAGTGGCGCTCGAGCATCGTGAAGAACATGGCAAAAACAGCGAGCGACCCGACGTAGACGAAGGTCCAGACTGCCCTGACGCCCCACGAGCCCCGCATCGTCACCGTATGAGCGGACACTTCGCGTCCGCGGCAACGAAACTCGTCGCAAAGACCGTAATCGACGCTGATGAATAGTCCCACTATTATCGTGGTACTGGAGAAAATTCTCTGCAGACTCATCACTGCGGAACGATATTTCCATGATTAGGAGTTGAATAAAAAAGAATTAAAACATTGTTATAATTGACATTTGAGAATTCTTGTGAAAAAAATATCTCACTCTTTCGGCAGAAAAAGAAATAGTAGACGAGAGAGAAAACGAGGGTGATGCCCTTTATGGGATCCTGAAGGTGGCAGAGCACTCGGTTCTGATCGAGCGCGAGGGTCACGAGAATTCCGGCGAGCGCGTAGATCCCGCTCATTTTCACGAGACTGCAACGCGGTATCCTTATTCTCATGCTATTCGGCACCAGGGGCGGAGGGGGTGAGATTCTCTCGACGATGAAGTACGCGAGACCGAGAATTCCGGCGGAGCAGAAAGCGGTGAACAAGAGGCCTGTGAAATTAATTATTATAAAAATAGACATATGTAATATAATATATGTTCACTCTCGATACAGTAAAAAAATGTCATTCAAATAAAAAATAAATAAAAATTGTTTAAGAAATTGCAGAATCGAGTGTCGACTTTTGTCGTACGTACCGGCGTAGGCGTTGGACACGGCGCTGACGCTCTCGAGATAAAGCGGGAAGCTGATAATCGCTACGGTGACCGAAGCGACGAGGGCCCCGAGGGTCGCGAGGAAGCTGAATTTTCGCCATCCCGGCTGATCGGTGTCGAAGAGCTTATCGGTCGACTGATAAGCCGCGTATGGCGACTCCTCGGTGTCCGTGTATTCCTCGATCTCGACGTCGCTGCCGGTGCATCGTAATTCCTCCTGATCGTCGTCATCCATCATCGTCGACACGCAGCTCGTCAGGCTCGCCAGATTTGCGCGCGAACGAGTTCGTCTGAATTTCAAGATCAACGGAAACAACGATTAATCGACCATTTTTTTTCAACTAATAAAAAAAGGATATAAAAAGAAGATGGAAATATAAAAAATTATTCTGCAAGAATATATCGTCTCTCGTTGTCGTTCGCCTGTAAAATGTATCTACAGTTCACAGCAATGAAAACATTTAATTGCCGTGGTAAAACCGAGTCCTTCATAGCTGGAACTAACTGGCTATTCCCAGGTGAGCGATCACCGGGCATCGTGAGTGCAGTGTCCATCAGCGACGGTCGCTGGAGGACACATCGACGCGGCGGTTGGATAGAAACGATGATAGATTCGATTTTTTCTTCTTCATCCCTCGGCCGGTGGGCGGGAGGCAGTTTGCAGCGATGAAACGATTAATGTTCGTTTCATGCGCGTGTCGCGTGTGTCACCGAGTCACAATAATGACCACGGCTGTTGGTTTGTTTATATCCCGAGGATTAGATAATTTTTTTTTCTCATTTTTTTTCTAACTCATGGTTAATATGTAGGTTAAACCAACCGGTTGCCAAGGTGGACGTTGCTCGCACCCGAAGACCGCGGCCCGCGATCGATCGATCCAAACGGGAATTCGCGACGCGTGCACCGGTCAACTATTCACCGTCGATATTGCCGCGCTTAATTGTTCCCTCGTTAGCCAACATCAAAGATTTTTTTTACCGGAGCTGCGCGCGACCTCACGTAAGAAAATTGACGCTCCATTTATTTTTCTCGCGTCTCTGTCCATGCTTGATTTTTCTTGTTTTTTTTTCACCCTCTTCGCTTCCGCGAGTTCCGCGTGGTGGAAGCGCGCACGTGGCTATTTCCGTCAAAGCGGATATATATAGCGATGCGCACGGACGGACGACCGTTTTGACGGTGATTATTCGGAATTATTTGCGAATGTTCGACGGGACAGGTGAGATTAACAAGAAGAGAGAGGGAGCGGGAGAGAGAAAGAAAGTTCCAGTTAACTATGTGGGCGTAATAATCAGTGCACGATACAATAAGAACAATGATAGCAAATTTCCTTCATACATAATTCCACGAATAGCTCTTTTCCTATATATTATCTAAAAAACTACATTCGCAAATATAAATGACCCCGATCATGACCCGAGATGAGTGTAAAAACACGTGTAACTCGTTATGCATTTGGCGCTTCGAAAGAGTTGAAACTTTCGATCGAAAGAGTCGATTGCCTTCGTGTTGAATTTTTCAGCGAGAAAATAGAAAAAAAGAACAATAAAGTGTAACGAAACTTGAATTTCACGAGTGCAGAGCAAACAGAGGCCGGACCTGTCGGACGGATCAAACGGAATATCCGACACGAGGGTCGACATACGCCGTGTGAGCCAGTCACCTCCCCCATATATGCATATAGCTATTGGGTCTCGTCTGTGGTTGCACATGTACAGCATGCATATGCATAGGTCGCCATCACACGTGCCATACGCAAATTCGACCCAATAATTACATATTTGCCGCGGCGGCTCGCGGGCGCGCGAACAGCGGGTGTATAATGCGAAATGCGGCGGCGTCGGCCAAGTAGATACGGCGCACGTTGGGTCGGACAGACATTCTCGATGATACTCCATTATTAAACGCGGAGATTACAATGGACCTTTGTGTATATACCGGCGCGCGACTGTTGTTGCGGGGCCCTCGTTCGAAGCCACTCGGAGGCCGGAAATAATGCGTTCGATCGACTGGCGGCGGTCGCTAATTATTTCCAATTGTGCGCCGAGTCCTGCGCGCATCGGGAGCTGTGTCGAAATAATAAGACAAATATATCGGCAAACTAACGTGTAATTATTATCCATGATCGTATAAGATTTTCTTCGCGGTTTTTCAATGGGATTACTTTATTTAAAAAATATGTTTCACAAAAAAATTGTGAATCTAGAGTTAACGATTTTTTTTTAAACATTAGTCAATCACAATATTTGCAAGAATACCGAAAATCGACTGATTTTGCGTCAAATCGCAGCGTCTGATCTCAACAGCTTCGGTTCATCCCCTTTAACACAATCGCCGATCACTCATTATCCCAAACGCGAATCGCACCCCTTGACGGATTCATCATCCCCCGTCACTGTCGATCATCGTCCGCGGTTTTATCGCCTCGACGAAAAAAATCCACCGCGCGAAATTATACCGAAAATTCAAACGACATTCCGGGCGACGAAACAAAAAATACAAACTTCACCGGTGCCTGTCGCATATGCGCTCGGACGTTCCGAAGGATTCGAAAAGAACAATGGCGATCCTCGCGACGCGATAATTTGCACTAATTGAGAAGGAGAAAAATAATAATAATTAGAGCGGAAACAAATATTTTCCCTCGGACAAGCCAAAATTTCACGAAATCGTAGGTAGGGAGTAAGAGATCAGTTCACCCGTCGTCAAAAAAATAAAAAATAATAAAGCCATCCGCGCAGGTAACTTACCTTTTTCGAGAAACCTAACCTGACACCGCCTCGCAGATACGACGAGGGTGTCTTATATCTAGAAATTGCGTTTCCTCCCCGAGTCTCTCCGTGTACGGTGCGTCACCCTCCTCGCCTTTTGCAGGGGATGCGAAACCGCGAACTCCGGCCTCCGGGCTGACTATCGCCTCGCTTGTTTCACTGGCGCCGGTTATCGACAGGCAAATGTATATTTTTTCCCCGAATAAAAACTACGGCTCTCTAACGACAGGCGACATCGTAACACCCCGTACGTACTACGCGATCTTGTGCGGCAGGGGACGAGGGCGGGGGTCGGGGAGGGGGGAGGTCGCTTCGAGGGTTTGTCGCGCTGACGCTGGGGGAGCGAGCTTCACACTCGACGTACGCGCGTGCGCGGTTCGATGCGCGCGGCGCCCGACGCTGCGCGCATGTCCAATCAGCCCCGAACCCCTGGTCCAGACGGTCCAGACGCTCGTCGGCGGTTAAAAAATTAATGAAATCCGAACGTACACGGCGATTCCGTGCTCCGAGACCGAATGTGGATCCAGACGCGATGAGTTTTTAACCAAAGAGAGTCCCGCCAGACGGCTCCGCCAAAAATACGCAATTTTTTTCTAGCGATTTCTTTTTTCAAACGCGCGGAGGAAAATGTTTTTACGCGTGAAGGAAAATGCTACAGCGCATTGGAAGGGCGGTGCGAATTCTCGCGGGACTATGAGTATGAATTTTTTTGCGCAAGTTGTTGTCGCGCTCATAACATTATTCTTAGGTCGTATTAATAGAGATTCTTATTGAAAAAAAAAAAATATAGAAATAGAACAAAAATAGTCGAAACAATTATTATCGACACGAGCGAAGCTCAGCTGTCTCGAGTAGTCAATGATAATGCCCGTCACATCGTTCTGGAAAAAAAGGCACGAAAAAAGTTTTTAAAGTTCCCGTCAGTCGGTCGCTCGTCACGCGCCGGTTGCCTGCGCGTTTCTGGTTGCGAGAGACGTTTGACGCGAGGCACGTGTCGACGTTCGCGTATTGCTCGCGCAGTGCCGCAGGCGCCGCTGCTGCTGTGCAACAGCGACATTCTATACAGGGACAACGGTAGCGACGTTGTATACAGGGACAATGGCAGCGGCGGTAGAAGCGGAAAGTCGACGGAGCGCGGGAAAGGCAGAGGGAGAGAGATAGAGCGAGTGACAGAGGGAGAGACGCGGGGTAGCTTAATTTCACTCGGAAATTCGACTAACTTTGTCAGAGCGGAGGAGCAGGTCACGTTAGGGGTATCGAAATTTCTCGGTAAAAGCCACGGGGAAAGTTGTAACGAAGTGACGCGGGGGAGGGGTTGGGGAGGGGTTGGGGAGGGGAGGGGGGTGGTAAACGTCGTGCGGCGACGGCGGAAACCGGCGGCGCCGAGTTCTGCACGAGTGGCCGTCGGGTGCTCGACGAAGAGGCGACCGAGGGGGTGCGGAAAGTGGCACACGGGGGCTGCAGAGGTCGGGGTCTTCGCGCTCCCGGAGTCTCTCGACTCGCGTAATTTCTCGCCCTTCCTCCCTCCCCGCCCCGTGTGCGATCGCCGCACAAAAAGCTTTCGCATTTTGTAGGGGAAAGAATGTGCGACGTCGCGTTGAGTCAACGGATTTCGTTACGTTCGGACCGACGTCAAATATTTGTATCCTCGGGGGGAAAGTCGAGGACGCAACATCGGCCAAGTACAACCGACGCGATGTTGCTGTGATCATAAAACTTTTGCGTTTCAGTTGTGTTAACGAGCATTGTAGCTGATAAAAAAGTTTTGGTATTTTTTTCGTTCTGTTATTATTATTTTTATTATTAGTCGACGTCGAGCTGACGATATTAATGAGATCTTGAGATTACATTTTTTTCTCTTTACACGAAAAAAAAATTATGACAAAGGACGAATGAAAATTTTCCAGCATTTTTGCGAAAAAATATTGACGATGCTCCCGTGAATTCCCTGGCAGCACGACATTTCCCAAGGCAGCTGGAATTAATTGTGCAACAACACACGGACGGTGGCACAATGCGACGCGTGTTTTTGTTGTCTCTTGATCCGCGGGTGCATCCACCGCGCGTGCGGATTCATGTGCGATGCATCGCCGACCGTGTGTACGCAGAGGGGAAACTAAAGCCCAGACGCGAATCGATAAGAACTGGGTTAATACAATCAGGCAAAGTAGCTGACTTTCTTCGTGGCCCGCGAGTTGCTGCCGATGCGCGCGACTCGCGAGCTGGGTTCGCGCGCCGAGAGACCGTGTACATAATATCGGTTACAATGCCGCACGGTCGCGGTGCACTGTTAATTCGTTCGCCTTCGCGGTCGTCATTGCAAATTCATCGTACCAGGAAACTCGTCACTCGCGTATCACCCGGTTTATGGCCCGACATTTATCCTGGCGTATCGAACTCTCGACGTTTCGACGTTCCACATGTCATTTTGCATTATTGCTCGAAATTAAATTAAATTGATACGCACTCGATGCCAGCTAACAATGACGATGCGATGATAATAATAATAGCAATCAATGTCCCATGTTTTACCATATTACAGACCAAACGCCGGTGCTTCCGGGATCCCTGTGGATGCATCGAATATATATTTGTTTTCGGTCTAAATGCGGTTGCCAAGTTTGGATCAACCGCCCTAATGGAAAGCCGGGAATTGTCGAAATACTCGGTACTCTGGTCATTCCCTGGTTATGTAATGACCAGAGTATGTGATTTTATCAGGAAATCGAACGAGACTTTGGATCTCTCTTTACATTTTTTTGAAGAATCGCAACAAACGGAATGTTCCGAAAAATACTTAAAAACTGGCTGTGCTCTTATTGGAGTTACAGTTCACGACGTAGTATATGAAAAAAGTTACGAACTCGGAACGACGGCAGCTACGCTGTTTTTATAGGTTGGAATACGATAGATACTTTTTTTTTTTTATAAAAGCGAAAAAGCCTCCAACTCCGTGGAAACTTGAGAGGCTTGATGCAAGAGGACAACGGCTTTTATGGAGTCGTTATTTGGATCGTATCGGACGGACCCGCGAGCGCAGCAGCTTGTCGTGTATATCAAGTTGGGTCGTGCCAAGGCCAACGATCCGACTCAATAAGACGCAAGTTCGAGGTACAATTTTTTTTTTTTTTAGATCCGGTAACATTTAAGATTTGACAATTTTAGCTTTTACAAAATTAAATAATTAATAATATTATAACGATACTTGCATATTAATATTATAAGATACGCGCATACTTGGTTTTGGGCGGATATTATTAATTATAATGACGGATAATTTCCGCAAGCTCGATATGTCACGCGTCTGTTCTCTATGAACGTTACGTCAAGACACCTTGTCATGATGATCGATCTTGCATCGATCGTCCGTTCGTTCGTCTGCTATGCTAAGCTATGTAATACCGTGTGTCATAAGTAATAGTCATTTACAAATTCGTAACAACATAATAATACTATTTTCCGCTTTCCCATTTGTTAACCGCATAGAGAAAAAGACGTGGAACCAAACGACAAATCTAAAATTCACAATTAGTAGTCAAACGTCGCGTCAAATTACTCGAGACAGACGGGACGACTCGAGACAAGTCGACTGCGACTTTTTGGCTAAACAAAACGTTCGCGTTATTTGCATGCGGACCGAGTGTTGACATACGCGAGACCCTTCGCTGTGATTCGAGAAGCTGCTCCCGATGTGCGCGACGTCGTGGAAAGTTCCCCGAGGGGGAGAGGACGGAAAAACGAGCGCGGGGGCCACGAGCGTCGGCTAGTCACGTGAAGAAGAAAGACGTAACTCGTAGAATCGTCTCGTGGAGAGTAAACATTTATCTTTAGGCTAACATGCGTCGCGCGGAATGCCGGACAGAGCGCGGGAAAGGGGGAGGGGGGGGGGGGGCTTTGGGAGGGGGGCGACGACTGGATTTCAGGTCAACCCTGTTTCGCCGGGAAATAAATCTCTTTGACACGGGATCGAGAAGCGAGAGAGCCAAGCAACCCGAGCTGCTCAGAGAGACTGCGATATTATGTCCTTCCGGCTTTTCTAGTGCGGTGCAATGTACATGCCATCGTTTTTGCGACGCCATAAATCCTTTGTAAATGGTTTATTTATTTATTTATTTATACTCAGGACAATGACATGCGCGAATAGAGGTCAGTCAGCGCCGCAGTGCTCATTGAGACAAATTCGAGTCGAATCTCCTTAAAAAAATCGCGATTTTTTTCTTGGGTTTTTTGCGAAAAAAAATGTGTTTACTTTCGCAACATTTGAAAGCACTATCCAACGGCAAATTTCCAGCTGATCTTGAAAAACGCTATTGTTTGCCCGAAAAATATAATATTTGAGGTGAAGAAAGCGAAAATTGATTTTTTTTTCTGACAAACTGTCAAATTTCGCGTTATTAAACAACGAACTGTCGGTTTCTTAACGACCAATTAGAGGCTGAATAAATCGACAGCAGTAGTTGCTCGCACATTTTTAAAGAGGATATTTTGTACTGTTGTTAGAAATATTCTTTCTATGCAAAATCGAATACTTATTTGTAAGCGAATAAATTATTCAAAATGAGCAATCCATAAACGAAAAGAAGATGAAAAAATGTCGTTCCAAATTTTCTTGAATATTTTACGAGGGCGCCCGAAAATTTTGTCCGCGTGGACGTGCAAGATAAATTGCTACGCAGAGAACGAAATGAGCTGACAACCGTGCAAAACGATCGCTTCGAGGGTTCACGGGCTCGCCGATCACAAAAAGGCTGTCAAAAAGGGTCAGAGAGAGAGAAACCGGGAGAGAGGTTAAATGGCCCTCATGATCCGGCGCTCGGCCACTATCCAATTCGACCGGGTGGGATATAAGCGGAGCTTATAGTCCGTAATGGCCTACACCAAGACGGACTCTTGGGCAAATCGGGGAGAGATGTCTGTCGCTCGTGTGTGTTTCTTTTTTTAAGCCGCGGCGAATCGATCGAACGGTTAAAAAGAGTTTAAGGACGACGTCGATATCGACCGATTTATTTGTTCTTCGGTTCATGACAACTGCTGCATGGCCAATAGTACCATTTGCCAGGGTTTTTTTATTTATTTAATTTAGTTCGTTGCAATTTCAATAGATACGTTTTTCTGTCTTAGTAGGATTTTTTTAGACATTCTTTCTGATCGATGTTCATTGGAGCTTGGAGCATTGTTTTGGACTTAAAACGTTTAACAATTTTCTTCCCCCGAGAGTGAAACACAAGTTGGCTGTGCTGAAAAAAAGGTAGACCGTCCATCTGACTTGCAATTACTCTGCACAGAGTTGTCCCGCCTCCGGAATGCCCAACTGCTGAAAATGATAGAATGTGACACACGCCATTCTATTGTCGAGGCTATTTGTCGAGACAGTCGAGCGTGACGTATACGCCGCGATTTGCGCTCGTCGGAGAACAGAGGGACGCGAGCTCCGAACGCGGCGCGCGTTTCATTTGCTTGAACGAATTAGATCGATCGACCTTGGGAATGTCACGCTTTTCGATAAAAACACGATTATCTTGTGTAAATATTACCTTTATTAATCGCACACGGAATCAATTTAATCTTAATGTTTACATTTGATTTGTTTTAAATCACTTTTTTTTTCAACGTTTTTCATTTTGAAAAATTCTGAAAATATCTGCAAAGGGATAACAATATTTGACAAATTTCCCTCGCCGAAATAATAACGCGCCGTGAGGGATTTGGTCGGTTAAAGACACAGAGCCCCGATCGTTTGCGAAATAACCGCCGCGCGCGCGTCGACTCACAAGCCGCGCGGAAATTTGACAGTCAAATGCGCGTGCAATTTTGATGCAGCGCTATAACCGCACGCTGCACCCATAAAGTGGTAATAACATTTTGTCGCATGGGTTATGTGCACCGTCGTGCATTACGCACAATTTGCGTGAAACGTGCCGGGGACAAATCGACGGGAACTAGAAACCCTCGTATTTTTTACTCTCTTCACTAGACTAATCACACGCGCTGGCGCGCGTGCCAGAGATACCTTTGCGCTGCTGCGCTCTTACAAAGCTTTAAAAGGGTAAATTGCAACTAAAAAACCCTTGTTTAGTTGATTTAAAAAAAAATAAGTTTGTCGTTTTGCTTGTCAGCAATCGTAGATCTGGCCGCCGGGCCAAAAACCACCCAATCGGGGTCACGAAATTTATTTTTTCAAAATATTGACTTTTAACCTATACCATCGTTCTCAAGTCGCATATTCTACCCCTGAAAAGACTGCCAGCAATCTTTTTTTAGTGGATAAAAAAAATACGATATTTGACAGAACTGTCAAAGTTATCAAGGACAAATGAACCTGGACTCGGTCTGAGAATCCCAGCCAATCACAGCTCGAATAGTTGGCTAACAATGCTTTCCGTTACTCATGAACTTTTTAAAAGAGGGATCCCTTGTTCCTTTAACCGATCAATAAAAAATAAGAGAATTGATTTTTTAAATATTTTCTATCGCAGGTTATAAATTTCATTTTTTTCGATAGCAACGGGATATTATTTCGAATGTCAGTAAAAAAGCAAAACAAAAAAAAAATGTTTTCCTTGAAAATTAATTCCCTTCATATCAGCCTAAATTCCGTTATACCTAACTCGCCGTGGTTCATCATTTCCTGCCGGTGGCAGCTGCCCTCGTTGCGAGTATCGAGAAAACAAGTCTGTGTTCGATCTTACTAGTGGCGTCTCGGCGCGTCTCGGTGGTTGCCGAGTGTATCGTGTATGTGTAGCACACACCGCAGGCAGGGAGCTTCTGATAGTTACACAGCTCGCGGGCTTTCCACCGGGCGCGCAATCGGCGAAGCGGCGTCAATCCCGGCTCAGTCACCGCGCGGCAACCGACTGAAGCGGGTCGCGGTCGCCCCGGCTCTCGGGTTTCAACGTACAGTAACTGCGCTCGAATACAATTTTCGAATCTCAACACGATGACTGGACGCGAAGGATAAAAAGTCTTCTGTACAATAAATCCTTGAAAAACATTAAAAAAAAAAACAATTTTTCCATAATTGCGGAATTAAAATAAAATGCAAAATTTGAATTGATAACACGAAATTTCACGTTTCGATGAAAATGATAAAAATTGTGGTTGACTGACAGAACAAAACTTAATAACAAAATTAAGTTTGGATTACACTCCGTCGTTGTCATCATTTTAACCAGTGCACGCGAGCTCTGAAAAACTTCGGCCGACGACTTTGGTGACAAAAGACAATTAAGCCCGCGGGTCCCGTAAACCCTGTGTAGGCCCGGTTAATCGCAAAACGCGATCGGTCAATTTGCACTCTCGTCGCGCGTCGAGATAAAATTATTCGAGCTCGCCGCGCGGACACCGCGCACGACTAACCGACGACCGACTTCGCCAAGTTAAATGTCGTGAATTAGCGCGGCATAATTGATCGCGCTTCGCGAAATCCGCGGCTCGTATTCCACCCTCGTTGTCACGATCACACCGATTGTTCGTTCGATCGCGCTTCGATAGGCTCGAAACCCGCCAAAATCTCTTCCAACAAACAATTTGGTGTCTTAAAACGCAACAAAAAATTATAAAAAAATTAATGAAAAAAATCCCCCGGAATAATAATAAAATAAAGCAGCTCCGTCGTCGTTTCGTGCTTCTGGTGCCGAGTAAGTGGATAATCCGGCGATGAATCAGACGCCGGTGGTGAGCGACCGGCAGCGCGAAATATCGGAAAATCTGGTACTCTCCCGTTGTGCGCGCGTGGAGCCGTCGACGTGGGCAGCGTCGGAACGAGAGTGCAGCGCATCGAGGGAAGGCAGCAGCGAGTACTTACGATGAGAGTTAAACGAGCTTGAGTACGGTCGCGGCAGAAGCTTCGCGTCTCGCCGCTGCCACGCGCGGGAACAACCGGAGGACCGAGAGAGACCGAGAGAGAGAGAGTGAGAGAGAGAGAAGGAAGAAGAAGCGGGGTAAGCGAATTTAATTTAAGCGTTTAACACGCGCCATCGACGTAATTATGCGGCGTCAGCGTGCGCGGCACCCGACACACCGGGCCGGCGTGATGGCAACGTCCTCATGTCCGGAAAATACACAGGTCCGTCGCAAGCTCCATCGCACTTCTCTTCGTCCCGGTCGCTCAGTGACTTTCGAATCTTGTACCCCCCTTGGCCTCGTCCTCTTGCTCCTCCCCCCTCCCCCGCCCCTTTTCCTTCCCAGCCCCTCGCGATACTTCGCAGCCGTTAAACGGGCTATTAAGCTTGTTGCCCGCGGCAACAGCACGTACAGCCAGCGCGGCTGAAGACGCGCGCGTTGCCCACTTGTAACTACTTAACACTGGTCAGCCACTGCTGGTGCGAGCTGCGCTCGGCAATCGCGCGAATACCGTGTGGCTTTTCGATCGGATTGCTCGATGGTTTTTGCAGTGAAGTGAAATCATATTTTCTATAACGGTACCATTTGTACCATTTTTTGCGAGAAATGGCAGTAATTGTATACAAAATCGAGTAGGCAATTTTTTTTTTCAATTGGACATTGGGTGGGGGACAGGAAATTATTGCCATTGCGGCGAATCTTTGAAACTTCCTATTTTCAGATTTCTTCGATGATGACAGTAGTAATGAGCAGCCTAGGTCGGACCAGAAGACTGAAAGTAAAACAGAGCTGAGAGTCGGTTAGGTCGGCGATTGCCGATGAAAACACGAGTGGTATTTTTTAGTGGATTTTTTACGACTTTTTTTTATCGCCCGATCTGGCGATAGAGTCGATGGATAAGAGTGAAAATGCGATTGACTCTCCACGTAGTGTTGAACTGGTGAAGCGAGGGAATGGAGCTGTACACAACTCGAGGCTAGTTTTACGTTTCTTTTATCGCGCACCGTTATAGACATTTCAAGTGTGTTATTTTTCTTATGCTTTTATTTTCTTGAGATTTCGAACGGACGCTGACGGAAATATTCATCGGCTGCGCAGCGCCGTAGGTAACAAAGTCGCGCAGGCGAGAAGTGAGAAGTTTCTTCTCATCTGACTCGACGCCCGTATGTCATCGGTACGAAAGGAGTACGAAAGGAGTGTTTGTTTGCAAAAAAAGCGAGTTTGTTTCCTTGCGTATATCCGAGAGTGAATGGCGCGTCATAGCTTCTCCGTCTTCAGGAGTCAGCGTGATTATCCAATGCACAAAGGGGCAGATGCAGTACGTAAATAGACAAACAACAGGAGTGACAATTATTCGCATAAAAATGGCGAATTTTTGTTTCGTGGGTTGATCAAAATTGAACGATCGACACTATGCCAGTATCGCGTTACGTCTTTGTTCAACCAGGGCTATGGATGTAAGATTATAGGCATTAGCTCGGCCGTGATCGAGTACCCGCGATGTTCGTCATCCTCGGAACGAAGCTCTCAATCTCGTTATATTCCCACCGAAGAGATTCGCTCCCCGGAAGTGCTGACTATTGCCTCGAGGCGGAGGAAACGAGTTTTACTCTCTGTCAGTGGTCGTTTGTCATAATTGTTTTGTGAAGTTTTGTTTAAATTTGTTACAAATGAAAAATTGACACCGGGTTTATGAGAAATCGAAGCGTATTTATTTACAACATTTATTGTTTTTGTTTTTTTTTCATTTGGCGAGAGGCGCATGAATTATTTTCCATTGATATAATATTTAAATCTATCAAAAATTTGCTTTTTCCTCCGCAAAATTGTTGGCATGCCGAGATAAATAATAATACAAATGTAGATCGTAAAAGTGTCGATCGAGCCTCGTCGAACGACGATAAATTTGATTTGACAACGTTCGAGTAACAAATTTACATTCTATTTATTGCCATATGAAATACAACGACCATGTACTACACGATTTTGCGGTTGCGTCGCTGGCATTGCCAGCCTCAAAACACCCGAGATACATCGTAAGCAGCGTGTGTGCATCATTTATTGCACACCCGTTGTAATAAAGACCCGATCCGCGATCCGATACTTTCATATTAAGTGTCGCCTCGCGCCAATTTATTTATCGACTGAACTGCGTCGAAGTTGATGCGCGGTCTTCGATTTCTCGATTCCCAGGTAATATTGAATTCCAGCCTTTTAATCACGTGACCGATATTTCGTTACGAGATTTTTCTCTCGATAAACAAAAAATAAATCATTTTTTCAGCTTCTATAAAACCCAAACAGAAAACAATAATACGATTTCTCGCTCGGAATCGGTTACGCATATTTTTTCCCATTACTCTTCCCTCTTTCCGTTTCCATATTCGTAAATAAAAACTCTGCGGCTGACACTCTTCCTCGACGGTAAAGAAAAAAAAAAAAAAATAATACACACACACACACGCGCACGGCATGTCAGAATACGTCGCGGCCCGTATCATCGTTGTGGCTATAAAAATGTTTTCATATTCTCCGCAAGAAAAAACCCACGAGCGCGCGGGGAGTGACAGCCCGAGCAGAGGAGGCTCGTAAAACGACACCAGAATGGGATTTAGCGACGGGCGCCAAGTGAATTCGGTTCAGACGATCTTCCTCGAAGAACACGGAGAGCGCGGGTTCGATGGGGATCGAGCGCCCCCCCCCCCCCCCCCCCCGACCGCGCAAAATCTCAGCGTTGTTTTCGACAACTTCCGCGAGATCGCGAACGCGCTCGTGTTTACGCAGACAACAGGGTGGGAGACAGATCCGACGAGGCGGATACCTCGGAAAAGGGTGTGGAATGGGGAAAAGTGAAAATCAGATAGCGATTCCAATGTAAATTTGACTGTAAGAACTTTTTACAATTTTCTTTGTTTAAATTAAGTGAAAAAACCGTTTAGGAAAATGACAAAAAAGGAAATTTGTACTGTGTCCATTTTGCCTCCCTCTCGATTTTGCCCCAGTCGCCCCCTATCGAAGGGTGCGGGTGGATTTCCCGCATGTATTCCACGACTGCGTGTCCACAACAGCCCTTCCTATACAGCTCAGCACGTGTACCTTATAGGAGATGAAAGACAAACACGATATCGTACGGGGCATTCCAAGCGCGGAGGCGACAAGGGGTGGATAGGTGGGGGCGGAAGATAAAAATAAGTTGTAACGAGGAAGAAAGCAACGTGAATTTTTTCTTGGAAGATGAATCGAAATTCCACCCTTGACAGATTCGCCCTTAGCTGCAGGCGCTACAAAAAGCCCTCGGCAAAGGGCCGCAGTCTCGGTATTGTGTTCCACTGTAAACACAGTTACGTCACCTCGCCGTTAATACTCGCGAGAGTCTTGCGTCGTTACGATCACGGAAATCTTACGTAAGTAATCCAATTTGCACATATCCAATCCCTCTGCAATCCGCAGGATTTATCCCTTCGCCCGGGCTTTCCCGATGGTTTTTTTTCATCAGCATTTTTATTCGTGTACTAAGTAATGATCTAAATAAATATAACGATTCATGATATGCTATTCGTGTTTTAAGTTGGCGAAAAAATGCACACGCCCAATTTTACGTAACACCGAAATTAATGGTTTTACTACATTTTTCGATTGTCGGAAAAAACAGTATTTCGATAACGATACAAATTATTTTATTTTAATTAAAAGAAAAATCGACATCTGTTTTAACGTTATTTCAATGTAGATTTTTGCAATCACTGTTTTTTTCGACAAAAACAACTTCGAGCGTTTCATTTATCAAGCTCTATTATTCGCCGTGATGCAATTTCAATTGCAGCCGCGAGAAGCCCATTTTAATTAACTTTTAGTGGATTTTACTTTTATCTCCATATGGGTCGGACTTTTATCTGCTCAAACAAATTAAATACAAGACGCATGGCGCCTCCCACGCGGTTGGCCGGCGTCACGGTAAAATGGTAACGTCGACGTATTACCGAGGGTCCATGTTGGCTTCGTGCCGCGACGGGGAATTCTATTATTAAAAAGTGCGCACAAAGAAGGTGTCTCGAGTGTACCATTTACCCTCGTAGGACTCGTGGCGAGTCCCGGGAAAACCGGATTTTACGTACTATCATATTTTGCATAGGTAAATGCGCAGGTGTTCGCCGACCGCGGTTCACAGTTGAATGCCATTTTGCCGCGAGACGAACACACCACAATTCCTCAAATATAGTAATCAAAAGTTGCAGACGACCCGAAAAAAGCAGCCTACATATCCAAAAACGATAGTTCGAAGCAACGATCAGAGACCCGCGAAAATGTGCCGAAAACTTTCGACATTACCGTGAAATAATTCCACAGTCTCGCAAAGTTTTCACCGCCGGAAGAATAATCAAAACTCGGGAACTATGTTCTAAATAAATAAAATCAACGTCGACGCGTTAAGTATATTACATTTAAATGTATTCGTCAGGAAGTCAAGCGGCCTCGCGAAGACGAAATCGTTAATTCGCATTCGCGAATACGAATCGGACGCACGAGTCTCGCGTCGTGAAATCACAATGCAACGCTGGCCGGCCTATAGGTTGCACAGTGCATGCACGTGAAGGTTTCGATCAAGGTCTCCGTGGGTTTCCGTCGTTCTTCGTGATTGGCAGTGACGCGGCCGGGTGAAATTAACGCGCAAGGTCAGGTTTACGAATTTCGTGAGCCATTGTATCAAGTCGAGCGCTCAAATGGAACACAGCGAACGGTCTGTCGATATATTCCGCGGGATTAATCCAAATGTTATTATCCGCCCGAAAAACGAACACCAATCTTCAATTCTTTGCGGTAAATTCGAAAAACAATATCAATTCTCGTCGTTTTCATATATCCAATTTCTACTTTTTTACTCTGCAGGCCAAAACATCCAAATGTAATAATAGAGATAATTTTTCGATATAGCGCTTGTTATAAAAATAGCTGCGTTTACTTTAAAAAGATTGTCCAATTTGTAGAAAAAGACAAATTTCGGGGCGAGTGGATGGCCCTGAATAAACGAGACAAGTCTCTAAAATATAAAAGAGGTTGAAAAATAAAATCAGAAGTAATGGTGCCCGTGGGTATTCGATGTTATTATTTTTCCCAAATGTAAGGTGGTCGTTCGCTCTCGGTAACAAGGTAACTGCGAGAGAGAAAAAGTGTCTCCCTAACGTAGCGGTGGAGTTGATGGTCCCTGCAGAAAACGTTTGGAGGAAAGACATGAGGACCGTAGTCGAACTGCTGAATAACCTCGCCTCTCGCCGCTGTCCACTGAAATTGCAGACACAAAAGAAGACGATGGAACTGCGAAATACATTAACTTCACAGGCATAAAAGTACCCGGACTCACAGAGAAATAGAAATATACCACTAAATTCAGACAGAGGGCACAAGAGTTTTGTTTTTTTCGTTTTTTCTCGTTCGCTGCGAGGAAAGAAAAACCTTCTTATCATTTGGATGTTGTGAATGAAAATTGAGTAGCAATCGCGGGACGAATTTCAAACCGTCCGATAAAATGTGAAGACAAAGGGAATACCATGAAACTTGTCCATGGTATGAATGAAACTAATATCCATGATATCCAAATATACATCCATTTCCAAGAATTTGAGCCACCTGGGGCTCGCTAAGCGCAGTATGTTCTCCGAAGAGAAGGTGTCGAATAGTTAAACCGCCCCTGCAGCGAATGAAAATAAAATCGCATAATCTGAACGCCGCATATTGACAAGCCCTATTTGAAAACAGTGATGACGTAACAAAATCACCGACCGAGTTTTAATAACACACACTAATACCTTCTCGTTATGTTGCATAACAGAGAAAAAAAAAAGCTTTTGTCAAGCTCTCTCGCAGCTTTTGGTGATATTTTTTTTCTGGTCATTATATCTCCTAAGTCTCTAAAAACTCGCTGGGATAGTGGAAAATGCGAGCACAATGGAATATTTTTAATTAAACATTTACATATTTTTTGGGCCATTCGTTACCGCAACCGTAACCCGTTATCGGACCTTCAAGTAAATCCGACTTGGCGGCAAGCTAATGTGATCATTAGTGAGCATCGTTCAAGTCCGAGGTAGGATTGTACATCAAGTAAGCACGGTGAAGAGCTCTCGCTTGTTCCTCGGCGGTATAATAAGCGTGTGCGTTGACCTTAACGTTTTTCATTTCACGTGCCACGCGTTAAAGTTAACCGGGTACAACGTACGTCTGTATGGCCAGTCGATGACGGTAGATGTGTGGGTGAGGTTCACGTTGGTGGGGGACCACCATGCACCGAACTGGGTTAATGTTGACGCCGCGCTAACGAGCACAATCCGATAAATAGCCGAGGAGGTGAGACGGGCATTTATCACGTTTTTTATTTTATTTTTTGTCAAATCGTGCGATTTCGTTCTGCAGTTTTATCGCTAGGTTCGCTTTACTTGACATAATTAACTAAGCAATGAGAAGGTGCTTTTGGGAACAATCAGGGTACTGTTATTCAATTTATTATTGTTATTTTATTATTGGGGGAGGACGGGGAACCGATCACAAAAAATAGAGGATTTTTTTGTTAACTTGCGTTTCAGAGATCAATAGTGGTGATACTTTGGCGTGGCTATTGATGGTTATCCGAAATGGTTATCCGAAAAGGGCGAGCGTCGAATTGAAGGCTAATTGAAGGCAATTCAAAGGGTCGATGTAAGGCTATATTCAAAGCTACGATGGAGAAAAACGTGAGTTGCCTAGTTCCACCTGCATCGCACGCTTCGTTCGAAGGGTGAAAACGGGCTGCGTGTTCAGGGAAACTTTAATTCAGCACGCGCATAGACACACACAAACCGGACTCGCTCCTGGCGCTTGTTTTATCGTTGTTATCGCCGTTTGCCTGGCCTTGCGGCTTTTTTTTATTTAACCCGAATGGCAAAAAACAGACGGGAACACACGAAGCGCGTGTACACCAGGCACATTTTTATTCTCACGACTCGTTGTAGAGCGGCTGGAGGAGGGGAGGGGTGATGTGTTAATGGTCATGGCTGGTGACACAACGAAAGTACAAGACGCTCTCGTGCTTTGCAACAGTATTCATAAAATGTAAGATTGTTAAATAACGATAATTGTATCGAATATACAGGAATTTATTTTAAGTGACTATTTATTTTTATCCTGAGAATATTGTTTACAATTTCATGTCTAATGAGGAACTAAAGTCGTTATTTCACCTTCGTGTAACGCTGGAGCCTCCTTAATGGTCCTTACGTATTCAAGCTCGAAGCTCGAGCTTCTCGTTGCATGTACATAAGTCAAACGTTGTATCGTGAAGTTGTATACATAAATATAACGCAGTGGAAAAAGCGGGGAAACCTCCGAGCTCACGATAACACAGACGTGTTAATTCTGCTGACTTTAATGCCTATATAATGCTAACGTGCTATACGCAGTACTTAATAAACTACTGCACCGTCTTCAGCTCTTTCTTCAATCGCATTTCTGCCAGACTAAATGCTGAATCTGGTCGCGATTAATTTTTATTCCGAAGTGGAACTATGCATTTTAGACTCTGTCCTGATTCTGTCAAGTTCTGCCGACGCTGAGAAAGATCGGGAAAGACCCTCGTTGAATTTAGTCGGCTCCAGCCGAATTGCATAAAACGCAAAAAACGTCAAATGGACTTGTGAGGATGCAAATGAAGTAAAATATAATGTATTGAGCTATATTGGTCACGTTGTTCATCTTTTTTCATTTCTAAACACAGTACACTTTTTAAATTGCATGATTTGGCTGTTAAGAAAATGCTTGTACTTCAACTCCAATTGTTTGCCGTGTGCTGGCAGGTGCAAAATTCAACAGCAGTTAATGGGATGCAGATGCTCGTGTTGTTCTTACCGTGAAGTTAACACTGAGCCACTATGCACTCAGTAACTAAGAGGACTTCATAAACATTATCATGCAAACTGGGTCGTTAAAATTTAAGGGGTTACAATAATAGTGCCAATTATTTTGTTAGGTGTAAGTTAGGATTGTTATTATAGAGAGTTTAGTGTAGCATCCATAAAATAATTTGAAATATGTTGTTGTGCGTCAAGTTGAAAAAAAAAACGCCGAAATCAATTTTAGGTAGGGTAAAGGAGGCGAACGTAGACCATTGCATATCTCATTGATTTACGTACTAGTCAAGTAGGTCTATATTCACTTGTATATTATTCCAGCTTCACAAAATTCAGTAAAGAATAGAAAATATAATTTTACCTGAGATCCTTTGTTCGTTTAAACAGGCTCGACCTGGGTCAGAGCAGATGTTTTTCTTTTGCATAAATATCTCATACACTTTACGATTATCTGTGCAGTAAAACGATGGGATAAGAGCGCTCGAAGTTCAGAGAACTTTTGTATGTGAAATAAATGTGCGTTACAGCGGAGGCAAAAGTTTTCTATTTTACGAACCGAGCGCTCGATGCTAATGTTTTTTACGTGAACACGTTTATTCGATCATTCTGTCGGAGGTTTATGAATCACCGATGGACTTTTTTCCCCACAATCCTGCACGCTTCTGGATTGTGCGTTGACATTGAAGACGATGAAACCAAGAGTTAACAACGCTTTTAGTTTTTTTATTGATGTGTTTTTATCGTGGATCATTAAAGGCAATGTGAAAAATCGTGGATCATTAAAGGCAATGTGTAAAAAAGGGCTGTAACAATTGTTCTTCCCTCAACTCTTTCGCAAAATAATAATGATCAAGAATCGTATTAGAAGCTCATTCTGCCAGAATTATCAACAAAAAGGATTACTGAATAACTAGTTTTGCGGTAAAATTTTTGTAAAGACAATTCATTAAAAATTATCCTAATTGCGAGGCCAGTGACATTGCCAAATGGGTCAATGAGACGTCAGGCTCGCTGAAAAAAATCCTCGTACTCGAAAGACAAAGTTTAAATCTCGCCTCGCGCGTTTAGTAATTACAAAAGCAAACGGAAAGTTCGTGCCTTCGCGTGAACGACGCTCGTTGGCGATTCAGTATTTTTCAATGCCCGCAAACTCAACGACCGCCTTGCTGGCAGGCATGGAAGCTCGCGGCTGGGCCATAAAAATGTGTGTTCGTCCACACGGTGCAATTAAAAGTGGCCGCGTGTGGCACCTCCCCCCCCCCTCCCCCTCCCCCCAGCTATCACCCGGCCGTGCGCAGATATTAATCACGCAATGCATTTAACGCTGCAAACAAGATCTCCAGAGGAAGAATTATGCTTTGTCCATAATTCCACACGAGAACACAGTTCGTACATCAAAGCTCGTCGTGAATTATGTTCATTATAATGACACGCTCAAGTAGAATCTCACGACCGTGGGCGTCAATTGATTCGCAAATTTGTCGCAATATTTTCGATGTGGTAATCGTAAGAAAAAAAAAAAAAAAAAATAAAAAAATAAAAATAAAAATAAAATAAAAACAAATTTAACAAACCTTTCAAATTTCTGTTTTATTGAATGTCAATATTTCACCTGTGAAAAAACATGTTTCAATAACAGGAGTAATCATTTTTAAATGCAATTTCACGACGTCCACACACGCTTTGCTGTATCCGATGGGACGAGGCCAAAATTCGCATATGGATTGTTTCGGATATTCTTTTGGCCCGACCGATGTATTATATGTATGCATATACAATATATTGTATGCTATACATATATACATATCGTACGCAGGTGCTCGGCTCGTGTGGACTGCCGCAGTGCTCAATATCGATTAAACTCTGGTATAATCGACTGCCGAGGCCTTCGCCGTATAGCTCAGTGAGGTCCCGCTGTTATATATGCATGCTGAATACATCAACGTATGACTTCGTGTCACCGCGGCCGGAGATTTCGGCTCCCGTATGATTTCTGGTCGCCCGTAACCCGTTCACTTCGGCGTTCCTTTACGGCTAGAATAAACGGAAAAAAATGTTTCTCAAGTGTCAAACTCTTAGCCAGAGTCAAATGCAGAAAAATGAATTTTCTGTTTCGAATTTCCTTTAATGCATTTTTTTAAATTACTAGATAAAAACAATGGGTATAAATCCCAGACGGGAATTCAATCGCCAAATTTTTTCGTTGTCTTACGTTTTTTCGTCACGTGTCACTGTGGTCGGAAAGTGATTTTTCTTTTTGAAATACAATGAAGTTCCGTCGAGAAACAGGCAGGAACAGGCTAAACAAAGAGGTTGCAGTGGAAAACACGCGAAATAATAGTGAGAGCGTCGAGTTAATCCGGTACCCCTCGACACTCGGATTATTCTGAGTTGAGGAAGGCGACGTTAATAAACAATGTCGGCCACGTTAACTCGCGAGCCTTTCTAGGCCAGCTTTCCCGGCCTCTTTTACCTCTTGGTAGGAGAGAGAGAGGACGAATCTAAAAACGTTGGGTCTTCGTGCATTCGTCCAACGGTCGTGAAGCAATTATTCACAAATACGACAGGAGATCCGCTTCTTTAGTTCAGGAGGCCGCTTCTTTAAACGGTTGTACGGAAATAAACAACGAAAATTATAAAAATATTAACTGTAGATTCTAATAAAATAAAGTAAACAAAACTCATGTCCTGCCATATTTTCTAATGAAATAATAATAATGTGACCTGCAAAGAAGTAAGAGGTTGTAATGAACCATTTACACAATTGAAATTAACGCACAACTCTTTTTTGACTAATTACAGATGAAGTACCTGCAACCATGAAGTAACGAGAAGCGTAGCTTAACGCCACAAACAGCTTGGCTTCCATAGGCTTCATCACCAGGAATAGAGAAGCCATC
The DNA here is from genome assembly GCA_964034905.1 of Itoplectis maculator. Lineage (NCBI taxonomy): Eukaryota > Metazoa > Arthropoda > Insecta > Hymenoptera > Ichneumonidae > Itoplectis > Itoplectis maculator. The sequence goes on along the minus strand of OZ035854.1, from coordinate 6,673,010 downwards.
GAGATGGATAAATTCGGCGCTGACTTCCCAAAGCGGGAGTGGAATCCAAGATTGAGCTTGCGTGGGAGTCGGCGTAGTCATCAGGTTGGTTGTAATTCTTGTGATAATACTATTAATAAATTGTCAAAGGGATGATACAATATTATTCATATAGACTGAAAGGAATAATGAGTCGCCAGAACAAACTCGGATCCCTGAAAACTGATGATAGTTAGTTTTTCGATTATCTTTCGGTAGTTCCGGCACTTAGAGTTGAAACCCGATTGGATCGTACAGACCAATGAGGGGGGGGGGTCTCCAAGGAGTGAGGTGGGGATAGCGCAGCTGGGATTGGTCTAGGTGAAATTTCGGGCTTCGCCGCTTACTCGGAGTGATCCAAACCTGTCCGAGAAGGTCCGAACTGTAATTTCACAAGATCCCACGACCCGGATAAAACTTTTTTTTTCTCCCTAATTGTTTTGCGAAGTTTCACGCAGCTTCATTGCGGAATAAGCAGCGAGTTCGATGTGCGAACATGGTATAAGAATTAAGGGATCTCACGATGATGCATCGCAGTGTGGGGACCCTGAGTAATCCTCGAGCGATCGATTACGGAACGTACGATAAGTTGATTAGACTCTCGTCGACGTCGAGTCGCGCGAGCGCGCGCGCCAACCTAGTGGATTGCACGTTCTCTGCAGCTTTAAAAAGATTGCACGCCGCGCGACCTGCGAACGTCCTTGATCTTTTCGTGCCGCTTTCTCCGGTCGGTCAAGTTTATACTCCTTGGATATAACTGGAAATGGACCTTAGTTTTATGAAATCTCCGCCAATTGCCTCATCGTCGCTCTTCCCAAGCGGTTTCTTTCCTGCATTATCAAAAAAGTGCAGTTAGCGATTACCAACCGTTGGTCAGAGCTACTAAGATGTTACTCCGACATATCTCAACAGTAATGACCGTATAATTTCCTACTTCTAAGATTTTTTTAAATCATGAATTCTCCGGGAATTTTCACGCATGACAAAAATCGATTTTCCACTCAGGCGACCTACTAACGAGGCCGGATTGTCTCGGAAATTCGTGAAGCTTGCGATCACGAGATTTTCGTCGTGCCCTTCGGTGCTGGCGAAAACGTCAGTCAAGCAGCGAACGAATGATTTGAGCAATTTTACCCGTGACATCTGATGCATCACGTGCAATTTTGATGCAGTCTCCCAGGGACATCCTATTAGTTCTGGGATTTCCATTCCTCCTCCATCCGACCACTTTTTGCTGTAAAACGTGGAGCCATTAGCGCCATGGCGATTTTTCCGCCATGTGGGCTGGAAAAAAAAGTTTAAAAAAGTTTCAGGCAGTCCGAGTTTTAGTTGCAATTTTTTTTATTACAATGTTCCAAATCAGTATTCAAACGCGTGGCAAACTTTGTGAAATCGATTTTCCACCTGAAGTGGTTCGCTAACGAGCGGCCCAGATTGACTCAAAGATTCGAAAAGTTTATAACGAAATTTTGGTCGTTACTTTTTTGTCGGAAAAAAATGTTGCCAGGTCGAGGTTTTCTTCGAGGTCGCATATAGTTGTTGTCCGTTACCGATCGGTGTCGACGTAACTATAACAAAAGACTTTTGATCGAATTTCACTTCTAAAATCTGCGTCCAGTGAGAAACTTTGTCAAATCGATTTTCCGCTCCTCTTCGTCGTCGAAACAACCGATTATGTAACGACCGAGCTTCGGTGTATTCACTGGGAGCCCCGACCGACCAGGGCCACAGATGTTTCTGATCGACCTCCGCGCTGGGCAACATTGTTGAATTACATTATTTTGAATATCGAGTGGAAGTGACACACCTGTACGCAAACAATGACCAAAGTGCTTTATTGATTGATACTAAAATTCAATCTACAGAAATATACACCGCGATTCGCTTACAATTTTCGCTGTTTCCAAGAATTCTGCCCCATGAATAACGAAAATACGAAAAAACATTAAAATGTGTAAAAAGTTTTAAAAAGTAGGAAAGATAGATAATATTGTATGGTCTTATCGGATATCATTTTCCGGACAAAATTACTTTTCAACACTGCGATTTGTTAGGACAAACGTGCGGACAGGTTCGTCTTGTGGCTACAGCCTGTGTGGGTTCCGGCCCTGTGTAATCTTATCGGGGGGAGGAATATGTGTACGCGTCGTGTCGAGATCGATTTTGATGCCGTCTCGCTTCAATTGCTGGGTCCCGAGACGCGTTATTTAAATAGATAACGGTATTATCGGGACATCTGGCCCACCCGTATGCCGTGCAGTTTGTACTACGGGGAATGTAGTATTTTACGACGCGTCGAAAGCAGCGACAGCAGCCACGCGCTTTTAGAACGCACGGTGGTTGCGTCGGGGTGGATATATGTTCGCTCTGCGCGCGGTACACGGATTGCGCCGAGAGCGCAAAACACAACACGGTGCGCGGTGACTCGCACCGCGGACGCGACGGGCAATCAGTACATTGTAAAGTCCCGCGAGGAACACGCGGCACGGACGAACGGGCGAGCGCTGCAACAGGTCAGCCGGGAACTATAGAATTAACGAACTTCCTGCCCAAACGAGTGGAAAAATCCGCCAAAAAAAGTCCGAAGAAAAATAAAGTTTACTGCAATTTTGACTGCGGTTCTTTTTGGTCGTCTTACCGTTTTTCACGAGCTATATCGGTTTTTTGCTGCGGGCATTTTGCCTCTTTTCGCGAGACAGTCGATCCGAAATCTTTTTGTTATCCGATTTTTTTATTGCAGTTTCTTTATGTTTCGGTTATATATATATATGTATATATATGTATCACATAATTTCATAAAACATTACATTGTTTACGATTCACCGACGATGACATTTTGCACATCTAGGTCCGTTGTATTCGGTTCTGGAATCATCCGCAAACGTTCTCGTGACATTCAATTGTTTTTGACTCTCGTAAAACCTCGGGAATTTCAACCGTGGCGCGCGCGGGTCGGGTTTCAACTTATATAAACCCACCCAGCAGATGCGTATGATACACAGTCCGCGATATTTCGAGGGTTCGCGATTTATGTATTCATTTCAACGATTTTATATATATGCATGAGTGTATCCTCGTTTACTATTCGTTCGTCAGAGCCGTGCATTATACGCGAGCCCCGATGCATTTAACGTTGCACACGCTGAGTTATTCGTGAGCCTTCGAAAGTTTTGGACATTGATTTTGCATTCATGAAATAACATAAAAATCATTTCCACGTACGTGAAATATGCGGCACAAGTGGAATCTGCAAATGTACAATAACTGACCAAGAGTATTTTCTATATCATAAAAATAAAATGTAGTAATTACACCTAAATGTTTATTCAATATATTTTTCTGATTACTTATTTGAATCTTTGATAATTCTTTTGAAGAATAAACAAAAAATAAAAAAACGGGGTTAGCGTGATTGGACATTTTTTTCCCGCATTGCCAACGGTCCAGGGACGAAGAACGAACAAGTTTTGAAATCGCAAAGCGTCGACTCTGATGCCGTCGGAGCGGAATAAACGCTCGGAGCACTGCAAATGTTTTCTCGCACTGCCATTTCCAAGCTTCCACGAGAGTGCTTCCCGTGTTCGTGACACTTAGTGCCGAAGATTGCGGACGGGAATGAGGCGAAAAGCTCTCGCAGATGCACTTTAAGCCCGACTTGACGCGAGCGCTCACCGTGCCTCACGTCGTTCCCCTGCAAAGAGTCTTCGGACGCATGCCTTATGCCTCTCGGATGCTTTTGCGTTAGACGCAATGGCTGTCGCTTTAATCTCGGAAATGCTTCGCCGGGAGAATTCCAAACTGTTTGCTCTTCACCGTGTGGAGCACTTCAGCGATAGAAACTCGTCAAAACTGTTGACCGAGCGTTGGAATAAAAACAAACAAGCGGCACAAAGACAAAAACACTTCACACAACTTCTGCAAAGCATCGCGTTAATTAATGTTCACTAAACTCCGGGAATTTTATCGAACGGCCGATGGAAGAATATTTATCGCCGCACTTTATTGGCTCGCCGAAAATGAAGAAATTCGAGCGGCGAGTGGGGACCAAGCGTCCTCTCATCGAGTAAGAGGGAACAACCCTCGTTTTCCCTGTTATCGCTATGCGGATGACTGCGAAAAATTAATTAAGCTCGTAAATAAAGAAGCCGAGCGCCAGGTCGCTCGCTCAGCACACACAGAGGCCCGAGGGGTTGCCTTCTATTCTCGGAAATCCGATCATACCTAAAGGGAAATATAAACCAAAGGCAATGACAACGTCAGCGCCAGAGGCCGCAAGGCTCTCGCGCAGCTCGCGGTAATACGGCGCCGCTTCCTTGCGTGTTAGATTTCACGCATCCGCTGCTTCCGACATTTCTCAGATCCCTATGGCCAAGTAGAACATCTTTTTGCTTGTGATAACTGATCAAAATAAATGATTATAAATGTTACAGTTATCTTAGAGTTTTGCCCAATTCTGGCCACTACAATTTTGAATTAAGTTATCCCTCGATTCTGAAAATGTCCGTCTATACTCGACAGAATGTGGGTTAATGTAGGTAGTCGTGAACCCCAGATAGGCAACGCAGGCCCGACCTTGTTGCCGAGCTCGTCTCGTCTCGACAAGACGAAGAGTCAATAATATCACGATGCTTTCGTCTATCTTACTCCATATATATTTATCTTTCTATTGCCACGTATACATGGATCTTTCTTCGTCTCTATATATATGTATATACTGACAGCAACGGCATCGGAAGACACGGGAACGAGACGATTCGACCGGTCATGGACGTCGCCTTTACGTCGAATGGAATTTGATCAATTTCACCCCTCGCCCTCTTCGCGTTCCCTTTATCTCTCAGTCGCCATTGCGGCCGCCCTCTGACTGCCCTTCCGCCCCTTCCAGACTCGTAACTCAGGCTAAAAGTGGGCCTCCGCCCCCAGCCTCCCCCGCCCTCCCCCTCACCCTCACCCACCCTGCGCAACGAAGATTTATTCCTCACGAGAGCCGCCGAGAGACGGGTATTTTCAAGTAATTTACTGGTCCGCCCGCAATGCAGCCTGATAACTCCGCGAATTTTCCAACCGTGATACACGCGCATATTTGCCCCACATCGGCCGAAAAAATATTTCATAACATTCTTGCATGTTTTTCTTTTTTCCAGCCTCAAAATACGATAAATCAAAACACGTCACGTGTTGCTGTACCAACGCGTGGAAACGCAAAATAATTCTTCCACCTGAGATGCGCACACTTATTTGCAATATCGCGGGCTGAATGTTGTGTGTTGTTTCAGCGAAATGAAAAACTGCGACCAGCAATTATTTTCGTTATCGTTCAATTAATACATCAGTCAACAAAAATATCAGCTATTGATATTTCTTTTTCCCCGGCGAGTGTCGAGGCGATCGTAACGCGAGCCTGATATACAACGTTTTATGTTTCATCGTTCAATTTATCAGTGACTGCGTAATGTACCGTGTTTTTTTTCCCATATTTCATTTGACACACCGTCCTCCGTGTCCGGCGAATATGCGGGTTGACACACGCACTAACGCTTGGCGGTTGTCGAAGGCCTCGCTGGCTCGTCGACAGTAACGAAATTATTTTCACGTCGTAATCCGGAAGCGTTGATAAGGTCGAAACCGAAGTGCGTGCTGGGCCCGTGACTTCCCGCTATGTGCGCGCTCGGCTCATGCGGGTACGCGGAGAAAATCTACGGCGGTTCGAGAAGTTCACGATAAAAACGCATTTAACTATATGTGTACTCTTTTGTCGTGCACGTGAGATATCTCCACGAATTCCTAAGAAAAGTAAAATACGAAATGTGGTCTCACGTGTTACGTATTTGCTCGTTGCAACTGTACCTGAAATTAATCCGTACGCCGAGGTGCTCGTTAAAAAGCGTATGGAAAACCGCAATTACTGAGACGCAGTACGAGAAATAACGACGTATTTCTCCTAATTTTTTTTGCTCTTCCGCGTTGAAATAATAAAATCATGAAAACCAAAGCGCCTAAAGTCGATATTTGAAATGAAAATATTTCGTGGCTTATTTTTATTTATTTCAATTCAACAAAATTGTAATATTTTTGTTTTCTATTTATGTTTAAGTTCTCAGACTGCAAAGAAGCTATAAACGTGAACGTCAGAAATAGAATTCGAATAGCGTAAAGTTCTCCACGTCTGGTAGAGAATTATGGTTCTCGAGTGTCGAAACTACTTTATCTCGTAGGCGCGATTCGTGTGGATATGGCACATGATGGAAATATGAAGATGAAGCCGCGTGTGCGTCGGGTAAATCAGCGGTGGACGATGAAGTTACTGTTGGCGTTTGCTGCAGACCTTAGCGAGTGACATTCGATGTAACGTCACGTCCCAATAGTTTTCGTGCCTGCCAAGAGCATTCTGGCAACCTTGAATCACAAGCTAACGATGGAAAGTGTACTTCAAGGTTAACGATTTTCTGGTCAAACGACACGTGGACGGAGACGATATGTCGAATATATATTCTCGGTTTTACTATCAACCGTACAAATTTTGAAAAAAATATGTGACTGAGAATCCAAGTTTTTCTGTGGCATAAAAAATGGCAGAAAAATTTCGGAAAAAATTGAATTAAAAGTTCGATTTTTGGAATGACAAGGGCGGAATCCGAAAATATCGAAGCATCAAGTAAGAAGTATCTATCATAGATATTGCAGGGCTTGACGATCTCGCGGCTGGGTAGCTTTATGCAGAATACCCGAGAATGGTATAGATGATTTAATCGTGAAAGAATTTAATACCATTTGCAGGAGTTTATGTCCCCGTTCGAAACGAGACTGATGCGCGTGCAATATGAAAAAACGGGGACACGATGCGGGGATGCTCAAGAAATACGCGACTGTCCGTGGCTCGACGGAAGAAACTCCCGGGATGTAGTCCTGACCCTGACAGCTTTTATTCCGGTGCCACGATAGATGAGGCCGGTCCCTTCGCTGCTCGTCGTCGACCCGTGTTCGGACGCTATCGCGCTTCTCGTTTCTCGCGCCAAGGATGGACCGAATGGAAAATGCCGAGGGAAAGTATACGAGGTTAAAATGATGGTCGTCGAGGGTTCGCGGATCGTCCACATCGAATGCGTATGTTTTATGTATGTATGTGAAATTCGGAAAAGGACCTCGCGCCGTCTGCCATTTATACATCTTTCTTGCCTCCGCGCGTTTCAATCTTGTAATCTGCAGGTCAGCGTCAATATCAGGCGTCCGGAATCTACCGGTGTGATATACCATTTCCATCGCGTGTTCTCAATATCTTCCTTCAATTTATTCACGGAAAGGCCGTTAAATATTTTTTGTACAAAAAAAGAAAGTAATTCGAGGCAAGGAAGAGTTGTCCACAATCTGACACGACGAATATCGCAGAGATATCTGGTGTGCAAATCATGCAATTTTTGGTGTTAGACAATAACCTAAATTGCAATTCGTCTGTACAAGGAAAGGAGCTGAAAACCTGGGCGTTAAGAGGGTAAATTATTTTCTATTACATTCTCAAAATATTTTTGACCCTCGCTAATCATTGATTCTCACTTATTTACATCCCCAAAGGTTCAGAGTATCCGGACATGATTGGAATGTACTCGTAACACTTTGTTTTATCGAAACATGTTAAAAAAAACAGTGTCGCACTGTACTTTTCCCCAAAAACGAAACAAATTTAACAAAAAAAATGAGTCTTGAAGCAACGAAAAAACGAACAAGATATGCAACATGTTCACGTGGTTGTAAGATATTGGGAAAAGAATTCTAATATACCCTTTTCATGCATATAATATTATCTGCGAGAGGCAAAGGTATTATCCATGCTACGTGTACTGTACTGTATTTTCGCGTGCAGCGAGGAAAAAAAATGTACGGAGCTTTCCCCGTGTGCTCTCTATGGGAGTTGGCCACTTTCACCGGGGACGGAAGTAGCGAAGACGGGGGATGTTCTGCCTTTGCCGCGAAGCAAAGGGGCTGCGGGTGGTTCCTATGGCACGGTTGTAATAAAGCCCGGCGGGAGGTGAAAGCGCCTCGGGGACTGCAGCCACGACTGGCTCTACGTCGACCACTGCTGTACATACTCCGCACCGCCGGGAGCTGGCGGCGCGTGGGTGGTGGCCGATCTGAACCATCGGGCCAGCTGGCAAACTTTCATTGCCTTTTTTTACCCTGCTTTACGAACCTCGAAAAATCCTTGCGCACAATCTTGGCGTTTTTTAATAGGAAAAAACTCATCCCTTTGTTCGGGTTGAACAACAGGTTGAATATACACTATATTCATGACTCTGTTAAGCGTAGCGCCCGCGGTAGCCCAGCTCTGCAGTTTATCCACAAATTATGGAAAAAAATGGGTAGCATATTTTTTTACGGAAAAAATTAGATCCTGTTGACGTGAAATGCCCCATGCCATACTGTACCCATATAGTACTATGCGTAACACCGCGGCCGTTATTCACGCCAAAAACATTATGGACAAACTTCGAGCCAGCAACGTCACCCTCGAGGATTCCACGAGCGTTGCGCGAGCGCCGCTGCGAGGCTGTTGGGAAATTTACTAGTTGCTGTAAAACGCGTCGCAGCGTTTGACGACGTTATTCATTCGTAAAGTTCGACTCCGGCGCTCTCGAGAACATCTGGTGTTTCGGGAAGATGCACTTGCGACGGAGCGATTTATGGAAAAATCAATGTCGTTCCGCGTAAAATGTGTTTCGGGTGTAGTTCTAGATCGTTGTTGATCAAGATAAATCACGGACCAAAGTTCGAGTTTCGCTTGAAGGTTAAGAGATTCGTCGTCGACTGACATCTGGACACTGACGATCGGTCGAATATTCTAGGTCTTACTATTTTCGAAACGCAACTATTCCGAAAGTATCTGCAACTCGAGAATAACTTTTTTCTGCATCTTAACAAAATCGCAAGAAAAGTTCTATCAAAAAATGCACATGTTTAATGAAGTTTCACGTAGCTTTATGACAATTGGACCCGATCGGTCCCATAAATGATTTTTCATTTATTTAAGTATTCGTTTCTTTTTTTTCATTCGTTTTACAGGGCGAACTGGGGGCTCGAGCAATGACCGGAACGAGCGGCAACAAGAGCACGAGAAGGTGGGCGAGCCTTAGGCAACACGTCACAAGCGGCGGAGGTGTGGACGGCAACAAGCCCGCCGTCGAATTGCTTCTCGATCGCGAGTCCAACTCAAGAGCGGGAACTCCGGGCTCGCACCCTCACTCGCCAAACACACCGAGAACTCCGCACACGCCGCAGAAGAAGTCGAATTGGGAAGTTATCGAGCACTTTACCGGTGCCCCCCGACCATCCATTGTCACGGTGAGCGCATCGATCCGACTGCAGTTTCTCATCCTCTCCTCTCGCATCCCACGAGACACATTGTTTAAATTCCACTTCCCGCCAGACACGGTTTTATTTCGGTTTCTGGCAAATACTTCCAATTCGATTCATCGAACTTTGAATTGTAGAATCAGAGACTTTGTTATTTGCAAAAAAGAATTATAAAAAAATGTCTAGGTTCTCGGAAAGGAAATCATGTTATGACCATTTTTTTTAATTGAAAGTGCACCTGTTTTTTTTTTTTTTTTTTTTTTTTTTTTTTTTTTTTTTTTTACTGGAATGAGGTCAAACCACTCGAGATATTTCGGATCGTCAATTATAATTTTGATTTTTTCTTCTCGACAGATGGGCGTTGGGTCGGAATTCGGAGTTTGCAGCCTGACTGCCGGCGGAAGGGAAGCTCTCGTTGCCGAATCCAGCGTCAACTCAAGCTTGACGAGACGGGGCAGGAAATGTGCGCTGGGGCGATTTCTCAGCGCTCTGTGCACGTCCCATCGATTCAAAAATCTCCAGGTCAGTACGTGGAATCGCGTGGTGGAATACGTCTGTCGAATTTTTTCGAAGAAAATATCAAATTGTTTCGTTCTTCAAATTGTTTTTAAAATTGTGCAAAAATCCTTCTCACTGATTTAAAGTGTTCGGGATAAATCCGATATTCCGACGGTAGAGCAAATCGTCCGAAACGCGAATAAATTGCGCAAACGGATCGAAAGTAATGGTAAAGTGGAGAATGTCCTCGAAACCGGAAAGTTCAAGTTCCAGTCCCCGGAAGTGATTAAAAACTCGGAACAGTGTTTAACTTCGGGTCGGACTCCATTCCGTGGATTTATCTCGATTAAACTCTCATCCTTTGCGAACCAACTTGGCCGGTTGTTATTGCCGCTTCTCGCGCGCAGTGTTTTCGCCGAGTTCATCTCTCCGTTTAAATTGAACCGTGTCGTGCAGTACGAACGCACAACACCAATTGTTACACTTCACGTCGAATCTCCATCTTGTCTTTATCTTGCGCTGTTTTATCGCCCAAAATGTAGTCGACATATACATGAAAAACATGTATAAAAACTAGAAGGTTATGTCGTAAATTCACATCGTATATATTTTTTCTCAAAAATATAATCATCAACTACGCTAATCACACGCGCTGGCGCGCGTGCCCGAGATACTTTTGCGCTGCTGCGCTCTTATAAAGTTTTAAAAGGGTAAATCGCAACTGAAAACCCCTTGTTACTTTTGAAAAAAAAAAGAAAATTTGTCGTTTTGTTTGTCAAAAATCGTGGATCTGGCCGAAAACCGCCCAAATCGGGGTCACGAAATTTATTTTTTCAAAATATCGACTTTTAACCTATAACATCGTTCTCAAGTCGCATATTCTACCCCTGAAAACACTGCCATCAACATTTTTTTAGTGGATTAAAAAAAAAATCGATATTTGACAGAACTGTCAAAGTTATCAAGGACAAATGAACCTGGACTCGGTCTGAGAGTTCCAGCCAATCACAGCTCGAATAGTTTGCTAACAATGCTTTCCGTTACTCATGAATTTTTCAAAAGAGGGATCATACGCCGTAATTACGCTTTTTTGCCACAACAAAAAAACATCCGGACCTTTTAGGAGATACAAAAAGGTACACAGAAAGAAAAACGAAATATGTTGTATTTGTCGCCATAAAAGAGGAAGAAACGTGAACGAAGGTTCTTGCTCCTTTTCCTTCCCTCCGTGGCGCATTATGACTGCGGAATCTCGACGTTGCCGTGTGGGACTCCCGAACGAGTCGGAGTGTGTATAGCGGGCCGCAAGCTCGAAGCTTTCAGCCTCGCCAGCGCCACCCCATCAAAGTTATAGTCGCGCGGATCACGTGACCCCGTCTTGTCGACGAAGGCGACGCGGCGGGATCTTCACGCGCGCCCTCGACGCCGCTCCCGATCTGCCGTTGGTCCGTTGGGCTTTTCTGCCGCGCGCGCGTTCTCGTACATAAAGCTGTCCGCATGTATTGTACATACATATATAGAGTCGTGCAGCGTTATACACTACGCGTACCCGCCGAAACGTGACTTCCACCCGGCTCACGATGTGCCCGCTCGTCCGTATGATTTCTCGTTCCCGCGCCGGCTCCGTTTCGCACTGCGCTTTGTCGATTCGATCCGCGATACTGTATCTCACTTCGAGGGGTCACAAAAAAATGCGCAGTGCATTAAAAAATCATCCCACGTAGCCACGGGGGCTTTGAAAAATTTCAGCACGTGATCCGGGCTCTCGATTCTCTTTGCGTTATCGCTGCTCTTAATGCCGGAACTAACTCCTTTTGCGATTTATTTTTTTTCACGATTTTTTATAAAAACAAAGTAACAGGAAAATGATCGAAAACTTGGTGAGAACTTCGCGGTTATTCTTTGCGCGGCAAATGTGCAGCAGACTAACGAACGAGTTCGACTTTTTGGAAATAATAATAATGCGAATGTGAAATTGGCGACTTTCGCGATTGGAACATCGTGAATATTTTTTTTGCCGCATTTGCAATTATCGAAATTGAGATGTAAATTATCGGCAAGTAAAGAGCCGACGTTGGCGTTTTCGCGGAAAACGCGCGTCCATTCCAGAATGAGCCCATTGATTGGCCGCGCACGTCAGTGTCGCCCGAGGGAGAAGCGCGCCCCGGCTGTGCGTCCGATCGAAATAGACCAATCAAAACATCAAAGCCGAATTGTGCATTCTCGCGTGTGCAGCGTGTACGTGCGCGTTATGTGTTCCCGAATATTCGGGGTGTTGATTACAGCAGCCGACTATTTATCCCACACCGCGAAACGTTTCCGGCCTCTGCGGGCGCGACTACATCGAGCGACAAAGAAACTCGTCGACAATAATCGACCGCAGAATCTTCAAACAAACGAATATTCAAATTTATTGAACATTTTTTAACTCAATATTCCGTTATCAAAACGGGGTTTCCGATTTAATATGCGCGTTGCGGATTTCGAGTACTTTTTTAACGACGACAGACACAAATGATTCAATCAACGGCGCGTCATATTCTAAGCCTGATGTTTTTTTTTTTTTTTTTTTCTCCGTGTATATACACGGAGAAAACGAAGGTTGTATACACCTTATAGGGTATAGCGAACGGCGCCGGAATTATTGAGCTCAGCGCTAAGCCAACATAGCAACTTGGAACCAGTTTGGATTTTTCGCAATTATTACAATGTCGTATAGTGAAATCTGGCATATTTTCAGTATTTTTTTTATCATAAACGTCGAAAAATTCTTTATTTCAATAGTTATTTCCAAGCTGACAGCATATTTCCAATGAGTATAGTGTATTTATTATTTGTCACTCCGTCTTCTCAGTGTAGCTGAACGAGTGGATCGTATATGCAGCGCTTTCTTCGCACACCGCGGAGTTACGGTAATCAATGGCGATTTGTGGAAGTGAAAGTCGCAGTTGAAAGTGCAGCAGCTCGCGGTTCATCGCAAATCGCACGCCGGGAAATCGACGATCATCGGGGTTGATCGATGAAAAGCGTTGTATCGTACCCGGGAACTCGTAGCCCCCAAGCGATTCGCCGGCGTCGCGGGGCTCGGAGCTGCTGGCTGGCCGGGAGTAAACGTGACGCGACGGGAATTAATCGTCAGCCTTCGGCGTCGTGCGATTCGCTGCTCATCCCTGTTTTCGCGTGGCTCGCGTTGCCCAGGACGAGCTCCGAAAATCTGTCACCGAGTATCCGGATCGATTTCACGCCCCAAAAGCTACGTTCGCGCCTCATAATCAGGGGTGTTACGTCGCTTGGCACTGATCGCTTGGGTCTCTCGAATTTTTGGCAGCTGAAACTGAAGAAAAGTTAAGCAGGTTCCACTAATCGGGCCGTTTGTCTTATTTTAATTAATTAATTGTTCAATTAATTATTGTCGATGTTCGAGTACTTGCAATCATTTAAATCCAGCGCGGTGTTTAGCTGCAACTGAGATCCGACTATTTGGTTTCCGCTTTGCCGCGGCGACAACCTCAAGGGCGTCGATAAAAAAAGACCGTAATCCCGCGGAGAAACCAACTGGATTCTGTTCTCCTGTCAGTGGAAACGCAGCCTCGTAAACGCTTTGATTAAGACGGCGCTGCAGTCGGTCGAAATGGGTAGTAAAATTAAAAGCCGGATAGTGAGACACTCAACTCTCCGACGTCGAAGCATTTAACCCCGTAAGGGGCGCGTAATACACGACGAGTTATCTGCCCCGGCTGTGTGTATATCATTACTGCCGTGTAATGTATGTCGCATTTCATTCATCGTGCAACGCAAATTATTTTGTAGCTGTTCGCAAAAATGTTATTTTTATTTTTCTTCTTTCTTTTATCATATAATTAAAAAAATAATTTCGTCTCGTGTTAATCAACGATTTATTATCTGCCTCAACTAATTTCCGCTCGATTTTCGGGCGAGGGAAGAAAAAAAATTGCGGTATATCAGCGATGCTATGGTTTTCATGGGATTCCCAATTCGATCTCGAGTATCGATATTCCGATAAGCCGCGACGCGACACATTCGTACTGTTGAAAAATCGTCGCGGGAAGGGATTACTTATCTGTCGATGTACGCATATGTCCATTATCTATCGTCGTGTCGTGCCCGCGTGCCCGCAAGATTGTCCACCGGGGTATCAGCCCCGTGGCTAGAATTCATCTACATTTACCGCTGTGACAATGTCTATTAATAGACGCTCACGCAACGAGAAAAATATTTACGCTAGCGGTATAATCGACGCGAAAACAGGTTTCTTTTCGTCGCTCTACGATCAATACAAATTTTACAATAATGAGAGGCATGATGCAATTAGATAATGCTGGTGGTAAAAAATAGGCAATTGTGGAAAATGACATCTTTATCCAATGAACGATCAAACAAAATTTTAGAAAAACAGAAAACGATCCGAAGAAAAACGCAATTACATGATGCAGATTATAAAAAAAAGAATGCTAATTTGAGAAATGACATTTCCACCCAACGGACGCGCGATGCAGTTCCAGTTCTGCGAAATCGTGTTACATTCGACGCTCTCTCGACGCTCGTGAAGTTATAACCGCAAAGCTCGCGCCTCGGTCTACCGACAGCGTAAGCCCTGGGGGAGCCGGGAAGAGTACGCGAATCGTCGCGGCTGGCCGGCTCCGTAATTCGCTGCGAAATGCATATTAGTACGTACGTGGTTATACAGGACTCTGGAATCAGCCGGGGCGCCGGTTGCGCGTGCGCACGCAACCGGCGTTGCACGGGAAATACGCGCGCAGTCGAAGAGTCCTCGAAAGTTCGGTCGCACGATGCACCACTTACCGGCGTATCGAGGGGAGGGGGGTATAAGTGCGGCGCGGAGTTTCCGGCGAGCTGCAGGCCAGGGATGTCGGTCGGAGCAACTCGCTCCGCGTGCGACTGCGCTGCTCCTGCGCTACAGCTGCAGCTGTAGCTGCGGCTGCCTCGGGCTTGCGGTTCTTCTCTGTGTACGGCGACGAAGCCAAAATTACCGGTACTGCGAACGACTCGGAGACTCGACGAAGCTCCGTGCGTGCAGCGTCAAGTGCAACAGCACCGTGCAATGTGCAACGCGCACCGTCCGCAAAATCGATGAGGTCCGGGGCGGCGACCCTGCATTATCGGCAGAGCACACAATATGCAGGGTATATCGCGTTGGGTGCACTCGTACTGCACCTCGATTATCGCTTAACGTCGATTTATCCGTCACATTTCAGCGCGCCAACTGCACTGGTGATAACAGCAGTTTTTTTTCTTATCGATTCAGCCGCAATCTGCGTATACGTTGAGCGTACAGAGGACGCGGGGGCTGAAAGTGCGAAAAATCTACCTGCGCGAATGAGACGAAATAAAAAATTGCGGACGTCACCCGAGAGGCGGTGAGGACGTCGCGGGTGCAGACAAAATGATGTCACGAGATGCTGCTCGCGTCGACTTCCCGCCGCAGCAGCGTCTTGGAAGTCGTGCGTTGACCCCTTTTCGCGGGTTCTCGCGACTTCCGCACACGGGGGATGAGCTCTCGGTTTTTTTTGCGTTTTCTTTTTTTTTTTCTCCTTCTTTCGACGCCGAGCACCGAGCGAACTATTGTGCGACGAGAAATATTCCCGAGGTCGGCGAAAATAAATCTCGAGGGCTCCTCTCGAGGACGGAGGAAAGAGACGCGTCTCCCGCGCTCGTCATTAGCAACGCTTTTTGCGGCCTCCAGTGGCCCTCGAAGCTCGTTGAGCGCGCGTTTTGTTTTTGACGACGAAAACGGGGCGAACACCGGTACAGCGAAATTCTCGATGAAATATTTTTCACGATAAATCGCTCGGCACTCAATCCGGCAATGAACGAGGAGATCAGATTCGATAAACAATATATTATAAAAATAAAAAAAGAAACGATAAGCAAATAAAAATAACCTCATTTTGTTTAAAAAAAAACAAGCCGAATAATTGCATCCCGATATTCCTGATGATAAAAGTATTGTAACGGGTTTAACCCTAAGATGTGCCACGGTCCATCAGTATTATGAATAAATTTCGCTCGCAATTATTATTTTTCGTACCCACAACTCAGGAACGTTTTTCCATTGAATTTGCATTTCTCGAGAGCGGAGCACTCAAATTTGTGGCGCGTGCTTCTCGTAACACAGAGAACAGTCGAAGGGAAAACTGTAAACTTCATTTCCGCGAATGGAGCTTGTCAATTAGCGGGGCCGCAGTTGAAGAGACCACTCGAGGCTTCCGACAGCTCATCTCGCCGTTTGCCCGAGTCTTGAGGCTCTGACGAGGCTGGTTTGGCTTTCCGTCTGTCCGTCTTTCCCTCTTTCGATGAATCGAGTTTTAATCGCGAAGCCGAATTAGCAAACGAGGCTGCAATCAGCCGTAATCAGGAATTGGACATGGCACCTTTTTCTCATTCTCTCGTTTTCTTGGGTTCGCTCGGCTTTCTTGCTGCGTTTTTCTTTTACTCTGTAATCTGAAACCCTGGAGTTTCTTGTATCTAATCATTTCCTCGTTTGTTCCACTGCGACTCCCAGTTTTCCTCCATGTGGATCGTTTTCCGTTACCGCGGTCAGGAGGTGCAACAACGAACCGTCGAATAGTTTTTTTTTGCCTCTTTGCTCGACGGGCAACATTTTTCAATGATTTCGACCTGCTTTTGGCAAGGGAAGCAATAATTGGTTAGCTCCAGGTCGCCCGGAGTGATCGAGTCTATTAAACCGTTTGCAGTCAGTTGGGTCGACCAATTATATTTTTACGTACGAATTGAACCGTTCCTGACAATCAATAACAGCGGAAATAAAGAAAAACGACGATGGGTGGACGTTTTGATTTTTTCCGCTCAAATGTGCAATCGGTGAACTGGGAGTAATCCGTGTCGATTGACTGGTGAAGTATCAGTTTTTCCGAACATTGAGTATTCTTTTTTATAGCAATGTATTTCTATGTCACAGGTGGAAATGCTCTACCAACGCTACTTCCTTCGCATGAATCAGAGCAACATGACTCACGTCCTCGGTCTGCTGGCGGGACTGGCCTTCGCCCTGGGTGTTCTTCTCATTCTACGACTGATATTCACGAGCGAGCAGCCACTTCTCACCCTGGTCCAGAGATCGGAGAATCTCTCGCTGGCTCTCACCCTGATCGTCTGCATAACCATTTACGCTGGTATGAATTATTCAACGAGCTTAATCAAATTATTCTAAAATCGAACGTCGAATGTCATCTTTGCTATTTGACAAATTAAAAATCGTTGATCCCTTCTCGACGAAATTCTCGTTGCAATTTAATTCGCAGTCGAATCTCGTGGTCTCTTTCATTGCAAAAAAAAAATGAAACGCCATGTATTGGTCGGTAACGTGAAATCGATTCCATTTGTCCACGTGCCGCGCGCGCACGAGTCACCCGGGAGATCTTCGATTATCCGCGGGACCATCAATTATTCCGTCTGTGTCATCCCGTCCGCGGTTCATCTATTTTTCACACAGCGCTCGTTGCTGCCATTTCGAGGCCCGGAATGAACGAGGTCTGGCTGGCCGGAGTGAGCGGCGCGGTCCTCGTGACTTTGCTCGCCCTCCAAGTCACCCTCAGCATTCACCTGGCTTATCTGCCCGAGTTCGACGACGGCGACAACGTCGATGCCGCCGACCGATCGACGACGACGACGCGGGACTTGCGAACCGGCGGACCGCTTGCCGCCGCCTGGGCCGTCTGCTTCTTCATCTACATGTCCTACGCTTTGTTGCCGATCAGACTTCGTCACGCCTGCATCGCCGGTATCGTCTTCTCGGCTGCCCACCTCGTCGGCGCCCTCTTGCTCTACCGGACGCAGGACTATCCGTCCATGGTTGCACACGTGAGTCAGATTTGCACCTTTTGAAAATTAGAATTGGAAACATTTCTCGACAAAAGTCTGTACAGGATTGTGATTTTTTTTTTTACGTAGAAAATTAGTAAATTACATGATACTATTTATCGATCGCAATAAACTCGTGACTGGAAAAAACGTATGTTTTTCCATGAATTTGTTGTCAATCGGGCGGACGGACAATTGGTCGATGCAGCTTGGTGGAGAATGCGAGTCGCCAAAAATCATCCTCTCATTCCGAACTGCTTACCGGAAATAATACGGGACCGGTGGAATTCGGGTCCAAGTAGTTGAACCACTCGGAACTGTCTTCTGAAATTCGTAATAAACAGTTCCACACGGTGCTGGATTTTTTGTCAGTGCTGGCTTTTGTAAACAAAAAAATTGACGCGTCCTCGAGAAAACTCGAGATTGTCAAACTGACCTTCGTCGCAACAGGTCACAACGATGAGAATCGCAATTGTGAAGAACCTAATTAGAAAGCACCGAATCCCGGACGAAACCATCTCGATTTTTCCTATTGAGCGCGTCCGCTTTCGTACGAACCGTTTCTACTTGGAGAATCGACTGAAAGCGAAGTGAGGCGATGGCCAAAGTACGCGTACGGAACGTCCGTCCGGCCAAATGGCGCTTTGAAATTGATACTTTCGCTGTCGTTTCACGATAGCGACGTATTTATTCCCTTTCACCGGGCTCGTTGCATTACACATAAAAATGTCCACGTGCGCGTAAGTTCGAACCGCTTACCGTGTAATCATTGATGTCCGCGTTCGTCGCGTATAGCAGGTGAGCTCAGGTGTCGTCAGGTAGATAAGATATCGGCGATTGTCCTACGAAGAAAAAACAAAACAAAAACAAAATTTGAAACACGTGTCGTGTTTATTTAGTAATAAAAATGCCTTTTTTCACAACGAGCACCAATTTTACTGCCAGTGATTAACCCAACGTGTCGCACAATCCGCCTCATACGTTGACTATTTTCCTCGAGGCTAACCGCGTCGGTCTCGGTTCCTCCAAGCCACAACACGTGGATCCGTGTCACCCACGTGTGTGTGTGTCTGTGTGTGTGTGTGTGCGTCTGTGTGTGTGGGGCGCTCCGGACGTTGAGAAAATTCCGAGATAAATCCGACGCGACAACGCCCGACGTTTACATTGTCCATCAAAGCCTCGCGCACGCTCGTGCCGGTTCGCTTCACAATCTTCGTGCTTTACAGTACAACCGTTTGAAGTTCGCTCAAGTACGCGCAGTCTATGAGACGCTCCGGCTCTTTATTCGTCCTCTCGCGCCGCCCACTTTCGCCCCTGCGCGTTTTTCCTCCTATAAACAAATGACTCATTCGGGCCCCGGAACGATTTAGTTTACGCTCGTATATCGCTTTGACTCGTGAAGTGGCAATTTCGTTGCAAAATAAACGACATTTATCGTCCCTCGGATATAGCGAGAAAAATGTTCCTCTTTGGCGTTTAACCTCGCTGTTAGTTTTCATAAAAAAACGACGACACTCGTCCTTTCCGGTTGCTCGATGAAAGTCATTGAAACTAAAACAAAAATAAAACCCGTTTTTTTTTAATTCACTGACAAACGGTAAAAGCACGAATTATTTTATTTTTTATGTTGGCCAATTGAGTTCAGATATTCCTAAATTGCCTTTTGTTGTTCTAGCAGACTCGAGCGAAGTAAAATGATTTTTAATGCATGACAAGTCGCGAGAGAAGGACCGAGGGTCGAAAAATGATTTTTGCCCCGTTGAAAAGGGCGGGATGGATCGACGGTTCAGGATAGATCACCCAGGCGCTCGTCCTGCGAACACCTCTCTATATTCGGTCGATTCTTTGGCGTCGTCGAGGTGTCCCGCGCCATCGTGAATGGGGCTCGGGCTCCGCACCCTCGTCGGGCCTTTCACCGAACTTTCGAGGACACGCACGACTCGCGCGCGCGGAACGAGCTTAATATTTAATCAACGGCAATCTGTCCCGCAATTTTCACCTAACCGCGTCGTATACCCGACCGCCAATCTTATCGGCAACCTGTGCGACGCAGTCGTGTATGTGTAATTTCTCGTCGAGGCAACGAGAAATTTTGGGCCTCGACGATATTCCTGTGGGCGTGATTCAACCCTCTATCCATTAAGGATATAGAAACAGAAAACTCGATCTCCTACGTATTTTATTTAAAAAAATATATCCGATATATCCTCTTTTAAAAAACTAGTGCCTTAAAAATCGCAATATTGCAATTATTGTCACCGCTTTATTCGTCCTGTGATTGGCCGAGACTCACAGGTCGAGGCCAAGTTAATTTGTCCTTGATAACTTCGACAATTTTCCCAAACATCGTTTTTCTTTTAATCAACTCCAACCAATGTTTTCAGGGGTAAAACATATGATTTAAGAATGATGGTATTACGGGTTAAAAGCTCATAATTTGAAAAAAGGAATTTCGTGATCTCAAGATTCATTCCCTTTACGCGTCTCGCGGATCGTCTTATCAGTCGAAAGGGATTTTCCAGGAAACCTAGTTTATACGCTACGATAAGAAGGTTGACGCTGATCTGTTTCCAGGAACCTCGCGTCGCGTCGTTTCCGTATCCGACAGTCCCGTCAATTTTATTGCGATACTCGTTACGCGGCCGACTCCTTGCCGCTCCACTTTCAATCTATTCGCAGATGGACGATTAAGGTGTTGTCGAGGGAAAACTGCACGGGCAGTTTCTGTACTTTGAGGGCTTTCGGTGATAACGCAATAATACGTAACAGTAATCACACGCTTTGAGTGTCAATAAAATGCAACGAAAGACACTAAAAAAAAAAAATAAGAATAATGTTCATCGACTCTCGACCGTAAATAACAATCTCCAGAATTGCATTGATTCAGTCTATCGGGAGTTCCAGATATTTGTCTTCGTGGATTTGGTTCATTAGCGATACCGGAGTTAGGTCACCGGAGCGAAGCCAGGGAGGCGCAATTTATTCCATCGTTATTCGACTTCCGGAAGCGAGGCGAGATTTCAACCGAAGCTAACCATTAAGGCACCAAAACTTTCGCGGCCGAGAAACTTTCGGTCGTGCACGCTGCCGAGGATGATTCACGCATCTAATGGAGATGGACATCACGCGCGCTCGGACTTCGATTATCGAGGGTCCTGTCTGCTAGTATTTTTTTTCCTTCGACATCTGGCGTCTTTACCACGACGACCCTTAGCCGTCACTCTCGGCGATTCCGTCGCTCAATCCGAGATTCGTATATCCAACAATTTATCTCGTCCGTCATTTCGACGGACCTCAAGGTGTTTGACGGTATCGTCAACTATTTATGCATTCGGTGCCTCAAGACGGACGTCATTTTGGTATTTGACGAATCGAGGACGACCCCCTAACGCCATGTGTAAACAAAAACTTATTGACAACAAAAAATACGATGAATGTTTAGTGAATCTGTCGATGTTTTTTATTGGTGAAACATGTAGTTAACCGTTTCGTCGATGAGCTTCGCTGATGTAAAAGCTCAAAGCGGGGTGTGCGTACCAACCAGCGTCCGGGGCACTCGTTCAATTTTCCGGATCGACGTGTGTCGTTCGCCGAGTGACGTAATCGCTTGCGAGAACGAATTCGCCATTGGCCTAAGTGTTTGTCGTCGGTAATTTTCGACACTCACTACGGCGAGTACGGGAAATTGGAAATTTGTGACACTCGAATCACGCGCGGGTGATTTTTATTTCCGTTGCGGACACCGACGCGCAATTTATACGTTTCTTCGATTTATACGATTAATATTATCGATATATTTCATTATTTAGGGTGAAAACAAATAATGGTCCGTCCATTATTAAAAGCACTTGTTCTCCGAGTCGGAGGATCGCAACATCGGGCTCTCGTTATTTCGAGCCCTTACGAGCCTCGGAAATGTCTGTCACGCTTTCCGGGAATGCGAATGATTGATGAGCTTATAATTCTTTTTCTTTTCGTCCCGCGAGGAGAAGCTTCGGTTGAAATCTCGCCTCGCTCGCCGTCGATCTTCGTTTCCGCCGGTTAACTGGCACTCCAGAGTCGCGCGCGGTCTCGAGTCCGATGAAAATCCTTCACGTTCACGTGGATCTCGTAAAGCCACCGTCACTTCTATAACGAACCGCGAACCTCTCTTCATTTTCATTTACAAAAATGTATTTTTTATTTGTTTCTGAGTGAATTGTGGCGAAAGCGTCGAAGCGAGCGTCTAGTGTACTCCGACACTTTCCGCGAAGCAAATCCGACGCCTCGCGAGGGGAGGCGAATTAGATTTTAGAAGAGACTGAATAATGGTGCTGGAGTGACGAGCACAACGCAACCCCGTGATATTTGCAGTCACGGAGAGGCGCCTCGCGAGGGTGGCGAAGCTCCTCACCCTCGCAATGAGGCGAGGAACAAAAAAACGCGAGACAGGCAAATAGAAATTCCGAAAGACATCGGGATCTCCGATGGGCGAGGGAGAACGAGAAGATTTTCAGCTTATTATCTTTATACACTGTGCACTCGAGTTATTTTCACCGGAATCATAAGAAATGTAGAATATTCTGTTATAAGGTTGAAAGCAAAATTAATCAAAAAAAATATATACATATAAAAAAAAATTGGTGAAAAAACGTTGCAAAGCAGAATTGCAGACTAGTTGGAAGTGCTTGGAAGAAAAGGAAAGAAGACGCCAAATTACGCACGTAAAAAAAAAGAAAATTGAATAAATAACATTGCTCGATGAGACTCGAGCTTCGACGACGGAAATTCGTTCGAGGCACGCCCAAAATGTGAAAATAGAATTTTACTTCGGGGCTGTAACGAACACTCTAGCGCGCTGAATTAATGACGCCTTGTGAACAAATTATGTGAGGGCTGCTCGATCGAGCGTTTGCATTTCGCGATGATGTTCACCCCTTCAAATATTATTATATCCACCCGCGTCCTCGATACAGAGTCGAACCGCGGCGTTTGTGTACGACGCCTCGCCGTTTGATTGTGACGTGTAACGGTCGCGTTTATCCGCGCGCGGCCGCAGCTATCTCGTTGAATTCAGCCGCGGGTACGCGCGGTACTTCGATACGAGGGATACGAGGGATCCGGTGCCTCGATGCTCATCATCCGATCTCTCGCGTCGAGCTCGCTTCACATCTATAATACGCCGCGGTACCGCGAACGCGCGCACACGAGTCGCGCGTTCCAATTAGCGAGTTTCCGCGGCGATGACCACGAATACGTCGACGTATGGCGAAACACTTTGTCGCGCATTGTCGGTAACTGAAATATGCATTTATTCATCAGTTTCTAAATAAAAATAAATATTAATATGTAGCACGTAAAGCGAAATGACGTATTTCAGGGTTGGCAAGGTGAGGTGGGTCGTTGCTTAAATTAATTAGGACGACACTCATGTTTTTTTTCTAACATTTGTAAGAAATAAATATTACATAATAAAAATATTTTTCATACATTTTTTTGTGCAAAACGGAGTATAATTTTTTTTTTCGACCGCATCAACGATCGCCAGTGTTTCGGCTGCGTTGACAAGACCGAACGATATATTTTGCGGAGCTAGAGGCAGAGTTTGAACGATGGAAGCCTTAAGCGAGTAAAATTCTTTGCATACCGTCTCTCGACTTCTTCTTCGATCGACCATTCTTCGCAACGGCGCCGGGTTAGAGTGAAAGAAGCCACCGCTCGTGTGACGATGCATCAAGTTTACAATATCATATCGTACGTTGGAAAACTTATCGCCGCGTATGCAGCCGGATATCGCGCGTCGTTTATGCCCCCCGATCGATCACAACGCGCGGTCTCTTGTATGGTATCGAACGTCAGCTCCTGCCACCTTTTTCCAGCCCAACGTCTTCGTGGACGAGAAAATACATTTATCGATGATAACGATACGAATTTTTTTATATTAAAAAAAATTCTTTCACTACTTGACTGGTAAGAAGAACACAAAGGACGGTAAAAATATCGGAAGGTAGAAGAACAATTAACTCCGAGTGTCTCACGACTGTGACGCTGTTACGAAACCATCGCAAACCGAGCCATCGCTTAATGAGAGAAAATTTCGAGACCTCGGAAACGTGTCCACCGCGCACGGGCATTTCTCGAGAAGCGAACGAGGAGACGAGGAGGAGAAGGAAATAAAAAGAGCACGAAGGCCGAAGGACAGAGGGAGAGTAGAAAAAACAAGTCGACGGGAGAGAGACGAGGACGGAACAGAGAGCAGCCGTACGCCGCCGAGTCAGGGAATGTTTGCTTCGAGCCATTGAAGCGCGGAGTTTGCCGGGGTGGAGGGTCGATGGATTGCTTTTCGTCTGTCGCGTCCTCTCCGTTGCCTTGTTGCTCGGTGTTGTTTTTTTTCTCGACCGTGAACGTCTTCCGAGAGACCTGCGGACCATCCGTCTACTCTTCATTGTCCTTCAAAGTCAAACGATTTTTTTTTCTTTTCCTTCACACTATCTTGTGTCCACTTTTGCGCAATAAACAGGTTATAAATGGGAGCGAATATTGCAAATCAAATTATCATGTAATCGAATGGGGCCAGAGGAACGAAACGTCCATGGGAAAGGAAAAAAATAGGTGGTAGACAGGGACTCGTTATAACACGCTTGGAGAAAAATAATAGCTACCCTACCCAACACACGGTCTTACTGTTAATTTTCGTCTCTACGGACTGGCAGGGTTGATTCTCAACAATAAGGATATTCAACAGCAGACCCAACTTCCGAAGATTCAAGATCGCAAGACCCGCGCTTAAGACGGTCGCCTACATAAACCAACTCCGCACCAAGAGTCCCGACGTCGCGTTTGGCTGTGCCGGAGCAGTTTGTAATCCCCGTCGCGTAACCCTTCCCCCGAGTAGAAACGTTGGACTCTGGAGATTCATCGTATCTCCGCCGAGTCTAGTGCCAAGTTGGCGGAGAAAATAAATTACCTTCAGCCTGAAGGATTCGGTCATTGAGCGCCTGGGAGCTGAGCCCCCGGGTCCAGGTCGTGGAACACGTCGAGGCGGCATCCTTCACCCGGTCAACCGTGAGTTCCTGTTTCTCATTTTCACCTTTCCTTCTTGTACGAAAACAAGTATACTTGACTTTGCAAGAACAACAAGAAAAAAGGAAGAAATGTTCATTCAGATATTATCACTCAAAGCCACGGCTGAAGTGTCCTGCTCCGGTTGTTCGCTCGGACATGAACCGAATGCGATCAACAACAGCCAATTTGTTCCAATGTTCTTCGTTTTGGTCCGAAGTTGATATTTCGGGGTTGACGCAAGTTGCACCGTTCGGTGTCCGCTCGAGAGAGCGTCACCGTGTACCGTGCGTCGGGTGAAGAACGACCAGAGATAAAAAAGACGTCGATAACCCCGCGCAAGACTTCGGTCATTGTCGTAAAAACAAAGTACAGTTAGGAGAACACGAGGTCGCGCGACAAGCTCTATCGGATTACGAGACTCAGAAGCTCGTT
This sequence comes from Itoplectis maculator, assembly GCA_964034905.1. Taxonomy (NCBI): domain Eukaryota; kingdom Metazoa; phylum Arthropoda; class Insecta; order Hymenoptera; family Ichneumonidae; genus Itoplectis; species Itoplectis maculator. The sequence continues at coordinate 6,647,810 of OZ035854.1, read as the reverse complement.
TCAGCTTTTTCGCTCGTGTCCCCCATCGCCGGGGTACCAAACCCGCAGTTCCCCTGACATTTTAGAAAATCCGGCTTCCACCTGTGTCCCGACTATCGTCCGGTTGCTTCGTCGTTCTCCAAAAGCCAAGGAAGAGAGAAGAGCGTGTAACATGTGAAGAAGATTTTCCTTCCGCTTGTTTTTCCTCCTCCTTTTTCTATAAACCCCGAGGTGTCGAGTCACCGCGACAGACGACAAGACACGACTTTATGCTGGGCTGCATTCAGGATCGTCCGGACCAGGCGTTATGGCTACGTCTTTCACCTGCAATGCACTCCACAGCGCCCTGGAGGATCCTTACGTTGCGCCAGCTTATCTCAACCAACGACTGCGTCTCCTCCCACGTGTCGACCCCCGCTTTTTTATCGCTTTCCTTCGTCAGCTCCGTTATGGTCCGGACGAACGACGCGCAATTTTCGCCACACCGGTTCTCGCTGATAAAATCGAGATTAACACGTCCCGACACGTGCGAGCTGATGAAACGCGTGTTGCCCGGAGAAAACGACGTCGGTATGAGGATCCGTTGACGCGGTCTTGCTTGGGTGTCGTCAACGAGACACCCTCTGAGAACCCTCTGGGAAAATAGCTAGACATCCGAAAAACGTCATCAAAGATATGCACAAAAAATACAGTCGACAAACTAGCTAGAAAACTGCTAGTTGTCCAAACGCTACCATTTTGTTGAGTCATTCTTGGACTCTCGACTGTTACCTTCGCGGTTTTCTTTAGCAATCATAAACTTCGCCATTGTAAGCAGGTTACCGTGAACCCACTCCAAAACATTGGTCAATTTAGTCCTGCATGCATCCGCAATTCATAGACGTCTTCGCCGAGCTAATTTCCTGGCGAATATCAAGTGCTGTTCTCGCGGATGCTCCGCGAAATGATCCTCGGCTTCGCGAAAACAATGGGTGATCAGTGAAGCTGCCGCGCGATGTCAGCGTCCGCAATCCCGGGCGACAAGGGACAAAAGGAAAGTAGTCGTCGTCGACGATGACGACGACGATGCGGTGGCCAGAGGCGAAGCTCCGGCGAGCAACGGGAGCAAGGAAGTGCCACGGAGTTGGAAGCCTCGTGGAGAGTAGTTACGGTTTGCCTTGCGGGTTCCCTATCAACTTACTGCTACTTAGAATCATGGGCCCGGGGGGGGGGGGGGGGGGGTGGGTCGTCTGTACCGTACTGCAACCACCAGCCGGCACGACGAGCTTTCACCGGTAGCAGCCATTCAAAGACCATTCAGCGTAGCACTCGAGTCTGCATTGTGCCCGGCGATATAGCCGTCTGGTTGCGCGCGCTCGCCTTTCGGTTATTCCCTCGACGACACCGGGTAATTGTACTACGAGCGTGTGCTGCACACTCGGCATCCCCGGGCTCGTGATTCTCGTGGCACGAGCGTGACGCTGTGGCCGGCAATGAAGATGGAGCTGAATTAAAAGTCTGCGAGCAACACAATGGGACGTAGTAAAGAAGACGGCAACGCGCGGTCGAAGCGACCGAAGACACACGAGTCAAGGCGAGTCTTGTTAGGAGTCTGGCGTGGACGTGACGAAAGACTGCGAGGTGATTCGGAATTGAAACCATAAGAGTGGTCCAGGTTGCATCGGGCCTGAGTCAAACCCCACCGGGGCCCTGGTAGGGCCGATATAATCACAGCCAGACCAGATAACTGAGTAGAGCGACGTTCATCCCGGCACAACGGAAGCTGTCGTCCAACTTGGACACGTTCTACCCACTTCGCGGATCAATTGTCTCGGTCACTTCCGTTCGAGGCATCGCAGACTTCTTCCTCGCAACTGAACGTCCACAATGGTCGCCCGAAGCTCTGCGAGACGTTGACTGTACCGATCGGGCTTCGCCGGAGACGTGACACGGTGCAAGCCGGCTAAGGTTTAAACGCATGCACGAAGCTCGCGTTCCCCATTGTTCTGCGTAGGCATTCATCGCGAAGGTGTTAAGTGACATTGTAGGGTAATCCATAATGAAGCGCGGCGGCGCGCGCGGAGAGCCGCCGCTTCGATACGGGAGTGACAATTGGGTTTAAGCTGATCAAACGCCCGAGCTCGCGAACTCGAAGTAGTTGCAAACCCAATCTGCAGTTACACAACCCCTTCGGGGAGTCAACAGCATCGCGGCGTAGGTGTAGACATAAACGCGCGTGCCACGTGTGTTAACAGTGTTCCGATTTGACGGTCATAGGGGGCAGCAAACAAAGAGCTCGCGACGCCTTGGAAATCGCACTTGGCCTGATTTCCAAACCACCTCAGCGTCCTCAGTGTGGTACCTCAGCCGTCCCAAGTTTTGCCCACTTTTGGCGTTTCGGAATTTTGGACACGACATTTCGACGGAATTACGACACGCCAGTCGGAGCAACGAGAGTCGTGTGGGTAGATCGTAGGCTTTGCGGGCTGTGGACAGCGAGCTGGTCCGCGTGACCGGGCATCGCGGACAAGGGACCAGGCCAGGCAAACTTGGTCGTTCGATCCACTACGAAACGCCTGCGTGACGCTTGGACCGGGCCTGGACCGAAGGTTCCTGGAATTAAGGCGATTCACCGCCAACTGGAAGGTGTGCTCAGGATTGGCCGCATAGTTTGTCTCCCCGGTCGAAGCGCGCAGAGACCAAGAACAATCCGTAAGCTCGGAAGACTTGGTGGAAGAGTCGCCAGTTCGTGGAAACGTCAGACATCCCAGGCGGACGATAATGGTTGGGCTTCACCCGGTTGAAGGTATTCCGAACGGAATGGGCACCGGGTCCGTCAATATTAGGGATTTCGCGGGATGGTCAAGGTCTGACGTCATCCGGATTCCAAAGACGACATTACCTGGATTTAGCGATTCAATCTCGAGTCTTCGTTGTTGTGTGTTTGTTTTTATATATTTTTGCACGGTATCGGAGGACAGGAAAGTGGAGAAGGAAAATCATCCGGGAGGCTCTTCGCGGTGCAGCATTGTTATCGGTTTTCATGTAGGAGTTCAGTGACAACGGTCGCGTGCGCAGAGAGATATGCGACCTTATAAAGCCTCTCCCCCTTCCCACCGTGAGTTTGTTTGGCAAATACTGGCGGAGTGGGGGAAGGGGGTATGATTGTCTTCCCACGTTCGCCACCCACGCAACTTGCAGTAAAACAGTGCGTTTCGCGGGGAAATGCGTCTCTCGAATCGACGGTCGGAACTAACAGCGTTAATGTAATTCTGCGGCGGTTAGAAATTCCATTTGGAGGGTCGGTGAACCGGCGAATAATCCATCAGACAGTGGAAGATGTTCAACATTGTTTATCTTGCGATTTTATTCCATGATAATACCTTTATTGGAATTTTAATCCAACAAAGCCCGGCAATCCGATCCAGTCGCAGAGTGCGATGAACCGTCGACGTCCTGCGGGGCCTTGACGCCGAATCCTTCCAACGGACGTCGATCACCGGACGGACGATTCCACCGATCGATAAATTAGCTTTTCAATATTGCGACTTACGAAATATTTCCCCCCACGATTTCACGCCGTAATCCAATGAATCCATTGATCCAACACAGACAATACAGTGCGAAAGTGCAACAGATCCTTTTTTCCGCGGCGCCAGACACCGATCCCCGTTAATAAAAATGCAAATGCGGTGAATCTGTGGTCGTGCCAAACAAAAAAAACGATGGCAAAAAATCCGTCTGTCCTACCGTCGACCACAGTTTGGGTTGAATTCGCAACGTTCCAACGCCGTCGACTCGCGCGTGAAAAAACAGCAATGAGATCAATGCCGATGTCGTGTAGACGCCTCGTGGGTTTTCGCTTTTTCTCGACGATCCTGTCGCGCCGCCGCCGCGGTAGAGGCCGACAAAAAAACTTGGACGAGAATTCTCGCGGTGTCGCGCGTGCAGTCGACGCCCACCTGGCAGTCTCAGGGGGAGAGGGGGGCGTACAATGTCTCGAGCAACTTTTCTCATATTCTCATCTCGTCGCGGCGCGGCGGCCCGAAGCTTCGCCCCCCCCCCCCCCTCCCTCCTCCCTCCCTAGCCCCCGCCCCCCTTGTCAGATCACCCGGTACGAAATTATCCCCGCGAATACCTATTATAATGCACGGCGCAGAGTGCACCATTTCTTTATGCCACGGCGGATCATTATGCACCATGAATGGATGAATAGAATTTCACCGAAGACCCTCGATCCGCGTCGGGGGTTCGTAGCCGCCTGCGCCGCGAGTATAGCGAACACGAGAGTTTTCTCCCCCCGTGTCGGTGGAGGGATAAATTTAACTGCGAGGGAAACCCGCAATTTGTTACATCTGCACGGAAATACGAAACTCCGGTGCGAGCAACTCTCGCAACGCATTAATACGATTTCGCTGGGGAAATTCCGCGTGTTGTATAGGACAACGTTCGTCTCAATTTTTCCTCTCCGACATCGCGAGGGGACGTGTCTCGGTATCAATGCGCGACGCATTTGTTCGAGTTTTCCTTCGCTTCGCGAGCTCTTCACGGTGTCTCGGAGTTTTTATTGTTAATTATCGGATCTCGTCGAGGTGATTCGCTCTGGTGATATTGGAAATAGGATTTCAGCCACTTATCAATTCGTCGATCGATTTTTTTTCCAGGTGTTTGTTTTTTTGTTATTATTTTTTTCAAATTATGATGATATGGGTGAAAAGTAGAAAGGTGCCCGGAATAGAAGCGCCGGTTTGGAAAAACTCCAATTTGCGACTGGCCTTTCCAATTATTTTCCCAGATGTAAAGTGCAACGCGGCGTCACTTAATCCGGTGTTGGGCATCGCGTCGAGCGACTCGGAGTACCCAGCGCCGCCGCACCGCGACGACCTATCGGCTCACCAGCAACTAAATCTTCGAGCCTGTGTGCCCCCCCCCCCCCCCCCCGCACGTCCGTCCCACAGCCGCGAAACCTCAAGATTAATTGGGTTCGAGCCCAACACTCGTGCCGCGGCAGCGAGCGAGCGAGCGAACCCGAGAAAAAGGAAAACCTTTTCCAGAAGGAAAAGAGAGCCGAAGGGCCGGACCCGCACGTCCGACTCCATTCACGCGGAGTCGCGCGGAAATAACGAGAGAAGGTGCAAAAAAAGCGAGCGGAGGAAATGAAACGAAGGTCGTTAATAATAAAAATATCGATAATACCGCGCGCGACTTTTATTTCGTCAAACCCTCGCCGGTCCCGTCGAGACAGCTTGAGATGAATCTTTCAATTTATTATGAGAAACTGTGAAGAAAAAGGGCTTAAAAATTCTCTGAAAAAAATTCGTCAGGAACATCATAAATAAAAAAGCCGCGGGTCATTTGCGGGCAGAAAAAAGTTGTCATGCATCACTAAAGTGGAGGATTGTCCAAAGTTGAACGACTCGAGTGAAGATTTAGCGAGCTTGTTTGACGAGTTAGTTAAAAAAATGAGGAAAGCTCTCAGCAAGGCCGTTTTTGCATTTTACGGTGAGAAGCGCGAAGTGCGCGGAAGTCGACGCGAGTTCGCGAATGGAAAATGTGGGAAAAGTGTCGGTGTGAAGTGTGCGCCAGTATAGAGCGGTGTACGTAAGACGGACCTACCGCGCGGGTCTCGGGGTTTCTCGGGCAGCCGGCGATAGACCTCGAGTGCTCGCGGGAATGTCCTAATGGTGACGAATGGATCTCCCTAAATCCCAATTGCCGTCTACTTCGCCCTCGTTATTACGCCTCGTTCACGGTCATTTTATACGGGTCGAGCCCACTCGCACCTTTGTACTTACACGAAAAGCTGGCCCCGAGATGGATCACGCTCGGTATTCAATCATCTTCGCGATTGCAATTAGCACCGAAGAAAATAATTGCATGATTTTTAATTGGGTATTTCATTCCGTTCCACTGTGATATTTATTGCGCCGTACGAGATATTTTGTATCTGATGAGATTCAGCCGAAACTCAATTTCCACAAAAAAAATCGTGATTGCTCTGATTAATTTTTATCGCAAAATTAAACCTTCGCAAAATTTGTGTCAAGAACAACACGATAATTTCGACGTGTGATGGAAAATAAACGTGATACAAGTTTTCACTTCATCGTCTGCTGATTCTTGCGGACAGAGCGGTGTATCCCGTTTTATTGGTTCTACCCTCGGGACACAGATCGATCGAAATTATCCCCGCGCTGTAACCCGCGGCATAGAGCGTATTATAACTTTTGCAAGCTGTACGGAACTTTTCCCGCGTGTTATTATCCCCGGTTCGGCGGGGCGCGCGCGCCTGTCTGAAGCGTTCGTTCGCGTTCGTGTAATTTTGTCGAGCTTTTTGTGTGCCGCCGATGGAAGCCTCGCAATGACGCTTTTGTCTTCGACGCAATACAATGCGTGGGGAGACGAGCGCGCGTTTGGCCAGGGCGTATTGCGTTGCGGCGAATCGTGGAAATGTCCCAAGCTGCCCCGGTCTGCGCTATTCTCGTTCGTAGCCGCGGGCTCGTTACGAGCAAGCAATTAGTTTCTCGATGTCCAGCGAGATCCACGAGATCCGCCGACGGATCGCGATTTTCAAACATTCTTCGATGTCCATAAAAATGTTTGTTATTTTTTTTTAAATGGTCGATTGTTTTGATTTCTCTCGATGCGAGAAACGCGATTGTTTTAAAATAAACATTTTAATTTTATTCTTACGTTTATTCATTTTACTCCGCTTATTTTGCCACCGCGGGATGTAATTTGTTGTTCGCTTAACGATCCTCTCATTATCCCGGCGTTACCTCGACTCGCGTGGAACCGAGAACTTATCGGAGCCTCGGAGGAAAATAAAGAACCAGCCTCTCGGCTACTCTCGTTATTGTTGCCGGTGCGCCCGCGAGAGATAACGCGAACGCGATAAAAGGGGTCAATAAATTATCCTTGCACAGCGTGCGAAACTCGGTGTGAGTTGTTATTGCCCCGGCGCACTTCATAAATTTCGAAAAAAAATTATGTAACAGTTTACGGAAATATTTTTCACACCGTTCAGCTACCGTGACGAAAGGGAAAATCGACTCGCTGCTAATTTGCGAATCTTGCAGTTTTATTTTCACAAACAATTATGTGTTTTCAACAACCAATAAAAATAAAAGTCACGTCTGAAAGCCTCGAATTTTACGTATTCGAGGAACGGACGCGAAGTTTCGCGTGAAAAAAAAATTCCCAACCCACAGTCGAGTCTTTTCAAACACTAACAGTCGTTCGAGTCTGTGGGTGTCGCGAAATTTTGAGAAGTTTGTCGGCGGGAAAAAATGGTCCGCGTAAAACGAGCGTAGTTGGGAAACTAATCGTAGCTCCTCGTTAGAGTTTCGTTACACAGTGCGGATCGCGTCGCGCCCACCCGAGGAACTGGAGCCTGGCGGCGGGAAACGCCGTTCGCCCATTCACCGCGGTGGAATTGTGTTTCACCGTGCCGCGTACTATAATTAGTCGCACGTTTCGCCGCTGAAGAACGTGCTATTTTCCACCACTCGAGATCCTGACCCCTTTCAATTTTTTTTCGCCCCCTTCGTACCCCGCGAATTAAATAACAAAGTGGACGGCTTTCTTTTAACATCCTTAAAATTCTCAATATTTAAATAAACAAATAAAAATATCGTTGATTACACATTTCAACTTTTCTTTGAAAAATCAGTAAATAAAAAACAAAAAACACTAATATATATTTTTTTATTCTTTGCACACATCTCATAAGAAATTTCCATTTCTAAAACCCACAAACCTACATTCATCGAGATTGCCCGTAAATCGATGTAAAAATGATATTTACCGACGCGATAAGCCAGAGCTCCAGTCTGAAATGATAAATTTAAAAATCGCAAATCTCGGCAGCTTTTTTTTTGAGGAATAATATAGGAGGTTGGCGCGCGGGGTCATTCTACCCGGGGGCAGGAGTTTCGGGGGGCGGGGGGGAGGGGCTTGCAATCGGCGGGGATCGAGGCGCGATATGCAGGCTGGAGAAGCTTCCCTGAGAACGGAAACCCGAGTCACGAGGGCGGCAATCGATATTTCTCGTTGCACGCTCAACCGCGCCAAGACGTAGTCGATATACGGTTAACACGCTCTCCGGGCTCTGAACCGCCGTTACCGTCCTCCGCCCTTACCGACCAGAAGACCGGCAACCCTATTCTCAATCTCAGCGGAATTTTTCCGTTGAGTCTACGAAACGAGGTACAAAAATGGATGTATATTTTTTTCGGTATTTTTTTCGAATCAATGTTTACATTTTTTCTTAATATCGACAAGTGCGCAAATACCCACCGGATATCGTGAAAACACATCAATGAATCCTATCGTGAATTCGCCATCTAAATTATTCAGGGACAACATTGAAACGGGGTCAGTTAAAAAAAATCCATTCGGGGTTACACATAAAATTCACGAACGTCCGTTGTTCTATTGATAACGCGGCACGCAAAAACCAATTTTGATCCAATTATGGTCCAACCCAATTTCGAAGAGGGACGAGTTTCGCTCTCGGGTCAGCGAACGAACAGAGTTTCGGATAGCGGCCACGCGGCTCTGTTCACTTCGGAATTTGCATGAAACAAGGGGAAAGTGACGTGTGGCACACGGCCGGTTCCGCGAGTTATAAAAGGAATTCGCGGTTTTCCCTTCCAAAAACCGAAAGTCGTCGACCAATTTAATGCGTTAGAATATAATTCTGTTTTTTAGATGGCGACGTTCCGACTTTTCGTTTCAGCGAATAGTTTTTTTTCAATTAATTCTCCATTCAACAATTATTCATACTGCGACATTCGGAATTATTTCACGAATTGCCATTACGTCTCTTCTTATTACCCGATAAGAACGTTATCAACATTCTGCGCCGGAATGAATACGAAAAACTGTCAGTCAGAGGCAACGACGCTGAATCCAATAGCGCGAGGGGCGCCGGTGAATTCGCCAGACAGTGGAAATATCCCGGGTTTGGCCAGACAGGCTTGTAGCAGCAGAATCGCCCGTGCGCGAGCGCCGGCGACGAGCGGAATCATTTGTCTCGTTTGTGTCAGCTTTGTGTCACCCCCCAAGACGCAGCGCGACGTCGACCACGGCCTAAGCCCGTGGATACGCCGAACAAGTGGCGGGCGCGGCGGTTTTGTCTGTCCTCGCAGTTGCGACGCGTCCCTCGCGAGTCTATCGCTGCACAGAAACACGATGGGGAAAAATAAGAGTAAACAAGGGTGGGAAGACAGTTTCGGCATCGGGGAAAACAAATCGAACGCCCCGGTCGAATCTGACGATGACGGACCAAATCTGTCTTCGCTCGTCAACGTCAGAAAAAAAAGTGATAGGATTTCCGAGAGACAAATCCACTGATTTACAACTAAATTATTTTATAAATTTTTTATTAGTTAAAGTGTATCGCACAAGGAATTAAGAAAAAAAAACCGTCACATGATCATAAAAAATTCGTTTGTGAAATATTTACGCCTGTCTCGATGTTGGCAGACGTGACATCCACAAGCGATTTCGACGCTCCGTCGCGCATTCGAGAACCATTTTAATTATTCACAAAGCGTAATGTACCGGTGTAAAGCGATTGGGGGATGCAGGGATTTTCTCTTTGGGTGTGCGCAGACATGGAAAATCAGAAATGAAATTGAAAGTATCGCTCCTCGATAGTCCAATTCACTCCTGGCATCTCTTCCTGCATGCAAACATTTCTTCAATTTTTTTTTTTTTTTACCAAGCGCAGACTCCATTTGCTTAGCTGTTTTGTGAGCTAGACTCTTCGCTTCTCGCGCTCAAAGCCCGAAGCGGGATCGAGCGTCGTGGGCCAAGAGTTCGCTGCACTCTTGAGTAGCTCCTCACGTTCCAACCCGCTAAATTATAGAGAGGGTGCGAGCCCTTGAATCCCCGGTTAGAGGGTCTGGAGGACAGAGAGAGAGAGAGGGGGTGGAAGTAACAGCGTGTCAGAATTCACTAGGACCTAAATCTCATGCTGATTAGACGAGTGTTTGCAAGATGGAGAACACAAATAAAACAATAATACATCTCTCTCGGCTTCCAGAAATAATCAAATGTGTAAGACCCAACCCCCCTCCCCTTTGCACTCTTTATACCTTATCTCGCTTAAGTGGACAGACACCCGAGTCGTCGGTGGATCTGGGCAATTGTTTAGCCCAACGTTAACCCGGCCTGTTCGCTCTTACGCATGGCCGATAATTCGTCGCCTCGTAAAATTACCCTAATCTCTCGCACGAAGGTCGGACGTTGTCATTTTCAATTGGGAAAAAACGAAGTTTCTCACCTCGGGGATCGGTCACTTAGCGAACTTGTTAATTTACTCAAGAACCGTTTGTACAAATTCTCACAGCGAGAATCGGCAGACAGACGACAGTGCGCGTCGCTCCTGATTCATTAATGCGCGAAGGGTCGCCGAGTACAATTTCACAACCCTCGTATTCTCCGACCGTGTCGCTTGTATTAAAATATTATACGTGAAATACTGCTGAGACTGCGAGAGAAAAACGCGGTCGGGCTGCGGTTCGTACGGTCTGCCGGGTTACCACGACGATGGACGATCTTGTCTGTCCTTCGAGTGACCTTGCGCAAAACCGCTATGAAATTGAAAATCGAATCTGGAATTCAAACATCAATTGCCTGTTTTGCAGAAATAATTAGTTACTCATTACAAAAAGCAAACAGTCGCTAAACAAAATTAACCACTCGAGATTTGTCGTTCGAACCGACAAACAGCGAAGCGTTTCGCCCCTCCAAAATGCCCGGTAATTTGATCAAGTGGCCCAGAGGGGTCAGTAACTCGACTTTGAGACTGCCCCCGAATGGGTACTCCGGAGACACGTAATAACCTCGGCCTTGTGTATCAATAGCTTCGCGCGAGCTTTCGACGGTATCCTGGTCATAGCCCATCACGATTCAGAGGCAACGGGCTTGTTCCCTCGGTCTCCTTTCGCCGCATCAAAGGTGGCCCTGCGCCTGGTGTCTGTATGTGTGTGTATTGCGTGTGTTGTGTGTTTGTGTTCGACTGAAACATGTGGTACCAATAACATCGCGCAGTGTACACAGGAGGTAAAAGGCAAGTGGATCGCGCGCGGACTTAATTAGTGGGCGTTCGACGACGGTGGTGAAGACGATGTCGTCGTCGTCGACGACGACGACGACAACGACAATATATGTCGTCGCAGTCTCCGGCGACGACGATTGAAGGACATCGCGATGATGATGCGTGAGGCTTCGCTTTGGAACTCGGATCGTCGTCGTCGTCGTCGTCGTCGTCCTGGTCGTGTACAATCCCACCGGACCGCGAACACTCAGTGTGGACCGGCCGGCCTGCTCGGTTCGGCTTCGTAAATACGTCGACGTATTTACCAACCCCACGAGCGCGCGCGTGAGCGCGCCTACGAAACCTCGGCAAACTCAATAATGCATCGTACGGCAGCGAGGACGAAACGAAATTTTCGTCCTGCGGCTTCTCGGCCCCTCTTCGAGCTCACCGGGTCTTCGCCCCGATGGACTACTGCGGGCACGAGGCACGATGTAGCGTGGAATATGTAGTCCGTAGACTCAGGTGGCTTCATCTGCGCCGCATGAAAAAATAAAAATTCATGAACCCGCAGAGGTTCGGGCGATGCATTTTAATCGGGTTAATCAAGAGTCTCGCAACTGTTTCGGAGACACACTACTTTTTTTAACTAAAGGGATATTAATAATAATATAATGTGCTCCACACTGAGAATGGAGTTCGTTGACTTGAAAAATCCATCGAATAATTTTATAATTTTGCAGTTTATACCATTTTTGATATCCTTATTCAAGTCGACTGAAACTTTTACATTTTACATTTTACATTTTTTTACATCGATATTTCTCCGGTTCAGAATTTCGCGATATCGTGACTCCGACGCTGCGAAAAAAAAACCGATTGGGGAATAAAACCGAGTGGTCGGATTTTCAAATTATCGCAAAGCAGAGAACTGGCTCGCATTCCGTCCGATTGTGGCGTTGAATATTTGACCGGAAACTTTGCCCGGAAGCGCCGGCGGCTTCCGGTGGTCTTCGAGGAATCCACTTTCCCCGGGCTGCCTCGTTCGTCGCTGATGCTCTCGATGCTCTCAGTGGAATGCGAAAGCTCGCGCGAAATGCTGCAACGTCCGTGGCGTCCGTATCATTGATTCATCGCGGGTAGATCGTGGTCGACGGAGCAGCGGCAGCCACTTTTGCTGTTCCAAAGATCCCCCGAGAGATTTGCGGGTGGTCCGAGAGATGACGGATAAATTGTGCGGAATAACCGAGGCACCGACCACCGCAGAAAATGCTGCGGTGATTCGTGGCGGATCGTTGGCTTCGCTTCTACTCGGTTCTTTATTGTTGTTGTTGTTGTTGTTGTTGTTGTTGTTGCTTCGCGCAATGTACTCTCAGCTTCCGCGGCAACGATAGAAGCGCCCGGAGGCGCGGCCGAACTTTGGTCCACTTTTCTAGTCAACAGAGAACGTCTAGAGGTTACCTCAATTTTTTTTTCTTTTTTTTTTTTCATTCACCCCAAATATTCTAAATGACTGGAAAAAGGATAATTTAATCTTTGTAACTCATGAAATTGCGGTTTGTTGCACTCGAAAGTGCAACAAAAAGCTTTGAAATATCATCAACCTATCGGTATTTTTGCTGTCGAATTATCGAAAATTCGAACGAAGACCGAAGCAAAAAAAAAAGTCGCACGATTTTATTTGTTCCGCTGTGGTAAATATAAGACTGAAGTTGTCGTACGTCGCTCAGGCCGAGTATAAAACACGCGCGGGATAAGCCGATGCAGCGCCACGTGAGCCGGGGAAAAAGTCTCTCGTGCGCGATGGAACTCTTGTCATTTCTAGGATGTGGATTTCGTGACCAGAATTCGCGACGACAACGCCGAGGACGAACTCACGTTTATCGGCTTACGGAGACGAACAAAATGTTAATGCTGTGCGACAGAATAGAGAGAGCGACGCCTAGGACAGGCGGGGTGGATCAGGGACAGTTCGATTTCGTATACGATACTTCGACGTTCCTTTGAATACCTATTCGTTACGTGCGAACTGTCGTGACATCTGCACCTGCCTCTTGAGTCTCTCGCAGTTCGTGTACAGTGCTCGGAAAAATATTTCACGCCGACAGCGGCTGATCGTGAATTTTTTCACAAGTCTGAAAAACTGTGTGGTAACCCCAGGAAAATTGTCCTGGGGTTTTATTCTGTGGTTAAATACAGATAATAACATGATATTTTTTTAAGAGGACATCCAACATTTTCAAGAATAAATAAAACTTGTAACGATTTTTTTTGTTATTCCAGTAATATTAGTGATCTTGAATGATTTTCGAGTTTTTTTTTGTCTTCATGTTTCAGTTGCTCAGCTCAATCGTCGTGGTCGGTGGGACAAACGTCGCGGGTGCGCTGACCCATCACCCCCGGGAGTTGGCTCAAAGACAGGCTTTTCTGGAGACTCGACAGTGCGTCGAGGCGCGGTTGACCACCCAGCGGGAGAACCAGCAACAGGTACACACCCTGCGAAGCCGGAGTTTAGCTCTCGCTTGAAGCCCCTTCAAACGCTGCCCAAACTCGATGCGATGTCGCATCACGGTTAGGAGGTCACTTTTACTCGAACCACAAACTTTTCGTTTATACAGTTCGACAGTACTTAAAAAATACACAGACTTTCGTGGGGGATAAATTCTTTTCGGAATGCGATGTGCCTCGGGCTTTTCTTAATACAAATTGCCAGCTTCGGTGATTTCCTTCGGAAGTTTTTCGTCCCACGCGCCACGGCTTAAACGGTTTACCGTAAGAAATCCTCGGAGCACTTTGATCCACTTAATCAATTTTTCACAGGGTCTCGTCGGATACTTCGATCCGAACCTCGGAGCAATAAACCTGTGAAAAATTTAACACGTAACAATTTTACATCGTTTTCAAATCTTCTTTAACCTCGCTTCGGACGTTCAAACGTCACTAATTCGTCGCGAATAAAATACCGCAGATCCAGATAAATTGATTACGTCGCAGGATATTAATTAGTAAATGATTTTAATCATTATTAGAGGATTTCCGATCGCTGTTGCGTGCAGCGTGGGGTGTGGGGGTTAGGGGGGAGGGGGGGGGGGGGGCGGGGGCGAGCTCGTGGATATTTGAGATCCATTATAGTCACTAGTCTGCCCCCACTTCGAAGCTGTAACCACTCCTCATTATTGACACAAAAGCGATAGCGTTACGTTGATTATCAGTCATTATCGGCGTCTCGTCCTATGTATATCTGTATGTTTTGTCGCGATACGAAGCGGCCGCGAACACGGTACTCGCCGGTCATTAATTAATGGCTTCATAAATTATTTATAATTCAATGGGCGACGCGCTGCGCGAGCGACTTATGAATATTTATGCGCCGCGCCGTCCGCGCGTAGATTCCGAGCGGATGGCCACCGAGTTCATAACGACTGATGCGCCGCCCGTTCTGCGGCAGCGGATTATGTGATTAACGATCTTGTCGAGACCGCCGCGAAACTTAGATGGCTCGCGAGTATCAGGGCGTCGAATCTGTCTGCTGCATCGTCCCATCGAGGTTTTCCAGGAGCTTCTGGGAAAACGTGTTATCATTATGCAACTAGTAGATACAACAATATATATATATACCTAACACCATATGGCGTAGTGTACCGCGTGAAGTAACGTGTATTCTGAATAGCAGGTGCCACTTGCTATGTGCTATCGTTGGTCTGACCGAAACGAGAATTCACCACTAGCATCCCCGAATAGTCCGAGATGTTGTACACAGTAGAAACGAAGCTTGTGTGTACGTTTTTCTATGCGATATATCCGTCTGAACTGTTGCACTTGAAGGATAGTGTGATTAACGGACTTGAAGTGGAAAAACTTCGACGGACGTTGTCGGGAGTGTCGAATTCGTCCGGAGTGTCGTTTCAGCGATGAAATTCTGGGAAAACGCGTTATGGTGGCGACTCGGTCCGACCACAACAGCCCTTAACCACTGCCGATCCCAGACAGTGCTCACCGATCCACTGCGTGTAACTGATACGAATCGGTGTCTCTGCTCCGCAGTTGAACGTCTGCAATAATACAGCATTTGGTAAAACTCCACTTCTATCGATAGCGACTTACTATAGTTTAAATTGTAAAAAATTTCATTCCATCTAAGGTGAACGAATGTAATTAAAAAGAAACATTTTTACAACGGCCAACCTGAATCTGCAGAATAAAACTACGTGTTGGGGTGAACGAGGACAAAGCTTATTAAAATTCGGATGAGCGCGAAAAAAAAAACTCAATTCAGAAGCGCCGTAAGGTCACGACGGGGAATGAAAGTCAGCGCTGAATTCGCGTTGGCTGAAACGACCAGGGACGCGGTCCAATGCGGAGAAAGATGGTCCAACGTGGCTTATCGCATTCGCGTGCCCGGTAATCTTGTCGCCTGGCTACCTGGACCGAGGCAGGTGGAGCGATCATGACGGGCATTGTGCGTTTAATGAGAAACCCGCGGTCACCCGATACCGATCGGTGGCGTCATCGGTGCACGCTTCGCTATCGATACCACACGGCTACTAGTCCGTATCATTATTCCAGACTCCAATCAAACATGCGGGATTTTCGAGCCCACGCGAACAATCAAGACCATCAGTCGACTGAGTCGCCAAGAGACTGTCACTTCGGAAAGAGCCTCCTCTAATTTTTCATATCATTGGATCTACCAAAAATCTTCGAACAAATCGCCAAAACAAAGTCCCTCCCAAAATGTGCACTTCCGCATCTCGTGGTCCTGCAAACCATGAAAAAAAAACCTTGGCTTACATACAAGTCGTCCGGAAAATGCCACCCCTAGAGGCACTCCAACACGCTGTCGACGTGTCCATAATCCCAACGGTGATTAACTCCGATGGTCGCGAGTCGAGGGGGTCGAGATTAAACTTGGAGGTCAGGAACGATCCCCGTAGAGCATGATGCGACAACGACGTGTGGTTCAGATACGGCGTACGCGATCCATGTAAAATGAATGGAATACCTATGCAAAGTATACACAGAGAGCCCCGCTGGGTCAGTGAAAGCAGCATCGGGGTAGGAGACGAGGGGGGCGAACCGAACGGCAGTTTGCATATGGATACGAGTTGGCAACACTAATGCACGCCTCTTATACACGGACGACACTAAGCTTCGTCAGCGTCAGATCCCCTTGGTACACGGACCAACTCCTGACCCGTCCAGCCTCCATTACCTTCGTTCCAGTTCGTATACGCGTCATGGGATCACCCGGTTGGAGGTTTTGACCGTACACGCGGCGACCGTGTCATATCAGGAGAAACGAAGAGCCGGGGGGCGGCTCATGGACGGAGAATCCGAAATGTGCATCGCGAATGTGACATGGAACTCTGGAATAGCCCGTTGGACCTCCCATTGCGACCGGGAGATGCGGAATAATTGGCGTGTGCGGAGGTGCACGGGCAACGCGCATTCCCGGGCTGGAATGAAAGGGAATTCAAATTACGACTCGGCTTAGTCCACTGAGGTGGCGATCGCGCGTCCTCTTCCTGCGAGATAATTTCAGCGCGACTAATTAACTCGGCGAACTACGGACAGTCGGAGCTTTAGTCGGATTTGCAGGTGGCCGGTACACAGCAATTACTGCACGCGATACGCGCGCCGACGAAGGACCAGCTGGCGCAAATACCAGATCTTGGAGGTTTGTCATTGACATTGGGTTGGGTCATTCGTGATAAAACCAAAGGACCGTGCCCAAAGGATTGTGTTCCAAGGTCATAAAACGCCCGACAAAACCGGCTCGGACAATGTACCGTGTCTGCCGAATAACGTTGTCAAACTCTCATTGTCTTTCCACAGACCTGCTAATTTGAACAACGCTCCTATCAACTCGACGATAAGGACGTCACCTTTGCAATGCACCCCAGGCACAAGAGCGTTGTATCTGCGCCGTCGCCATTGTCAAACATCGTGATGACAGCGTCAGACAGTTTCAGCGTTATACGCACCATATTCGATAGCCTCGCTGCGTTCTACGTTAAACCTATTAACAGAGTTTCCGACTAATCTGCGTGACTTGTTCCGCAACTTCGGACAGCTGGACCCCGGTGAAGTGGGGATTCTGCCCGAGGTCCGCAATGCACGGGCATAAGTAAGACGAGATGGAGACATCTGCAAACGGGATTAGCATACACAGGGCGACGCCACAGGCGTTCATCTTGCTCTGATCGCGGAGACCAGTGCCTCGGAGTGTTTAGGATATGCTTCGCGAAGCGAGTAACAAGATCTGCACCGATACACGCGGTACTACACGCAATCGTACATGTGGATATTGGCGGCGGCTGGCTAATGGGCGGTGGGAGGATCCCGGCTCTGTTGTGTCCGAAGCTAGTACTACACAGTACACGGTCTCCCGTTATCAAGGGGTGGACACGGACACCCTTGACAGAATGTGGGAATTCAAATTGAGGAAATAACATGGTTCGCATTTTTTCTGCGGGAATAAAGTTATTTGAAACTGAAATCATGATTTTTAGACTACCTGGGATTTTGATTATCAAATACATATTTCCCTCTTTTAAAAAGTTAATGAGTAACGGAAAGCATTGTTAGCAAACTTTTCGAGCTGTGATTGGCTGGAACTCTCAGACCGAGTCCAGGTTCATTTGTCCTTGATAACTTTGACAATTCAAATCTCGTATTTCTTTTTATCCACTAAAAAAAGGTTGATGGCAGTGTTTTCAGGGGTAGAATATGCGACTTGAGAACGATGGTGTAGGTTAAAAGTCGATATTTTGAAAATATAAATTCCGGGACCCCGATTTGGGCGATTTTCAGCAAAACAACAAATTTCTTTTTTTTTAAATCAACCAAACAAAGGGTTTTTAGTTGCGATTTACCCTTTTAAAACTTTATAAGAGCGCAGCAGCGCGAAGGTATCTCGGGCACGCGCGCCAGCGCGTGTGATTAGCTACATTGTCCATAAATGCATCTAAAGGAGATATTGATGGCGGAAAATTGTAATTCAGGCATTTAGTTTTAAATATATTGTTGTATCCATATAATCAAGGCACGGATTACAAAAAGATAACCGATCACTTCATTACAACGTGACACACGTATAGAGCACGTCCATTTTCTGTCAAGTCGCGATAGAACAGTTTATTTTTCAACGCCGAGTTGTCACGTCGTTCGTCTATCGGTTGTCAAGGAAGGTAACGCGGGCCGGTCTGATTGTCGTCCGTATATTCATAACAATATATGTATATTAACATTAAATATAAAAGTCCCCGTTGCATAAGATATCCGCTATGGCGTGTCCTGAATCAGAAACGGTACCTGCTCTGCTTCGAATATTCGCGATGCGTTCATGTGTTCATTTTTCCTTTCAGGAAAGACTTCTTTTGAGCGTCCTACCAAGACACGTAGCCATGGAAATGAAGGCCGATATTGCTGGAAAACCGAAGGACACGATGTTCCACAAGATCTACATACAGAGGCACGAAAACGTCAGGTAATTACGACCAATAACATTAACTATATTTTGATATTTTATTTTAAAAAAATGTGTAAATAAAATTACGATAATAATATTTTTATTAAAAAGCTTCTGCATGCAACTGAAAGTATGAACTTTATTTTTATCCACCTGCACTCAACTGCTATCGTATCGATAATGTGAATCATGGAAATAAACATTTAAAAGAAAACCAACCAATCTGCATATTCATAAGATCGAGGAAATTGTGGAGCTACAAAGTGAATTTCCAATTATTCGACTGTACTCTCTGTGTTATTCTCTCAGTAAGATTCTCACGGTTGTCTACTTTCAATACGTTCAACAATTGTAAAATAACGTTCGGACTCTTTCGTTCTCTTTGCTTCGAGCTAGCGAAATTCAATTCCCACTTTTTCGCCCTTGGCAACGAAGTTTGCAAAGGAGAAGCAGACAGAAGAAGTTCTTTGTTCTTGACATTTGATAAACGATATTGCATTCTTCCATATCATTACAGAAAACGTCGTAACTAGCAGCGAGATTTATTATTTTTATTACGAAAATATTTGTTGCCCTTGCTAAAAAAGTTACTGTACTAATTCCAAAAGTTAGTATACAAATATCACCCGAGAGAACGTTCATCTCTCTCAAATTTTTTGTCCCCACAATGTTTTTCGTGCAATTAAAAGTTTTTAAATTGAAATGAATGCAGAATTGTTTCGCGCTTATTTATTTGAGTCTAAAGTATGCGCGATAAACCGGCTGAAAAATTCGTTATAATTCCTCGTTGACGTTTCACTAACTTTGAAGCCTTTCCAAAAAATGTACTTTTTGGCGTCACTGGAAATAAAACAGATTTGTCCGTTAAATGCCTGCGTCCGAAATGTTTTCACGCGAATTTTGTCGATAACTTTTCTCTGAGCTTTCACAGTTTGCCGACAGCTATAGTTTTTAAAAGTTTGTCTTGGTTTTTTTTTACGTCGGATGCCGGATAAAGTTTTCAATGCATGAGAATGAGCGTTCGACGGCCTTTTTGTCTGCTCGCGGAGGTCAACAAACAACGACTATAATATCCCACGGGGCGCGCAGAGTCTCCTCGGTAATTTCTGCCTTGTAAACAAGAAGCGGTTATATATCCCGTCGCAGAGTCTCGGAAAAAGTGACTGAACGAATGGGTGTGGGGTTGGGGAATAAAAAACTAAGGCAAACGTC
This sequence comes from Itoplectis maculator, assembly GCA_964034905.1. Lineage (NCBI taxonomy): Eukaryota > Metazoa > Arthropoda > Insecta > Hymenoptera > Ichneumonidae > Itoplectis > Itoplectis maculator. The sequence continues at coordinate 6,628,122 of OZ035854.1, read as the reverse complement.
AGACTAGCAAACACAATGTCGAACGGAATGAAGTGGATCGGTCAACGTGTGCTCAGAGTCAATTTTCCAATTGATCTTGGCTCGAATGGATTGACTTTGCCACCGAGAACCGGAAGCACTTATGTCCAGTTTACACACACAACGATTGGGGTGTGGAAGAATAAACCAAAGAAAAAAAAAACATTTCACTTGTTTTCAGTATTCTCTTCGCTGACATCTGTGGCTTCACATCCCTGTCCGATCAATGCACGGCCGAGGAGCTAGTCCGACTTTTGAATGAACTTTTCGCAAGGTAAGATCGAAATTTTAGTAGATAATTGTTTATCTTCAAAACAATGTTTTTTTCAGTAGTAGTGATAGTATTTTTTGACAATACGAACATGTTACAGTTTCACATATATATCTAGCACATGCAATATTTTATTAAGACTGTCATCCTTCAGCCCTTTTTTCATTTTTCTTTATTTTTCCGTTTTCCTATTTATTTGTGTTTTATTTCTTTCACGGAAATCGAAAATATCGACGATACAGCGGAGACGGGGGAATTTCTCCCACTGATAATATCGAAACGATAAAAGTGGAACCAAAGGGCGACATATTCGGCAGAGAAAATAAATGTTCTCTCTTGGAGGAACGAGAAATTGATGTGTCTCGATGAAATTCAATAGGCAGTTTTCTCGCTACACCGCGAGACCCTCGACTCAACCCTCGACGATTTTTGCTCCGCGACGACAGTATAACCGTCGTCGATATTACCCGGGGTACGTAATGCATAGCTCCACAGTAGAATCTACTCGTATATTGCGGACGCTGATGTTTGGCTCCGCAAATGGTCGGTAATAAAAATAAAAATTGATTCATTCGCGAAACTTTTTGTTTTCTCGAATAGAGCTTTATCTTCGTATCTTTGTCGACGGAATCAAGACTTAGATTGTATCGAAAAATCTGAATCGATGATAATTTCGCGATGAATTGTAATTCATTATTCGTAAACAGACACAAAACATTAAAATTCTTTATCTTTGAAAAATCGTTGATTCTATTTTTGTTTAAAGCAAAGAAGGTAGAAACTATTTCTATTTGTTGCTTTTAATGAAAAAACTTGTCCATTGGTCATGACTGAATTACATTTGCAACGGAGTCAGCGTCACAACTCAGGGGACAATACTAATAAAAGTGCGCGACACCGTTGCTTCCGCGACCCCTTTGATCGTTCTCTACGCCCGCAGGGATTCTATTCGTTTTACATATCGCGCTGGCGCTTTCATTCCGGTTTTAATAACAAACACTGTGAAATACCTTTCTCGTTTGCGCCTCCGTGATTGAATCGAAATCGATTGTCGTTTACAATTGCGATTCTCAGGAGAAAAATCTGTGAATTCTCCTATTTAAAAAGTTCATGAGTGACGGACCGTTGTCATCATTCTATCCGTGCTGTGGTTAGCCTAGACTGTCCGACCGACATCAAGTTCATTTGTCGTTGGTAACTGTGATATTTCCGTCAAATATATATTTTTTAAATATTTGACGGAAATAGACGATAAGTGATTTTTTCCAGTGTTTAATTTTATTTGTATACCTCCTCACTTCTCGATTACGTTTCCTTTTTCCATGCCATAAGACTAATACTAACCTTACACTTTTCGGTCGGTTTTCTTTCGAAGAACTTTGGCTTCGTTTCGCCTCGTATCACCATTGGGAATACGGACACTTAGGTCATTTATCTTCAATTAGCGTACCAAAAAAGTGTTCTCTGGCGTGCTCCGTAGATGCTCATTCCGACTTGATTACCGGCAGCAAAAAATGCGCAAACCAAAGTGCGGGAACTTAAAGACGATAACGATCCACAAAAAAAAATTGTTAAATAAGCTCCAAACTGAGTCAACAAAGTTTCACGTTCCATTTTTATCTTTTTTTTAAGCTTAACCTTGAACTTTATTTTATTTTATTTCATTTTATCCCCGTATGTAGAAGACTAGAGACGAATTATGGAAAAATATCCAGGCGAAAAAAATGGCTCGATTATCGAAAAAAGACTGCATCGTTGTCGACTACGCGTGCCACGAAATGATTTCTCTTTGTCACGACAATAGTATCATCGAGTTTCATCGATCTCTGCGAGAGGCCGAGTATCACTCGCGCCCTCGCGACCTCGCAACTCGAGCTTTATTCGTCCGTGCAGCCTGGAATCACGATCTCCGAATTCCAACGCACCCGGCGCGAGCGCGCGCGCTCACGCTGTGCGTACACAGCCGGGTCGCTGATGCCGCTTGGCGAACGCGCGAGTGGCAAACCCATTGACGGAAATTCCAGCGCGCCTCGAGCACCACCTCAGCGCTCGCGCGCTGCTGCACCCTCTGAAGCTTCGTTCATACCGAGTAACGCGATACTCGATAATAGACATTTTATGCCCTGACAGATTTCACGTTGCGTGACGAGTGACCGAAAGTGGCTGATTTCTGATAGCATCAATTAATTAGTAATCACGCAATAATTAACTATATTCCGGAATGACACCAAGTTCTAACCTTAGCCGCAGTTAATAAAAACAAATTATTTACAGTCCGCAACACGATTATATTTCGACGTCGGGGAATTTGTGATTTCAAGAATTCAACTTTTTTTTAACTCGCGGAATTCCTGAGCTTCTGCTTTCGCTCAGTGTGAAGGGGCCTTTAGACTCGTCGACCCCGGTGAAATATGCACTAATGTTCATTGTAGTCTCGACCGGCAAAGACGGAAAGCGCGGCAGGCGAGAAATACCTGGAACACATCTCGTGAAAATCTGCACCTGACTGCTTGCTGGACGCGGCTGGCAATGTACGCGCAACGCAAAACGCTTTCGCGTTGAGAAGTTTATTACCAAAATATAACGCGCGCGTTTATTCATCAAATAAAGGATCTTAGTTCTGGGGAATAACGGGAACTTTACTCGTCGATGTAAAAAAAAATAATTAAACGTAATTTCAATTCTAGAATTTCCATTATATTGGTACGTTTGCTTTCAAAATTCGCGCGCGATACGTCGCGCTTATTGCGGAATTCGACGTTGGAATAAATCCCGAGGCAGGCATGCGTGCGTTATCCCTCGCGCGAGATTTCTCGAGTGTCGAGTTTCCCACGTGTACGCCGCCGCGCACCTACTGTGAATTCATCGGAGCGGATATGCGGGGAAAAGGATTTCTGTTTACGTTCGAGTGCGAACGAAGGAAAAGCCGCGGAAATTATTCACACGGAAAGGCGCGATAGCTTTTGCAAATACACATAAATGTATGTCAGTGAATAAAATATCGTTGTTTCAAACTTGTTGCTAATTTTTTAAGCCATCTCAGTGTCGAAAAAAATCATCGTGCGCATTAAAAAATATCCTTTCTTTTTATTTGACGATTTTTGTTTCAGGTTCGACCGCCTGGCCGCCGAGCACTATTGTCTGAGGATCAAGCTCCTCGGCGACTGTTACTACTGCGTGTCGGGATTACCCGAGCCGAGGCCCGACCACGCGCACTGCTGCGTCGAGATGGGACTCGACATGATCGACGCGATAACGTGAGTCTCTTGCAAAAATTCGACCAGCCCTAAAAAAAAATCCTACACAACGTGGACCTGATACCCACCTCTTTATCGCCACCTTCATACGTGTTGAAAAAATTTATCATTCGAAATCCCCGAACGAAATAAATAAAGGGAGAAAATACAAAATACACACAGGAAAATAAATTCTGCGAATTTACTCGAAGAAACGTGTAAACGTTTTTTTTTCTTTATTCAGTACCAAGAATTAGTCTCGACAAGTCAATTGCAAGTAGATACGAACAGCTCTTCGGTCGCCGAGAATTCCTGAAAAAGAAAAAAAAATCGTCGGGCGACAGACGACTCCAGTTTCTCGCTTTACGAGCCTCCGGCGTCTAGAGCGCGGAAAACTTTTTGCGTTCAGCCCTCGGTACGGTAAACGATTCAGTCACGACACGTGCCGGTTTCGAGAGAAAAAAAAATGGGGAGAGAGCCGTCTCTCCCCTTTTTCCGCTCTTGCCCAACTCTCCGGCCCCGCACAGAACCAACTCACCACGTCTAATGAAATTTGCTGGTTAATCAGGCGATCCTACGAGCCCGCGAACTTTCCGATGTAGGGGATTGACTTTAATGAGTCATAGAATGTATCCGAACGTTCGAGCACTCGCTCGCTCGGCCGAGGGTTTTGCGCTTTCCCTCACAGATGTGACACGTCCCCCAGCCCACGCACTGCAAGGAAGAAGATGACGAAAAACCGCGAAATAAATAAATAAAAAGAAAAGTTTCTTCACATTGTCATTTTAATGTTTCACCCTTCCGTACCCGCCGAGTGACAATTTTGTATAATCTTTGCAAGATTTCGCACGCGTTCGACGAGTTCAATTTTAATTTCAATTTTTTTTCTCGGCTCTCCGAGTTCCGCTCAATTCATGGCCGGTGTGAATGAATTTAATAGAAATCCGTAGCCGACTGTTTCGAGAGACATTCAAGCTTCTTGCATTAGGTTTCACCGCGCGGTTTCGCCATGCGCCGCAGCGCAAAGCGCGGCCGTTGTCGTACGGCTGACTATACACGGGCACTCACCACTTGCGCTGTCACGTAATTCACAGACGTATCTCCGGCTCGGTATCGCGCGCGCAACACTGAAACCGGCATTTTATCGCGAACGTCGTGAGATTAAACGCAAGGCGAAGTTTACGACGTCACGCAATTTCAAGTCGCTCGCAAATGAGAAATTAAATTGCCCTCGAGTGTCCGGGGCGCTGGGCGCGTCGGACATTCGATTCGCACTACTGTGTGAGAAGAAAATCCGCTGTGTACGGAATCATCGGTTTTTTTTCTTGGCTCGGCGTGTGTAAAAAGCCATCGGAAAGATTGACAAAAAGAGGGGAGAGGGTGGAAAGGGTCGGGGGTTGAGCGTTTGATTGGCGAACCTTGGGAACATTTACAAGGTAACTTCTCGAAAGTTGATTGTGTAATCGTGCTACACTGACGCGGCTTCAACGCAGTCTCCAGGGCTCCAGGGCAATTACAGGAGCCGTTGGAGCTGTTTCTATTCTCGACTGCGCAGCTGCTGGCGACTGCCACTTTTGATCGCGTCAGTCTTTGGTATTTTCGTATGAAAAGAACTTAACGCAACTTCGCAGTGTTTCAGTTTAATTCGGACGATAAAAGAAATCGATTTTCCAAGCTTGAGAGCGAAAAAAAAAGTAGTAGAAAATCCAGAGGCGTTGTGAAATGTATAGCGTCGTGCTCAGAGAATATTCGTTCTTCTTGTTGCAGCCTCGTGAGGGAGGTGATGGCGGTAAATGTTAACATGAGAGTCGGAATTCACACGGGACGAGTTCACTGCGGGGTTCTCGGACTGCGAAAATGGCAATTCGACGTCTGGAGCAACGACGTCACCCTCGCAAATTACATGGAGAGCGGTGGCATACCAGGGTAAACTCGACTTGTATTTCACCCAATAATTGTTTTTTTAAATGTATTCATAACAAAAATAAAACTCAAAATGTTTTAAGTTGGTCTTTCAATAGAAACGCTTTTTTAATAAAAATAAAAATAATAATTATTGTGTTAATCGAGCGTAAAGATAAATTGCGAGAATATTTGGCGCTTCCAGTCGCGTCCACATCACCCAAGAGACGCTCGACTGTCTCGGCGATGACTACGAGGTCGAGGAAGGCCGGGGCGGCGAGAGAAACGCCTACCTCAAGGAGCACAACATCCAGACGTATCTCATAGTGCCGGGCGACACGTTCAAGGACAACGTGACGAGTCCGAGCGTGCGTAAGGGTTACCCGGCGAACGGCAACGTCTCTAAGGAGATGCGGGTCATGGGTCACGGCTCGCAGCACGGAAAGCACACCAAGTGAGCACGGCAAGAGCCGAGAAACAGCGGCGAATTACGATCTACGATTAACCAATCGCAGTCGCGCTTTCAACGAGTAAATCTCGAGGAATCTTTTTGTTCCCGACAGACTGGGTTTCGGCGAGAGCGTCGAGTGCGAGAAGGACCCCGAGGACGAGGTCAACGAGTACCTCATGAGGGCCATCGACGCCCGCAGCATCGACAGACTCCGAGCCGAGCATTGCACACCCTTCATATTGACCTTTCGGCGACCTGACATCGAGGAGAAGGTGCGACCCTTTTTCCAATTTATTTTATCCGCAATTTTTCGGTAAAAAAACATTATCCGAGTAAGTTTTTAAATGACTTATTTTTGTTTAATGTTCCAATTTTTTTTAGTACTCTAGAGAGAGAGACCGAATGTTGTCCGCGTACTTCGTCTGTTCGGGCTTTGTCTACGTGGTCGTCGTGGTCGCGATAGCGATCACCCTGTCCGGGTACGTCGAAAGCACAGATTTCACGATAAATAAACAATGACAAAAAAAAATCATCAAACGTACTAATATTTTTTGGCGATCACACAGAATAATTAATTTTTTTGTTATAATTACCATTTTGCGTATTCGTTTCAGGAGCATTTATTTCTACGTCTGCACGGGGATCAGCCTATTCATCATCGGCTTCATCAACGGCGTCCTGCTGGCTGAAAAGAACGAGGTGAGCTCAACATTTGATTCCTACGCAGCTGCGATTCGTAGCTAACGACGACATGAAAATTCCGTGTAATCTCCCGTGGCAAACGCGGTTTTTTCATTGTGGCTTAAAAATCGACAACAACAATGTACCATCGACGTTTCGACTATATGTACGAACTGCGTTCGATCGATCCGACTCGGGCTCTTTGGAGTCCTGCCACAAACGCGAAACCTTGACTCGAACGCGTTGCCGACCGGCCACAACGAAAGCTTTTCGGGTCAATGCCGAAATCGCGGATTATCTGGATACAGACTGAAGCCGCGTGACGCTCGGTCCAGACGCAAATATCGAGCTTACATTTTTGTCCAACTTGTGTGGGATAAAAATATGCTGAACGACGGACAGAAATAGCGAGAAACCGGAAATCGTATCCACTCAGGATGGGCGCAAACTGATCGGATCGATTGGATTCAGGACATCTGCCAAAAAGTTTTTTTTTTAATGAGCATTAATGAAAACCTCAATTTCTGTTCGCAGTCTGTTCCGCAGTGGGTGAGAAACGCTTCGTTGAAAATTTTCGAAAACCGTCTGGTCGCGCAGAGCATCGCTTCCATCGTCGTGTTCCTGACCTTCATCACAGCGTTATCGCCTTTGGTAAGCGAGAAAACTAGGTCAATAAAAAAGGAAGAACTAACAAAAACTTAAAACATTGTTTGCCAAATTTTGGTTGACAGGTCACATTGGGCAACAGCGACGCGTGCAGCAACACGACGGAGTGGCTGGACAATTCGACTGTGATGGTCGAGAGCATCCCAGCTTCCACTGGACCGTGTTATTACATTCTCTTCGCGGACGTGAGTACAAATTGCCATAATACTTCAATTATCCTAACTTAATTTAAAAATATTGATCTGAGTTTCTCGAATTTCTCCAGCTTTTTCCAGTCCTGGTGATGTTGGTTATGGTAACCTGCGCCGTGTACCAAATACTGACGTCGGTCTTTAAGGTTGCGGTCCTCAGTATTGTGGTCGCCTGCTATTTGGCGGTGAGCGTGTACCAAGCGCTGGACGAAGACAACATTGACCCGGCCAGCAGGTGGTTGGCGGGTGTCCTCGTGGTCTTCTTCATGGCGTGTCTCGTTGCTCACTCGCAGCACACCGAGGCGACTTATCGGCTGGACTTTCTGTGGAAGCTTCAGGCCACTGAAGAGAAAGAGGAGATGGAACATCTCAAGGCCTACAACCAAAAATTGCTCGCCAATATTCTTCCCGAGCACGTGGCTGCTCATTTCCTGTCGACCGTCAGTTCTGACGTGAGTTTTGATGGCGGAATAAATATTTAAGTCCAGATTTATTTTTAAAAAAGTATACAAACAAAATAATGGTCAATGCGTCGTCTGTCACATTTATTTTTAAAAAAGTATACAAACAAAATAATGGTCAATGCGTCGTCCCTCATCAGGAACTCTACCACGAGCAGTGCGACTACGTGTGCATAATGTTCGCCTCGATTCCAAATTTCTCGGAATTCTACGTGGAGCTCGAGGCCAACAACGAGGGCGTCGAGTGTCTCCGCCTGCTCAACGAAATAATCGCCGATTTCGACGAGTTACTGTCCGAAGACGGATTCCGGTACATCGAGAAGATCAAAAGCACCGGTGCGACGTACATGGCAGCTTCAGGTGGGTAGCAAACCTAGGCCACTCGTAAATACTCCTGATTTTTTTCACAACATTTTTTTTTCTTGTATCTTATGAAAATTAATACTAATTCCGCGTCCCTACGTTTTAGGTTTGACGAAGAGCACCCGAGACGTGAAGGACTTCAAGCACGTGATGGCGATGGCTGACTACGCGCTGAGGATTCGCGATCAATTGGCCTACGTGAATGAGCACAGTTTCAACAATTTCCGCATGCGAGTGGGTATCAACATCGGTCCGGTGGTGGCCGGCGTGATAGGAGCCCGCAAGCCGCAGTACGACATCTGGGGAAACGCGGTGAACGTGGCGTCGCGAATGGATTCGACCGGTGTGCTCGACGGGATCCAAGTCACCCAGGAGGTCTACGACATCCTCAGCCCCAAGGGATTCCCGATGACCTGTCGCGGCTCCATCCAGGTCAAGGGCAAGGGTAGCATGGTCACGTACTTCCTCGACGGGCCCAGACCGACCGACATTTTGGCAGGCCTCGACAATGGCACGGCCCCGCGACCCAACTCCAACAATAACATGGATTTGCCGGAAAAGACAAAGTCACCCAGCAATGGACTGCCATTCTGACCGGTACGGTCTGCCACGATTGAAGACTAATTTGGAAAAAACAGGATAGAAGTATACTCAGGATGAGCTGAGATATCGATGGTCCCCGTTGAGTCAAAAGGTGATCAGGAAACGTTGAAAAACGAGCGGTCGACTACGGAGGGATTTTCGGAATAATCGGTGACGGACTGAGAAAAATGAGTCAATGACGAGGATGCAGAATAGTTCGCTAATCGCGTCAGGAATTGTGCGAGATGATGTAACGAGCGTCGGCGGCGACTCAAGGACGGTAAAGTCATTTCCGGTTTCATTGAAACACAGAAGTCCATGATTAAAATTCATTCCTTCCCCCCCTCCCCCCTCTTACACGAGGGGAAGTGAACGGCCTCTTTATGTCTTCGGCTCACGCGACGACGAAATTATGTTCGATATAATGGAAGGTTTCACGTAACGTGGTAACGACACCTCTACAACTATAATGCCGATTTATCGCTCGGACGTTGGATATATTCACGGCGACCACGACGACGACGACGACGACCAAGTGCACCGAAGCACGCGATCGATCGGACGGAATCGTCGATTATCCGATGAAGCGAGTGGATTCGCGTTGCGAATCGAAGCACAGAAACAATGTGCGTCTTCTTTGGACTCGTACTATGTACAATACAGTAGCGCTAAATATAAAAGAATGTCATTTAAGGCGTGCATCGATTTACAAATATTCATAAAGACTTGATAGTTCATTTGTAAAATTACTCGAATATTGTTGATTTTTTTTTTGTTTCTTTGGTTTTTGTATTCTACAAATCGTGATACTTGACAGTGATGATGATACTTTAATTTTTGTTTTGTTTGTTAAGATATCAGAAAGCACAGATTTTTGTATCGCGTAAAACTTGTGTGTCAACGAGCACGTGTCGCGTATAATTAATTTTTCATTCGTATGTACTGCCAACTCGTTTATCGCGTGCTCGGTCTTTAATTGTGAATTCAACGTGTTTCGATAACCGTCCCCTTATTAGTGCCAAAAGTTTTGCGGCTGTATCGCGTTAAAACATAACTTCTTCATTTGCAATCGAATATTTTTTAAAACAACAACAAAGAACTAGAAACTCCAGATTTACCACCAAACTTTTGTGTCATTTCTCCAGTGTGCTATTATCCAAATTTTTTAATTTATCAAAAATAGATCGACAATTTTTGGCACTAATGACGCAACGACACCTACGTCTATTTAGCATTGTAGTAGATGGAATATTTTTCTTATTACGTATTGCAGGCTGTTAGGGCCTTATCTTCCATACGATTGAGGCAGAAAGTAACGACGTCGGTCAGGAAGAAGCTCTGCACATGGTAATTGCGAAATATCGTACACCGAAAAGTCGACGTAAGTGATCGTAGCCTCGCTCTGTTTTACCAACAACTGGCACTATTTTATCGACAGTCACTGATACATATTTTTTCAATTTCATCGTCGGTTGTTCGTGCGCGACACCGAACACCTTATCATCGCATTCCTGTGCTGCTCAAGGCAGATCGTCGAACGTGACCCATGTACATTTTTTTATTAACCTTCTTTTTATTAGATTTATCACGAGGTCTCTAATCGTGCATCTACCATGTCCGCTATCTGGACCCCCTGCTATCATTGGCTTTTAATTTTCCCTCGTCACCAACCAAGGCTTGCTTTATGCAACGACCGAAGACTTCAATTAACTCGATAAGATCCAACGCTGCCTCGAGTGCTGGTTTATCGCGATTAATCTCGAGAAATATTCCGAGGCGAGACAGACCGAAGTACGAAAATATGAAGAAAACAAATTTAGTAGGCATTATTAATTTTTATGAAACGAGAGAACAAAATGTTGGCTTCGTTATTCTTGGTGTCAATTTTTTTCATTACATTCCAAAATATTTTTATGCCAAAAATTGTACGATAAGAAATTTAAAAAAAGAGATTTTAAATAAGTGGTCGTCATGTTTCGGCTGAGCGGTTCAGTGACAATGGGACGATTGAGTGAGAGGGAAAAAATGATAGCACAATACAACGAAACCGTGGAGGATATCAACATTTTAGGAAAATTCATTGAATCGATTTACCGAAAGGGACCACGAAAGGTTAAGTGGCAAAGGACGTGGGGCATTTTATCCTTCACGGAGACTAGGAGAAAGAGAAAAAGAGAGAATCGCGTTTGACGGACGTGACATTCGTCGCGGGAAGTGAGAAGGACCCAAGGAATACACGAATAATAAAATAAATACAACAATAAAAATAGTTCATCCCTGGCTGTCAGAAAGAAATGTATCTTTGCACAGTGTATCGACGAGTAAACCTAAATATGCCGTCAATATTCGTGACCGTTAAGGCACGTGGATGTGGAATATATTTAAACAAAGAGGAAAAAGAAAAATAAATATACAATAATCTTAAGAGTACACGACTTACGTATATATAAATTTATATATGGGACACTCCACGTGAAGAGAGCAATTCCCATTTTTGGTAAATACCAAAGTTCTTATCTTAGATCTTGTCTGTTAATTTTCAACAAGAAATTAAATTTTTCATATGTTCCAAGAGACTCGCTTGACTTAGAGTGCCTCATATTTACAAAAAAATAAATGTATCGCTGTGGCGAATGATATAAAACAAACAATGCATAGTTATATCGATAGATGAAATAAATAATAACAACAACATCAACAACAACAAAAACCAGTGGCCAGGCGAGGGGTTGTGTCTATAACGTAAAATATACTTCCGTGACGTACGCGTAATTATTTTAAAAAAATATATATATACCAAAATAGTAATATTTCGATGTATGTCTGGCAGGTCCAGCGTGAGCGCGTATTATCGTGTTTATCGAGATAAGATTTTGAATATGTGATAAAACAAAAACAAGAGAAGGAAAATGTAAATTTACTATAATATAAATGAAGAAATGAGTTAATATTATTATTACGAATAAAATATTTAGGACAGGCCGTCGAATCGGAGAAAAATGCTGTTTCGGTGTGTATCAAGAGCAGAATTTGTTGAGCTCAGCTGCATTAAGGACGTGACTTATTCATGCTAACTGTGTGCTTGCTACATTGGTTGTGCACAGTATATCGTGATATCGCTGAACCTTTTCAATACTGGAATCTTTCGCAAAAAAAATGAGACGTTTTTTCATGCATAATTTTAATAATTACTTGCCAGCAATTCTGTATTTCCTTTTTTTATTCTTGGAGAAATGTTTATAAATAATTTATTGAATTTACAATTTTTAATAATTTATTAATCGAGTAGCGAAAGGGTTGAAAGGATATCCAAAGGTTCAAAACTCCGGATCAAACGATTGATCTACTGACATAAACACACAAATTATTATATCGAGTAACAGTGTTCCGAACAAACAGAATCCGTGTCAAAAACCTGAGAAATTTCGATTTAAGTAAACTCAGATGGTGTAAAATCGCGTTAAGGCCAATTACAATAAATTAATCTTCATGGAGGGAGAGATCAATCGGCGTAAGTCAAAGTATTATATATATCGAAAAGCGACGATCGAGCGCGACGAGCTTACGCAACCCACGAGAGTCGGACATTCCCGCTCGATAGTCAATATAAAGCGTTAAAGATTTTGAAAAAATAAAATAAAATAGATACAAAACGTAGAAATTAATGCGAGAATGTACCGGACATTTTTTTTCTTATTTATTTTTCCATTCTCGGAGTGAGGATTACAAAGATGGAGAAAAAACCACCTTAAAGTCATTTTATTTCTCATGGCCTAAGAGGAACCAAAAGTCCCTTTTGGAAAGTACTGCGGAAAATCGCGCGTCGGGCGATTCTGGAGAAACATTTTGTCATTAAATCGTGTGGAAATACATTTCTTATGAAACATACAAAAAAATGTGTCGATTACTTTCCTTCTATCCATCGATTCTTTTTCAGGAAAAGAAGAAAAAAAACAGACTCGGGCAAATTGCCACAATTGCCCGTGTTGTACCGTCCGCCATTCACCGAGAGCGTACATTCGACTTAGCATCGTGCAATTATGGTCTTTGCGCCGCAGCCGGCGCAAAAAGCTGGTAAAACGAGTCGCGCGAGTCTCGGGCGAGCGAAAACCAGTTTGAAAGTTCGCCGCACGTTTCGGCTCGACGAATGAAAAATCGCCGCTCCGAAAGTTGCGCTGTAGCTCGAACCACCAGCGACAAAATCGATGCCGCGCGAACCACGTGACCGTCCACCACTCTGCGCGCATGCGCGTTGCCGCTTGACGCTCGAATCCACGCGGAGTAGCCAGCACCCAATGAAACGAACAAGCGGACGAAAACACGAGGGGCTCAGTCGTCGTAGTGATATTTCTTGCCGAGCACGTGGCCACTGAACATTTTCTACTGGCGACGACGAACGCGACGCACAAGAAAACAAAAAACTAAATCTTGCGCGAAAATTTATATGGCAACTCGGGGAAAGGGAAGAAAAATGTTTTACCATCTCATTGCCGTTGCGCGATTCCGTGATATAATGATTTATTGTCGAACCGGCAATCACATCACGAACGGTTGTGTAACGTGAGGTTATAGCGTGAATTATTCTACGACGCTTTCGACGGAAAAAACGAAATTGCCCGCGAAAATAGATCGACACCGAACGAATGTTTTGCTCCGAGACGAAAAATGTCAACTGCGGTAGAATTCGGTCTGTGATGCAAATTGTCGAGTAACTGTTGCTAATTGGAATAATACATTGAACGCTTATCTCGTTTCCGGAGCTGTCCGGGCAACGCGACTCCTGCACAAATAGTAAGCTCTGCGTTTTGGAGTGCAGTGTCTCGTGAGCTCGCAATTTCTGTAACGCGTTTTTTGTAAAACCGGATTTTCCGACGTCTGGTGCATTTGGGAAAAAAAATTACAGGGTAAACGTTTTTTTTTTTTGTTATTGTAAAAAGTAGAAAAATTAAATATTTTACGTTATATATACACGAGTTTTGTAATTTAGCAGAATTATTGTTCACCAAGCAAATTTTTGTGGGACCGCGATAGTTTATTAAATGCATGTGACGTGGTTGATTTCGCTAATTTCCTGCGAATTTCATCATCCTATCTATTTTTCTGTATAGATACTAATGACTAATCTTTTGTGAAATTAATGTAAAATTGTGTGTGTTTCAATTACATTCTGTGTTCCTTACGTTGCGTCATTTTATTTTATTCTGTCTGTCTTCTGGATTCACGATTGTCGCACAACAAATGAATGGTCTATTCTTCTCATATATGCATCGGAGGTAAAATACCTGTGCAAAAAAAATTAATTTTAACAACAAATACTTTTTAGTTTCGTTAAATAAAATGAATCGACAATTAATCTATTTTTTATTCGCGCGTCCGACGTCTGTGCAAATACATTTGGAATGCTTTACATTCGGAGTTGCTGTCTAGCTTTGCCCTAATTGGAGCACAATATACCTACTTCCTTTCCCAACCGGTTTATTGGTCCTCAACCCGACGGGCTGCTGGCTGGTAAACCGCGAGCTCCTCGAGTGTCTCGTGTAGACCCCGAAAGACACGAGCACGTCACCTTCATCTCTCGATCTTTATCATCGTCGATCGAGTACTTTATCGCGAAAAATATAACAAATAATAAAACAAATACGTTTCTTAGCGTTTTTTCAAATGCTGACAACTGTATTGTAGTTAATTTTTCTTCACGGTGGACCAGTATTTTTTTAATCATTTTCGCGATCGAGGAAGTCGTCACGATGATAAGATAGAAGCGAACAATCAGCGAAGGATAAAGAGCCGGTCGTTATCGCAATTTAATTGACCCTCCATATCGCTAAATATTTTCTGACTGACTCTCTAATTATTTTTTTATTTACAAAAACAAGTTAAAAACAGATTAAATCTACAAAAAGATCTAGAATAAAGTTTCCGTGATTTCAGGTGAAAATTGAAAATAAAACAAACAATATTTTATTCATACATAAACATATCTATTTATTTTATCTTTGTATTACTTTGGTCTCGCACGCCAGCTGCTCTCACTTCGGTTCCTGGGGATACGCCAGTGCCGACGACGTCGAAACCGATAGCAACGACGTTTGCAAGAACGGACATGGGCCACGCCAGTAACCCGAGAGTTTCGATAAAATCAACATCGCGCAAACTATGCAGTAATAAGTGACGATTAGAAGGAAATCAGCGGCGCGTTAATCATACCACTCGAGCCGCCGGCCAACCGACACCACGCCTCGCGTCGATCTCAACATCAGACGCGGTCTCAGAATCACCCGGTCGACTTGGGTCTCCGATAATTTTGTTTAACTTGGCAATCCATGGATTTCGAGGTGAGTTGTTATCGCTAGTTTTTACGACTGCTTATGACGACAAGTTTACATCGAATTCGTTTCAATATTGTGCTGCAGACAATTATTAAAAAATCACGTGTCTTGATCGTGGATTATCAATGGAGACAGGAGGAACGATTCCATTTGTAATGTTTTTTTACGTGTAGTTTATTAAATTCGTTATATTTCGGATTTTACATTTAGGGTAGACGTACCTTTTTTGGCTACTTCATCACATTCAAAGGAATGAAACAAAACGTTTGATCGCATTAAAAAAATGTTGGGTAGGTCATTCAGTGAATTTACATAAATTTGTTCGAAAAATCAGCGTGCGGTTATGGGACAAAAATAATTTCAAGGATGAAATAGCCACAATAATTACAGTGAGCACTAACGGTATATCTATCCTATATGCGAAATATTTGGGATTTAAAGACAAGTAAAATGAGAAATAAGAGATAAAACAAAGTAGAATAACAGAACCGACGATAACTGGTGGACGGATCACGACTGAAACGTCCACCTCGACCGCCGTAAGATTATTCAATGTTTTCGTCGGGGGGGTCGACCGCTGCAGCGGACAACGCTTATCTAGCCTCGTTAGGAAATTTCTAGCCCGACGAGGTCAGAAACGTAGCTACAGATAATGCGATGTAATTGCTCCGTAAGAACGTCAGTGCGAACCATACGAGAGCACCGCGGGCGACCAAAGTATCGCGATGATTGCTGCGTGTAATTCGATTCCGACTTGTCAAACGCTATATAATTATGATACTTATGTTGCACTGAGAATCACGCTGCACTGCAAAGAATTGCATTACCGAGAGCACAGATCCACACGAAAAAAAATTAGAATCATATTTATTTTTTTGTTTCGTTGGCAAATGATGCATTCTTTAAATGGAATATTTTTGAATATACATAAAAAAAATTACGATCATGAATAAAATAAATGGATAAAAAATAATTAAAGCAATGTCACAATTCCAGCTCGGTGTCATTCGGAACCGGAGGTCGTCATGGACCTGTTTGGAAAAGTACTTCGGATTTCTGAAGCTGATAAGCGTGGAGCCGACGATGTGGCTCTACATGATGGCTTACATGTCGACGTCGGTCGTCGAGCAGGCGTTTTTTGTTCACAAAGCCTGTCGAGTGAATCATGGATTGCCCGAGGAATATTGCAGGAACGTTAGCCAGAATGACACTCTCAAGGACGAAGTTCAAGTGAGTCAATTCACCGCAAGCATCGTTGACCGTAAATAAATAATATTGTTTTATATTTTTGCCTGTAAAAAGTTATGGAGCAACACGAGAGACTCGAGCGTCAGTGCGTAGATAATTTTCCGTATCAACAGTTGTTGCATCAAGATTAATAACCTTATTTCTGGCACTTGAATCCCTCATCAGACACTGGATCGAAATGACACGTGTGTTTTGCCGCTGATAAGAGAAGACAATGAACTTTATTACCTCCTGTTTTATCTCATGTTACACAAGACAACGACATTTCTTTCCCTCGCAAAATTGCACAAAGCTGGAGATTAATTTTTCAATTTTAACTGCAAATACAGTATATTTTGTTGCCAATAAAAAATGCTGTTGAATACTGTTGAAAAACAAAAATTGCGTGTTTCAGCATACAGTCTCGAATTTCCATCAGTACAACAACATAGCGGGTCATGTGATGCCGATAATATTGGCTCTATGGTTTGGCAATTGGAGCGACAGGCGCGGCCGAAAATTGCCACTAATCATTGGGCTATGCGGAAAGGTCGTGTACTCGGGAATGGTGATCGTCAATTCGGTTATACCGACTTGGGATCTGAATATGATAATATACACGGCCAGTCTGCCCATGGGAATGCTCGGCGGCGACGTCGCGATTTTTGCTTGCTGCTTCGCCTACATATCCGACGTGTCCTCGGTCAAGCAGAGAACCCTAAGGGTTACCATTCTCGATGTAGTCTATCTCAGCACAATGCCAACTGGTGAGAAAGCGAAATTATCTTCAAGTACAAACGGAGAAATGTGAATATGATATTGACTCCAGTCGATTGTGTCGGATGGTGTCGACAGATAATCAGCTATTTTCGCGTTTTTGTTTCCTCAAATTATAATTTATGAGGAATTAATGAAACTCTGGTGTTGCATTACAGGCGTAGCACTCGGTTCGTACCTGTTCACAAACGTCTTCGACTCGTCCTACACGATCATGTTCGCCATCAACACGTCCCTGCTGGTCCTCGCTATAATCTACTCGCTCATTGTCCTCGACTGGCAGACGAGCCCGCGTCACAAGCCGCTGAACGGCGTCAACGTCTTTGCCGATTTCTTCGACAAAAAGCACGTGCAATCGACCATGGAGACGCTGACCAAGTCGAGACCGAATCGACGGAAGCTTCATCTGTGGATTCTCTTCCTCGCGATGGCGCTTTACACCTTTCAAAGGGACGAGAAACCCATGAGCTTCCTGTACACCCAGCGTGTGTTTAACTGGGGTGTCACAGCGTTCAGTCAATTCCGAACATTCCAGTCTACTCTCTTTGTTCTTGGTTAGTATTTGCTACAATTATTAAAAAATTAGAAACATTGCAGCGTACAATCGTACCGACCGAAAAAAATCGGTCGGTAAGGTAGATAGGATAAAAACCAATCAAGCTCGAATAAAAAAATACTAATTGTTTGCCTAAAGTCGATGATGTTTTCCATTTGCGATTTCGACGTATACAAATTTACCGACTTCTTTTTCAGCCATGTTAGTGGGTGTCCCACTGATGAGCAAGGTCATGGGAATGAAAGACACTTTTATCGTTGTGATTGGCGCACTTTCGCACGCCATTGGCAGGGTATTTTTCGCGACAGCGACAAACCCCACATTCTTCTACGTAGGTAAGAAATCGCAATTGCACCTTGACATTTTGTAACTGAAAGCTCCAGCCGTAACATTTTTTTGCACCATTCGTGAAGTACGAACAATCGCGAATTTAAAAACATAAATTTCAGGTGCAAGTGTAGCGGCATTGGGACCAGTAGTCGCGCCGGTTCTCAGATCAATGACCTCCAAAGTCGTTCCCGAAGACGAAAGAGGCAAGTTTACTCCATATCCACGATTATTCCAAGCAGCAAATGTCAATCGTTAAGTTTACTAATCAGTTCCTTTTTTTCAATGTAGGAAAAGTATTCGCTATGTTGTCGGTGTGCGACAATGCGGTTCCCTTGTTCAGTGGAATTCTCTACACCCAACTTTACAACGCGACTTCTCAAACGATACCGAGTGCCATTTATTGGCTGACCTTCGCCACGCAAATAGCCGTTTTGCTTCTCATACTGTAAGTTATTTTTCCGTCTTCGAATATGTTTTTCGTACCAGTGATAACAAAAATGTGGGTCAAACTCTGTTTTCAACTTAATCGTTTCGCAGGGTAATCAATTATTCGACGGTTCACAATCGGCAGAACGAAAATTCCGAGACTAGCGAGTCCTCGATCTCTCAGGAACAGCCTGAAGTCCCGACGAACGAGCAACACGAAAAGTATGAAAACGTTCAGGGCGCCTGACTGAAAAAATACTGAAAGTGGAAATCGTTTTGACGATTGTGACCACGACGCGGATCCCCGCGATGAGGCTATTCAGTACTGTCGAACTGACGAATGAAGAACCGCTCAATTTATTCAGAACGACTAATAATTGTCACTGATACATCGTTTTAGACGTCATTTGTCGTTATTTCTGGACTAAGCAGAATTTCACAACCCAGCACAAATTTGTACATATATTATAATTTCGCGGATATCGTTGCATATCGTTGTCTGTTGATTGATGAGGAATATTTATACGACTCGATAGACTTGAAAAGTAGATAAATTCACTATCGTATACACATGAAATTGGCTGGGTGCCAAACTGGAGATTTCACAATATTGTTAGGCCAAAGTTAAACATGCGTATAATATAAGTATTGATATACCTATAAGATTGTTATACTGCCATAATAACAACTTTTATGGTTGTAGTTGACGCAAATCGGTTGGAAAAATCAAATTTTACGGCCTTTTAAAAATTTAAAAAAAAATTGTTTTCATAACACTCGCAATTTTTTTACAATATTTGACAATTGTTGATCATCAATGATGAATTTAGGTAAGGAAACTGTAGATATATCGGTGAATTCCAACTTTGACGAATAAAAAAGCAAAAAAGACGCCACAAAAAGGAATTGGAATGTTTGAAAGATTTATCTTAAATTTCGTTCTTATGCGGACTACTATTTTCTCATAGAGGTAGTTTATATAATTGATTGAAAAACCATTTTACTGTGATTCTTCATGTACAGATTTTTAATGTACCTGAGAACCCAGATACTCCAGTGCGAACAGAAATTTAGTTGCGATATTGTCATGCGGTAAATACCTGCGCGATTTCAGGAAAGCGAATAGAATTTTTGTATGCAACACCCGACGTTTTCCTCCACCATTCGTCACTCGCCTGGACGCGTTTGCGTACATCATCAATCGCGTGTTATTCTCGACATTTTTTTCCGGGAAAATTGCGATTGACATCATATCTGTTGCAATGGCAATTAGCATCGTGCGCGTCGATTCAGGGCCAATTCGCACGCCAGTATTGTACCCGTGGGAGGAAAATTGTATCGTTTGCCCAGAAACAAAATATTATAACCCACGAATTAATTTTACAAAGGCAGAAAAAACGTAATAAAAAAACTGGAAATATAAATAAGCGTTTCTAGTGTTCTTCCATTGCTTATATTTTATGTGTCATTTCCACTCATCTCCGTCCATTAAATAAGAAAAATTAAAAACGAATTTTTTTCAAAAGTTGTTGCACTGCAATATAAAATGAATGTTACTTTTGCGACGTCAAATTTCAAGATCATCGTGATAAGTTTTTACTTTCTACACCGCGCGATAATCGTCAGTTGATTGACCCGCGAAGACTTATCTACTTCGCTGCTTTCTCGAAAGTGTTTCACCGAGCTGGTTGTGCCGGCTGTGCGTACGTTTCTACGAACGATAAAGACGTCTCTTCATTGATATTCGACTCAGGCGTGCGCGATTGTCAAACGTGTCAAGGACCATCAGCTGCCCGATTATTGTTTACGAATGATCGTTGAAAATAATTGTTTTGAGTTCCGTGGAAAAAAACAAATTGCAGTACGAAACGATTTGACCTGCAGTGAATAATAATAAGTCCATTTTAATGCGCGATTGATGTATGAGCAGTCGTTTGCACCGCGGAAATTACTTTGTTAAACCTTCATGGCAAGATACTTCCGGAACTTCTATCAACAATGTATCACACTGAACACCATTTTATTTGTATATAATTGTCTAAAAAATATGTTTTTAGGTGGCACCCATGTGAATGTGTATAAAAACTGCTCGCACCGCAGGTTACACACAGAGAGTCGAATATACTTCCGAGGTGAACGAGTGGAAAGTAACAGCCGTCTGGCTGCGGTGCACGACTTTCCCACGGCTTTTATTATATTCGCTCTCGTGAAATCCCGATGAATGAGTCTGATAAGACCGGAGCGAACAATTCGTTAATTCGGTTAACGGTGTTAAATTATTTTTCACTTGATTGTAATCAATGAGTAAAATAACACTGCGATCGAGTGTGAAATTATTAACTGACTATTTTCCTCAGTTCGTAAAGTATCATTTTCGGAAAGTGGAGGCCAGGATGATGTCGCGTAAAGCAGGCCGGACAATTACTTACAGGCGACGATTGGCACGAACATCCAGAGAATCGTAATCCTCGAAACACGTAGACGCTCGAGCGGTCGTTTGCTGACCCGAATATATGCAGAGCCACCTCTCGTCGACAATTTAACGAGCATCGAGCGCGGATATAAAAGTACGTGGTCTTTTTACGAAAGATACAGTAGGGTTTTGGAAATCGGCGCAGAACGACATCGGCGGTGCCATAGAATCTAACGATACGACAGGATACATCGAAAATCGACTATGGTAAATAAAAAATAACTATATGAGAAGGTGAAAATTCGTTTGCATACGGGCATTTTAACAAAGGATTTTCCTAACGATTTTTTCAATCGCTTGCTCATACCGATAACCATACTGATAATCATACCGATACCCATATCGTTATCCATACCGATCCTCATACTGATTCCTATACCGTTATCGGTGCCGATCCCCATACTAATTCGCATACCTTATTTGCTGGTATCGATACTTATACCGATAAACCACACCGGTTTATATGCTAATTCCTAGACCGATACCGCTACCAACACTCGAACCGATGCTCATATCTATGTTCATACCGATGCTCATACCGATGCTCATGCCGATTCTCATACCGATTCTCATATCGACATCGATACCAATTGTATGATTGCAGAATCTTTTCGGAAAACTCTTCGCCATCGTCATGGTCGCCATCGCCCTCCTTGGGACTTCGGTGGACTGTCAAACCTCACGACCACCTCCGTCGGGCGCCATAACGCAGTATCCCATACCCCAGCGACCGTCTTACGCACCAGCCGGCGGTTGGGTATATCCGAAACCGATAATCCGCCCGGATAATCAGTCCTGAGTCAAAAATCACCTCCCAATATCGGGCACACGACGATTCTTCGTTGTGCATTTTCAAGGCTGATCCGACACCAGCGCAATCCACGTCGATATTCGCTTGACCGTCGAACGGTCGCCGCCGCTACTTTCCTACCTTACGAAATCGTCGTCACGTTCCTCTTCATTCTCTTCGTCTCGATGCACCCAAGTCACACGCGACTCTATATGTTATAATGTATGTATATATGTTGTATGCCGCAATAGTATATTATATTCTAGCGATACGACGTCGAGCGTCGCACACACTCGCGTTATGCCATGCTACGGTATTGCGAACTCCGTGTTTACGCGTGCACAGCGTCCGACTCCGACTGTCCGCGACGACTATTTGACAACACGAGTCACGGACTCTCGTTACATGCAAAATAACGCAATAACGAAAAAAAAGTTTTACTCGTTAGGCTAAGCTCTCCGGGCCTCAGCGTTCGCTGTTCGCGAACTGCGCAGGCGTAATAAAGTTACGTTGTTGCCGAAAATCCGGGGGCCTTTCTCACCAATTTTTTCACGCCAATCGGAGACGTCGGCACGAAAGTGCCAATGACATTGCACGGTCGTTGCATCGCATTGTTGCAGCGCGAAAAAAGTGTTACCCGCTTGATGGGTTAAGCTATACGGGGGTGATTGCGTCACTCGCCTTCAGCTCCTGCGCAAACTCACACGAGCTGAGAAAACGCTTTTTCGGCCTCGTATCGTAATATACTATTCCAAGAACCCGAACGCCGGACTCACCGAATTTCGCGGCAATCGGACATCAACGAAAGTGCGAATGACATTGCAGCGCCGTTGCATTGTGTTGCAGCCCCATTGCGGTCAGAATCGCGGTTTTTTTTTTTTTTTCCATTTCACGACGTCTGACATTTGCGCGAGGAAACGGCGACGATTTTATACTTTGTCGCTCGCGCGGTATGTTTACGGTCAAGGTTCGAATACACTCCGAGTTTTGCCACTGCGGTTATCTGCTGCGCCTCGTTTGAAGGCCGGAGTATTTTTCGACCTTCCTTTTGCTCTGTCATTTTGGCAAATAAAATATCGTGAAAAAAATTATTTTTATAATCGTAAATTGCAATGATAATCAGGAAGATTGAAGAAAATTGTGGTGACATCAGTGAAACGCTTATCGACGCTGCGAAATAGTCTTATCAATTATTGCATAAATTAGTGACGACAATGATGCCAAAACGAGGACACGATCGATGCGTGAATCGAGTGCACGCGTCGAGAGATCAAGACAGTGGTGATACCGACGCATCTCAATGAACCAGCAACGACCACTTCGAACTCGTACACATCCGAAATACGCAGCCTTTTCGGAACGACGCGTCTGCGTCTCGTGTTTCGGTCATTCGGAGACAGCGCTCCGTCGCACTAAAATGTTATCGCAATAAATATAGATACCCACGTTGTCATTGATGTCGCGCGGCGACCGTCGACAATTTTCTACGCTCACGAACTTCGACCGAGAGTCTCGACGCGACTGCACAATGACTAATTCGAAATATCCACGTCCTCTCCATATTTATAGTCAGCGGAAGATAAACGTGCGACGAGCGGTCCGAACAGTTCGAACGCGTCATGTTTGCCTGATCTTCAAAAGTCTCGCGCGCGAATTTTTCGAAAATCCCGTCCACGTCGGAGACTCGGGCCGCGATAATTCGGTAGTCGCCGACGGTGCTCGACAACGAGCACTTTCAGTCCATCGCGGAAAACGCTACAATATTAATTACATACGCCATTAGCGCTACGGTCGCTCGCGTCGCGATCCGCATTTGCCATGTTCGCCTACGCAAAACATCGTGCAGATTCCGTATTAACGCATGGAAACCGTATTAACGCACGAGACTGAAACACGGCACCGCATCCACGAGAATAATAATTAATGGAGCAACGCGAATATGCGGAGAAAATGCTACACGAGGGGGTGGGGCGAAGCGGGTGACGGGGGATGCGATTCATGTTTGCACTTCGGGCAATCTGGAAATTTATGAACCCACCTTATTTTGGTCATTTTTATCGTCATGAAGCAATGCGGATAATATATATCTATTTCTTTCGGCGTCCGAAAACAATCGGTCATTCCGAAGTTCCGCGCACACAACTCAAGGTGAATGCTGTGTACAGCCGCGCATGCAAGTAGCCGAACATCTGGGAATTTATAAACCCCCTTATTATGGCCATTTTTTTCGTGATGAAACAAGTATAGGACGGAGAATAATATTTTTTTTTTTTCGGCGTCCACAAAAAATCGGTAATTCCGAAGTTGCTCGCGCCCAATTGAAGGCAAACGCTGTCTGCAGCAACGCGCACAAGTAGCCAAATATTTGCGAATTTATGAAAGCCCCTTATTATGGCCATTTTCGACGTGATGAAACAAGTATAGGACGGAGAATAATTGATTTTTTTTTTTTTTTTCGTTGTCCAAAAAAATCGGTCATTCGGAATTGCGCGCGCCCAGGCCGAACGCTGTGTGCAGTTGCGCGTGCGCAAATAACCGAACATTCTCACGCGTGCCGCATTCGCATCGCTCGCCGGCCGCACAGCGACGAAGTAGCGAAGGCTCGCGCGACGCCCGCGGCTCGCAACATGAAACGGAACGGCGGTGGCAATCGGCGGCGTCGATCGGCGAGCACGCCGTCCGCTCGGTACCAACACGCGTAGCGCTCGCCGCGTGTATACAACGACAGCAGCAACAGACGTAGAGCCCGGCGATCGTCAACGACTATCACAAAACATATATATGTAAACGGCGACGACACGCGGCGTACGGACGACGCATCGAGCAGAAATCGACGCACTCGCGCTCTGTTGCTGCTCCGCGGTGTGGAAGGCCCGCGCGGCCACTCTTTTTCATCCCGCCGCACGCGCGGCAGTCACTCTTCCTGCTCTCGCGCGAGCGGACGAGAAGCTGTCCCGCACTCGTCTTTTTCTCGCCCGGATCGCGCCAAATCAGAGCGATTTTTTTTCTTGATTAGTTCACGCGCGAGTTCAGGCAATTTCAATTGCCTACCGATTTTTAAAGAAAAAAAAAATAGATATACAAAAAATCGTTCGTTTATTTATGAGTTGTTTCGCTGACTTTGCCATTGCCGTCGGATCGTCGAGGATATTGTGGTGGTGCCACGGAAATTGCAGTTCAGCAGTTCGCGAAAAGAAGGAGGGAAGTATAAATTCGTGTTCGGACGCCGATCTGCGAAGGAAATAAGATGAGGTTCCCGCGTATCCGGCAGACCTCGCTGCTCCTCGTGCCGCTCGTCTTGGGGACGTCGATGAAAAGTTCGTGTGCAGCCCAACCGGCTCTTCCCGGTCCGGCGTTTATTCTCGGCGGGATCAGCAACGCCGCGACTTCGGCCACGAATTTTCGTAAGTTTTCGCGCGGCGCAAAGAAAACATCGGGAATCGATAAAATTTGAATTGACATTCGTACATTTTAGAATCGAACTCGTCGAAATCTAATTTTCGACGTCTCTACCAATGAAAAATTAAGTCAGACTCGTTTGACGTTTTGAGCGTTTGACATTTGTGTTTGTGTGTTTTTTTTTCGTGCTACGCTTTTCTCACCGTTTTTCATTCAAGGATGACGCGCCTTTCCGGTGATTCCGAGATTCAAATGCGGATAACGCCGGCGTGTCTTCTTGTGGTCGGCGCCTCGGGTGGCATTTTGTTTTTTAATTATCCTTTGTTGAATCTACGACCGACGCTGCAATCGCCTTTGTCGCTGCAAACATTCTCAGACGTCGTGACTCTGCGAATTGTGGCTGTCATATTTTCCTACGAGTACGAATTTTTTCAGTGTCAAACAACATTTTGAAAAATGTACTTACCCAAATTACGGTCTTATTACGACATTTTGATTTACAATTGTTCAAAATGCAATAACAGTGTCGATACATCGGACGGTAATAATAATAAAAATAAAGAAAAAATCGTCTCGGTGTTCGCGCAATGTCTACATTTTCGCTCGATACGCGATTTGTGAAATAAACGATTAGCCGATCGCGGTTGCGACACGCAAATTGTCGAGTCCCACGTGCACGTACCGCGAGCGCGCCGAAGCGTGCGCCACCGGCACGAGGGAAAACGCCGGGCATCGCGTGTACCGATGCACCCAGCAGCGCGTCCTTGCACATCGCGCTGGGTGCATCGAAATATGCGGTCGATCCGAACACACCGAGCAGAACAGAAATTATTCGGTGACGAACCTCACGCGATTCGTCGATTTGCCCTGCCGGACTCGGACGGTCGCCGACCACCTCAAGACACGAGTCATAAGTCGCGATCCTCATCGCACAAATCTCATTCTATCGATCTCGATACATAACAACGTATTAATAATCAATTAAACGCATTATTTTCCGTGAAATTATGCTAAATGGTGAAAAAAATCAGCGATGCTAATCAATTCCGGGAGGTCCTCGACGTGAAGTTCGTCACGCACTTCACGACGAACGACATGAGTCACTCGAGACTCCCGAGTAGAAGAAACGGAGTAAAAAGAAGTTGCCTCTCCGGTGACGCATTTGGAGTTATCAATTATCATTTTTTTTTCTCACCATCGTCACGTTCGATCGTCGATTCGTCGTAACGAATCAGAGGTCGCCATCCGCTTCCTACGCGTTTTTTCCGTGTTTATCCAATTCACACGTGCATCTCGTCTCAGTGTTTACGGAGCGTCGAGACGCATCGACTGGTTTACATTTCCACCGCGCGTCGCGAATCCGACGATGCGGTAACTCGGCAATCATCCTGATATTACATTGTATCGAGTACACGTGCCGCGCGTTGAGATCCATATAAATGCATTAGCCAGACAATAATAATAATAATGGCGCTGACCGCCCATCGTCGCACTTCTCGCACGCGCGCGATTTTGCTTATGCCGTTTGCGCTTGAGGCTATTGAGTCATCTCAAAATCTCACGAGGATCAAATTGATGCAGCGATGTCACTTTTTTCACCCTGACAAACGCATCGATAAACTGCATTACGAACAAAAAAAAAACAATTACAATTGGAAAAAAGTTTCTTTTTTTCGCGCCCTGTGCGAAATTTTGATGAAAGTAAAGGCAATATTTTAATTTATTAACGATTTCCGTCAGTTTTCGGAAAACGATCGAGTATCCTTTTTAATTTATAGAAAATATTGTTCTTATTACAAATGTCATTCTTTCAAAAACTTTTTGTTTTTTCGCGTCCGGCAAGTCATTCTTATGAAAGCGAAATTCGATGTGCAACTTTTGTCGACCTATTTCATCCATGATTTTTTGGTGACTCGAAGCCCTCGATGACTGATGATCGAGCTGTGGAAGTATTTGCATATTCCACGACGAGAAAAAGATACCGAGGGAAATGTGGAAATTTCACACAGTTTTCCCAGAGCGCCATACTTCCGGTTGTGTTATTTTACAGTATCCGGTGTCGTGCAACGACAGAGGGAATTACTGGACCGTGTGACGGACACAGCGAGCGATTACGGTATGCTAATGTCATCGTAGTTAGCGCCGCGCGCACGTGATTCGCCACAGATACGGCAACAACACGGGCGGAAGTGCAATTTAGTGGCATGACTTTTTTTCTCCTCGTCGTCTCATCCTGCGCGCGATCTTTTTACAATGTGACCCGCAAATTTAGTTGAAAAAAAAGTATAATCACGCATTTTTTTTCACAAACCAGATTTTTTTCTTCTCGCCGTCGCATCTCATAAATACAAATTCCAGTTAAAAATGAAAAAAGTACATCGGGGTTTTCCGTAAAACAAAACCCTAATTTGTATTTTTTTCTATTTCTTATTTTCCAAATTTTAATGATTGTTTTTTTGTCCCTTTCTCTATTCCTCTCTCTTTCTTTCTCTCTCTCTCTCTCTTCTTCTCTTTCCATTCAGTGGCAAGCGCAGTGGAGATGCCGCGAAGTCTGCTGATGAACGCGACGAAGATGACGACGAATTACAGTGAGTTGTATATATATTATAACGGGCGATGCGTTGAACGCGGGGGGGGGGGGGGGGTGGCAGGTGGCGCGGGTGGGGGCGCCCCGCACCGGTGACTCTCGTCGTAACTAATCCGAAAAAGGACAGTCGACAGCGCCGCCTCGATAGGACTCGACTTCAAGCTGCGCCGGGTGCTCGAGCGATTTCGCTCGCGGATGCCTTACGGATTTCCGGATCTCGGGATACCCGTACTCGAGCCGCTCAAGCTGCATGAACTCTACCTGCGCACCGAGAGTCCGGAAATTGGCAAGTAAGGCTCTCAACGACGGAAGTTGCCCGGCTGAGAAATGCACCCATGATGCATTATCTATCATTGAATAATGCAGAACGATTTTTTTAATAATAAAAATGCAGCAAAAAAGTAATTAACTTCTGCACGTTTTTTGTGCGAGCAAACACACGAGTCAGAGATGCCTGGTGGAACGCCTCTCGATCCTCGAGACTCGCGCGGGAGAATCTCGATAGCCCGCGCTGACTTTCGTTCGCTTTCACCTTCGCGCGCTGACCGCGCGCGGTCCGCGGAAATTATTCCGCGCGGCCCGCGCGCTGATAGCAATTTGTGCATCGTTAAAGTTGCGCGCCCGCCGGTCCGAACACGGCGCGAAATTGCGCGGAATTTTTTCACTTGACTTTTCAGCTTGTTCTTGTTTGATTTTTTAATTTGTTGTTTGCGCATTAATTTTTTTGCTGAGATTTAATACGCCTGGAAATGCGCCTTTATCGCCTTTACCGTTTGATCCAAGTCCAAGGAGACAGCTTCCTGCTCGCTGCAGTGCCCGTCAACATTATTCCGCATTGTCCTTCGCGAATATGGTAAAACGCGCGAGCGCGCTGGTTCACCTTCCGCGACTTTTGAATTAAGATTCACGACCGCGAAACGTCCATACGTCGCTTGGAATACAATATATATGTGGTACAGTATCTGCAAAAAAACAGTGTCTGTATGTATTACGGATATGTTTGTAGTACCGTGTGATGTGGCTGCAAAACGGGCACTATTTGTGATACTAAATTGAACAAGTGGCAAACGTCTTAATAGTCAATTGTTGTTGCTATTTTTTATGATAACTGATTTTTTTGCTGCATTAGTTATTATTATCATCATCATTAACGTCGATCATTGCAATTAATCCTGCGAGTCTTGGTGATTTAATAGTCTAATTTTCAATTAGATTATTAAATCATTAATCAATTTATTAATTAATTGAAAATTCCCTTGCATCGTAACGCTTTACGTGGATTATGTGATTTAATTATGAATACACTTGCAGCGTGACACTATACGTGGACGACGTGGTCATCGAGGGTCTCTCGAGCTTTCGTATAGACCGTGGGCGTCTCTCACTCATAGGTCCGACGATCACCGTCAACCTGACAATTCCGACAGTCGTGGCGACCGGCTACTACAACATCTCCGGAATGCTCGGAAACCTGTGCGAGCTCAAAGGCTCCGGCGAGTTCGCCGCGCGAGCCTCTGAGTTTCGCATTTACTTCAAGACCGTGCTCGGCTACTCGCGCGGCATGTACATGAAGAGCTTCGATCTCGACTTCTCGATGCAGGCGATGAAGCTCAATCTCGAGAGTTTCATGGGTCACGAGGAGCTCGGAAACGTCCTGACACAAGTGAGCGAGCCGCGCGAGAACCCACGAAAAATATTCTTTTGTCAATGTGAATCCGAGAATTCGGAAGATGTTCAACGAACACGGGAATTTCACGAAAAATGCAATCCACATTTTTACTCTGTCGAAATTCGAAAACGGAAAAATACAAATAAGCAAAATCAGAAAAATGCACAAAATAAAAAAAAGTCTTGAAGCTATTAAAGACGATCACAATCATTAAGTATTGCGACTTGGCCTTGGGAATCGTGTTTTTAATGTAACTTTTACACCCACAGGTATTCGAGGAACTCATTCCGGAAGCGTTAGAGGTCATCAAGCCCGAGATCCTGCCCCCCATTCAGGATTTCATAGCCGGCCGAGCGAACGACACGATTTATCATCTGACAATGAGGGACGTGCTGAGCTTTCTTCTCGGCGAGGGCGACTTGCGGGGTTTTCCACTTCCCCTGCTATGACGCGCGCGCGCCAATAGGTGCGCGAGGACCACTAGGTGCACCGTCGAATTAATCGGACAGGGAGAAACGTTTTTTTCGGGGAGACAAAGGGTGAAAAGTGACGTCACCCGAGAGCTTTAAGCCTCGAACGTAGCTCGAGTAATCGGCGCGTCTTAGGCGCGCAATCGGTCGGACCTCATTTGCGGTCAAATAGCGTCGAGACCAAAGTTTTGTAGTTGTAAATCAGTTTTTCCTTTTTTTTTTCCACTATTCTTCGATCGCGCAATTAGCCGAATCGTCGAGATTCCGGACGAAAATGAATGTGAATGAAAATATCGCGGCGACATTAATTGCTGCTTCAAAACAGCAATTTTTGGATCTGTCAACGATTTTGTGTCAATTTTCGCGGGAAAACGTTCGAGTATCCTTGTTGATTTATAGAAAATATTGTTTTTATTACAAATTTTATTTTACCAAAAATGTTATTGTTTCTTCGAAATTATCATTTATTACCAATTTTAATTCCAGACTCTCGGTTCTGTTCTGTTAATTTTTACGCAAATCAAAGTTGTCTGAGACCGAGAATTAAAGAGTCGTTTGCGCACTGCCCTGTTAGGAAAACAAGATCAATCATGTCGGAGTGCAGACGCAGTTGAAGAAAGTGAATCGCCAGACTACACTCGGGTAACGAGCTGAGAGAGGAAAAGTGCGCGCGGCCGATTACCGGAGCCGCTACTACTGCGAGTGCAGCCGCGCGGTTGAAGCACTTCCGAAGCGTCTGCAGAGAGGTCGCACTTAGCGGCGGACGGCAAGTCGGGTTCTAGTTATCTTGAGAACGCCCACGCCGAACGGTCGTAACCGGCGGTGTAATTCAATTAGGATATTGCATTACAATCAATTTTACGGTGCTCGCGTCTTTCGTAAGCGACGAGACACTGAGCATTTTTTCGCAGCTGTTTTTGGCGAATGACAATCTGCCTGGTTACCCTACAAGATAAATAATTTTTTATTGCTGAAACAATTTTATGATTATCAGCAGCTTATTTTGAAAATTGTTGCCCCTGTGGATCATCCAGAGAAACAAATATGGAAAATAGCAATAAAAAAATCTGGAACACTCAAAATCTGTTTTACATCATATAAAGTTAGGACTTTATATGAAAAGCCCTATCTTACCGACGGAGTCACTTGAGATTACCGTCATTCGTGTAGCATTCGTTCGAGTCGAACAGGCGAAAAAGCGCCGATATCATTATCTTTTGTTTTTGTATCGCGTTGCGTCGTGTCTCGATCCCGGAATAATGGATCGAAATTGCGAAACAGGAAAAACGCAAGATCCGGCGGTCCGATTACCGGAACAACGAAATTCTTTATTGAATCCGCGGTCGCGATCGTTTGTCATCGGCGCGCGAGAACGAAAAACCTAGAGGTGAAGAGGAGAAACGTGACACATCGACCCTCGTCGTAGCCGCGTCGTTACTCATCTGTCGGGTCGGTCGACTCGGCGGTCGCACCGCAAAGGAGGAAAATACAATTTATACTTCGGTAAATATCACGCCGCGCTATTGTCGACGATGCGCAGTCATCGCGCAGTCATTTGCTGTATCGACAACGCGTTCGGCCGTCCTGTGCTGTCCGCGAACTGACTGGGATCGTCCTCTGCGGACGCGAGAAAAAATACATTTCTCTCTTCGCCGAGAAATCCGCGATTACAACGCGAAGGATATTTTCTCCTACAAATATTTAAGCAAAAAAACGGTAATATTTTTTGTGTTGCTGAAATTACTTCCACGAACTTCAGTGTTAAGGGGATCGCAACATGTCATCCGAGCTTTGCGGTCTCTCGCAATATTCCCCGCTTTATCGCGATGATATTAATATAAAAAAATCCCCGGGCGAGTCGCGCCGTGTTAACCTCGGAAATAGCGCGCGCGACTGACCGCACCCGAGACTCCGCGCGTCCGTGAAAATAATTGAGTTAACGAAACCTCGAGTGTGAGTAACGACGCGACGACGACGCCGCCGCCGTTGCACGAGCAACTGGCGTTGGATTAAACGGGGGGACGAAAAAAGCAAAATGAACCGAAGAAAATTCGTGTCTAGCGAGATTGAACGACTGACCGACGCGACCGAGACACGAGGTCATTGCACCCTTATCTTTCCACCCTGGGAGCTGCCGTCCTTCATTTCGCACCCTCCTATAGCTTTCGTTCGAATTTTCCTCCGATCGTTTACCCCCTCCCCCCATTCCGCTATCCCCCTTTTCCACCCGACCAAAAGTACAATTAAAAGCACCGCGTTCGTCGCCACAATCGCGACCGTTGACGCTTGGAGCTCGAATCTCCGACAGGTAACGTTCACCCGAGGCTTCATTGCACTTTTAGTTGCCGGGGAGACGCACATTATTCCCGGCGTCTGGCGAAGGAGACAATAGACAAACTCGCTGGAATTTCTCTTTCAAGTGCCGCTTTTTCTCCCCTTTTTTGTCCCAGGCGAGACGGAGCTTTCAACGACAAATGCCTGGCAACGTCGTGGGAAATTGCCAGACGAACAGCGAGCTCGTCAAACGGGCGACTGAACCTCCAATTTTCCACTAAAATTCATCGACGACGAAGCTTTTTCCAGTTTTTTTTTTCACCTTTCATTTTTAACGTCGCGTCGAACGATTTTATTGTGTTTCCCCGATTATTAATGTCACTGAAACGAGAAACGAAAACGATAAAATTAAGTATCACTGTGCGGTAATTAAAAAAAAAACTTGGTACGAAAAAAGGTACGGAAAGTCTGAGAACCCGGCGTTTCCCGATCCGACTGTCTTTCCCCTTATCTTCGGGTAAATATTGACGATTAATTGGTGATTCCGCGGTGTAAACACTAGAGAAACGTTGCGCAACTAGATAGTCCGCGTGGTGCTTGTGCGGCGAGTCGCTCGACGGTCTCGCGTGGACGTGAAAAAATGTTCTGTATGTGAGAAAATAGAAGCACGGTCGCTAAATCAGCGTCGATAAGACTAAAGATCCACCAGTGATTGTCGAGGGGAGTTATCGGGTTGCAGAGGGAACGGCGCGTGTCGATTCACTCGAGGGTTCATTGCTGTATTTATCGATCAACATTGAATTCATCGGCGTCTGACCAGACACGCCCTGCACTACTTAAAACGAAATAATAATATCTGTAAAAAAAACGATCAAAGAAAATATTACTTTTTTCTTCCGCTGTATTGAATATCATTTTTTGTTTATCCAGATATTTCCCTCAAACAGCTTGCGGCATTATTGTGACTAATTATACCAACGACACGTGCGAAACGCTCGTTACGCGCAGAAACAAGTGCAGCCAATAACCGAAAGTAAATCCGAGAATACAATGGCACATTGAATTTCCCTGCGGCGCACACGGCAGCCGGAACATTTCCGATAACGAGTATAACTCGCCCGAATGACTGCAATGCGCGCGATGCAGAGCGGCAAGTCAATCGGTCGTAGGCGTATTAATACGCGCTCTGGAAAACTGCAAGAGACTAATTACTCGCGGCTTGTTCGCAGACGCAGAAAAACCCGAGCATCGCGCTCACGTCGCGGGTGAAAATTCATATATACGAAATTCTGGGAAACGTATCGGCGGCGGGATATCCATCGAATACCACCGGTGTTCGACAATCCAGTAAAGCCGGGAAATACTTCGTACTAAAAATATTTCTCCCTGAACGCCAATTCACGGACAGATCAAATCCATCTAGTATGTCAACAAAATATAAGGGACCAACTTCATTGAAAAATTCTTTTTTTGTTCGACATTCCACAGCCCAGAACAATAAAAATATAAAAACCTCCCCCAGACGAAAAAAAAAAAAAAAAAAAACAAAAAAAACAAAACAAAACAAAAAAAAGAAAAACAAAGAAAAACAAAAAAACATTCCTCCGCACTCTGATAACCGATCGCCGCATGACGACTGAACATTTCCGGAAGCAAACGAAACAAAGACAACCCGAGAATTTTGACTGTCGGCCGAGCGTCCAATTAATGAGCGTGGCTCGCGCACCGAAACAGGGTTGTTCCTCGTGTAGCGTCGGCCAGTGCGGCATCGGGTCGCTCGTCGATGATGATGAGACGAGTTTATTGGCAGCGTTCATGCCGTAAACCAGACGCCGTACACGCGCCCTATCGCGATACATGTATACATATCATCTGTCCATATACTATATAATATGTATATACATATGTTACAGTACACAAACCATATACACACGTCGATGCCTGTCTAGCTCCGTGGGCCTTTCGATTCGCCTCTCCGCCTTGGAGGTACGCGGCTCGCAAAGCGCCGAAGCACCCGCGGGCCTCGAAGCAACAGTTGGTGGGGGCTCTGCCTCCGGCTGCACCGGGGCTCGCAAACGCCGGATAACCGCGAAAGCGTCGAGAGCGCGAGCGAGAGACACGTACGCCGCAATCGCTCTCACTCACTCACTCCGGCTCGGCACTAGCCGCCGTCGTCCTACGGACATGCGTAAGATCCGACGATATAGCCCGACGGAGCAACGTAGTCTCGTTGAAACGACGTGCGACGACGGCCGCGCGCGCCTCGACACCGTCGGTCCGTCGACGGTTTCACAACGTCCGACCCATGTTTGAAAAAAAGTTTCCCGAGAAAAAAAAAAATTTGAATAAATGTGAATTAAAAAATGTAATAACAAAAAATAAATGTCAAATCGAAAGTTTAATAACGATAAATACATGTGAGATATGAAATTTAATAACGAAAAATAAATGTGATATAACAAATTTAATAAATGTGAAATTAAAAATTGAATAAAAACGTGGTGAACGAAACTTTTAACGCCAAACTCGTCGATTCGAAGTGGAACGACTGTACAAAGATAATGCGGGAAAATGGATCGTTGTCAATATTTTTATTTTATGTGTAAAAGAATTGAAAATAATATGCGCGACGTATCGTACGATCGATGAGTGAAATTAAAATATGTATTTTCGCGCTTTGTATCTGGTTTATCGCGGTTTTTTTGAGTGATCCGTGTTGCCGGCTTTGAATTCATTCCATCCACCGTAAGACTGTTACTACTGTTCGCGTTGTTTGCTGTTGTGATTGTATATATACATGCATATATTTTTTATTGCTTTTTTCGCGTGAACTGAAACAACGCGCGCATTGGGTTTGAGGTGAGTTCTGCCGCGAGGGAATCGTGAATTGTCTGAGCTGCGGAAGGTGACAGTCGAGTTTGGACTGGTTTATCGAGTTCCGCTCGAGCAAACAACCGTCCCGCACGCTCCTTGTGATTTTTCATAAAGTTTGAGGATAACTTGGATCTCGCACCTCTCGTCTGGAAAAAAAATCCTAGGATTTCCCTGATACACGTTGAAAAAAAAATCACCTGCCATTTCAAAGAAGTGCGAGAAATACGCAAAATTGTATAACATCTGACAGCCCAAGAAGCGATGAAAATATCACGTCGAACAAAAAAAAACTGTAGGAAAATATTCCAGAACACAGAAAGCTTAAAGTTTCGAAAACTAATTCGGATCGCCGATTGCGAAGCGCTAATGACTCGAGCAATTAACGCGCGACGATAAGACTTAACGAATTAACAGTAAAAGTGATTCCCGGCCCAAATAATCCGAGTGCAGAGATTTCCATTTTTACTTTTATTTTCTTTTTTTCTCAATCGTCAAGTTGACCAGAGGCGAAGTTTTATCGACCAAAGCCGGCGAATTGTCCGGCAGACGAAGCGACGGACCCGCGTTATCCGGAGCAACGAAACCTCGGAGTCGCTGGCGCCGCGCGACCGACGAGCATTATTTTCAATCGTTGGCACAAGCCACGGTCTGAGAACGCGCGGGAATCGAGAGGGATAAACTCAAAACAAGCCCGTGGTGCTCGGCTTCACGTCGTCGAGTTCCAACGCAGAGCACGGAAGCCCCGCGAACTCCGTTAAACGGCAACGGCAACGGAAAATATATAGGACGTGGGAGGAGGTCTCGGAGGATCCCGGTGAATTTTTCCCAACCACTCGAGAGGCGACGCGGACCAGTAAAATAGAACGAGAGACCGCGTCGACTGTATAAAGATATATACGACAGTCGCGGTACAAACGAGCATCGACTCTCATTTACTTGGCTACCTACAACGGGATCACTGTTGCCAGTAAAAGTACACACGAAATATTACCTATATGTATACATATACACACACGAACTCATATATACATATATATCCGTATCTATATACACACAGAGTATAATCTATTACAACCGCGTACAAACGATTCCCAACAATCTTAACAGTCAGTCGAGTTGACTCCGCGCCAGTCGTAAAACGATTTCTAATCTCGCTCGCGAGATTTTCTTCGGAGCAAACTTCTCGGTTGTCGCGAACGAGAAAAAAAAAATACAAATAAAAAAGAAGTAAAAACGTATGTACGGAAATCTCGGAGAGCCATCGACGAGCGCTTTGAAAGTTCCCCGAGCTTTGTGTGTTCGGCCGCTATCATCGTTATTTATCGCGGCGATAAACACTCGAGGCGTCGATCAGTCGAACTGCTGAAGTGCTTCCTCAGCTCTCTCACCCAGACAGTCACCGCGGTCTACCTGAATTGACTTCGCGTACGCTGACCAACCAGGTGGCACATACGTCTCACCTTCCAACTGACATTATTCGTTATTATTAATACATATCTATATATATATAGTGTGGTTCACAGCGGTCGTGATAAATCGGTGTAAACAGAGCGCCCCAGGTGATCGGAAGGATCGACTTCCGGTTCGTGGTATCGCACTCGAGTGTCACACGATGATATTTCACTTTCGCAAGACGCTGCAGAAATAGATCGGAGGACGATCTGGTTTAGCGATTTTTCCATTTCTTTTTTTAATCAATTTTTCACAAGGACGTTTTTTTAAGTTCAAGAACGCAGAGACTGTCGGCTGGGATGGATTTCCTTTTTTCGAAATGGTGAGTGCACGGACCGTGTATTTTTATAACTATATCATTTTATTTCGAGTCTTTTTTTTGCATTTTAAGAGGTTTGCGGATTATTTGATTCATTTTGTTTGGTACGCGTTTTCCAAGTTCGTGGAAATTAGTCGCGTTTTTTTTTTTCTTTTTGCGAAATGTTATTGCTAATGATTTTCACTCGAAGTGCCAAGGAAAAAGAACACGTGGGTATGCGAAGGTGGACGAGGCTAATTGAAAAGGGCAGGTATTATCGAGGACAACATTGAAAACGAAAATAAAGCTCCGGCAGCTTCGGGCGAGAGGGACGCTCCGATGAAAGCCCGAGGCAAACACGACGCGGAAGATATCAGAAGAAAAAGTTTAATTATTACCGCGAAACGCCAATTAGCGAGTAAATGTCCGAGAACGCAACGTTTTACTTTTTTCGCTGAATTATTTTTTGCGTCCGACGGATTTTTTATTCTCAAAGGATCGAGAGGCGAAAGAAGTATTAATCTGAAATCCAAGAGCCGCGTCCTATGTGGCGAATGGAGCACCAGTTGCGCCGCATTCATTTGGCTGATTAAATACCGCAGTTACCATGAAAAATAAGGGCGCTATGGAATTACGCGAAGATGATCACTTATAGAAAATGATTGAAAAAAAAAAAACATACGGCTCGCGCGTGTCGCAAAATCAATGAATTTGCATTGTACAGCCGAGCGCGTCGCCACTCGCAACTTGGTTCATTGCACAATTACGCTTTAATGCACGCGAAGCGAATAAACGGAAAGTGCATGTTCGGCCCTCCTAACGACACGCCGGACCTGAAGTTATTTATTAATTTAACCTTCACCCATGGAGGTGAGTGGCGTGGGTCGTGAAAGGCACAAACAGGTGCACCCCGTAAACAAACAAATTATCAGTTTGTTGTTCAAAAAGCTTTTATCGCTCAACTTCCATTAAACCTATTTAACGCTCGTTGGCGCTGCGGGGACGATATTTTTACAATAATATTGCATTGTCAATGAAAATTCGACAAAGGGCGCAGCGGTTGCAAAAACGATAATCCGAAAAAATAGTAGCAAAGAGAATCATTTGTTTGAATCGCGGAATTGGGAAAGTGGAAAATTAAAGGGTAGAAAGATGAACGATATTCTTACTCGCTAATTAATAAGCCAAGACGTCGTCAGTCCATTTTGCATTTCTGCGTTTGCCCGTTGAATTGAAACAGTCAATTTGAGAG
This sequence comes from Itoplectis maculator, assembly GCA_964034905.1. Taxonomy (NCBI): domain Eukaryota; kingdom Metazoa; phylum Arthropoda; class Insecta; order Hymenoptera; family Ichneumonidae; genus Itoplectis; species Itoplectis maculator. The sequence continues at coordinate 6,590,117 of OZ035854.1, read as the reverse complement.
AGGTTTATTGTCTCACAGTTGATGTTCAACCTCTTGCGAAGTTGACGAGCGAGTTTATCCAGCCGGGACATATGCCAGTCGCCGGGGACAATGAAACGAAGAGACCTTTGTGCGATTCTAGGCGGGCGCATTCCAGGTACGGTTAAGTCTACACTGGGAAATAAACTGCCAGCTTGGTTTACTCCGAGCTCCGGTCGGCTGATTAAGCGCTCTCGCAACGTTAATCGTATTTGCCGGAGCATCTGACGTAGTAGCCGTTGCGGCGTACGGTCGTTCGCCGTAAACGGACCCCGTTTGGTGGACGCCGAGCCGGAGTCCAGCCGCGAGGAGGCAAATCTGTCTATTAGTTAGACGGTTTATCGGTTGGAAAATAGCCTCATTGTCGTCGGACCCTCGCGAACTTGTTGCGGAGATGCCGCGCGGGTCGGAGGTTGGCGAAACTTGACCCCCAAAGGAGACGTAAATATAGGTGATTATCATACTTTAGGTCGAGGACTCGGACCTACTTAGGGATAACGAGCGGGTCGTCTTGGGTATAGGCGCTGCGCACGCCCTTACGGTGGCACGCTAACTGCTGATAGTCGGAGAAATGACAACTCAGGATAGGAGGTGCTCGGAATAATTCCAGTCTGGGAAGGAATTCCCACGGCGACTTGGAATAATTTGGACCTTGGCAAGGACCTTCTAGGGAGACTTAGACTAATTTGGATCTGGTGAGGGGTCTCCTAAGAAGACTTGAAATAGTTTGGAATCAAAATAACTATAAACCAAGACATACAAGATATTCGCGTCTCTGCCCATTGAAAAGAAAAACATCACATGATACCTGGCAATGGATCTAAAACACACTGACTGACATTTCTTGGCTTTCGCAAGTGCAACTTTGAACTAAGAGAAGAAGCAATACGGACGCTTTCCACTCAGCGACGCTGTCACCGCGGTAGCGACGTACGTTTTCGCTCAAAGTTCACGACAATTAGAATCACTTCCGTCTATTCTGTCGCGTTCTGCACGTGCACGGAATTACACGATTGGGGAAATAGCGACGCGGCGCTTCGGCCAGGAGTTTCCACGAAATCCTGCGCGCGTAGAGTTTAATTTAGCGACGTTACTCGATGTAAACTGCGCTCGGTGGTGTTACCGTGACCTCCGCGTACGCATCCCGAAGCTAGTCACTTGGACTCGACGCGACCCCGGGCAGAGTTTTGCAAAATCACATACATCCTCCTGGCGGCGATTCACACACTAGCTGATCTCCCCTATGTCACAGCACAAAGGGCACATAGCGGACCGCGCTCGTGTATTCTCCGGAAGGGATAATGAAAAATTAATCATCTCGCGGGAAGGTATAGTTGTAATCACGCTGCCAAGTCGTTCGGACGTGGGTACATTTGATATCACGTTGTCTCCACTGCCCACGCAATTCCAAAATTATTTTATGTGGTGATTCAGCCAAAAGTCACCCGATTCGACGCAACGAAATTAGGAGTTGAAGGTTTATTGAAAAATGTACATTCGCACTTTGTGGAAAAATTAACAAAAATACAACGTACCCTCTGCGAGCTCTTGAAATGTGTTTCATTTCGCACAATCTAGACCAGGTCCATAAAACACATGCGTGGGCTAATTGACAACTCACTATGAATGATTATGTGACTGCGATACAAGCTAATCCATGCTGTGTACGTTGAGATGTGATCGAAGAGTTTTGCCACAATTTTGCAACGCGGTATCTTATCGCACTCGGGAGGAGCTCAGCATCGAGACCCGCTGGAATGAATATGCACCATGATCACGTACTACGATAGGGCGCCGGAACTGACGCGAATATCGCTGTGACTGACCGTCAATGGTTGGTCATCGCACACCGCGATGACGTAGCTGCGGCTTAGTGATCAATATCCGATCGAGATTTCTCATCGCTCTTAATGCCCGCGTTATATCGCCCGATGACCGCACGTGCACAAGAACACACAAGGTTCAAACCCCATTGTACATGTCGCTCGTAATCGTGTGAGCGGCGATTATTTTTTAGAAACTCGGACAATACTCACAAATCATTCAGCGTGTGAGGGAGGTTCCTACGATTGGATACTATCAGTCGCTTATCGCTGCAAAATCTCAAGGCCAAACCCAGTCATCGAATTTGTTGATCCAATTCTGAAGAGATTAGAAGAGACCTGAAAATAAAAACGAGCCCAAAAATTACTGACTTTTGACCGATGCGTATCGCGAAAACTCGAAATAAAGTAACAATTTCGCAGATAAAAATCGCTTCGGCTCGATTTTCTTTATCGTATAACGGGGGCACGTATTGCACGTTGCGATACGACCGGTGATATTAAATCAGGGATTCGCAACGCGACATTTTCAAAGTGTGTCGCTATCATAAAATTGGCTTCTGATGAATATGTGTTCATTTTGGCAGTTAGATGGAGACCGGCGAGGTGATTCGGTTAGTTAGCTTAAAAGCCTCACTTTGTCCGCGGAACGTTTATCGCTATACCGTGTGACGATGACACAGAGATATTGGGCGCGGTGGTAGCCGGTATCCATTCCCAAAATTTCAAGAACTTTTCCGACACAAGTTTCGTTTGTTTCCCTCGGATATATATTTTTCCCAAAAGCACTTTTGATTTTTGTAACTTCCAATTTGCCTTCTTTTGTGTACTGAAAAAAGTAATTAAACGCATAATTTAATATTATGGAAAAACATTTTACCTGCATCACCGTGAAGCAACCCCCGTGGATGAATTATAAAGAGGTGAACCTATTGATTTCTCACCTCGGCAAAAAAAAATATTCATGCGTGAAAGCTGCAAATTGGTTGAAATCCAACTCACAACCGTATCATTTGTCGAACGTTGATGGTGTTTATTTCTCGCAGTGGGGAAATCAAGTTTTTCCGTCAGTCGAACAGACGTACGAAAAATCATTAACGAGACGTGTTTTTTCCAACGATCCACGCTTTTTTTATTATTTGTTTTCATTGTCATTCGATGCGCGGTGAAACCCAACAGCAGAGATAGATTCTAACGAAGAAGGACAGTGGAGGCAAAAGTGATAAACCATCATAGCGTTTGTAACAACTTTTTACCGCAACGGGATATAACTACTTTCGTCGAGTGCGCAGCTGCGCAAAGCGGCTATTTATCAAACCGCCGAGGGTACAAAAAAACGCGTAACGAAAGACAAACAAATGGAAAAAGCGCAGTTTTCGAAGCGTTGTTTACGGTTCCTGGGAGGCTCTCGATAAATGAAAGCCGAATACGTACACGCAGAAGCTCCCAATATCCGGAAAGTAACATTTTCAAACTGTTTTTACTGTGACTGCGCGACAACAGGTATTTATATGGCCACGCGGACGCGGCACCGTGGGACATGTGAAGTAGCTGAATAGTTCCGGGGTTACGGCTCGTCCGTGCAGTTCGAAGGATATCGGATTTGTTGATAAAGCACGGGTAGAAGTTCCGGCTGACGCAAATCCAGCCTTTACCGGCTTTCACGATGTCGGGACAAATACGCGGCATTTTCCAACACGATCTGGCTGCATCCTGCCTCGGAAGACCGACCTTTCTTTGTTTTTGTTTTTATAGTGCTTCCTGGCTTCGTTTCCATAAAACTTGCCCAGAATATGACTTTTAGTATTCATGTAAATCTGTGGAAAAAAAAATCTTGAAGCTTTTAGTATAAAAAATATTTTAAATGAGTTGACTCGACGAACCAGCAGTGAGCAGACGTAAAAACAGCTATTGGTTTTCAGAGTGTGCCGATGAAAGCGGAGTAATTCCACACACGATTTAGCTTCATTCTGACTCAGGAAGTCGATTGCCTTTTCGATTTAGCTTCTCGCCATACCGAGCTGTGTTTTGACGAATCTTCGTCGCAATATAACCTTACATAGGAATATTCAAAATACACTTTATTTTCTTTTAATTAGCCGTATAATACAAAAAAAATACAAAAAATTTTTGAAATCAACGAGAACCGAATAAAGCAATGCTTCGTTCGTGAATGATAGTCTAACGATCATAAACATCGATGAAACTGTAAAAGTACACGACGTCGCGATTCGAATTTGTCCTCCAAACCTTAAAAAATGCGGGAGACTAAAGGGCTCGTGAGGGCTTTCGCGGAAATTGCTCCGTGATGAGAAGAAAAAAAAATTATCTTTCGTTGTACAGCCGCCCGATGGTAGCTGATGCGGCGCGTGATAAGTCGCGCGGGCTTTCGCTGCGTCGTGACTAGAATGAGGAAGCGGGGTGACCGCTTGATGACAAATAAATGCTGCAATTTCTCATTTTTTTTATTTTTCTTTTCTCACTCGCCACCGAACAAGAATGAGAGACGCGCAGACTGTAATTTTGCCGCAAATAACCAGAAAACATTTAACTCTATTGGACACAAAACAGTATTTTAATTACGGGAGAAACAATTTTATTAACCCACGTGTGAAAATTATTCACTCGTTTGAATTTCATTCTCCGGTCACTGTGGGTAGTGAAAATGGTTGCAGGTTTTACTCGTCAGTCCGTGAAATTATATTCTTGGCAGCGCGCGTATGCACCACGTTGAAGAACCCACCGAGCCAATAGAAATCCTTTTCAGTGCGACCCGTCTATATGGTCGACTCGTTTCGCCGCTGCACTTCGCCCGCGGCGCATTTATCTCAGTCGTGTCCGTCGTATTTCACATCCGGATGAAAATCCCTCGTGTCTACATAGCCGTCAAATTAGATATTGCGCTGCGTCGCTATTACAGCCGACCGGGCCCCCGATGCGTCGGGCGCAGTGGGTGCTTACTTAGCTGCACTATATTGCAACCGACCGATGCCGTCGCAGCCACTGTTTGCGAACGACGTTACCGGACGGCAAATGTCGATCGCGAGCCACGCAGATCTAGTCAAATACTGACCGCATCGACATATCAATAAGTGAGATATTCCGTGTAGCATGCATTTTCATATACGAACGATTTTGCTGATGCAAGATTTTTGTCGTTCGGAAAAAAAACATAATAATGGTTTTGCTGTTGGAAAAAAGTATTGCGATCTGCCACATTTTTTAGAGCGGCGACATCATTTACGTTCGTGTGGATGTTTATTTTTTATTTCTGGATGAAAATTGATTTATTTATTTTATCGGACCGTTTCCTTTTTTACTTTAACTAGGCTAATCACACGCGCTGGCGCGCGTGCCCGAGTTACTTTTGCGCTGCTGCGCTCTTATAAAGTTTTAAAAGGGTAAGTCGCAACTGAAAAACCCTTGTTTAGTTACTTTTGAAAAAAAAAGGAAATTTGTCGTTTTGCTTGTCAGAAATTGTAGATCTGGCCGCCGGGTCGAAAACCACTCAAATCGGAGTCACGAATTTTTTTTTTTTTTAATATCGACTTTTAACCCATACCATCGTTCTCAAGTCGCATATTCTACCCCTGAAAACACCGGTTACAACCCTTTTTTAGATAATTTTGAAAAAAAAAAAAATTTGGCCGAACAGTTTGTCAGAAATCATAGATCTGGCCGCCGGGCCGAAAACCGCCCAAATCGGGGTCACGAAATTTATTTTTTCAAAATATCGACTTTTAACCTATACCATCGTTCTCAAGTCGCATATTCTAGCCCTGAAAACACCGGTTACAACCCTTTTTTAGTTGATTTAAAAAAAAAAAAGTTTTGGCCGAACAGTTTGTCAGAAATCGTAGATCTGGCCGCCGGGCCGAAAACCGCCCAAATCGGGGTTATGAAATTTATTTTTTCAAAATATCGACTTTTAACCTATACCACCGTTCTCAAGTCGCATATTCTACCCCTGAAAACACTGTTATCAACCTTTTTTTAGTGGATTAAAAAAAATACGAAATTTGACAGAACTGTCAAAGTTATCAAGGACAAATGAACCTGGACTCGGTCTGAGAGTCCCAGCCAATCACAGCTCGAATAGTTTGCTAACAATGCTTTCCGTTACTCATGAACTTTTTAAAAGAATAACTAGGGCCACCACGCACGCTGTCGCGCGCGAGCGGATATTAGTTAGCGCTACAGCGCTCCGACCAATCAGGAGGCGAATAGTTTGTCAACAATACAAATCTCGAACTTCGACAGCAAAACTCGAAAGTCGACAATCTCGCCACCAACTTTTTAAAGGAAGATTGAATTTTTATTTTCGATAATCGGATCGTCAGCTTCATTAATGGAATTGACATGAGAATCCAAGCTGATTTTAATTCGAATTACAATTTATCTGCGCGACAAGGTGACGAATTGAAGAATCCGATATTGGATCCTGTCGGCCTTGAGTCGATTTCGGTCAATCCTATTTTTATTTTTCTTACGGATGGAAAATTTGAGGCTTCGGCAATTTATTCACTCTATTTTCAAGGCGGCATTTGAAATTCTAATGAAACATAACATTCTTTTTTTCGATGTAACGTATACATGACAAAGTTCTTAATCATTCCACATTCCACGCGTTCATACGTAAAATATATCGTGCGCCACGCAAAATTAAGTAATACAAGCGTGCCGAATTAATTAGCGAAAAATAAATTGGCTTTTTTATACAACCGAGTGGAAAGGTCACGCTTGTCGCGTGCACGTAAGCGACGGTTATATTACGGCACGACTCCGGACCTGTTTGCATTGGTCGATTCCCGAGAATGACTTATTAAGCTGCGAAATAGACCCTGAAACTTGAGCTGCGGATTAAACGTTCAATGGTTTGACGAAACTATTTCGTTGACTGCTACCCGGCCACTTTTAACGCTATTGAGATTCCACACAAGACGTCAATGGTCCCCCGGCAAAGGCAGAACTTTTCTTCCGGGGTTTTCGTCCGTTTGAACGCGAAAGACAAAATTCTGTAGCGTTAACAACCCGGAAGTGGAGTTCACGAGGACGAAACGAGCTTGGACGAGGTTCTTCTTCTGCCAATGGGGAACGGGAGTCGAGCCCGACGCGGAGATCCCGCCCGTCGTGCGAGTTCATTATTAATTTGGTGCGTCGCTGATGTGAACGCGCCGCGCTTTAATTAACCGGGCGACCCACCCCGACGATGTCCCGGTGACTAACTGGCCCGTAGAACCCGTGGCGCCATTTACGCTATCCGTGTCTGATCCTCGACTCTGAACGACGCGACGCGAAGAAATGAACCGCACGAAAAGAATGAAATTGGAGCTCGAGACGAAGGACACAGCGGGCTTCGTCGGACGAACTTGATGGGAACTGTGAGGCTATCGATTAGTCGCCTCTTGGCTGCCGGCAGGCATTACGCTGCCTGCGAGTTCATAGTGAGAGACATTGGACATTCGTTCATTTTACAGAACACTTGTAACACCAAAATTAGCACTGCAAAATACCGCAAAATTAGCAGTGTTTATTGAGCATAAAATAGGGTAGATGCACCGGTTGTGGCCACTGTACCAGTTGTGGCCATTTTCACTATAATTTATTTCAAACGATTGTTTTCCTGCATTTTCATGTTGAAATGTTTAAAGTATCCATACAAATTAGCAACATTAACCACATAATTTGGTTTCGTTTTAACAAAACAAATAATTCTGTTCTTTCGAAGTCGGTGGCCACAACTGGACGAAAGGTGGCCAAAACCGGTACTTCTACCCTATGCGATGAGTTGTCTATTCAACGTCTAAAACTGTTTTCCGCGTTCTGCGACGCCTTCGAGTCACGCACACCAAGAAGAAAATTGCTTAAGATGATCGTAAAGCTTTCATTACTTGAAACTGGTACGAACCAATGGTTTCTAGGAATTCAAGAAACCAATGTTTCTCGGAATCCCAGTTACTCGCTATCATGCGAGCCGGGATTGAAGAGAATAAGGAAAGGTATTCCTTTCAAGAGATAATCCAAGGACGGACTTGTTGATATCATCCAATGCTGGCAATTGTTTCACGAGATAGATGGGAAGTAGATTGAGATACTGGGTTTTTTAAATTTTTTTTCTTTGAAACTCGGAACGCCTTGTAAATAAGGCAAAGAATCTACGACCTGTTATCGAAACGTGGATAATGTGAGAAACGTGTTACCGTCTCGGCAAACACATTTGTGAACGCAGAGTATACGGTGTTCACAAATGCTGACGTGCTAGAACAATATTTTATTCGCGCCACTTAAATGATGAAAAAAGACTTACACTTAACATTCGAAGTGGAAAACCAGTATCCCACCCACGGTCGTCACCCACCTGGTTTATTCGACGGATGAGAATTGGAATTCCCTTCGGTCTAATTAGAGGACCAGATAGGAAGAAAATTTTTATTCTTTTTTGTTCGAATATAGAATCAGGTGGACTATAAGGTGGTATCGATTATAGAGACGAGAATTCGAATTCTCTTCTGTTTAAATGTGGAATGACATAGGTCGACTTATTGCAAAGCCAATGAATCGATGCGCGAATTGTTTTTTAAATAGGTTAGAACATTTTCTTTTAATTGTCAATGAACACTCATTCATTTGTGAGTGTTCACTCGTATCAGTTGGTGTGCATTATATTCCATACAATCTGCCTCTGCATTGTTTATTGACAGCACTCAGCATTGTTGCATAAAGGCTGCTATTCAGTACTCAGAACAAGGTATTGCCAATGCTTGTTAATAAATTCATACATGCCTACAATTAATTCATTGTATCAAATATAAATGTAATTGATCAAACCACCGTAATTTTGATACATTAATAAACGTCCATTTCGACGAACAGGCAAACACGAGATAACAAAAAACACTGTTCTCTCTGTTCTCTCTTCCTCAACGGAGATAACAGCATGATTATCCAAATGACTCTGGAAAGCCTGATTGGCACGGTCTCATCTAGACGAGAAGCTACGCTAAAGCATTAGACTTTCGCTCTACAGGAGGCTCAGAATGTGCCACAGGGCTGCAGTGGGATTACAGCAAGCCAATGTTTGGATATTGGAAGCCCTACAATGAAAGCAAGCAAAAAAATGCTGCCAGCAGACATCATTGTTTTCAGTGGTTTCCACTAGGACCATAAATAGGGACACAAACCACCTAGGGACCTCAGACTACATCAATGGCGGACAGATAGTAAATATAGATTTGTCGAAAGATGATGGCACTCGAGAAACCCATTCGACTAAAATATCCTCATAAATTGTCTAGAAAATGTCATATACGACCAACCCACCCATTTGCTTCACGCTTCGACGGAGTCCGGGGAATAATATTTTCAGGGACAGCGTGGATGAAAAAATACGATTTCTCGAATACTCGGAAGCCAGAGTACAAATAAATCTTACCGCGATATCCAGAGGATTCGGGTTAAGGGCCTGATGTATCGACGCAGCCGGGCAGAGGATTCCTGAAGCCGCAATATCAACGCGTAGGTTTACGGCTTCGCCGCTTAGAGCTTCGTTGAATTTCCGGGGCAGTCTCGATCCATGGCCGTGTAGTCGAAGGGGTATCAAGACCATTCAATGCGTAACGACGGGCGGAGCAATAACGTGGGTGCTTGGAGCTGGTCAACCGTTGTTTCCGGTTTCGAACCTGCCAATATTCGTCAAAGGGTTTCATTTTTTATCCTCCCGCCTCTTTTCCAAATGGACTGTAAAAGGGTACATTGTAATGAAAAGCTACTGGAAGATCAACAAACACGGGAAGAAAGCAAGTCACCTGAAGCTAAGTGAACATTTTTATAAAATTAAGCGTAACAACAAATTGTTGCAATGAAATGTTTTACGTAGAACTGGGATTTTAAATCCTTCTCACAAGCGCGTTTAAAATCCAATCTGGAGTAGCACTCAACCCTATGCGAAACAAAAAGTACACCCTTCCTGCTTGTGTTCGTACCCATTCGGTATCCTGGATTTTAGCTACACGGAGATGCACCTTTTTCTCGGCTTCCTTGGCTGCGACAGACGTGTTTACGTTTTTTTATTAAAATTCCTTTTCATCAACGTCACCGACTACCATTGAGCAACTCCCCATCTACTACTTTGCTCTTTGGGACGTGAGGAGAATCAGCAAGGCTTGAACGCACTGTGTGTACGAGCGTCACGAGTCTTTAAACCGCGCGGTCAATATTGAACCCGGCTGTTTAGACGAGCTTCACCTTGCGTCTCATTATCCTGAATTGTCACCCGGGGAAGATCATTCGACGTCTGGATGGGAAGTTGCCGCTCGCGGAATAAGCGCGTTCGTCGAGGGACCAAACGTGTATAAGAACAGCGAAGCCGCCTGACTCGTCCGCCGTATCTAACTTAGGCGTCCGAATATGAATATTCATGGGCTCCTTTGGATATCAAGTGGCCAAACGGCGAAGACTCGGAATGGGATATCAGGCTGATGTGTCACGAGCCAACGCCTTATACGGCGTTGCGATAGCAGAAGCGCCGGGATATAAACAAGAGGGCAACAAATTATTAAGTCACATGTTGATAACAGCGAATTAAGGGGTTTAGTGTGCTAGATGCTCTTACTGCAAATTGGGAGGGATTACACGTGGCCCCCAGCTTTGGGAGTCGTGAGTTGCCGGCCGTGCTCTCTGAACGACCCTCCGGACTACGGATTAATAAGCTTCTCAGGAAAGATGGGGGCAGCTTTTCATCGACAACCTGCGATCTAAGTGGGCGAAAGACGGATAAACGGTGGGAAAGGTGAGGGATTTCGGAGAGAGGCGAATTGAGATTCTTTAGGGTTCGGGAATACACCTAAAATCCTTTGACTCGATACTTGCGGTTGATTTCTATTGCAACTTGTTGCACTGCATGTTTGAGGTATTTATGTTCTATCAGGCTATCAGTGCAATGTAATTAAATGCATAAAAATTAATTGTAAATCATAAGACTTGCGCTTACTGAAGGTGTTATTTCATTTTAACAGAACATGAAATATTAATAGAAAAAGGAGCTGAAATATTTTCAGAAATTCCCAGAAATTCCCTCAGAAATTCCGAGAAGGCGTTCCACAAAGGGCAAATGTCTGGGGGCTCCGCGGCGACACAGCTTGAATCGTAGAACGTGTCTATTTCCTTTGTGCATTCCCTTTGTTCGACTTTCATTCTTTTCCGTTGTTCATCCTCCTCGGAATTACCCACTCGTGAGGGTCTTGCACCTGAGCTCATCGATTTTCGCAAGCACGGAGAACAATACGGGTCTATCCTTCTATTCATCGCAGCCTTCATTAATTATACCGCCGCTCCTCACCGGACAAACAACAACCTAATCCTGTCAATTAATAATTTTGTACCATTATCGGCCCTCGTAATCGCTGACGAAACCGAACGCAGCTGGCCAAAATATTCGCTGACTTCGAACTAACAAAAGCGACACGTGAATCCGACTCGTGTGCTTTTCCAAACTCCGACGAAGCGGCCGAGAGGTCGAGTCTCATAAAGAAAAATCTTCAATTGCCTCACAAGCTGACTTGCGAACTTTAGAACAAGCTGACTCCGGGCGCAAAATGAAAAAGAACGAAATGGTCGAAACAGCAGTTGAACACAGGCGAAGACCCGGAAAAACGGATCGTTGATTCTGCTGCGCGACATATTTTTCTGAAATTACGTACATAACATTTTACTTGTCGAATTCATCACACTCAGGCACTCTGTAAATTCGTAATTCCATCCCAGGTGTTTTTCGCAGTATGAGCTTAACGCCAGGTGTCTCGATTACGTTCTCGAGGTAGCTGGTTCCGGTCCGGGATCTTGTAGCTGCCGAGTCTCCCGTGGCCGGAACTGTGGATCGACCGGCTTTTACGCTAATTGTTTGATCTGTCAGGGTAGGTTCGCTGTGGCAACAACGCCCCGCGCTTTTCACTCCGGTATATCATCGAAGCGTCGATCATTCCCGTAGTTTCGTCGAATTAAAACCGAAAAATGTTCTCCTTTTATTCATTACACCCAAAAAAGGCGCCGAATGTTCTCTGTCCTGCGGGACCTTTTCGTGAGTCACTCTGCGGCACTCAGAGTTTTATTTAACATTCGCGAGAGCTCTACGCACGTTCTCGTGTATACACCAACGTCGCTATAATTAATATTGACCTTGCTGGAAGGTCGACATGTAACTCTATTCCCGAGGTAGTTCTCTACAGTCACGTGGCCATGAAAGAGGAACATTGAGCTTGCGCACGTTCATTTTTCTTCTGATAAATCGGAAATTAAATAGGAAACTTCTTGATACATACGAATAATGACGCGTGCTCGCGCGAGCGATTTGGAGCTGGCCAGCGTTGGCCAACGAACTGCCGGTTCCTCAACGACCAATCAGAGACCGAGCAAATCAGCAACAATAGTTGCTCATGAACGTTTCAACAGAACATAAAACACGAATATCGCTAACTGAATCGCAAAAATAATGTATCGCAGCGAAGAATAATGGAACGCAGCCACTCCGAAATGACGGGCGGTCACGGCGTGGGAAAAGCTGTAACTTTGTTCCGTTGGAAACTGAGAGAGGAAAAATCAGGATTTGCAGCCGCGGAAAAACTGTAAATACTTTATTCCGGCGGTGGCTGATGTAAATCGGCTGCAGCAACGGGGCTTCCGCTCTCACGTCGCGCTCACTCCACCCCCCGACAACCTGTGCAATGTATTCACCCTCCGCGATTGTGTTTGACCGGTCGCAAGGTAAAACGCGAAAGTTCCATTGTCGTCCGAAACGCCGTGAGACACGCGATGTCTTTCCACGTTTTCCAAGTACCCGGCTGATTTTCCGAGTCTCTTAACCGTCCCCTAATAATCATAATTCTCTACCGTGGAAAGCGTATCAACGCAGGGGTTTTGTATGCGGTTGAGTAGATTCATGAGGAATGTCCGACGTAGACGGTTGAATTATTATTATTCGTTTTCTGTCCTGCCTTTTCTCGGCTCTTTTACATAATGTCCCTCCAGTCGCCATTGTTCCCGAAAATTTCATTGTCGAACTTTTCTCTTTACTTCACCTGCTCTGTTTACCTCGTGGAGTGGTTTTCGTTTATCGACTGTTTTTTTTTACGCTGTTGGTGCTCCAGGAACTTTTGCATTATTGCTTGCAGTTTTACCGTCGCCGCCGGCAACGAAGAAATTGTACGGACGCGCGACTTGTGCGTAGCGTGCAAGTGGGAAATAAGGTGTCCTTAACATTGAATCAAATATTAAAACGGGCGACGTTAACGTGGCCCGGAGGTATTCAAGATTCACTCGTAAGATACGCCGGGAATTTTTGGTCGGCTCGAAGTCTGCGCGGGACACCAAAGTTTCTCAACTTTGGGCTTTGGCCGGGATATCTCAACGTCGGTGAAAATCTTTGACGAAAAAAAAAAAGAGTTGGCAGTTGAATTTTTTTTTCCACGCTTCTTGACACGAAAAAAAAATCAACGAGGGGAGAAAAGTTGAAATTGAATGCGTGAAGGAAAGTGCGGAAAAAGGAAGTGCGGAAGAAAACGAAGTGCAAAAGTCGCAAAGAGAATGAGAAGTAAGAGTGCGGCGAAAAAAATTATAATGAAGAAAGGGAACAAGTTCTCATGCCTGAAGTTGATGTTATGGGAAAACGCTGCAAACCTTTATTTATAAGAAGACGCGAAAAAGAGTCGTTTTTTCGGATCCTCGATGAGAACCAACTTACTCGAACTTTTTGGTAGTCAAAACTCTGTCGGTTAGTTTGGAAACAATTTACAATTCAAATGTGTCGAAACAAAGAAGAAATGTTGTAAATGTTACTCCCCTCGTCGAGTTAGGTAGATCAATAACCACGATGCAGACATGCAAAAATAAAAAGGAGGTTCAGGCTCGTCAGTCATTTGAATCTGAAGGCATGACCCGGTCTCGAAGATCACGCGACGAACCGAGTCACGTACGAGTTATCAAAATTTACGCCTATGACCCCGAAATGTGACCCCACGAATTCCTGCCGATTATAAGCGAGCGAATAAAACGACAATTTACGACTCGAACTTAAAAGTTACTGTCTTACTTCTTAAAAAGCGTAGCGTGCCTCTCGAGTCTATATTTAAATCTCGTCGACGGACACGCAGACGGCTACGCAGAATTCTTGACATCTGCATCGACGAACCGATCGTTCAACTCGACCGGCTCGTAATATAATATGTGAAGTGCGCACGGGGGAAATGAAATTCAAAGTGCTTCTCTCGAAGAACCGAGAAAACGAGGAACGACGATGTTTCCTCGTGAAAACGAGGAAACAAATATTGAGTTGTTGGTTAACAAAAGGAATATTTATACGACGATAAAACATTCGAGGAAGTCGCGTTATAGGTACGGTCAAGATGCACAAAGAATAGGAACAACCGTAGGGCAATTACCGAGGATGGAGTGAATAATGGAAAAAGAAAAGTCAATGTCGCCCTTACGCCGTGAAAAGTGTATTTTATCAAGGTCCGAGAATGTGAAAGGCAATCGACGCTGGCTTCTAGGGTTTCTGATTAATCGACAGTGATAATTATCCGGGGCAGCTAATAAAAATTCACCGCCACTGTCAAGGGACGGCTCGAGCCTTTTCATTAAAAAATTAAGCGCCTATTAAAAAAAAAAAAGGTTACCAAAATAAACAAAAAACTCGATATCAAGCTTTTCTCGTTTTTCACAAAGCCTCGTAATTAGTCGTAGTGAGGTGAAAATAACGAGGATCAACATTGCGCAGTCGCTAAGGAAAAATTTTATCAAGGTCCAAGGGCGCGACAGTCCGTCGTGGACGTCTGGGGTTTCTGATTGATCGACTGCGATAATTATCCAGGACAACTAATAAACTCACGTCGTCCGTCGAGTGAGGTGCGGAGAGGATGAGAGTGGACGAGGGCAGTTGAAGAGAACGAGACGGAGGAAGTTGACGTCGGGTGACGTCAGGGCGAAGCCGGCGGCGACGCGACAGAAGGAGCTCGCGCGCGCGTCGAGTACCGAGAAAGAGAGGAACGCGAAGAGGAGGGCAAGGGTGACGTCGCGACCTCGTTGACCCTCTAATACCCGGCTAATGAAATGACAAACAGGGGAGTGTCGATGTCGACACCGACGTGTTCTCGGGCCTTCTCGGCAGCCACTGGCCGGGCCTCCCTCGGCGCCGCGGGCCATTGGCGAATTTGCCCTATCGTGATTCCCGATAAAAGTTCTATCCAATTAACGGTTGCGCTCGTGTCTGCGGCCACTGAAGCCGACGACTTCGGTGCCGTCGACCGACGGTCGGCTCCCGTCGCAGTACGTCAACCGTTTGTCCGCGGCGATACCGAGAGAACCGCGTATACACGTAATCAGGCTCATTGATAGGAGTCGTAATTTATCGACGTTTGAGAATAAAGATCGACCCGTCGATAATTCCATGGACTCGTGAGGTAGTTTCCCCTGATTTTAGATACTCTTTCGTGTAGATATACGCGTGATGTAAATTGGTCGATAAGACAAAAAACATTTGCAGCGATGCAATCGAGTCTGGAAAAAATAATAAAAAAAATACAAACTTGAAGAGGAGAACGGAATACAAGAACGAACCAGTAAATTCTGACGTGTCTGATGTGTAGGACACCATCGAAATTCTACGCGTTCTCCGACAAGCGAATGTTTCATTTTCCGCGATCACGCGTACGAAGCGCTCGAGCGTGCAGCATCAGAGGAGGATCCGAACTTTGCGAACTCGCACGCACCGAGAGCTGGAAGCCGAGTGTGCGCAGAGTTTCAGGCAGCTAAACCCACACTACCCACACGAGTTTTCTACCCACCTGTAAAAGCACAGAATAAAAAAAAAGATGTCTATACAATAAAATAAAATAAAATCAACCATAATGCCCCATATTTTATGCTCGACATTTCTGGAAAAAGCACCATAGCCCAGACGTGGACTCGAAGGTCGATCGTCCGTGGCTCTTAACCTTTCTACGTTTTTTTAATTCATGTCTACGGATATAATCCGACTGAGAGAACCGCATCTGCCGTGTGGGACGCCCGCGAGGATTCCGCACGTGCCGCGCGCGCGTGCAAAAGTTTCTCGTTGCTCGGAAACGAAGCAGCCAAGCGTCGCGTGCGAGAAACGTCGGAGAACTCACCCCCTCCCTTTCTCTCCCTCTGGGGGAGCGCATTGCACTCCGTTTGTCGGGTGAACGCGGAGCTCGATAGTTTTCGATGAAATTTAACTTTGCGATTGTGTCGCGAGAGACTCGTCGATCTATAGCGTCGAGCGCGCTCGTAGCGTTGGAATCGAGCGGACTCGATCCGAGCGCACCGAGATAACAAGAAGTGTCGATCGTTCGCGGTTGTTAAATTTCATCGAAAACTATCGAACTCGATGATTTTCGATGAAATGTAACTTTGCGATTGTATCGCGAGAGACTCGTCGATCTACAGCGCCGAGCGCTCTTATGAGTTGGGCGTTGGGCTCGAACAGAGCATGACGAGAAAACTAGAAGCATCGATCGTTCGCGATTGTCACGATGTAAATCGATCACTGCCACGTTTTGCCTCCCCGGTGCATCGACGCGCGGCCCAACGGACACGAAGTTCTCAGAGCGTCCGATAGTTGTTAATGAAATTCAGCGTTGATCAAATTGCGCTGACGATGGGTTCGCGTGCGGCGGCTTCGACGAGAGAAACGAGACCGAGAAACATTAATCTCGCGCCGTATCGATCACTGCTGCGCGTGTTTCGCCTCCGTCCGCGCATCGATATGACAGCTAAACGACTCCACGAGCGCTCGTGAGCCGCGCTTGTCGTTAGGGTCGTCGATTATACGGAGAGCCGCGTCGACCCGAATCCACCACCGGCTGTTGGGGCGCCTGTTGGCTTCCGCGATTTATCGCATGAACGCCAAACTTCTCACTCGATTACGCTGCAATCATAATTACGCCGTGGCGGCCGGCGCGTACTGCTGCAGGTGCGTCAATTGCTGGGGGACGCGGAAAAACCGATGACGGAAAAGTCGTGGCAGCGCAGAATCTCCAATAATTGAATGGATAGTCAATAGATGCATAAAACTATGTGTAAATTGTTCTTAAAAATCAGCACTCATTCGACTAGTGCAAAGCTATATGGTACATTGACGTCCTTAATTAATTGGATCTGAGCAGACTTTCATTAACTTCCATCCAAGCGCGCGCATAACAATTTGCGGCCGGATGATATCGCATTACTCGTTCCAGCAACTTTCAGTCGCGAGACTTCAATGAGAATGGGCGTCAATCTCGCGGAAATGCGTCTTTCCTCGTTAGTCGGTGGGTGGTGTGGGAGATGAGGAAGTTCGCAGGAAGTTCAATTTCCCCCCGCCCGCAGTTTCCCGGAGCTTTTACGAAGACGCGAATGACGCGCGATCCGCGAGTCTAGACAGCCGCGCACTCGCAGCGTCCCAGCGATACACGACTGACGACTTCGTCCTCCTCGTTGTCCCGCGTCTTGGACAGTCGAGGCAACTTCGCGCGCGCGCGCGCGCGACACCGGAAAATCTCGAGGACGGAATTCCGCTTGTTTGCAATATTCGCGGAAACAGTTTTCCTGCGTGGGAGCGGCGAACGCGGGCTGAGTGGGAGGCCGAACTGTTGAACGTCAAACGTCCAATGCAATTTCTTCGTCGTCGCTGATCGATATATATGTCCAATGATATATTTATTCGGTACCAAGATATCGTCGAATGAAAATTGAATTTACCGACGAAGAAAATTCAATTTCAGCTTCCTTCGTTCTGGTGTTTCTGGCTTTCCCGAAAATATTCGGTCAATTTTACTTTCCTTCGTTGGGAATTCTGGTTTTCCCGAGAATATTCGGTCACGGGTCCTGCGCAATTTGCGACGAAAGTTGGAGAAGCACGCCCGGCGCTACCAGAGGGCAGATCGTACCGATCGCGCGGAGCACGGAACGACACAAAAGTCTCCACGGGCAGAGAGGGGAAAAAAAATGCCGACCTTCGACCTCGACTCCCGCGCTCTCCGGTCTCTCTTCTTCGTATGCAAATTCTTAAGCCGCTCTGAAAGCCACTGGTTAGAAAACGCAGATCTCTCTCTCCACGCGGTTAAGCTGCTTAGCGTGTATTTAGTGCGTCACAAACAAGTCAATCGCCACAGCGCAATGGACAAATATTACACACGTACTGCAAATATTTATTGTAATATAAATAATAATAATCATTTGCGGGAGAAAAAAACGCCGACGGTATCGATAGTTTTCCGAAATCAATAATTTTCCATAACTTATTCAATTACGCGGTACAATATCGCGAATTGAGCGACGATAAATCGACATATTTGCATATTCAATTAATATACATGTGCCGACCTCGTTATGCAATTTATGGGTCAACAATCGTGTGTACATTGTGTTGCAGAATTTCGCACTGGCGAATTGAGCGCGTATCAAGAGCAACCTTCGGGCACCCTCAGGTTGATAAACCGAAGCGAGAGAGAAAGCCACACACAACCGACCACCCGACAACATGACGTCCAAGGTAAGTTTTTTTTACCACGCTGAGTACACGTCACACTTTCACGTGACGTTATCATGACGCTTATCGCGCTGTAAAGATGTGACCTAAATATTCTAACCTTTTTCAATTTGCATAAAAGTTTCTTTTTCGTCAGCCGACAATTTCCGTTTTTGAGGACCACAGATAATTTTTTTTGTCGTGTGGAAAATCCATAACGATACATCCGGCCCGAGATGGCTACTATTCAGGGCCACAAACTCCCAGCTAGGACCCCGGCAGTGCCCGATTTGGTCCGTTTGTAAAGCTGCAGATGCACCATTCAGGCAGAACCGAGGAAGAACGAAGGCAAAACCGTCGTCAAGATATTCCGGGTCTTCGATCCTCGGCCGGTGCTATATTCCGCCGCGCCGAGATTGGCGAACTGAAAAGGTCGTCGCTTCGGTTTGCCCTTTGCAACTTGTTCTGCTTCGAAGAAAACGCGAAGTTCTATACGGCCCAATTTACCGCACGGTGCATACAACGTACACACGCGATGACACACACACGACACTCCGGACCGTCCGATATTCTTCCTTATTCTTTTGAATTTATTCTGGTATAGTTCAAGGGAATGGGGAAAACCCGATAATATAACGCCGCCGAGTCTATCGGGTTTGCGCTCTCGGAGCCTCCAAGGCGATCGCGGTGTCCGCGGGGATGTCTCTTCCGCCGTACACGCGAGGAGAGACTCGGTGCATCGGGTAAATCGGAGGCAGCGCACGGGGGCGGATCGGCCCGGAGCGAAATATCAAACGGATTCGACGACCGCGAGTGATGCACGCGAATAATGCGCGAGTTCGATAATCGCTCGCGATAGCCGCGAAGTACGGTTGTGATTAATTGAAAACTTCCGATGAGCCGGATATTCGTGGCCATATTGCACGTAGGATAAACCACTCCATTCTGCTATCTATAAAAAAAACTCACTGGGTGCACAAATAATAACAATAATTATTATTATAGTCTCCCTTCTTAATAATAATGATCAAATCTATGAAAACAAAAAAAACGGTCTCTAATAATGAAGCTGTTTTCACAAAAACTGTAACATCTATAAGAAATCATATTATATTACTAGTATTATTCTTTTATCCATCGATATATCCATTGACCTATCACTGATACGATGGCGGGTGTAAATAATCCTCGGAATAATCATCGCAGGACGGGCCGTTAGATGAATGAAATCGACGACCCCGCTCGAGTGATTAACCCGACTCTCACACTACGATGAAGGGTGCACGAGAAGTGTCAAAGGGTCTTGTAGGTTAGCCTATCGTCGGACGCGACCCCGTCAAAGTCATTGAGAATTATTCTCGTGCGATCGATTCCACTACGGATTATACGTCGAGTGCGCGGGAAAACTCTCGTTCACTCGGCTTCCACTCCGCGAGCTCGTCGCCTGCGCGAACGAACGGTTCCGCATGCGGTGACCCGTAATGGACTGCTCATGCATCTTCATCCGTTTCACCGGCGACGACGCATCACTCGCAATTCCGACGACGCACTCCGCACTCACCCGGCGCGTATCGTGCAAGACCGATAGAGAACGGATTTTTTCGTTGTAATAAAATCGCAAGGGTCGCGTCCGCGAAACGGGTCGACGGCGACGTCAAAGAAGACGAATGGGTCGACGTTGGACTGACGGTTTTTCCACTTTGAAAATTAAATTTTTTTTAATAAAAATGTTTACTCGCTTTAACTCCTTTAAATACACAAACGCAACATGCAGATATATGAAGTAACATGAACATTTTTTGTTTTTCATCTCAATTCTAAGAATTCTGCAATATGTTGTCATACATTTTCATGAGTAATTTCGTCAATCTCATAAATTCTAAAAGAGTATATAATAAAATTGCGAGCGGACGAACGACGTTTTTTTTTCGTCGCGCCTTACGTGCTCCGGTTGGGGTGGTTTATTTTTCGCAAAATACGCGTGGGTCGCTCATAAGCGACCCAAAGGGCTCCTCGAAGCACCCAGTCAGGGAAGGGTCGAACAGGGTTGCGTCCGAGGTTGCGCGAACGCGGAATAACGAGTATTCGGCTTCGAGAGATTGGCGAGGTGGTTTTCTACGCGAAGATTCCTCTCGCGGACCGATCTTCGTCGGGGGCATTTCCCGGAGTGCCAGTCGCGCGCGCTTTTGTACGCCGAGCCGGAAAGATGCTGATAACGCGGATTCGTCTAGTCATCCCCCGGCGAAGACCCGTCGCGATAAGGGCTCCGCGTGGACTCTCGAAGTAACACGGATACATACTGGATTTTTCCCCCATCTCACGCGAAGAGCCGGATCGAAAGCTCGAATGACGTTGCCATCGACGGAGAGTCGACGACCGCATTTTTCCCGGGGGGCTTTTCTTGCCTCCCATGTTCACATACGTGTTGAGCCAAGTTGGCTGAGCTATCGATAAGAATCGCGGTGCGCGGATAAAAAAACGCCGAAGGCACCCGACGTCTGAGAAGATGAAATTGGCGATTTTTTTTTTTTTATATATAAAAAATTCTCGTCCTGGGGGTTTTAGTATGCCTGGAAATATGTTAAATTTTTACGGTAATTTTTTGTAATTTTTTGTTTGTTCTTTTTTTTCTTCGTCTTGGCAGATTCGAGGGAACCCTCAAACGCTCGTAAATCACGCCGAGCGCGCTTCTCGAGGGACGCCAAGATCCTCGGTTTCGCCCGCACCGTCTCGCAGCTCGAGAAGTTTTTAATGCAGTTTTTCCTAAGTTTTCGAACTGATCGAATTCTCCACGCCTCGAGTCTCCGCGAATCCGGCGGCAGCCTCGATAGACGCGGACCCGAGTCTGATATCGCGCCTGCGCACTGCGGAAAAGTCGCAATCTTATTTTCGCGGTCACCAGGTCGCGGTTTTAAGGCCAGAAACGAATTTTCATGGAACTTATTTTATCCCGCTTTTCGCTCGCTACGTCGAGTAACTTCCAGGTAGAGCGGATTTTTTTTGTTTTCCACCAAAATATTTTTTTAAAGTCGAACCTCGCAAATCACTTCCTCATTATTTGACAGTGTTTTAAAAATATCTACAGAGCTCAGAAAGTCCGTTTATACATTTTGACTTCCACATGAAGGAAGCGCAAACACCTTTTATCAAAACCACTAAAGAAGAAATTTTAATACCCATTCGTAAAATTAATTTTCAAAATAGATGTAACACAATACATTATACAACCTAAACTAAATTTGTTTTCGCTTTAATTCTTAAATCCTATACAGAAAAAATCGAAGTTGAGGATCAGACGAAGTGAATTGATTCCGACGGATCTCGAGTAAATATCTCACGTTTGCGGGATCGCAACGCAAGTGCAGCCGGGAGTTTGCTTAATCAACAAATTGAGTTTGCCAGACCGGAATGCTCGAGAGGAAAATTCGCAGTACGCGGTTAGTGAGACACCAAGCGAAAGACCGAAGGGAATGTTTTTACCCTTTTACCCTTTTCACAGAAAAATGCTGTGAGAACGCAGATTCAACACTGCCAAAGTTTAAGCCTGTAAATCCCCGAAGACCACAAACTGTGTTCGATATTTTAAGTTTAACATGATAAATCCCAAAACCTGTTGTTATGTCGTTATCACATTTTTATTATTATTACGGGCCGAACGAGAAGTTTAATCACGAAAATGGCGGTGAGCAGACAGCGTGAAATTAATAAGTCACCGAGGTACGCGGCGGTGGCTGGGCTGCCAGAGTGAAAGGCTTGTCCCTCAGGAATTATCGCTGAGGGAGCAATATATTTCGCGGTAGATACGACTAAAATATCGTTTAGCCGCTATTCCGCGACCGAGGATTTATTATACCCGGCGCATCCGAACGACTTCTTATCCTCGATGAGTGATGATCAGCTTACCTTATAAACGAGAGACCGGAAAATAGTTATTACTGGTATTAAAAAAAACAATGTGAATATAAAATAAAAATAAAAAAAGTAAAATGGAAATACAAAAAATCGCCCGGATTGTCCCGATGGAACGAGCCCCCGACTCCAATTCTGTCTACCCATGGAACACGACGACATCGTGAGTCTGGGGGGAGGGGGGGGGGGGGGGGGGGGAGGCGTCAAACAATAGTGGACACCGTAAAATTGCCACCCGAAAGACAAGGACACAAAGTCATAAATCGCACGTGGAAATTATTCATATCGGAGATTCTTCACAGCCACCAATACACACCACGATTATTTTCCCACGAGCAAAATGAATTTAGCGGAATATCACATGGAGGGAATTTGACTGTGCGGATAATAAATGCGTACGATTGAATATTTCACCGTAAATTGTCGAGCAGTATTGTCGAATGGGCTATACAACGTCGAGGATTATTAAGACGATTCCGCACGTGCCCCGCGGTTTCGCTCGCATTCGCGAAGGCGCCGTCGAGGCATCGCATTGAGTCTCGAGCCCCTGCCGCGCGTATCCTAATCATATTTGCGTTAATGAACAGAGATTTAACCCGTGTCACAGTAATTTCCCAAATTAATTCACTGAAATTCGCCCGTTCGAAACATCCCGAAGGGAACGCATATTCGTCGATGCATTATGGTTTTTATCGACGAAACGGCACTAAACAAAAATACATGTCTCTTAGTAATATTTGAAAAAAATGATGAAAAAAAAAATGATGCGTCTATTTTCAGGACAGCATCGACTTCAATAGTCCCGTAATTCAGGATGAGATGCTGGAAATGCAGGCCCGACGCTGCCACGAGGGTTCAACGTTTGCTCCCGGTGAGTTTTTCCAAGAGAAAAAGAAAATGATAATTAATTACCACGAGCCAACAACTGAAATCCAACCACATTTTTCCCAGTTTCTAATTTACAAGTATGCCATTGTCAATACATTTCCACGTCCCCGGGGTTATTTCGCCGCGGAAACTGGATGAAGGGAGGCGGATGTTATCCATACCAAGCAACCACGCCCGCGTAGGTTGCCCGATGCAGCCCCATCTACATCAATTAGACAGCCAAACCTGACCCGAGAGATTCCAAGCAGATAGACAGAGTAGAACATAGTAGATAGAGAGCAAGAGTGAGAGAGAGAGAGAGAGAGAAAAGCTGTGGGTATTATTGGCACGCGGGCTCGAATAGCCGGTTCCACTTTTTCGTTTTTTTTTCTCACGTTTCCAAAGCCCCACAGAGCGGCTCGGCCCTCGGGGGTTCGCGATATTAATAAAGTTTTGACCCTCATAATAGACGCCCGGTGCTTTCACACTGAGAGAATTTAATTCTGGACCCGGTCATTGTTAAAGGTCCTTTCTTCGTGCCCGGCGTCCCGCTGTCTCTACTTAAATGATTACACACCCCAAAAACAGAACACTGCACTGAGATCCCATTTGCGATGAGTACAACCTGCGAATGAGAACTTCTATTAACAACGAGCGGATCGCAGTCCAGTCGTAATTTTCACACAAAAAGTTCTCACTTGCAACTTTGCTGCCTCGTGGAGGAAGCTTTATTTTCGCGAAACATTTTTTTTTTTTTTTCGAGTTTATCTTACGTTATTTTTTTACGATTCTTATTTGATTGTGAGTTCAACTGTTTTTTAAATAGCTTTAAAGACTTCAAAAATATCACTTCGAATAATTTTAGGGCTAAATGTGGGTAGCATACCGAAAGGTCAGAGAGACCATATGCACCGTAAATGAAAATGAAAAGCTGCATGATTAACGTTTTACATACGGTTTTCCTACAAACAGTTCGACATGAGCTTTCAGAATATGCATGAAAGTTGCGCACGCAGACGAGCAGCACAATATTTCATTCGTAGCTGGGTGAAAAGGTGAAAGTCACCCACGCGTTCCACGTAGGCGCCTCGAGTCCTTTGCCTTGACAAGCAGAACAAAGACTTCTCGAATCCCGGTGTATTCTTTTTTAATTCGGTTCTCGACAATTCAACGTTCAGTTTACACAAATCCCATAACGCGTTTCGAGTGCGAAAATAAAAAAGATTGATCAATCAGACATCAACAACCACAGCCGCTCGGTGGTTTTCTCAGTGGTTGGCGATCGAAGTAACGAAACTTCGACAAAAAATTGTTTATCCAAGTCCGATGACCAAATAATTTCAAAGCCCAATAAAAAAAATTATTAAACAAACCCGCGGGCCATCAAATTCGATAAAATTAATTTCCCGGTATTTTCGCCCGCGCAATCGATCGACCTCATCTGTCGCCCGCGGTATTAATGTTGCACGGTGAACTCGCGCAATTTGTTATTTTAGCGTAATTGCCCCGCGGGCCGGGGGTGGAAACCGTGGCTGTTCTTGCGAAGATTACGCCTACGTTCGCGCGTGTTGTACGGCCGCATTGCTAAGACCAGCCGATCCCGTCAAAGGAGTCGTGCGTCGGGGTCGCCGACGATATTATACGCGCACATGCCGCCGGTCTTGCGGCTTATTTTGCAGATCCGGCTTCCGATGAACCGTGCACCTTGTCTCCCGGGCTGGTTTTGCGTACGCGTTTGCATCGTGCACAACCGCGCACGTCTTGGGCGCTCATGACGAAACGTATTGTCAGGTAGACTATCAGGTGCCCGAATGCATTTTTAGGTATTTCTCATTACAAGTAAATTTATGGAAAACTTTCAAAACCAAATGGTAACAAAATTGGACTTTTCATTATTCGTTATCGTGATTATTATTCGAAAACCAATGTTAATTTTCGGCGATTTTAATTGTATACCTTTTAGCCCGAACACGTCGTTCGAGTGTTGCGTAATTCGCGCGCTGTGCACGACGAACGCTGCGCCGCATACTTCAACGACCGGAATGCCTGTTATGTCCGATAAAATGCAGATCGCTCGTCGCTCCGCCGCGAGCCTCGATCAATGGATATCGGCGGTGGCGCCAACGGCGTTTCAAGTCTCTCGCGATATACGTACACGGATTGAATAATACCGGCCCCGGTTTCGGGTACCATAAATCGATTGGAAATACACGCGCGCCAATGTTTGGCTTTGCATTGCGATAAAAACCGATGCGGCAGCGCGATGGGAATTTTGAAGTTTTGAGTTACGACGGAATCGTGCGGCGCGTGCTTCGCGGAAATTTGTGGCCAGCCGCGCTAGTCGCCTAAAGCCCGTCGCGGAACTTCCTTGCCCGCAGCCCTGAGTGGCTTTCCCACTGGTGCACTTTGCGGCGGCAACGCACTCGGCGCTACTGCCAAGCGCAATACACACCCTGACCACTATGATTTTACACCGCCGACAAAAACAAAATATTAAAAAAATGAAACCCAACATCTCGCTTACATTCCAGGAAAAGAACCAATTTTTTTTTCTCGTAAACGTGTGCAATAAACAAAAATCCTACGACTATTTCCACGAACGACGCGTTTACATCCGAGAAATTCGATATCGCGGTTGCACGAGCGCATAAGCTCGCATTCACTTCAACCCGACAAACAAATTGCGATAGAAAAAGAATCGTCACATCCGCGTTGAAATTGCCGACGGGCGCTTGTCGTCCACCCCCACAAATGTCGATGGATCGGATTGCAACGCGTTTTTCGTTATCGGAATGCACTTAGCGGTGACACAAAAATCAATGTCGTATGTCTAAGCGACGTACGACATTGACGATGTCAATAATTGGCTCTCGTTTCCAAAGAACAAATGAGTTTTAGAAAATTCACGAAATACGATATTACGAAAAATATTCGAAGAAAAAAGAAAATAGTTAATTTTGATAAAACTTGTTTTGTTCCGAGTCTGCTTGGCAGGAAAATAATGCTGCATGTCGGAAACTTGATACACAGCCCGGGAGTGGAGCAATGCGTTCACTTTAATGTGATAAACAAGCAAAACCTCTCGCACTCTGGCAAAGCTCACAACGAGCGAGACTTCGCCTTCGGTCCGACTGCAAGAGTAAAAGCAAATATAGTACCGCGCAAATATAATAAAGCATCGTTTGGGGGGATCTGTACAAGACTGTTATGTGTTATTATTACTTATCTTATTATTATTTTTTGTTCACATTATTTTTATTTAGTTATTACTCGTTAATTAAAACCGGCAATTCGGGTTTGTTGAGCTGTCGACTAATTTCCCGGGAATGTAGTAATAACGTGTGCATTAGCACCCTGTGCATTCATCGAACCGCAATCAATGTACGACGAGTGAAAATTATTTTCGACAAACGTCCAACGATATTCCACCCGGCAAACGAGACGCAATGATTCTCTCTTTGAATTCGTCGTAAATTTCCTCGTCATTATAATCACAATTTTGTTTATCGCAAGAAAAGCAGACGGCGCGATAATTTATTCATTTTCGTTTACTCAAGTTGGGTCAATATCAGCTGTTAATACCGTGTTTCGGTCCCACGACGATTTCCCTTTTCGTTTGACTCTGTGTCCGGTTTCCGGCTGCGAATACAAATCAAATTAACATTCGACCTTGATATTGAACATCCGATGTACCGCGAATTGCCGGCCACAGCTCGGACGAGTTCGGTAATAACTCAGCGGCGGACGTTCCGTAGACTCTTGATATCTCGGATAAAGCTACCGGGAAATCGACGCAGCGCCAGAAAACCCTGCGCGTTCCCTTCTACATCCCACCCCCTCATCCCTCTCCGGACCTCTGCTACGCAGTTGCGGGTCGGATTTTATCCAACCATCGTGACACAATATATACGCTTTTCATTTTGTGTTAGCAACGAAGTCATTAGAGCATTCGCGGTATTATTTACTCGCTGGATGTTCCATAAATAGAAATTGCACCACGTCCATGAAGTTCGATGGTTGTGTTGAGATTTTCTGTGAAAAATCATCAGTTTCATCAGTTTGTTAATATTCCGGTTATTTTATTCCCTTGCATGCGACGTGATATACATACAGTTTTTTTTCCGTCTTTGCGTTGAGATTTTTTTTATTTGCAAAAAATCATCAGTTTTCAAATTCTATGTCGAAATATCTCCATTACTCTTATCGTTATTGACATTTCAGTTATTCCATTCCCCTCTGTGTCGCGTTGCCAACGGGATTTTTAAGAAATTCGCGAGGCTTATTACTCGCTTGATATTAGAGTGCTCCATTCCGGAAAAAAAAAAAACAACAAAAAATGTTCTAGAAAAATTCGTTTCGGAGAAAAAACGCGTTTTCCCGATTTCTATTAATTGCGGATCAGGCTGCGATAATCAATCAGAATCTATTAGCGCCCGAAAGGCATCAATCTGTCCGCTGTCGGAGAAAAAGCTCCATCGGTAAATAGATTTGCACAAGAGCCAACAATATCTCGCGTGCTGCGAACATAAGTCTCGTGCGTTGAGTGCCCGCGTATCGACCTCTCGGGCGTCTCGCACCGCGCACGCGAAAGATGCACGCGCGCACGTCCACCGCACGAGCGCGCGAGTCGATACATCACGACACGCGAAGAACCGTATCCCACATGTGGCCCGCGAGTCTCTTAATGGATTCCTATTCCCGTCCGTCGAAGCACGCGGCCTCTGCGAAACACATCCGGACCGTATTACGAGCCGCCGCACGCGCGACCGGAAATTAGCGAAACGCGACGGATCTCGTGGCATTTATCATATCACGAAGTTAAACATGGTACAACAATTAACAACATAATTAATGTAATACAACTGGCGAAAAAAAAGATTGTCAAAACTCTTAAATTGAAGCAATGTAAAAAAAAATGTAAATATTTAATACGAACATTTCGATAAAAAAATATTTCAAAATATAAAGAAAAAAGTACACTCGAGGCGAAAAAATCGGTGGAGCGAAGATTTGACGGATCTGTAATGCGAGAGGGAAATCGACAGCTCGAAAGTGGAAACGCGTCGCGCGTCGGCGAGGCTTCGAAGCGGTAAAGCGCGAATAAACGATTTGACGAGTGAATGTCGCGCGCAAAAAATTTTCCAGCATTTTCCGCCGGCGAGCAAACATCGCCCGTCGAGAGTCCTTGTGTCGCGTCAGACGACGCGAACTCAGACCCAATATTATACAAAATACATTGTGCGCTATTACTTATATTCTCAGCGTCAAGCGTAAGACTCGATGCACTGCGAGCGGTGCGTGCGGCAAACACGGCACTGGGAAATTCAAGCGGAGCAGCCGGGATATCGTATTATTTGTATTCAGAGAAGGGACCGGGAAATAAATGTCGCGTGCTCTTCGCGCGCGAGAAGAAAAATCGTGTTGCCAACTTTTTCGCAGAAGCGATTTATCATAAAATTGAGAGGAACGCGGAGCGCGTCGTGTATTCGGTATTTCGAACCCATTTGACAATTTATCGGAATAAAAATATACCATTATTAAATACAGGATACAAGAAATGATGAGGAATGAAGAAATTGTCTGTTTAGATTCAGCAGGAGGAACGAAAGAAATCAAATGTAATAAATCCGATGTAAACATGTTTACCGGATTTATTAAAAAATATGAGAGGAAGAAATAAAAATTAATAAATTCGATGTAAACATGTTTATTGGATTTATTAAGTGTTATTTTCTGCACGGATATTTTTTTTATTGCGCGTGTATGAGTAATACACGTGCTACGGTATTTGATGGACGACGAGAAAAAAACGCGCGTGCGGCGCGATCGAGCAATTTCAGTAGGTAAAGTCGACGAAGGTGCAGACACGAGGCGCTAAATCGCGTCACGTTATCGAGGGGCAGATATATAATAAATTGCCGTCGCAACGACGTTTTCGCTCTGCGTTCGTTGCGTCGCCCCGAGACGTGTATGGAATTCAAAGGAGCAAACGAGCGACGAGAGCGAAAAGCTTTCGTCGGCTGTGTGACCCGTTGCTCATACACTTTCCTTCTCATTTCAGGCTGGTGTCCCGAGACCTGGGACAGCATTCACTGCTGGCCTTCCACGGCGCCCGGAGAAATGTCGGTGCAATCGTGTCCGCGCTACATCGCGGGCTTCGATCTTCAGGTACGGCAATCACGGGGCAGCTCGGACACTGAGACGTACATATATTTTATTTTCTTTGCGAAAAGTCGTTTGAATGAAAATTCATAAAAATCGCAGGCAAACGCGACACGACAATGCATGCCGGACGGTCAGTGGTACTGGAGCGCCGAAATGAACAGGACTTGGACCAATTACACGCAGTGCTACAACGCCCCGCTCGTCACCGTCCTCATGGATCTGCCCGACGTCCAATCGGACAACGTGACGCTAACTAAGGTGAAACAGTTATTTTAGTTATTATTATTATTTATTTATTTCTATTTTCACATTATTGTACACATCTTTTTGTATAGGGAAGATGTACCGTTAGTGGCCACTGTACCTATTGTGGCAATTTTTAATTCTACAAATTATTTTTTCCCCATAACTCCATGTTGACGTTTCGAACAAATTCATATAAATGAACCGATGTATTCACTCGATGTTTTTTCATGTTATTAAATGCGTTGTTTTATCCCTTTGAATGTGATGGCCCTCAGCCCTATGGTGGACAGAAACAGTACGTCTACCCTACATCTTTTTGCGTACATTTTTCTTATACATTTATTTTTCATTTTATTTTCTCAATTAGAATTCTTTAATCGAACTTTCTATCTTCGCGTTGCTGTCGGTTAAAATCAGTCGCGCGATTGAAAATTACGGGCTGTCGATTGCGCGTCTCACCGTCGAAATGAAAGAGAAAAAAATCGTTAATCGAGGCGGGCAAAGAGCTTTGCGATTCCCGCCGGAACAAAGGGTAACTGGTAATTCCGACGGAGTGCGGAAGTGGAATAATCCGTCAAAGAAGCGAACCGGAAATATAAGTCGCGTTCATGGCCTTCTCGATGCCTGCGTCGGATCTGCGAAAGCGGAGTTTTCCCTCGACACATCTCGGCGAGGGGAAAAAGGGAAAATCTAACGTCTCGTCGTTAGGGGAATCGGCCACTGAAATTGGCTTTACGAGGACGACGACGACGTCGTGAGATGTCACGACGCACTTTGTCGTGACGCCTCGATTCTCCGGCGGTATAAATATTTATGTTTATCACCGGTTGCACGACGGATACGCGATCTGCGCGTGTATCAAAGTACCGAATTGTCGTGTATCCTGAAATAGATCTATTTTTTTTCTTTGACGAGCAAACATTTTTATCGAAACGAATAATCAAACTAATATATTTTTTTTAATCCGTCTATTATTCAAAAGCCAGGTGGCACTTATTTTCCACCCACGATTCGTACGTCATCTGTCGATTTTGCTCAAACGCTGATACCTCGTATTCGCACTGCGCAAACGGCGGAACGCTGCATTCCCATCGTTTTTCCCGCGGTACAACGATGCACACACATCACGCGCGTTTTCTGCGAGAAGCGAACGAAAAAAAATAGGCAGAAACGCGAGGTAGACGGCTTTTTGTGTATAGCGATTTGCCATCCAGATGCGTGGGTTGCCAATAATACGTGGATAGCCTTTGTCGAGTCGACTGTGCGTGGGGGTAAAACAAAAGTGGAGACAATTTTACTGTATTTTACGTGCTGGATGAGTGAGACTTTGAAAAGGCACTGATCACGCATTCCCGTTTTGTTCCGCCGTCGAATTCTACGCAGCGTCGAGGACTCGTCGAGAGCGTGGCGTCGAGGAGCCACTGCAGCATGTAAATGAGATTTTCGTCGAGTGCCGATGACGAATGAATAGAGAGACACGAGTAGCTGAGGAATCGAATTCAATTGCTGTCGCGCTCGTAGCGCCAGGTGCCTTTTTTTGTACGCAATATCCGGAAAAAATGTTATTATCTGCTCGGCCCAATTGTTCATCGGCGTAAAGATAACGCGCCTGTTTTGTTGAACTTTGCCACGTGCGTTTGCCCATTGCAATACATTTTTCGTATAATTGTCAAGCAGGTGATAATGGCATTTTTTTAACGAGTTTGAATTGTTCACAGAAATATCTGCCGGTCATAAAAAAAATCTCGGTAGTGGGATACGCGGTGTCGTTCTCCACCCTCGTCGTGGCGTTTCTCATACTCGCGATGATCAAGTGAGTATTTCGTCTTTTCTTTTAAAAAATGCTAACGTTTCTCTCTCTCTGTCTTCTATCTCGAAGCCGTTCGATGACTGAACACTCTTTGAAGACGATAAAATCTCGAATCTCCGGCGCAGAGTGGCTTACATAATTTATTAACATGAGAGAGCAAATAAAATCGGTGAATATTGATGCTACGCTTTCTCGAGAAAAATGCAAGAAGGAAAATCCCTGTGAATTCTGTTAAAAAAAAAAAAAAAAAAAAAAAAAGTTTCGCAACTCTTGACTCTCCTTCAACAATTTCGCTTGCTTATGCAAGGGCGAATTATGGAAGAAATTGATTAAGAAATAACACTGCGCCGAGTGTCTCATCTCTTTAATACGAGCTCAAGCGTTCACATAATTTCTTGACTATTTTCCCAAGTTCATTTGCTGCGGTCCGCACTGCCGATTCCTCGAGGCAAGACGTTTCAAATGTGCCAATTTGCAGGAAGCTGCGGTGTTCGAGAAACATACTCCACATGCATCTGTTCGCCTCCTTCATGACGCGGGCGTTCATGGCCCTGTTGAAGGAAGGTCTGTTCGTCTCGGGAATCGGTCTGGCCTCGGACGTCGTGACGAAGAACGGCGAGAGCTACCTGCTCGTCGGCATCGTCGAGAGCAACTGGCAATGCAAGACATTCACGAGTTTCTGGCAGTACTTCATTCTCGCCAATTACTCGTGGATTCTCATGGAGGGTCTTTACCTTCACAATCTCGTGTTTAACGCCCTCTTCACCGACTCGAACTCCAGTATAGCGGCGTACGCGGTCCTCGGATGGGGTAAGTTCGCCAAATGACTTCAATCTTTCTTTCCTCTGCTTTACCTTATCGATTATCGATCCTGCAAATCCGAGGCTTCGCCACCGTTAGATTTTTTATCACCCTCGCACGTTCGATGAGTCATTAGAGCCTCAATCATTTTTTTTTCAGGTTTGCCAGCCGTTTTCGTTCTTCCCTGGGTCATTCTGAGAGCCACACTCGAGGATACATATTGCTGGACCATCAACAACAATCCATTTGTCTTTTTGCCAATTCGAGTGCCAACGATGCTGTCCATTTTGGTAAGTTGTTATCTCGTTCAAATCTCTAGTTTTTGTTCAGTCTCTTTTCCATGGGTGTCCGAAGAGATCCAATTTTTTGGGTATTTCCGTAAAGCAAGTAATCTGATTGAATTGCTTCAGATCAATTTCGTCCTCTTCATCAACATAGTCAGAGTCCTCCTGTCGAAATTGAAGTCAACCGTGTCCGAGGAGACCCAGCGCTATAAGTGAGTGAACTTTGAAAGCAGAAAATTATTTTTATTAATGAAGCTTGATGGTAAAATACTCGCCGTTGATTCTTCGCCGACAGACGATGGGCCCGAAGTACTCTGGTCCTCGTGCCCCTCTTCGGAGTGCACTACGCAGTCTTGCTCGGCATGTCCTACAGCATGGGAGTCAACGAAACTGTAGAACTCGTTTGGCTGTTTTGTGACCAGCTCTTCGCCTCGTTTCAGGTAAGCAGAATTTCGATTTGAAATTACTCTCGATCAATCTAATCCTCTACATCATCTTTTTCTCAACACTACTTAGCCCTTCACAAAGAATTTTATTTTACCTATTGAAGGGTTTCTTCGTCGCAGTTCTGTACTGCTTCCTCAACGGCGAAGTCCGGGCGGAAGTTTCGCGCGCTATTAGAAGTCGAACGTGGCCCCGTCTGCGGCAAGGCCGCTGGGGTCCCAGACCGTCGACCCACTCGAGCAGCACGTGCAGCTGCAACGGCGCCAAGTACGACAAGAGTCACAAGGGTTTGAAGTGCTGGACGCGGCCGTGGGCCTGTTTCTTCCACGAACACGAGACCCATCGCTCGACTCACTCGATGGCGAGTACACAAGGTGTCCTCTTGATCCTCTCGATGAAAAAAAAAAAAGAAAAAAAAACACGCAAAATCATCTCAGCTCGGTGTGTCACGCACAAAGTGTCACAGTGAGGATGTGCTTCCGTCCATAAGCCACCGTGGATGCTATAAACCAGAATACGTGGAATACGATCCTTGACATGACTAGTGTACATGGAACATTCCGAGACAAACCCATGTGATTCTGAGCCTTATTTCCTCGTATCTGATCCACGATTTTTTATATTATTTTTGGAACTTCAAAATACATCCAAATATTTATACTTTGTAACGACCAATTTTCACGTACAACATTTTCGACGCATATCATTAAAATTGAATTTTTGGAAAAATTCTAATAATTCGGTGTTAGATGACGATTTAACAAAACATGATGTATACAAAATTTGACACGGAATGCCCCATGTATACTGCTGTTCCTTACACAAAGCTGCTTCTTCAAAATGCAATCCCCATGCTATCGTTGACCCGGCTTTCGTAAGATACCCGTTTCGCCTTTTCTGTAAACAAACAACGGAAAACATCTGAAGATTTTACTATAATCGAGCGGAACACTTTCTTTCTCACCATTTCGCAGATGTCGCAACGCGAGGCGGAAGTCTAGCGAGCAGCCGAGGCTACCTGGAAATCGTGAGCCACGGTATCAACTCCCAGCCACTCGACAGCCACCAGGGTCCCATTCCGAATCACACGCTGTCGCCCCTTTGCAGCAAATACACGGATCAGTCGCTTCTCTCTTTCTGCTCCAATGTAGGTTTCACGATGCAAATATCCCTCTTTTAAGAAGTTCATGAGTAACGAAAAGCATTGTTAGCAAACTATTCGAGCTGTGACTGGCTGGAACTCTCAGACCGAGTCCAGGTTCATTTGTGCTTGATAACTTTGACAGTTCTGTCAAATATCGTATTTTTTTTTAATCCACTAAAAAAAGGTTGTAACCAGTGTTTTCAGAGGTAGAATATGCGACTTGAGAACGATGGTATAGGTTAAAAGTCGATATATTGAAAAAATAAATTTCGTGACCCCGATTTGGGCGGTTTTCGGCCCGGCGGCCCGATCTACGATTTCTGACAAACTGTTCGGCCAAAATTTTTTTTTTTTCAAAATCAACTAAAAAAGGGTTTTAACCAGTGTTTTCAGGGGTAGAATATGCAACTTGAGAACGATGGTATAGGTTAAAAGTCGATATTTCGAAAAAATAAATTTCGAGACCCCGATTGGGCGGTTTTCGACCCGGCGGCCAGATCTACGATTTCTGACAAACTGCTCGGCCAAAATTGTTTTTTTTTCAAAGTCAACTAAAAAAGGGTTTTAACCAGTGTTTTCAGGGGTAGAATATGCGACTTGAGAACAATGGTATAGGTTAAAAGTCGATATTTTGAAAAAATAAATTTCGTGACCCCGATTTGGGCGGTTTTCGGCCCGGCGGCCAGATCTACGATTTCTGACAAACTGTTCGGCCAAAATTTTTTTTTTTCAAAATCAACTAAAAAAGGGTTGCAACCGGTATTTTCAGGGGTAGAATATGCGACTTGAGAACGATGGTATAGGTTAAAAGTCGATATTTTGAAAAAATAAATTTTGAGACCCCGATTTGGGCGGTTTTCGGCCCGGCAGCCAGATCTACGATTTCTGACAAACTGTTCGGCCAAAATTTTTTTTTTTCAAAATCAGTTAAAAAAGGGTTGTAACCAGTGTTTTCAGGGGTAGAATATGCGACTTGAGAACGATGGCATAGGTTAAAAGTCGATATTTTGAAAAAATAAATTTCGTGACCCCGATTTGGGCGGTTTTCGGCCCGGCGGCCAGATCTACGATTTCTGACAAACTGTTCGGCCAAAATTTTTTTTTTTCAAAATCAACTAAAAAAGGGTTGTAACCGGTATTTTCAGGGGTAGAATATGCGACTTGAAAACGATGGTATAGGTTAAAAGTCGATATTTTGAAAAAATAAATTTTGAGACCCCGATTTGGGCGGTTTTCGGCCCGGCGGCTAAACCCATGATTTCCCTACGACCCCATGACCCTACCATCCCTACGATTACCCTACGACCCTACGATTGACGCTACGGGGGTTGTCCCTATGATTTCTGATAAACTGTTCGACCAAACTTTTTCGCAAAACGACAAATTTATTTTTATTTTTTCAAAATCAACTAAACAACGGTTTTTTAGTTGCGATTTGCCCTTTTAAAGCTTTATAAGAGCACAGCAGCGCAAAAGTATCTCGGGCACGCGCGCCAGCGCGTGTGATTAGCCTAGTTTAATTCAAAAATGAATGCAAAAATGACTATAAAAAAAATATTTTCCAGGACACGGAGGGTTCGATCCGTGCGCTTCCGACGACGGGACGTAGCGACAGAATTCGCGATCAGCATCGATGGAGCGACTCTGAATGCTGCAGTCTGGCCTTCGAACTACACACTCTGCAGCAGCAAAATCATCCCTGACGCCCAAGCGAGAAAACGCGAATGATCGCTAACGCAAATCTTCAAAACGTCTGATCGACTGCCCTCCCTGCGATCGCTGGATGGGAGAATCCGCAGCAGCAGCAGCAGCAGCAGGCAGCTCCCAAAGGTCCATTATCCGTGATCGAGAGTAAAATCAGTAGCCGGCTGCTGATAAACTCGACGTACTCCAAGTTGCAACTCTCGTTGTGACAACCGTCAAACCAGTCGCACGGATATCAAAGTGATCGCGTCGATCGAACAAACAATTCACAAA
Source organism: Itoplectis maculator (assembly GCA_964034905.1). Taxonomy (NCBI): domain Eukaryota; kingdom Metazoa; phylum Arthropoda; class Insecta; order Hymenoptera; family Ichneumonidae; genus Itoplectis; species Itoplectis maculator. The sequence continues at coordinate 6,554,110 of OZ035854.1, read as the reverse complement.
TTGAAATGTTTATCGATGGGAATTCCGTTTTAAGATAGTGAATTAAAAAAATGACTTGTCTCATCGTTGACCGATCGAGACGGGGTAACTTGATGTTTCAAACTTTTTCGTATTCAACGAGACCCAACGAGTCGCACGAGACTGTCCCTTTTTTGGAATAAACCTCGCATCGATGGCACGAAAAATCGTCTAAAAAATAAACAAACAGAATTACGACTCTTTGCGGCGTTTCGGTCGACACAGTCGCGTGAAATGGGCATTAAAAATGAATCGATAATTCCACAAACTTGCGAAAGTCCGTCAGACTCTTTGGAACAGTGATTTTTATTCCGTACGCTCCGGAATCAAATGACGGAGCTTGAGCCAATAAGAATAATACAAATGTACCTGGAGACCTAGTCAATTTGTGCCATTGTCGTTACTGATTGACTTTTGGAAATTTTATTTAACGGTTTTTTTACGCAATCACCAGACATTATCGGCCGAAACTGCTTATAATAAATTGTACGCGAATCGTCGTTCATCGTAAAATAATATCACAGACGACAGCACGGTATGAATTCCACTGCAACGCAGAGTACGCTTAATAAGTCTGAATTATCTGATTTCGCGAATAACTTACAGCGAAAAAAGCAACAAGAAGTGTCTCACCATTCAGCAACTAAAGTTGAAAAAAATACTAACGATAATTGTGGATGTATCGAATTTCTTAATCGGCATCGGCTCTCTGTGTATTAAACAAAAAAAGAAAAATAAGTTTTTTCCCGACTACGCTAAAAAGACCACATTCCATGCCTGCAACTCAGGTGGAAAGTGATCGATTCTTGGCCAGCGGGAAAAAAAGTTGTGCAGCGGGAAGAAAAGAATTTTAGTCCGATTGCAGCTTCTTTTCTTCCCTCTCCGCAACTTTTCTTCCCGCTGCGGCCTTTTCTACCCGCTGCAAATTGTGCTGTTCTACCGTTGCAGGCATAAAAATGTGGTCATTTTAGCATAGTCGGGGAAAAAATAGCGTATGCCCCTCGGGAAGAAGTGCATACCTTTTCACTTTCCTCCCTTGTAGCATAATATACTATTTTTTGCGTATCAGATATAAACGTCTTGTGTGAGCCAACGATGTTCCGAAATTTATTGTACAATAAAGATACAAAGAAACTCTGTGTGTTTATACGTTTTGCAACTTTATTTACCAAATTCATCAATGTTACGTAAAAATAACGCGTGCAGAGATTTTTTCTGCACTGAGAAAAAAAATAGCACTCGGCGAATAGAAGAAAAATCTATCATAGCATTGGCAAAATGCAAAGTTATCCAAGTTGGAAACGGTTTATAATTACAAGAACGTAGTTTGCAACGAGTGCAAATCGTCGTTGAAGACTAGATACAACTTTGTTACGCCGGTTGAGCGGACTTCTGGAACGGTAACGACGGCAGCCACGAGTCGTTCTGAATCTTCTCCAATTTAACTTTGTTCAACAATATACTCGTGACCATCTGATCGACTGTCTGCGTTTGGCCGTAGTAATCGACGAAAAGGCCGTCCGGATCGACGAGGTACATTATTATCGTGTGATCGACCTGAAACCATTTGCCAATTATTGAAAAGACCAACATCGCCCAAAAACTGACTTATGAAAAACTCCTCTCGCGTTTATACTCACGATATAATCATTGTCACTGTCCTTGGGTCCGTTACTGAAGTAGACTCTGTATGCTTTGCACGCAGCTCCAATCTGCTCCGCGTTCCCCGTGAGCCCGATTATTTTATCGGAAAACTCACTGCAGTATTTTTTCACTACATCGACTGTATCTCTGTCAGGATCAACGGTTATGAATATCGGTTGAACTTTGAAGTTGTGTTCCTTTTCTGAAATCAAAATCAAGTGTCAAGAAGTTCAATCAAAATTCTTAAAAACTGTGTCGTACTGGAATCAGTATTGCTTACCCAGTTTGTCCACAGTGGCAACCATCTTCTCAATCTCATCAGGACAGATGTCCGGACAGTGAGTGAAGCCAAAATAAATTATGACCCATTGGCCAAGAAAGTCCTCTGACTTCACAAGTTTTCCCTCCGAATTGACTAGCTCAAATCTTCCACCAATGGCTGCTTTTCCCAAAGACCGACGTCTCTCTCTGGCCAATGCCAGGTCCTTCTTCTCCCTGAGGTAGTACATGTAGCCGAGAAGCCCGCTTCCGATTACTGCAGACACAGCCAAACTTCTCCATGATATCGGAGAACTTTTTACTGGCTTCTTGGGTGCTGTGTTTGGCACTACTTCCAAGCGAAGCGGCGTTGTGCATATCTGTCGCCCCTGAAAGACAATATTTCATTACTAGCAACAATACAGCTTACTAAAAAGAATACACCTACCGTAACACCTAAAAGATGCGTTAATAAGAACAGCAAAGCTTTATCTTCTCATTAGGACGTCAATAGAACTATTGACACAAACTGTCACTGTTCACTTTTAGTATCATTTTCCATCGTTATTACTCGATACCTCGATAATTGATCGATAAACCGAATTTTCAGCAAATTCCAAAATGCTTAATAACGATTACGAATTCGGGGGTAAATATTGCGACATAATATTTTTTCGTGCATTATGAAAAAAATTGTTCTTACCTTGCCGACGAAGGGCCCGGGGCACCTGCGAATAGCGCCCAAAGATCGTAATACTAAACTGGACATTTTTGTAACAAATTATATCGCGAGATAAGTTAACACGATGTAAGGTTATGAAGCCCTATGTCACGAGTTGCGACGTGACAGGTTCCGGGAAGCCGCGATGTTGTCAGTGCGCGACGCAGAAAGACCGAGTAATTATTTAACTCAACCTCGTTTATTCGGTTCAATTTCCTCGTGTTTGTTACGATGCTCGTGTAAATTCACCGGTCACGCGTACCGTTCTTGTCACATTCTACACCGAATCACCGAGTCTGCGTCGCGCAGGTAGCGATGCCACAGTGGTCGAGCCTCGAGCACTGATTTGTCCGCATTCGACCGTCGGTCAGCTGTGACCAATCAGCGTGCGCGGAGTGAAAAAATATCTGGCAATTAGCAATAACTGAACGATCCTACCAAATCCAGCGCCGGAAACTTGTATTCTGAAAATTTTTGCAACACACATCTATGTTTTCCCCCGTGACTCAGGTGAAAAATCTCCTTTTCGATTTATAGTTAAAAGTGTAATTATTGCCGCAGCGGAAAGTAGAATAATCCGAATTGTCGATCTTTGAGCACACCTGACACGACACTGCTGTTCGTGGTGCAATCTCGAAACAGCCGCGACACTGTTTTACAGACGATTCCATAACACAGCAGTTGTTGTACTCACTTGTCTCCTCCATTCTTCATGGCCGACAGGTTGACTGTCGCACCGATCCCAATGAATTATCCGCTATTATCGTGTATGGGCGTGTAAAGACGATAAAAACGCTCGTACAGTCTTCGCATTCACGGGTTTTCTGAGCCCGATCATTATTCGCTCGACGCCCGCTTCGGGCGAAAATATCCGCGGGATGGCTGATTCCCTAGCGAAAGGTTTTGCATCCCCTGAGTTTAATCCCGAAAAATGTAAGTAAAAAAAACCGTCAAAAAGCATTCGGAAGTATTCATGACAGAAAGAATGATTTTTTTCAAAGATTCAACATTTCATGTGTTTTCTTCAGATTTTCCGTTTCATTTCCCATTGATTTGAATAAATAAATGATTATTGATGTCCTGGTTTTACAGTTGTCAAGGATCTCAGTGCACAATGCATTGGCGCGGACGAGCTGCGCAAACAACGAGCAAGGATCCAGGAACTCGCAGACAGTACTTCGGCCCTGCTGAAGCGCAATGTTTACCAAAACTACATGCAGTTTATTGAAACAGCCAAGGAGATATCGCATCTTGAGAGCGAGATGTACCAACTGTCACAGTTGCTCAGCGAGCAACGTACACTTCTCGGCACTCTTGGCTCGAGCAGAAGTAACGCCGGTGTCATGTTCGATGACGCACCTGAATCGCAGCATGAAAGTTCCAATGACACTGTGTCCAAGGAGGAGGAACAGAAGCAGAAACTTGTGCAATTGTTGGAAAATGTTGAAGGCGCCATGTTAAGTATATTATTGTGTTCCTATTGTATCACTGCTGTAAAAAATGGTAAAAGCAACCAAAGTCGCCAAAGATTTGATGATATATTTTGACGATTTTTCGTTGTTTCTGATTCCACAGAGCTTGGTGGAGACAGCCGGACGAGTTTGCCTTCACGAAGGTTCTCTGCTCGAGCTAGATCCGTTGGAAGGGTCACCACTGAAACGTGTTCACGCTTATCTATTCAATGACGTGCTGATGATAGCCTCGTGGCTGGCAACGGGCGGTCGCCGAGGACCGCCCAGATACAAAATGCAGGCCGTCTACAATCTCGAGAGTTTGGCTGTCGTGAACGTTCGGGACTTGGGTACCGTGAAATTGGCATTCAAACTTCTGGCGTTTCCGGACACCCGAGTTTTCCAGTGTCCCACAGCAACCAGCAAGGTTTGCGCGAATAGAAATATTTTGCAGACTGTGCTGAACGGGAAAAATAATACGAATGATTTGTTCTGTAATTAGAAAGAGTGGCTGGATAAGTGCGACCAAGCCAAGAAGGCTCGACTGACTCAAGAACACCCGGTGGAAGCAGCGGACAAGGAGAAACCCGAGAAAGACGATGGAAATCCATTCGCCTCGCGCTCGATGTCTCTGGACTCAAACACTCTGGGCGCGGAGGATGGCGATGAGTCGGAGAGTTACGAGCCGATTCCCGAGTGGCTGATGGAAGTCGCCGAGGACCTGGACTCGTGCATGGCCCAGCGTCACTTCGAGGAAGCGTACAATCTCCTGGAGAAGGCAAAATCTTATCTCAAGGAGGCTCAACCGACGTCGGAGATTGAGGCAATCAAGGGAAAAGTTAAGGAGCGCGGTCGCTCGCTCGTCGACGGCCTCACGCGAGAATTGGAATTGAGCGCTGAGGCGAAATCCCTCCAGGGCGGCGGCCTTAGAAGCGCCAGACGAGCGGTCCGTATTTTAATCCAACTCGACCGTAGCGCGCAGGCTTGTCAGTTGTATCTGCAACTCTGCAGCGCCGCGCTCAAGGCTCGTTTGAAAAAAGTCAAGCGGGAGGGAGCGACGATACCGTACGTCAATCAACTGAGCGCAATCGCTTTCAGCAACATCGTCGATATGGCCCGAGAATTCTTAAAACTCTTTCCGGAAGCGAACAACTGCACTTCTGGTAACAATAGCACTTTCGATCGTGAGATAAACAGTTTTTTCACCCCAACATTTTTATAAATTTTATATTTACGTAGCCCTCGTCGTCTGGTGCAGTCAGGAACTGAAACATTTAACTTCGCATCTCATAAAGCAACTCTTCATACCCCAAGTGACGATGAGCACGTTGGTCGAATGTATCAGTACCGTCAGAAGTCATTGCGATCAGGTAAACGGACGATCATTTTGTTCTCTCCGCCGTAGAGTTATTATTTATTTCTTTTTTTTATCGTGCATTACGGAGGTAAATCGAATTTCAGCTGACGCAACTGGGAATGGATTTCCGTTATCAACTGGACGGCCAGCTGCGATCGCCGCTTGCCCGAGCTCTGCAAGACTCGGGTGAGAAATACGTCGACGCTGTGAAGGTACGCGCGGCCGAGGACACTTGGCGTCCGTCGAATCTCCAGACTAGTCAGAATCTGCAGAAACTCTTGACGGAGCTGGATGATCTCGGTATCGGCGTTCCGCCGACCTGCCTCACGAATGACTGCTGGATGTCACTGACGAACAACACGCTCGCTTTCGCCAGACTCTACGTCGGTCTTCTCGAGGATTGCCTGAGCGTCGCGACGCCTGAGCTGATATTCACCATCGACGGTGTTTTGATTTCCGTGATGCGAGCTCAAGTTCAGCATCTCGTGGCTTCGCTCGTTAACCCGAAATTACGACAAGAGGTTCGTAAATAGATTCCTTACTGAAAAACGCTTCACAGTTTTCATTGCGACACGTGACTATTCGCTAACTGTGATTTTGCAGAGAAAACTCGTGCAGGACAACGCGAGCTACGTACGCGACGTGATCATAGACAGGGGCTTGGAGTTGTACAAAAGTACGACAGGACAACATTTCAAGAAGCTCGTAGCTCTTAAGGAACTGATAATCATCGACACCACGAGCCCTACGAAGCCAAAACCAGCGCCTCGATCGTCGGTGCCGAAATACAGCACCACCGAGTATCTGTAGACAGTCCCACTTTTAGACGTTGAGTCGAGATCACATGTATCCGACCTTGTATAATATTGTACATAATAAAATAAACTAATTTAATTCGATTTTTTTTAATTAAAGAAAAGTCTCAATTACATAATTTCATTCGTCACGTTCATTGCCGCTCTCCTTTCGACGCAATCACCTTTTTCGCACGTACATTAACATGCGTATACTGTACGAAAAAGGAACAATGAAATGGTCTGAAAACAACTCGAGCACGATTTTCAAGGCGGAACGAATTAAAATTTCGTTCGCGTGTCCTGTCGTGTCACGATGGATAACTGGTTAATTAATACAAATAATTAGCTAGCGATCGAGTATCCAGTATTTCAACACTTACACGCAATTAGAACGCGTAATCTCCTCGCGACCTGGGACCTATCATTTTGTATTATCGCAGTCCTTAGACGCGGCGATTTCGTTGGCCGCCTCCAGCTTCTTCTTTTTCGCTCTGATATCCGCCAGAGTCTGTTCTATGCTGCGTTGATCCTTCTTATTTTCGCTCGGAACTGCGAACAATCAAAAACTCGTCGTTTTGCGCCAAATCTTTTGTTTTTTTTTATCTAGTATCTAGCGTTTTTTCTCACCACATCCGTAGCTACTATTAGCCTCGGTCTTCCTCGCAGCCTCCAAAGCTGATTCCTTACCAATCAGGTGCTCATACTTGTCCTTATAGTTAGAATTTGGTACAAAGTCGTTTTTTCTCTTTCGTGATTTTAACGCTTCCGCGTCTTCTTTGGCTTGTCTCTCCCGCGCCTCTTTCAAGTTTCTGCCTATTTCTTCGCTCCACTTCTCACCCCTTCGCAAAGCATTCAGATGATCCTCGCTTGGAGCATGTTCCCTCTTGAAAATTACTATGTGCCTGTCGACTCCCTCTTCCCCAAAGGAATAGGCCCACACACTGGCGACTTCCGCAACATCATGACTACAAATTTAATTTGTCAATGTATACATTGTTTTTTTTTTTGTTTAAGTGTATGAAAAAAACAAAAATAAAGTGAGAAAAATAATCACTCTGATTATTTGATACATACACAATACTCCTGTGAACCTGGTCCATAGGAGGAAACTGGTAATCTTTAGCTGTCTCATCTTTCATAAATTTGTTGACCTTCTCTTCCACCTAAAAACAAGCAATGTCTTAGCAGGAATTTAGAGTAACGTCAAAGTCAATATATTTTTTTCTTTCATACCTTTTCGCGAAAGAGTTTGAGTCTTTCGGCTTCGACTTTTTGACGCTTCTCCTGTTCCTCGCGTTGCTCTGCGCACACAACCAAAGATTTCGAGATTATCGATAGAGGACAGAAATTTACGTGTTATTGTTTGGTCGCGGACGAGTCAGACGGAGGTTATGAATCGACTGACTTTTCATCAATGCCTTTTGCTTGTCGCTCACTGCCGGCGGTTTGTCCATCGAGCTGAGAATCGAGCCGAGGAGATCCATGCTGCTCGCGTTCTCGGTGCGTCTTGTTCTAGAGGAAAATCGCCGAAAATCGCGTACTTATCTCGCGCTCCGAAGCTCGGTCAAAGAATATAGACGTATATAGAAGCACAGTTCCTTAGGCTCTCGTGAAGCTGCGCAGAAGCTGGGGTACCCTGTGACGTAGGGTCACGGTAATATCGAGGAATATCGATAATCGAACAGGGCGAACCGCGCGTGATTTAATTAATTCGAATGCAGACGTTAGGAATGGAATCGTATAGATATTTTAGAGATAGAAACGGTCACACGAGATACGTAGGGTGCGCTTTCTCTTTTCCCACACTGACGACCAGCGGACCACCGGATGCAGAGAACAACGAGGGATGCGAGTCTGGTTATCGTCGCCAATTGAGAGGGACCACCGACGGACGATGTACGTGACTCTTGGCCGTTTTCTAATTCACGGAAAGTCGCCACTCAAGTGGACAACACGTGGTGACCAACGGGCCTCGGCTGGCGCCGATCGGCGCCAGGCCTTCCGAGCCAGACCGACGCGCTTTTCCCGCTTCAGCCAGGGAAGCGGGAGTGGCCAACGCTACCCCTGGGAAGGCTGACCGATCCACCCGCGAAGACCGACGATTGGCCAACGTTCACCCTGGAGGGATGAACCACCCCCATTCAACGACGCAGCAGAGATCAGCGACGAGGAGAACGACGATTTTGTACTCAGAACATTCTTGACCGTTGTACGGAACAGACGTTCCATTTTAACATTTATCAATATATCGACATTGAATACGTTGACTTTTGCTAATCAACGAAACGTATTGTTATTTAAAACCCTTTCAAATATCCCGCGCCTCCGAGCCGAACACTTCAGTGTTCCACGGGCGAAACGTTCCTTCGCGCCATCTCTCTCGCGATTAAATAACTAAAATATAAATTACCGGAAAAGTAGAACGTTACAGTGGTGACAGCTTGGTGGGATTCGCCAGCTCGTGAGTGCGCGGAAAATTCGGAAAAATTTTGTGATAGACTGATAAAGACATTGTGAATTTCGTGAATTATTGTGGAAAAGACTGAAGCAGTGAGTGTTCGTGTGCCATCTTCTCCCTCCTGGGTTTTTGCACGGTTTCCCCAGGAGCAGAGGGCGAATGCCGGAGGACGTGATTTTCAGCGGCCGTGCTCGCAGATACCTGAAATCACAGGCGGAAAAAACGAAACACATTGACCAACGAACCCATCGCGGCTAGACATTCAACGACACCAACGGAAGGAGAATCAGCGAAACCAGCCAAGAAAGGAAGACATCGACCAACAACTATAGGAACACAGGAGAAGGAATCGGCTACCCACAGAGAGACAACACGGAGTAAGTCGCAAATAAATACGTTTCTCGTTGTGACCATTAGGGAAATCGGTTTGTTTTAGAGTAAATTACGTAGATTTTCATAAAAATGAGCAATCGTAGTTTTTCGACAAGCTCGTGGACAGTGGAAAACGATACGGACGCGTTACTACCCTCTTTTAATTCCGAAAATTGGAGCTTAGGTCGCGGTAATGAAATTAAAGAGCTCGTACCCTGCGTGGAATTACCGGAGGCAATTGATCATCCGTTCGTGAGGCCGCCTAACTTTCGAAGTCAATTCGCCCACTGCCCTGATTACGGTTCGCAATCTCTTGAAAACGAGACGCTCGCGTCGTGTGCGGACGTCGGAGACGCAATTAGATCGCGCATTTCCCTGAACTTAGCATCAGACATCCTCCCGATGTTCGACGGCAAGTCGCCCCCCATTTGGAAATTCGCAAAAGATTGCAGAGACGTGTGGAGAGCCGTTAAACCCATGGAGAGGGAATTTCTTATGAAAATTATTGAGAAGAAGATTATCGGCGAGGCAAAGGGATACGTACGTAGACGCAGAGATAGCTACGACATAGAGGAACTTTTAAGCGATTTAGAAAAGGTTTTCGTCCCCAGAAACGCGCTTGACTCCTCTCAAGCATCCCTCTCGAACATTTGCCAAAGGAAGGGAGAGTCCGTTATCCAGTACGGGATTCGTACGACTGAACTGTTGGACGAGATATTAGAAGCCATCGACCGCGAATGTACCCCGGATACAAGGCACGGTATAAAAATCAGGGCCAGAGATAGCGCGCGAAATAGCTTTATTACGGGTCTCAACAATACGATTGAAGCTCAGGTTAGGCGGGAAAACCCGCAAGACCTCCGCGAGGCCATTGAACTCGCCATGAGCGAAGAAGAGCATTACAAGCTCCGGTCGCGTATAATACCTCGCGATAATTGGGAAATCGAATAGAAATTAGCCACGTATTTCACTCGAATCAGTCGAACGCGCAAAAAGACACTCGAAATTTGTTTTGGCTGTAATAAAAATGTTCACATTGAACGGAATCCCAAAGGAAATAAGTCGTAAAACCGTGATGCTAGAATCGACCAACGTTTGATACCCATCGCATCTTCAACAGATTCCCTTAACAACGGCTAATCTGATTGAACATGGTCACGGGACTATCGGATTGGTCTTCATTATAATATCACGGAGAACTCAGTTAAACGACAGGAAAATAACATCGATAGCCTGAAAAATCAGCCAACGCAAAAATCGAGTTAACCGAAAAATAGTATAGATAGAGTAATACCCTTCCACGCAACCCTAATCCTGTATTGCACCTGACTGTGGGGAGAAGGAAGAAGTAAAGGATCACGCTCGAGAGACCTGGAATAAGTGCTCGTCTGCGCAGACAAAACACATATTGTAGATTTCGAAGTGGGCAACGATCCTGGGGTAAACGATTTTTGATTGTGAGAACTTGGTGGGTACCGGCTTCTTCGCCTGAGGAGAAAGGGCGAGAGAAGTCAGGGGAATCGAAAAGGTCGGAGACAAATTTGAATTTTGTATGGAAATTAACGAAGAGACTAAATCTGTAACCTCAGACGACAACGACAGCGACGCTTACGAGACAGCTAACGAAGACGAGACGCCTCCCGCGTCACGAGGTCAAACTCAATGCGGGAGGGCGCTTCCCTGTTGGTTGAACGGTGACTGCGTAACACCGATATGTAGGTGCGTACCACCGCTTCAGGGGAGTGTAGGGATAGAACCCGGACCGTCGTATCCTGCTGGGTTGAGTTGCTGGTTCCCTCCCCAGGTAATGGAGTCTGTACCGTCGTCGGGCACCTCGTCGACGGGCAGGGTGGACCTGTCGGTGGTAGGCGCTAATCCCTATCATCCACAGGTTCCACAAATTAAGGATGAGGTTGTGATTCCCCTCTCCTTGGAGTCCTCTAGGGGACGGTTGGAAAAAAGGATACGATTGTCCGTAGCGACCTTGTAAAGTAAAGAACGAAGGAAAAGTAAACGAAGAGACACAGTTCCTTTCCCCTCCCAGAAAAAGACTGAATACGGATGGACCCGTTAGTAAACTGTCGTGCAATTATGCATTCCAAAGTACATCCGACCGAACCCTACGCGTAGCTTGAATTTGCGGCAGAAATTCGTAAAAGTTGTAGCCATTGGCAACACCTTTTGTGTAAGGGGGGAGGTGTGACGTAGGGTCACGGTAATATCGAGGAATATCGATAATCGAACAGGGCGAACCGCGCGTGATTTAATTAATTCGAATGCAGACGTTAGGAATGGAATCGTATAGATATTTTAGAGATAGAAACGGTCACACGAGATACGTAGGGTGCGCTTTCTCTTTTCCCACACTGACGACCAGCGGACCACCGGATGCAGAGAACAACGAGGGATGCGAGTCTGGTTATCGTCGCCAATTGAGAGGGACCACCGACGGACGATGTACGTGACTCTTGGCCGTTTTCTAATTCACGGAAAGTCGCCACTCAAGTGGACAACACGTGGTGACCAACGGGCCTCGGCTGGCGCCGATCGGCGCCAGGCCTTCCGAGCCAGACCGACGCGCTTTTCCCGCTTCAGCCAGGGAAGCGGGAGTGGCCAACGCTACCCCTGGGAAGGCTGACCGATCCACCCGCGAAGACCGACGATTGGCCAACGTTCACCCTGGAGGGATGAACCACCCCCATTCAACGACGCAGCAGAGATCAGCGACGAGGAGAACGACGATTTTGTACTCAGAACATTCTTGACCGTTGTACGGAACAGACGTTCCATTTTAACATTTATCAATATATCGACATTGAATACGTTGACTTTTGCTAATCAACGAAACGTATTGTTATTTAAAACCCTTTCAAATATCCCGCGCCTCCGAGCCGAACACTTCAGTGTTCCACGGGCGAAACGTTCCTTCGCGCCATCTCTCTCGCGATTAAATAACTAAAATATAAATTACCGGAAAAGTAGAACGTTACAACCCCACGTGTTTGCGTCGGTACCCCAGCTTCTGCGCAGCTTCACGAGAGCATAGGGAACTGTGCTTCTATATACGTCTATATTCTTTGGCTCGGTGTACCTATTTTTCGTAGTTGATGCAAACACGCGATCGACGTGACATTCGACGGCGCCGCGCGCGCTTTCATCATCGTTGCTGCTTTGATAAAATTAGCAACTGCTTCGAGCTATTTTTACATTGACATAACCGACGCATGAAAAAAATCATCGTGATTTGTCTGATCTGCACAAGTAAACAATACATTGTACGCTCGCAAATTTTTGCGCGGATAGATTTACAATTTTTTAATATTTGTTTGAAAATTGACCAATCGAAGATATAGAAACCCGCGAAAATTCGCGCACCTTCGATTTGGAGTCGGGATTTAAATAGGCGTTAAATTTGATTTGTAATTCTCGAATGAATTAACTATGCCGTAAAAATGCACACTATATATGCGGTTGATAATATTTGTTTACAAATTTCAATATGACAATTGTCTCGTGTTCCGGTGTGCGCTTCTCGAGGTTGGCTGCAGTGGCGGCTTTTGGCGCCGCCTTCACGTGATCGATGCGTGTTGGCGGTTTTAAAATGGTCACACTCGTGCGCGATGGAGCGACGAGAAATTTTTTCGCGTTAATCGCGCGGTGAAAGTGCGCAAAATTGTCATCTCGGCGCGACAACGTCGAAGCGGCAATTCCAAAATTTACCCGTCGCGCCTATACATAGTTAACGTCCGCTTGGGAATAAGAAGAGTCAACCGTGGCATGCAACGCGCACATAACCTCAAAACCGCTCGAGCTGTAAAAACCGTTTTTTTCCCCGATGATCATTCTCCGACGCGTGTTTGAATTTTGAGCGTGAAATATGAAGGAACTCGAGGACACGAAATGCAAGGTCAGTTCGTCTTGTCACTGTCGACATTCGCATTCGATGTGTCGCGATCGTAACGCATTTACGTTACGTTTCGCGCGTTCCGGTATTCGTTACTTTGCAGACATTCAAAAGTCTCCGATTTCCAGCGCTTCGATATACGACGTTTTTTCATTTTTCATTGTATTTGGTTATTTTTTTTTTCTACAACAAAAGTCAGCATAAAAATTGTTTATTCAGGTCCGCAGATCGATACATCTTCAATTGTCAATTTGGGACAGATCGAGTGGTTACACTGAGGACGATGGTGCTCCACCAGGATCTCCGGGTTACAGCGGTGACTTTGCTCCACTGGGTGACTTCTTTGAGGATGCCAATTACGCCTGGCTGAGCTGTGGTCCCCGACTGGTCATTGTCAATGTCAAATCGGGGACGAGTATCGGCTCCTGGACCTTTAGAGACAGAGTAACGTGCGTGTCACCCTTTCCCGCGCAACTGGGTCAGGTGCCGTTGCTTCTTGTAGGGCTAGATAATGGAGCCAGCAAAGTCAGAGATTCCTCAGGACTGGTGTGTGTATTTGACTGCGCGACCTCTCAGGTCCTCAGGGCAATACGGGTAAGGCTCAAACACATTTCGGCTCCCCGTATAAGTCGTTCAGCCTTGGTGAATGTTACTTTTCATTTTGTGTACAATAATAATAATTTTTTATCAGATGCCAGCTGGAGTGGAGCAAATATGCGTAGTTACGGGCGGAGCGGAGTGGGAGGAATTCGGCGACAGAAGGATCGAAAATTTAATGCAAGAATATAGCGGAATCGCGTGCGTAGCGTTGCGAAATCTGCATCACTTGGCGATAGATCTGAGACGCACGTCGTGGGAAGGTCCGGACGCGGAGCCCGTTGCGGACGAGTCGAGCCCGGCGGAGTTGGATATGTCGGAGTGTAACGAAGCGTCCTCGTCGCGTTACAGGCCAAACAGAGAAAAGCATATGGCGTACAATTTAATGAATAGCCGTGAGTAGAAATTTGAACGTGTAGGAAAATTCTTAGGTTGCAGAAATAATGGCAAAAATTGCGGAACTTCTGACCAAATTAATTGTGTAATTGTTTCGCAGGTCTGGAACAGTACATAGGCTTCAATCGCGACGAATTCGAATCGTCGTCGCTTTACCAAGACGACTCGCTGACGTGCTCGATGATATTTTGCCGGAAAATCGGTTGTCTCGTGTCCGGCTGCCTCGGTAGAATAATCATCTGGCAGATTGAGGACGGCGCGGTGAGATGGGTGAGTCCCCCGAGCGAGGAAAACGCGTCTATAAGCGATCTCGCGCTCCTGGAGCCGAGTGACGACCCGAGACCATTTTGCTACCTCTGGGCAGCGTATCAGGAGGAAACTTCGCGGATGCCGCCGGTTCTGCGCATGTACGCGATGCTCTTCGAGCGTAAATACACGGACAAGGGGGCGAACTGTTACTACAATCTCGAGAGCGATCCGAGCTTGAAGTTCGAGCTCGAGCTCGAAACCGGCAACGCCATAACGAGTCTTTGTCCGGTAACGCGCGACGCAAACAACCCTGAGCAGACGGAGTGTGGAAGCAAGCGCGGCGAGGACAGCCTTCTGCTCGTGAATCTTCAGGCTCGGACACTTCTGTTCGACCTGAATCAGTGGTACAAGGAGCAGATGCCGCGCACTATCGACGAGTGCCATAACCCTAACAGTTTTCTCGCGAGCTACGGCAAAACGCGAAATGACGAATTTTCCGCCGACGACGCGACGTTAACGAGCGCCTACATCGCGGGAAGCTTGAAAGAATTCGCTATGAACGGTCCGAGCCCACCCGAGGAACTTTTCTTCCCGAATTCACTGTCCCTCGAGTGGGTCGATCTCGGCACCGCGAGGCTCACCTTCTGGATGACGCGCGGATTGCAGGCCGAGCTGTTGCGCGACATGTCGATCGCCGGTCCCGTCATACTCATCGATCCCACCGAGACTTTTCACCGATGCCTAACGGCCGGTCTCGTGCCGAGCGGCGCCGAAGTTTCCCTCACCAGCGATAAAGATCTGCAACGCGAGACTCTTCTCTCGTTGTGTCTCGAACAACGGTGGTCGCAATTCTTGCTGCGATGCGCCAACGACTGGTCCGACGGCAGCGCGTCCTATCTTTTTCACGGTTTCTTGCGCTGGGCGATGCAGCGCGCGTCTACGATAAAACTCACCGCCCATCGGCTATGCATACCGCTGTACGACCAGTCGGGAAGCACTCTTGGCGAGACAGAGGTGAAGACTCTTCGATTCTTCGCGCAACAATTGGAATGCATCTCTAACGTCGTCTCGAGTCTGCTGATCGACTCGCTGGATCTCACCAGGCAGAAACGCACCCTCGGTCGTCTTGCGACTTATCTGCCGGTTCTTCTGTGGTTCTACGACGTCGGGCTTTTGCCAGAGACACAGGAGCTCGAGGACGAAGAACCGGCATCAGCCGCAGCATCCAACACCAGCAATGCGACCATGCCGTTCTCCCTAAAGATCCCCTATCCCTTCGAGAGACTGGCCACTATTTACCGCGAGAAGCGACGAAAATTTCATCATCGAAGCCCGGGCAGTATCGCGACAACGGACCAGGAGCAAGAACAGCGTCATCTCTTCATCGACGAGCTTGTGAGCCGCGAGTGTGCGCCCCTGAAGTCTCAGTGGGAGAAGGAAGGTGCGGAATTGAGCGAGGGCGGAGATTATCCTCCTCCGTCGCTCCAGTCGCTCCTGCGAAGCTACCTGACCGACTGCCACACGCCGGACTCCAATGAGATTGAGAACAAGCATCAGATCACGATCTACCTGCTCATGGATCTCGCGATGCTGCTGCCGGGCTCGTGTCCCGGTGTCGATCAGCTCATCAAATATCCCTCGGCGTTCAAGCTCAGTCCCAGCCTGATAAAGCTCACCCAGGCTCTGTGGCATCTCGATCACGAGGACTATCACGGCTTCCTCGACATGATGACCGGCCAACTCGTGTCGGACTCCGACGTCAAGGACTGGCATCACAAACTCGTTCTCCGCACGCTGATTCGCAACAATCAAAATAAACTCGCGCTCATCTATCTCAGAGTACGAAAACCACCGCTCTCGTCGCTCGACGATCAGGCGACCGTCATAAGTCTCTCCGTCGAGCACGGACTCGTACAGTCGGCCTTCCACCGTCGTCCACCCTCGCACTACACCCAACTGCTGACGCGCTTCTTCCACGCCTGCAAGATCCACGGCAAGCTGAACGATATTCTTCATCTAGCGCTCGATCCCGAGGAGGAAGAGGCCTTCGTGAAATTCCTCGAGAACAACAAGTCCGAGGACACGCGACTGCTGTACTATCTGCAGCGCTGTCGTTACGCCGAGGCGAGCACGGTTTATCCCGCCAGCGCGTACTCCTCGCAGCCAACCAGCCGCGGAAATTTCGCGAGAAAGTCCGACAAACAACCGGCCTCACTGACGATATTCACGGCTTATCACGCGACGCTGCCGGACATAACGAGGAAATTTTCCGGCAACATGACGCGACGGGTGTTCGACGTCGACGCGGACTCGCGGTACCCGCGACCGATGTCGCACTCGAAGAATCGCGGAAGAAATACGCGCGCCGAGATACACGAGACTGTGATAAGAAAAGCCAAGGAGACTTTCGTGCGCGGCGAGAGATCGCAGATTCCGTTCATAAGCGCGCCCTGCTCGTCTCTGCGGGCCGGCAACGCCGCGAACGTCGACAGTAATTGCGTGCTGTTCGTGGAGCGCGCGAAGAAACCGTACGGCAAGCGCACGCTCGACGACCGGTGCGACGCCGACGAGGACGACGAGGCGTCCGTGCTGGGTTACAACAACGGCGAGGAGAGGAAACGTCGGAAGACCGCGGACAACGCGACGACGCCGGATCACGCGGACGGCAGGGAAGTCGGAATGAGCATGGTCTTTGACACGCCGCTCGTCAAACGGAAGAATCAGATGATAAACGCGCGCGACACACCGCTCGAGACGCCGCACTCGATACTCAAGATTCGTCAGATGATTCGCAAGTCCACGTCGCCCGGAGTAACCAGGCCGCCCACGGCGGACGCGATCGTCGAGGAGAAAGAGCGTAAACCCCGGCAGATCAGGTTCAGTATAGGACAACAGCAGCTGCGATTCGAAACGTCGAGGGCTGAAGAGGCGGAGATTGCGGAGGAGAACGATGAAAGCGTTGCCATGGCCTCGGCATCCAATTCCTCCGGCTCGTCGTCGCCGACGATGACGGGATCCGTCTGCGAGGAACAGCAACGGCAAAAACAACAACAAAACCAGCGACAAGAGCAGCTGGACGAGGAGAAGGAGGACGACAAGAGCCAAGTTTTCTTCAGTCCCAACGTCAGTGGCAGCTGGCTCAATGAAACTTCCCTCCTTACCGACAGCTCGTTCGCCAGCCGCAGCGTCTGTTCGGGCCCGAGACCACGGCCAAGTTTGCGAAGGAGCAATTTCGCCGCCAATGACTCGTCGAGCGAACTTCTGCGACGGTCGACGAGAACGAGCGATGCGTCCGGCAAACGCTCATTGACTCCAACGTCCTCCGATTCCGGAAAAATTTCCAGCGACCTTTCCACGTCTCGCAGTGAGGCGAACAACATCGAGCCTCGGTTGTCGCGAGGCTCGTTGCTCTCGACGTCGATATACTCGACATCGATTTTGTCATCGGACACGAGTTTCGAGGGGACGCCCGTCACGAATTTTGCCGCAAAGGACTCGTCAATGAGCCCGGAAAGACAGTTTCAGGAGAAAACGCGAGACATGTCGGAGATTCGTGGTCTCGAGAGCACCGTTAACTGCAGCAGCTTCGTCGGCACCAGATGCCATCGCGAGGTGACGCTGACATCGATTATCAGGACGAGCGTGCGAGAGGAATACACAAGGAGCGCCGAGGATGACGACAACTCGGAAATTCTGATGGAAGTCGACGGCTTCGGGCTCGACAGGGACTCGGAGTCACGATCGCGAGCCGATCCGGAGTGTCCGACGCTACCCGAGGAGAGTCACAAGGATGACGATCTTCGACGGAGACTCGACGAGAGCCGTGCGGAGAAAGACAACGACGAGGACCGGCAGAAGGAGGCCGCGGATTCTGTCGAGGAAATCCCGAGCTCCAAGCCATTAGACGATTACGAGGACGAGCTAATATCGCTGAAGTACGAGGAGGACGAGGACGAGAACGAGGACGCTTTTCAGAGTCTCACGAACTCGATGGAGGTCGAGCAGCCGCAGCCGAGCGAACGGCGACCGATCGTCCCGGCCGCGGAGACACCAACGGCAAACAACGGTTTTTATGCGAAAAAATCACGCGTCACTTCCGCAGAGTTGAATATCACGGATGACGAGTCGTCACGGGCGTCGCTGGCGACCGAGTCGACGAGCGCGAACAACGAGCTTCTCGAGAAGACGATTTCCGTGGAGAAAATGGTCAGCGAGGATGTCGTCGAGCAGGCGTCGAACATCACGGACGACGAGTCGAACCACAGTATCGGCGATTCGTCGGTGTTCTCCAGTGAAATTCGAAAGAATTCGTCGGGAGCGAAACATTCGCCGCGGGCCGAGAGCGACAGAGTCGCCAACGAGGAGGACAGCAGCCTCGATTCTTCGATATTCTCAAGCGGGCTTGGGAGGAACGAGGATTCACGAAGGAAATGGGGTTTCGCGAAAACCGACAGCGAGGAGATGGATCCGAGCTCGATGGCGTCAAACGCCGAGAGCGAGCTGAGCGATCGGGAGTCTGAGAGTCATCGCGATTCATCGCCGATCGTCAACAAGGGACGACGGTTGACGAGGGACTCGAAAGTCGGTCTTACGACGCCCAGCAAAACGAGAAGTCCACAGGCAGCGGCGGCAACGCCAACGGTGACGACGCCTCTGCGAAGATCTCGACGAGCCTCGTCGATAGCTAAACAGGAGCCAGCTTCACCGATGCCTGAATCTCCGCTGATCAAGACGACGCTGCGGCGAGCGAGTTCACTGGCGAGCGACGTTTTTCCGTTGTCCGTGGAAAGTCCATCGAAGAGGCGAGGTCTGCGAAGATCCGTCTCGCTGGCGAAGGAAATATCCGTCCCGGCGAAGGATGGTGAGTCACCGAGCAAGGAGGAGCCGTCGACGAGGCGCGGCAGCTCGAGGCAGGCGCCCTCGACGCCGAAAACCCCGGCGAAGGTCACGAGATCGACGTCCAGGGTTTCTCTCACGGCGGAATCGGTGAACGAGGAGCCCGCGGCAGACAAGAAACGCACGAGGACCAGAAAAACCGCCTCGGAGAGCGAGAACGTCGTAACGACGAAGAGGTCGACGAGGGGCTCGTCGGTGGCCAAGGAGTCTGGCGATGAGCCGGAAACGGGCAAAAGGTTGACGAGGGCCGCGTCCGTGGCTAAGGAAATTCCCGAGGAGGACGAAGAAATTGAAGCGACGTCGACGACGAAGAAGCGAGTCACGAGAAAACGTGCTAATTCCGTGCCTAAGGAGACCACCGATGTAACGACGCGAAACGTTTCGCTAAGAGGACGGAAAGGCAGCAGCGCCGCCGCTAAGGACGTCATACCCGAGGAGAGCGTCGAATCCGTCCAAGAGTCGTCGAGCAAAGGCAGCAGCAGCAGCAGCAGGAGAGCGACGTCCAGAGTCGACAGTGCGAAACCGGCGAGCCCGGCGACGAGTACGCGCAGTCGGTTGTCCTCGATCTCGTCAATACCCGAGGAACGCGACGAGGAGGAAGAGGAGATATTCAGCACAGCCTCGAGGAAGAGAGCGATGAGCGCGAGAGAACGACGGGCAGTGAGCATGGACCCACCGCAGCTCGAGATCAAGCGACGAACGCGAGCGGCGTCGGTGAAGAGCGTGATAAGCGAGGACACCATCGAGGAGGAGCCGTCGGAGGGAGAAGTCGCCGCGGAGCCCAAGGCCAAAGGAACGAGGAAGGCACCGACGAGGAGAAAGAGAACCACTTCGGTCACCAGCGTCGGCGACGAGCACGAGCAAGGGGATAAAATCGTGGAGAAAGTGCCAGCGCGAAGAACGAGAAAATTGTCGCAGAGAAGCAACGAGAGTACCGAGAGCTTCAGATTCTCGCCGCCGGATCGAGCTCAGGATGGACCCGACGACGATCAAGATGGCAAGTAGTTCTTCGTTTTAGTTGAGAGACCCGTCGTTAGTTATAGTCGAGGCGATGTGATATATTTACCGATGATAATTTTCATGTTTGCAGAAATAGGCGACGTGCCTGACTACGTATTTTCTCCGCCACACACAAGGTCAAAGCACAACACATCGACAACCCAACCTCGTAGGTACAGTCCCGTTGACCACCCACTTAGCTTCTTCATCTTCTCGATCCTTCCCTTCGACTTCTACTTCCCGCTAACAAAACCACTGACTCGGCAACCGCTAATTTTTGTACGTGTTCGGTCTCGTTTCAGGAAAATAAAAGATTTCATTCCGTTAACCGAGAAGGAAAGAACTGCTGCGAGACGAGTGCCCAGACCTCAAGTACCGGCGATCGTGAAGACAACCAAAACTATGGACCTGTGGGGACCCCACACGGTATTCGTCCTGCCGAAGCGCTCGAGGAGCACGTCATCCGAGGGGCGGCGATACGCGGAGCAATGAAAAAAAGTCACACGCACAAATCGGGACGATCGATAGCTCGCGTTACTCTCAAACAAAAAGTCTATTCTTTTCTAGTTGTTTTCTCTTTTTTCGACTATTTAATTATATATTGTTTTGTAAAAGTGACCTCTACAGTGTCTGTAACTCTACACGTGAAAAATTGTCAATAAAATGTTTATTTTGAAAAATTCTGTTAAATTAACGATATTTATTATTTTTTTTTATTCGATTGAATTTTTCGGAAAAAAACGTTTGATGTACTTGTAGAGTCCATTTTTAAAGGAAAAAATTATGCCATGTTTCGCGAAAAGATTACGCTTGCAATCACAGACACTGGGAGTCACACTACTGTAACATTTGTAACATAACAGTTGATTGTGAACAAGTGAACGATGAATATGGTTTTTGAAAAACTTGAAAGTTCGTGAGTGTTGAAACGCCAATGAGTTT
This sequence comes from Itoplectis maculator, assembly GCA_964034905.1. NCBI lineage: Eukaryota > Metazoa > Arthropoda > Insecta > Hymenoptera > Ichneumonidae > Itoplectis > Itoplectis maculator. The sequence continues at coordinate 6,533,051 of OZ035854.1, read as the reverse complement.
GATAGAAAAAAGAAACGCTTACCAATCGAAAGAGCGTAAGCTCGAATAAAGTCTAAGAAAGTCGTTGAGCCGATAATAGTCAGCGCTGTGTAATGACGCTATTACATGTTACTTGATCTTTTTCCTATTTTCCATAACACCGTGAATATCGTTTTTTAGTCAAAAACAATATTTTCGTTCGCACTGTACGAAGACCACGTTTCGCATTTTCGCGCTTTCCTTCATTTTTCGTTTACGTTTTCCGTCGCATTTTTGTAAGAAAAATGAAATACAAATCATGTTTCCCCGTAACTTTTCAGTCGACGCGTTGATATCGATGAATATTTTGCTTGTCCTCATTTATAGCGATAGTTTTTTTTTTTTATTTTTATCCTGATAGTTCTTGTTATGTTTATTCTAGGTACGCGACTCCTAGTTTAAAAGAATTGCGAAGGGAATTATACGTGAAACGCGCAGTTTCCACAGCTTCGCGCAGGAACGTTGTTTCGTATATTGGGGAGAAAAATGATAATTTACATTACGGAGTTTTTGCACACAGGAGTCCCGTGAAAATACTTGTATCATACCGTTGTAAACAATTTATTGATATGCTCGTGTATAGTTATATTAATACAATAAACGCATATGAAAATTTATATGGTATATAATTTCGTTCTTTTTTGTGTTTGATTTCAAAAGAAAAGTCTCCAGTCACCATCGTTAAATACGATTATTTGATTAAACGTAGATTCTTAGAAGATTATATATATATACATTTCTAGCGTCTACGTGTTTTTATAGGCCTCGAACTTTCGTGCATTTTAGGCGGAATGCTTTGATTGCGAATGTGAAATTATCGAAATTTCGCTCGTGGCTCGCACATTTCGTTTGTGTGAGTTTACGTGAGTAACGATAGAATTTAATTAGCGATTAGACGAGACCGATCGTCCTTTTAAATTAGTCAGTAAATATTAGTTTGGCGTGGCATCGTCGCCAGGAGCCATCCACACCACCAAGTTTGATTAATTTACCATTAATTAAAGACGATTTAGTATCTCGTATTACTCTTAATAATATTTGGTACAGGTAACTGTACAAAAAATATATATATGAAATAAAAAATAAACGGGCGTCCTACGTGATTCAGAGCCACCGTTTGTGTAATACTTGAGTCTATCTGGTCCAAAGCCAAACGTTAAAGTGTCGGATCTTTGGCAATGTTCTATCGTTCACCGTTGATTGCTTCTTTTTCTTCTCTTTCCTTCCACCCCTCTTACATTGCAAATTCATTCTAGACTTAAAAAATGGAGTAAACCGTCAATCAACGACGCTACATTCTACCGTGGAGTGAGAGAGATTATTCGTTTGATTACCCAATATATCAAATTCTCTATTACACAACTAATTACCCTAGCAAAACTCTACTTTATGATCGTCACTTCTTCGCGCGCGCGTGATTCGAAATCGCGGATATAGATACAGTGTATAAATCTTAAAAAACTCGAATCCGCCCGGGCGATAATAATTGTCAATAAATTCAGCCGAGCACGTAACACGCTTATATCGGAAACACGCCCTCTCCAAAAGGCACACCATTGCAATCGATACGTGCCGTATGAAACGACACCACGAATGAGCGCGCGACGGCGATGGCAAAATTCTTTTATGTTACACCGAGTCACGCGGCTTCGTTATTGTAGTTTAAGGCAGTTTGGGGAGTCTGATCGACGATGCACGTTTTTTTTCTTCATCAGCGCAGTCTGCGACGAGTTTTTATACCTAGGGAAACAAAACTTTTATGAAAATATTTCAAAATACTTTTTCACAGACAGCTGGTAAATCGGCTAGTCGTAGTAGAGATTCAATTTCGTTAGAATTAAAAGTCGATGAGAATTTAAATTTCTATAAAAAAAGAACAAAAAAAACCAGCTCCGACTTGTGCGAGCAGTTTTGGACACCGCTTTGATGAAAAAAATAAAAAAAAAACGTGGCAACGCCCTTGCAGATCTATTGCTGCTTGCAGCTGTCCTTGACGCGACGCTTGTGCTTTTCCTCGTGCGAGAGCGACGGCGATTGCATCTGGGTCCGGCGCTGTCCCTGTATAGGCATGTAACAGGGCGCGTCGTCGAGCATCAATTCCTGGGGCGGTGTGGGCAGCGCGTAAGTCGGGCTCACGGTGTTGCTCGAACTGCTCGAGGTGCTGCGGTGAGTGTTGCCGTTGTAAGTCGGATCGATTATCGCCGCGACGTTCGGCAACTCGCGAACGTCTTCGACGACATCCTCGTCGAGCACCTGAATCTCCTCGGGGTCTGGGTATTGAGGCGGGGTTTGTGGCGGATGACGCGTGCGATTTCGTTCGTACGCAGGCTTCACCTCGAGCTTGTCGGGCCTCGGTGGCCTCTCCACCGTCCCGTGACTCTCCAGCTGCTGCATCTGCTGCTGTTGACGCTCAAGCTTCTTTTGCCTTGCCCGCTCTCGTGCCCGTCGCGCCTTCGCTCGCTCCTTCTCCTGCAGCATTCGCGCCAATTCGGCGTCCTGCGCCTCCATCGCAATCTTTCGATCCAGCGACAGCTGATCGTCGATCGGCGCGTCCTGTGTGTCTACCGAACACTCTTCCTCCTCCTGCAACTTTCTCGCCAGTTCCTGTAAGAATGATAAATGTAAGTCGAATCTATTGGGTCAGGATTTTTCCGGAGTGCAAAAAAGTATCGGCATTCTAAAAGGGAAAAAAAAAAATGTTTGCTCACTTGATCTTTTTCCTCTTGTATCCTTCGCTGTATCTCCAACTGCACCTCAAGCTGAGCCGCTTCGTCATCCAATCTCAATTGGTGCCTAAGTCTCTCCTGAAGTTCTCGCTCCTTCATACGCTCCTCTCGCTCCAAATTCAGGGCAACCTGTCTCGCTACCATAGCGTCTTGTTCCTCTCTGCAAACAAATCCTCATAATACATTCAAGCCTAATTTTTTCTCCAAAAAATCAACAATTGGAGATGAATCCCTCACCGTTCTTCGACTATCGACTGATATCTCATTTCCTCCAGTTCCTGCTCTATCCGTGCCCGAGGCAAGTCTTCCCTCACCTGAGCATTTCGAACCTTATTGCCAGAATAATGTTGTTTGACTATAAAAAAAAAAACACATTTTTATTTATGGTTTAGTAAGAAAAAATATCGCCAATGAGCAAAAAACATGGAAAAGGTACAAACTTTCTTGATCCTGGAGTCGATAGGCCAGGGCGCCATCCTCGTGAACGAGCCACTCGCGACACACTAGAACCCGAAAAAAAATCGTGCAACAACAATAAACAACTGCGCAGCTCGGTTATGCGAGTATGACACGAGTATTTCGAGCACTGCAATTAGCCTTTGTTATTCTCACTCGAGGAACACTTACCCTCGTTGACGCGTCCAGCTTTGGGCAGTGTGTCCGATCCCAGCACGGACTTTGCCATTTTACGCGAATCCCACGACACCACGGCCGTTCGCGAACAACGAAAATACCACAAATAACAGGTGGATCACGCAGGTCGTCGCTGCCGTTGTTTACAAGCGAACCTTATGGGATGCCCGGGAGGCGCGATCTGATGTTTCGCTCCATCTTGAATGCCGATTGAAAATTGAGACCGAGCGACGCGCGTTGGTAGCACTGATCGCGAGCAACAATGCGGCGGCCACGCCGGCCTCGTTGTGTGCGTGACCATTGAGCGCGTCAGGACGCTCGCTCGACGTGCACAGACACAACCGAGTGGCGCAAAGTAGGCGGCAGCCAGTCAGCCGCGGCCGCAGGACTTTGCGCAGTTCTCGTGGTTCTCTCGTGAACCTCGCGAGTAACGCGAGTAACATGCGGTTGGGAATGTCATCTATGAAACTCGTCCTGACCGGCTTTCCTATTACCGACCGATCTCACTTTGCAAACCTTTTTTTCTCCTTCATATCTTCGCTTTTTCACAGCTGCATCCCGTATTCGTATTTTTTGCCATAAACTTCGGGCTAATTGTAAAATATGTCAGTAATGAGTCACAATGTAAAAACTATGTTTTTTGTTCACGCTCCGTGGCGTTATTCGCGTTGTATTTACGATAGCGATACCCTTCTGCTATTTTATCCTCTGCATACAACGCTTTATTTTCATTTCATTGTGTTTTTTGCTATCTCGGACTGAGAAGCATCGAGCGGCTCGAGAATTCAGTCGACGGCAGCAGGAGTGGGATTTTTCGCGCGAGCGTCGGTGAGACACTCGATGGGAATTCGGTCTATTGCGCCGGTGGAGTCACGTAGACTCTGCGTTCGCGCGGCCGTGCGAGTATTTCGCACGTTCTGCCGCTGTAATTTAATGCGATACATTGTAGAGCCTGCAGCGCGCTAATTCCCGCACTTATGCGAGATAGCGATAAAACACGAGTTCTCTTCTCGCAGGCGATGCGGTAAATGGATTCTGAATATAGCTGCTATACGTAGCCGCTACGGATACGATGTAGTAGCGAGAGCTCCACGCTCCACGGGAACTCGCGAATAGTCGCTGCACTTGGCGCCTCGCATACCGAACTCTTAAGGAGGGTGGATACCGTCTTTGCGGGGCAGGCGGCAAGAGGGGAACGCCTATGTTAAACGCGGGCGCTTGTACCACGGCTGCCAACCCCAAATAATGAAATTCTCGTCGTGTTAATAAAACGAGTTTTACCAAATAAACATGTCGAATATATTAAATTAGCTGTAATCTAGCTGTTTTGAAGTGTTTTTAATTATTTTTCGATTAATTGAAAGCCAAATACGTGATTACCCACAGTGAAATTTGGCAACTGCGCAATTTCGTTTTCAGCCGCTGCCAGCACTGCGACCGCATCGTGATCGCGATCAGCTGTAGCCGCGATCGGTTGTGTCGCGCTTTGGCGTTCGTGTAAAAGCAGCAATGAGACGGTGGAAAGGAAAAATCCAAAGCGAGAAACAGTACAATCGACGACTAAAACAAGTGGAGAATGGAAAGCAACGAAGGAAAGTGATAACCGAGAAAAATGAGGAAAGCGTGATCGACGGGCGACGCATCATCGATTTGAAGGTTATGTCGGACCACATGCGCTGCACGTTTTGTAAAGAGGATTTATGGCTGAGAAATATTAAGAGCGAAGAAAAACATGGTCTGAGCTCAATCTTTGACGTACTTTGCCAACATTGCCTCTTGATAAACAAGGTACCCACTGGAGCTAAGCATCCTGGAGTGACTACGAAAATGTTGTTCGACGTCAACACAAAATCAGCGCTAGGTAAGTTCTATATTATAATTATATACAAAATATGAAAAATATATAAATAAATAAATAAATATAAAAGTAAATAAATAAATATAAAAATAAATAAATAAATATACAATATATGAAAAAATATTAAATATATAAAAAATATACTTCCACTTTCTAACGACCAGATTTTTTACAGGGACTCTGCACGCAGGGTTAGGATACACTGCAGTAAACAAGTACTTGCAGTGTATGAATATACCAAACATGAGTGCGAAGTCGTACAAACGATACGAGAGAGAGATTGGACCGGTCATCGAGGAAGTCGCGAAGCAAAGCTGTCAGGAAGCCACAGAATTAGAACGTTCTCTAACGAAACAAAATAGGGAGTCGCTGGAAAAATTACTGTAAGTTTTATGGGTATTTCGTATACAAAAATCCCTCATAATTAATGAAATGATACTTGTACAATGAAATTCAGTGCGGTAACTCGTATACTGTATTAATAAAAATCCAATGTTTTGTAAATAAAATGTACACCGACAAATAGCATAAATGCAGATATTTCTTGTATCTCCCTCGCGTAATCCATCACTCCATCCCGTTTTTTCTAATTTACGTATAGGCCTCAAGATCTTCGAAGCGGCTTTCTCGTTCAAAGTAGAGACGAATCGCAAGAGTCAACTCCGACGACGACAGAAAAAATGGATCGGCATGAACTTCCGGAAGGCTCAGTGAACGCAGACGACATAGAAGATACGGCGATGAACGATTTAGTTAGACTCTTCGTTTCGTACGATATGGGTTGGAGCAAGAGAGGATCCGGACGGCAATATGATAGCTTAAATGGCTACGCTGCTATGATCGGCACGCAGTCTGGAAAAGTTCTTGATTTTGCAACGAGAAATAGGCAATGTCGTTTCTGCTCTTTAGGGCACCCAAAAGAAACACATGACTGTCGTTTGAATTTTTACGGCAGCGCCAAGGCAATGGAGCCCGATACTGCAGCTCAGCTTGCAGCTAACAGCGCGATTTTCAAGTCACAGAATGTAGAAGTTGGTGTTTTTATTGGCGACGATGACAGTTCTAGTATCTGCGCTGTCAGAAAAGCATGCAATCACCCCGTCGTGAAGCACTCGGACAAAAACCATACTTCAAGAGGCGTAACGAATATGTTATACAAAATTGACAAGAATGCTGATCCGAACAAAGAGCTCTCGTCAGAAGCGATCAAATATCTGCACAGATGCTTCACGTACGCCGTCTCTCAGAATCCAGGAAATCCGGATAATTTGGCTGCTGCAATCAGAAACATTCCGTACCATGCTTTTAACAAGCACGATAATTGTGGAGACTGGTGCAACTATTCCAAGGACCCGGAAAACTATGTCCACACAACGGTTCTCGGCGGCTTTCAAAACGAACGTCTATTCGACGAGCTGATAAAACTTTTTGATAAATTGGCAACTAATGCTGAAAAATTCTCGAGTGGCGCGTCAAGCCAAGCGAACGAAAGCCTAAACAATATAATGTCTAGGAAAGCGCCGAAAGCCGTGTGCTACAGTCTCTCGGAATCAGCTGATTTTAGATACGCAGCCGCGGTCGCCCAGAAGAATGTCGGAGAAAAATACGTACAAGACGTATACGCGACGTATGAATTAAGTCCAGGATCCCATCTGTCGAAACACGTCGAAAAATGCGCGAAATCGGCTCGAGTGCGATCGATGTTGGCGAAAACTCCGGCGTTCAAAGCGCGACGCCGAGCGCTCCGAAAACAACGATGTCAGCTACGAAATAGACGCGATCATCTCGAAGGAGAAACGTATAGCAGTCACGTCGGTCTATTGAGTATGCCTGCAGTAGAAACTGACCGTGATCCTTCTGCTCAGTTGCAAAAGTTAGCTGATGAATTTGACGACGATAATAACAGCTCAGCTTTGGTCTTTTTCGATTTGGAAACCGCGGGGTTAAAAGTGACATCCCAAGTCCTGCAAATCGCCGCGAAATGTGGGAGCGCGAAATTCAAAGAATACATCAAACCGAACGACAGTATATCTTTAGCTGCTTCTAAAGTCAATGGATTAACGAACGAAGGACAGGATCTGTATTTACACGGAAAGAGCGTGCCGGCCAAACCTCTACACGTCGTCGCGAACGAGTTGCTCGGTTTTTTGCGAAGTTTTGGAAAGCCTTGCGTGCTAATTGCACATAATTGTGCATTTGATGCGCCACGACTAATACGTCTGATCGATCAAACAGGCCTCGTCACAGAATTTACCGAAGTTATCGATGGTTTCGTAGACACTCTGCCACTATTTAGAAGTAAGTTTCGCGGCGAAAACTGCAGTTTAGTACAGGTAGCAGCTCGAAACTTCGCTCTGCACCCGGAAAAGGCTCACGATGCGATGTACGACGTGATTATGCTCCAAAATGCGGCCTTCTGTCACTTCACAGCCGAAGAATTACTCGTTAGTAACAAGAAATACGCCGCAATGTTACAATTCAACGAGAATTTCCAATCTCTTGGACCGCTGACGAATCTTGTTTCCAACGAAATACGAAAAAGAATGGCAAATGCGAGCATTAGCTACGATTTGCTACAACAGGCATACCACCAGGGGAAGGAAAAGCTAACAGCTCTACTCGAAAAAAAAGAGAACGGAAAAAAAACCGTGATAAAAACCAAAAAAATACTGGATTCAGTGATTAATCATTTCGACCAGTTGCTGAAGTAACGTGATATGTAAGACGATATGTATCTGTGATATGTACTATGTAAGGTAAATTTTAATAGTGCTATTATCACATTTGTAATGTGCTGCGTTATAATTTAATAACATGATAAATATTAAAAAATAAAAAATATATTTAATATTTTTTTCATTAAAAGGTTTCTTAAATAATTAATAAACAAATTTTTATTCACGTTATATGTTTGTTTATTTTATTCCAAAGAATTACTCTCATTAGTAATGATGGGAAATAATAATAAGAATGAGATAATAAAACCGATTTGTATTCAAATTATGGCGCGCATTCATCATGGCCGACCCGAATGCGACGTTGCCGCGCTCCGTACCGTGCTCGATCGCTTTACACGAAACAACTATCAATATGCGGTTTTCTTTCTGCAATTCCTCAATAATTATTTAGACGAGCGACTTCAAACTTCGTTGAGATCTTCCTGAAAATGTCAAGTATTATTTGCACGTATTTTCATCCGGCTCTTATCATTTTTTGCATGGTTTCAAGGGTTGAGTTTATGATATAGCCTAACTTTTATCCGATTTCCCTACGTTTCCCATGTATAAGAGTATAACTTCAGTTATTAATTTCTCGATGACTATCCAGGCGATTGAACTGAAATTTTGCATGGAGATGTGAGTTTAATCGACGAACATCCTCAAAAAATTTGGGTGCCTGCTTATCATTTTTAGTTGGGTATCCACCCTCCTTAACCGATGTTTCACCGAGTCTCGATTGGCCTTTTTGCCATGTTAGACTGACCGTTTTTTTTTGTCTCCACCTTATCAACCGATCTCCAAAACGCATTCTTTTTCGGTGAATCATCAAATAAAGAAGGTTTGGAGCTTTTCGCCCTGATGAAATGCTACGAATTATGTAGCACGCGACCTGGTCAGCTGGAAAGTAACCGAGATGTCCGTGACACGTTTAGTAGTGTGTATCTCGTCGCATCGCCGGGGCGCATATTCCGCGTATCAATGGCTTATTCAACGCTTGTTCCGCGCGCCCGTTGTACGCGAGAAGAAAGTCGAGAGGAAAGGATCGTTCGGTGCCAGCGGCCGCTCGCCGTGCGGCCTGACGATGTAGTCACGGTAAATCGAGTCGTTACGAAAAAAGAAAATTCTAGAATCAATGTGTCGTCGTATTTTTTTATTATTATTCCCAGAAGTTTTTTTTTTTTTCGTTTCACTGTTTTTCAATTTCATTTCGATGTACTTCCACCTTTGTCTTGAGAATGTTTCGGCTTGAAGCCCTGAACGTATCCGTCGTTTGCCACTGAATCCGTTCGACCCTCCTTGCCCCTTCCCCGACCGTCCTTGTCGAAACGCTCCTTGTGCGTTCCGGTGTATTGCGAGGTATCGGTCAACCTCCTGACAGCGTCGTTCACAGCGGTTTCCTGCAATGATAATGATAATGCTTCCAATGCCGCTGCAATTTATCAAGACGCTGCTTTGTTCATGACTCTTTTTTCGGTGCCAGAACGACAGGTTTCTGACATGCCGACCGCGCTAAAATCGCCGCCGGGTTCAATTTGACCCAGTGCCGACGAGCGCGGAACTTTCAGGAAGTATGGCAACAACCCGAGGGCAACCGAAGTGGGACATCCGCGAGTCAGTTACCGTTGTATTCGTTACTCCAGGAACTCCACACGATGTCATCTTATCTTTGATCACCTTCACGTCGATACCTTTGCTGGTCGCTAGATCCTTGAGAAATTCATCGTAGTCCTCGATCGAGAGCGCCTTCTGCCTGGGTTTCATCGAATTCCATTATTAAACATTTAACGCGAATTCGGATTTAATTGACGTTTATTTTTTTTTGTACTTTAGTTTGTTGAAGCAAATAGCCGTGTCAGTCGTCGTTATCTTTTTGTCGAAGACTTTTGACTGCTTCATCCATTTGTCACTCTGTGAGAGGGTGAGAAATTTTCCGTCGGAGTTTGTGTCGCCGAATTTCGAGAAGGAAGTGAATTGACTCTCGAACGTTGCCATCTTGAGGAATTGTTTAGTTCTGAATTCTTTGTATTAGTTTCTTTAAGTTACAACAGGGATTTTATCAGAAGTAATGTAATGTCACTGAGAATTTGTTGATTACTAATCGTTAATTTAGATTTGACAGTCAATTGACCAACGAGCGTTAACAAATGAAAAGCATGTATTCGTTCACACGCGGCTAAATTCATTAATTCTTTTTAATTGTACAGATCCTCGGGTATAGTCGGTAAAACAGTAGCACGGGTAAGGAAATAACAGTCGCATTTTTATTAAAAACATTACATTCGCATTTCCGTAATTACATTCTGTTAAACACGTTTAATACATATCACCAAGAATATACAATAATTAAGCACCTTTGATGCCCGCGCAAACGACAAATATGAAAGCGAAACTGAAAGACGAAATAATCGTTCGGTGTCAGTGAACATATTTGCCGTATTGTAATAATGATATTTGGCGGCGTATTTGAGACAAAACTTACGTTCGTTAATTCTAAGTATTGTGGGCGGCGAATCGCGACTGCGGCCGGATTACGTTTTTTTTTTTGGTCCGATATGAGAGCACCCCGCGCGGTGCTACGCTAATACAGTACTTGCGCAATGAGGTAGTTGAGATACCCGTGAAACAATGTATTTACTCGCTCTTCTGATTTTTCCCTAAATTGTTCCCCGTATGCGGTAAAAATGTTTTACGAAATATTCCAGAAAGTGAAAAAACTTTGATTGCATTTGTCATAAGGAAGAAAAAAAACGAATTTGCGAGTACTAAAACGTTTTGACATTTTGACGTAGAACCAACAAATATATTACACCTCAACGTCAAGGCAAAATGGTCTGCTGTTATTTCGCAAAATTTAACATTTTTTCCTTTACCGTAAAATTCGTGACTGTATAGCGTTTATATACAGCCTGTATATGATATAATAAGGGCGCACGAGTGCGTGGCCGATTTTTCAGTAACAATTTGTTTGCGTTCGGTGACTTTCACCAAGTATAATAATTACAATACCTAAATATGTATAATCGTTCGATAGACATTTTTGTAATTTACAGATATAATATTTGGCAATCCGCCCGGCCGCGTGTCTCGGACTAAAAATGGCTTTGAAGATGCTGCAATGTGCACACATTGCATCTTTTTTTGTGTGTGAGTTTGTGTATGTGGGTGTGTATCTGTTGGTACCGATCGCTGCTATTGCTGCTAATTAAAATTCTTCAGACCAGCTGATCAGATGGCTCGTGATATTCGTACAATTTACATGTACAACTCCGGTAGCGAAATTATATCGTGGTCTTGATTTTTTTCTTCTTGTTTTCAGTCTTATGCGTTTGACGGCTTTTCGTATATTCACGATTTCAGCGGGACTCATACGGACAGATTTGTTATTTTGAATTATCTCGAGTTCTCCCTTTCGAGCAAACGTTCGATACTTTTTCGTTATTGTTGCTGCGAACGCGTTCACGAGGCCTCAGAGTTATCTTTAGTCTTCCGTCTGTTGAACGCGAGACAAGCGTGCGAGTGTCAACGAAAACGGCGCTACACAAATTGAAACAATACATTGTTACTTTAACTTCAATTGTTTTGTTTGTTTTTGTCTTTCCTGAAATTGATAATCACCATTATCATCAATTCGAAGGATCGATAGACTTGCGAAGTAAATCACGGGGCATTTTTTTCCGAGATTCGCGTGTTCGTGATACCAGTCAAATGATCTTTATTCACCTAGCGGCGATTTGTTTTTGCGAAGTAATTTTAGCAACGTACCTGAGCCAGAATCCAAAATAATCTATAATTCTCGACAAGTTGCGTCAACAGTACAAATGTAATTAATATTCTCGGATTTTCAAAAGAATCGAGCACTGGTTAACTTTCTTGACGTCATGCACGCCACAACGCCAAATCAATTAGAACGATCACTCGCGGCTGCTGCGATTTTTGAGTTGCCGCTCAAGGAACGCAAATGAGAAGCTTGACTTTAACACTTGACTGCAATTTATCGAAACTATATGTATTGATATATATTTACGTGTATCTTTCTCTTTCGTTTGCTAGTCGAATTTTCGAACAAAAATTTAATCTCGTTCGATCTTCGACGGCAGCGTTGACGTAATCATCACCGACCGGCTAATCCGACCATTTTCATTATTGCAAACACGCTACATGCCTGTGCAAATTTGTGCATCCAGTAGAGTCTGCAAAAAATCAATCAATTGTAATACTTTTTCCATAACACATATTTCACGATCTGTTCACGAAGACTCACTTGAATAGGCGATTTCTGGCTTTACTGAGTGTGTCGGGATTGTCCTTAAGAATGTATTTTCTTATTCCTAGCATGTACTGATGCACGTACGAGTCCCAGTCCAACGTGGTGATATCGACATTAAAGCGATTCGAGTCGAACGCAAGTTTGACGTTTTTCGCCAGATTCTTGATGCTGTCGCCCTGAAATATCCATTCGTTGACGGCGAAGAATTCGCCGGTTTGGGCAGCGCGCTCGAAACGTTTCGTCATCTTCATCATCCTTCAGAGAGACGAAAAAAGTATAACGATAAGATTTTGCACGAAGCGTTTTCGCGAGGGATATTCGTAAATCTAAAACGTTAAACAGCACGATATACGTACATCGGTTTTCCCCCTTGGAATCTCAAGACCAGATCAACGATAAACGCCGGCAGAAAGTGCAATATCATGCACATACATTTGTGAATAAATTTGTTGGTCCTAAAGGTAAAACCCGGATACCACATGACGTACTTCGAGGGCGACTCGATGGCGTGTTTTCGCGTTAAACCGCCGAATTTTGCCCACCTTGTTGAAAAAGAAAAGTATAAGAGATGAGACAAGTTTTCGTTGGGGAGACGACGGAGTCGTGGAATTATTGCGGCGACTCACGTAACGGGGTTAAAAGTTCCACTGGTGCAGTTATACACTTTGATCGTGTTTGTCCGTCTCATTGCGCTGTGCCAAGACGCGCATATCAACGTATCGACCACGTAATCGACAGGAATAACATCGACAACCAGATTTGAGTCGCACACGATGCTTCTTATGGTGCCACGACCGATTTCCATCATTATACCTAGAATACAAAGAATGTTAGTAAATGTGTCATCAATTTTTTTTAGTTTTTCATTCCAGAAGTTTTCTGATTTTCACCTGTTATTCCACAGACATTGTCCACCCAACCGGGAAAAGGCTCCTGATATGCGGCGCATACTATACTCGGTCTCACTATCGCGATCGGGAGACCCGCTCCCTTGGTCATTACCAATTGCTCCGCAAGGCCTTTAGTCAGCGTGTAAGTGTTCGGATGTTTACCCATCAGCCGCTTTTCAACTGCAGCCAGCGTCTCGTCGTCCAAATTTTCACACATCTCTATCACCGTTTGAGGCTTTACTTTCGTACTATGGAAAACAGAGCATTTCGTCCAATATTAATTTAATTTGTCGCCCCAACCATTGGCGTCGGGAAAGTATCATTCTAATTTTATTGTCAGTCAATTGTGAACGTATGGCTCATTACAAATCAAAAGATTCGTTCTGTTGGATTTTGAGAACATCGAATCTTCATCTTTCTGAAATTAGCCGTTCTTACGTTCAGTGAAGTTAGATAGACCTTTTTTATATATTTTGTTTAATAAGATGCAATAATTATCAAATTCACTGGACACTTTGGCTATGAATTACGTTATGAACGGGCAAGATCAAAAGCTTAATCGAATAATTCACAATTACCTATAAATAATTTCCTTGATCTCTCGCTGATCGGCGTTACTATAGGCCGTGCTAACGTGGATAAAGCTGATGAGATTTACCATGCTTCTACACAATTCAACTATTCTATCGGTACCCTTTGTGTTAAGATTCACGGCAACTTTAAGGGGTTCGTCGAATCGCACGGTAGCCGCGCCGTGAAATACGATGTTCACGCGCTGTGTGAGCATCGTCCTGTCCTCGCTGCTCAGACCGAGCCCCGGCTGACTCACGTCGCCCTTCACCGGAAACACTTTGCTCAGTGCACCCGGGAATTCCCATTTCACTCTGTCGAATACCTGAAACATTTCGCCAACGTTATTAGTTATCATTCGGGCCGTCGACGTGAACGTAATAATTCATTGACAAAATCTTTTCTAGAATTTTAAAGATAGCTCTGATGGCTTTAATTGTACTCGGGGGAAAATCCATTTACCGGGTTCTCAGTTAGATTCTGAAACCTCTGCTCGACCGTCTGACCCTTCTTCGGGCGGATGAGTATGAATATCGTCGCCAGCCTCGGGCAGGATCTCAGGAGCTTCTCGAGAAGCGCCTTGCCGAGAAATCCCGTGGCCCCGGTAATGAGGATAACCGTCTCGGCGAAGAAGGCCTCGATCGATGTCCCACCGGGACTCGCCTCATCGCTACCATGCTCCGCGTCCGTTTGTGCGTTTGCCGTGCCCATTTTTCGAGTTTACCTCTCAGTCAGCTATCGTAAAATCTGAAAATAGAAGAAGAAAAGGCTCATGTTAGTTGATGTCGTGAGATGACCATTAAATATCCTTATCCAAGTACCAAATATTTTAAACACTCAATGACACAACCTAATTATTACGACCATTAAAAATTATCGCTTGTTAAAAAAGCCGTTTATCGCTTCATGCTATTCATCATTATTTCTTGCCGTTGGGATAAGCTCACGCTTGCGCTTTTTTCTCTCGCAAATATGAATCTTGATACATCAATAAGAGCGTAAATAAATTCTCAGCAGCTGGTAAAACTGATGGTATCAAATTGATTTTCCGGTCGCTTCTGATTGTCCAACCGGTAGTGGCCATGCGATATTTAGAGAAGTATACACGCAAAAAAAAGTCTGCCGTTTGAGTCGCATTTTTGCGATAACAGACTGTGTTTCCGACTACTGCTTGTAAACCGAAAGCTCGACCGCAGCTCGTTGTGTTGTCGTCGCCTCGACGCTCGGATAAAATCGTGAAGGTCGCTGTAAATTTTGTCGAAAATTCAACGTGTATTTCTTTGTCGATTCGTCAATTACAAAGTCGAATTTTTGTTCAAGCCGATTGTTTGCCAAAATTACTTCATATTTTTTTCCTTCAAATGTTGAAAAAAAATTTTCGGCAAATTCTTAACAGAACTTTTCTTCGCGGAAAAAAAACATCGGTATTTCCGTTAATTCAGAACTGATGGGGTGACGCCCTTCGTAGTTTCAGTGTCTGGCGCATTCATTATTTACACGAGAATCGAGCCTTATCTACTTGTCGTACAAACAGCCGTACACAATTAATACTCGTATGTCTGGCGTCCTTATCGATATACGATTATTTTACGATTAATCCAATTTGAAGAAACTTCCGCAGCTGCGAACGCAGAACCGTTCCGACTCTGACTCAGACCTAGAAGTGTGTGCGACGTAAACACTCGAAAAAATAAAATTCTCCGAGCACACAATGTACACCTATATTTTAATTATATCAGTGTCCGATAGTGGCTGCAGTTGCGTATGTCACCGACGCTAAACAGTCGCTGCGCGCGCGAGCGTTTGTCAGCGCCCGCGCGTTAAATTCACAGTCGGAAATTCCACGGTTGGCGGGCGAGACAGATACCGTGTAATTTCGCGGTCGTAAACCTCGCGGCAATCAGCCTAATTTGGGTGCTTGCTCGTCGTTCGAGTAATTTACAATTCGTAAATTACTCGAGCGCGACAACTCGAGAAAGCGACAACTCGCGATGTTTCGGCTGTTCATTATCGACGAAGAGCGCGCGAGTGCCACGCGAGACTATCCTCAATTATTCGAGTGACGCAAATTGGATTTTTAATACACGAGTTCCAAGGAAATAAAAATGAGAAAAAACCCCTAAATAATTTTTTTTTAAATAAATTACTATAAAACTGTAAAATTAAATTATTTTTTCATTCTCAATTTTGTTCGGGTTCCAGCATGTGCCATCAGGCTTTTCCACTTACTCTTCATCTCCCTGAATTCGTCGACTTCCCCACCAGAATATTATCCCCGCAGCCGCTCTTTCCCAATGCACTGCTGTATCGCATTTACACGAACGAGCAGGGAAACTGCGGAAAACCTGAGCCGATACAGGCAGCTGCTTTTTTTAAATATTTTTACTGACGTTCGCTGTATGATAATACTTTAACTGCCCGCTCACGGCTAAGCAGTCACCCATCCGAGTACTGACCGCGAGTCGAGGTGCTTCAGACGGGAGACCGCCGAGGCCACGCACCGACCGCGCGTCTACCACAGACGATGTTTCGAATTTTATTTCATCTCCGGCAATTATTATCTCAAACTTATGCTGCAAGTCTGAATAAACGCGGCGACTGAGACTATGCTAATAGGCTAAGCACTTAATGCTACAAGAATGATAGTACAGCCAACGCGCGTACCCGAATATTACCTACATTTGCGGCCAGGCGGCTGACTACGCTGCTAGTTGGCTGACAGTACGTGCGACGCGTATACGAGGAAATGCGATGATCGATGGGCGCTCGAGCAATGTAGCTGCACAACCGGGCATCGCGCTCCGGATATCGATCGCGTGCGGCTTTCATAACTCGGTACAGCGCGAGGCGTCCACGACAGAATCGACGCTGTACTATAGCAGCCTGAACTATACCGGTTGCACGGTTCGACGTCTGTTTGACAGTGAACCGATTTCTGTATTCACGTCAAGCTTTGATGTAAAATATGCGTCAATGCTACTTATCTGTGGAGAATGTACCCCCCTAAGGATAGGACAATTACTCACATAATTCTAGCTGTTAATTAATTTCTAAAAAAATCGAAATTCTGTAGTTTATTTGATATTTTTAAATAGTTAAGAGTTTACAGATTGCAATTTTCTGGTACGCATTTTTTTGCAGTGCAACGAAGCGTCAAACTTTTCCGGGAAGGGGGGGGGGTAGACGTCCACAGTTGGAGAATAACAAGTAGCGGCCGAGGAGAGAGCGGCGAATATGCTCGAGCGCGCGAGGCACTTGACGCGCCGCACATGAAGCCAATCGAAAGTGAGAGCCGCCGCTCGGAAGGGAACGCAGACAGTCGGTTGTCGCGCGACCAACGACGTCGAGTCTACCCTATACGTACTGTGTGTATATATAGGGCAGTGACCCTCGTGGAATCACTGATTTGGCAATTTCGGCAATAATGCGCTTCAACGTTACAATACATTATTGTACTTATTAATATCACCGGTGGCGGTTATTGCGACATAGACGACGTCCAACCGGGGTCAACTGTTAAAGTTGGCCCTGTCTCTCGTTATATTCGGGCAAAGGGGAGAGCAAAACGAGCCTCGTGTTGCCAATTTAAGTCTCGCCTTGATAAATAAATAGAGCGACGAAGAATGCTCGATACAATGTAAATCCTTCGTATCTAATTCCGGTCGCTGTTGAAAATAGCCCAACTTTTTCGTTCATTAATTTTTCATTGTAATATTAATTTAATTTCATTAATATTAGTAATATCAATTTAATGAAATTAAAAAATTGAAATTGATATTACATTTTTGTCATTGGTAAAAATATTTGCACGCTTCTTTCAAATGATATTGTCATTTTTGTGCTTGGTTCGAATCGGGTTTTACACGAATAGAAAATGATTACAAAGTGTGTGTCAATCGTCAAGGTTGATGAACACAATACGTGCACTCGAGGAGATAAAAAGATTGTAAAATTCTTCGTGACACGGTGTGAAACACGGCGATTGCGATTGCGAAGACAGCCAACGACCACCGATTATTTCACTCCCTCCGAGGCTGCTTGTACATTATTTCAAAAATCGTTTCGCGGTTCTGCGGCTTGTCGAATAATTTCGTCGTGAAATTTTCCTCAGTTTTCAGTCGCACAAAGTATCGTGTACATTGTCGCGAAGCCAGCGAAAAATGAAGATAAGATTGAACTTCGTTGCGACTGCAAATTCCCGGCGATTCTCAGATGGACGAGACGGGCGCGTCGTCCGTCTCGAGCGCAGGATACACGAGAACGTCGTGACGCCATCAATTTAACAACAAATTGCCCCGACACTCGAACCAATTATGCGCGCCACCTACTTATGACTACGACTAATATTTCGACATACAACGCGGCTTGCAAATCATCCACACAACTTCTCCCATAATAGCTACATACATTATTTCTGCAAAAATGTCCCTGGACCACAATTTCCACATTCACTCGAAATTTCGTCACACATCAGATTCCTCCTTCTCCAACATTTCTCCACTGCCTAGAGCCAACTTTTTGCCTCTCCCAACACCATCCGATTTGTTCACTTATCGCCTCTATCCGTATAACGTCAAGAAAATAAGAAGCTCAAGAGTTGCACGAAGTTTTCAGTTGAATAAGAAGCTCGATGTAGACTGACACGATTCAAAGCTCATCCAATTATCGGTGAGAAGCTTGAAGAAAAAAAGGTAGAAGAGGAAGAACATCAAAGTGGCATGGTAAGACGAGTAAAAAAAAGGGGCTAATGTCACGAGACGTAAGGGAATCGATCGAGATCGGTGGAGTTCTCGAATATCAGGGGCCTAATCGTGTTTGCAGCTTGATTTGATTACAAGGGGCGCGTGCTGGGCGCTTCTACCCCCCCCCCCCCCCCCCCCCGCTAGGTGGTTTCCGCTATCGCGAGCAGCCTCTTCCCACTTTACCCTTCGGTCCTTGACCTTCAGCGCGCGTTGTTCGTGTGCGAAGTGTGTGGGTCGGTAGCGGCGGCGGCGGCGGCGGCGGCGAAACGAGGTTGCGAAATCCAGGCCAACAAATCGATCAACGATATCGTTCGCCCGTGTAACTCTGCTGCGCTACCGGTTGTACCGCTGCTGTTGCTGCTGCTGCTGCTGCTGCCGCTGTCTACAACCTCAAAGCTACTCGATACGACGCGAGGTCGTTGGTACTGGTGACCCGCAATCGCGGCAAATCCGGAATTCTTCGCGCGGGAGACTCGATTGATGTCGATAAATTGAGTCTAATACGATACGCGTCGTAAACGCTCGAGTGTGAAAAAGAAAAAAAGAAAAATGAAAAAGTATCGAATTGAGCTCATTGAACCGGAATCTCGACGTAAACACACCGAGCTTTCTCGTGAACTTGATGCCGAGAACCAAACAGGCTTCGGCCTCGCCTTCGACGGGAGAGGAAGGGGAAGGGTAGGAGGAAGGAGGTATCGAGATAGCCTTTACGGTGCATTCGCGAGACCCACTTCAAGATGCGTTTCACCTCCTTGTACAGCGAAGTGGAGTATGTGTTTTGCTTGCGCTGTGAATCCTGTATATTATGTCACCCGTCTCTCTCTCTCTCCCTCTTTCTATGTCTTGCTGTCTAACAAGTGGCGCGGGCGTAACCTTAATAATAACCATACGACGACGCTGAGGTTCATAAGATTCATTCTATTTTTTTATGAACGTATTTTACAAAAAGCTTTTTTTTTTTCTTCAAGTGTAATTAGCGTGATTTCTCCACGTTAAAAATATCGACCGAGTTCAGGCGTGTCGACTGAGCTCGTTACACCGTCACTCAAACGGAAAAGCTTCTTATCGTCGGCGCGTAATCCCAGGAATTGCATAGCCCGTGCAGAATTTTTATCGTTTCGACGATCGTCGCTGTCGCTGCCCAACGCTAAGTCACTTTGCCAGCGCAACGCATTTAAAAAAAGGCTGCATGAGAATTGGAGAAATTTAGTAATTTTTTACAGATATAGAAAAAAATTGAAAAATTATAAAATAATAAGTGTCAAGTCGCTTGGTACAATAAGCAAATCAAACTTAAAGTTTTTGTTAATTTTTTCCTTTTCGCGAATAATTGTTCAAAAAAATAAAACATACCGAGAATTCTACGAGAACCGCGTATTCAAGGTCACTCGTGAATTGGGCCACAAAGCGCGATTGGCTTACATAAGCGAAGTAATAAAAAAACCAGCTTATCATCACTTCACTTACGTAAGCAAAATGAAGAAAAAGTACCAAAATTTTGCTAATTCATCATTTTCGACGAAAAAATGGCAAAAAAGAGGCAATCACGGACGACCGCATGGAACACAAAACGCGCGACACGACGACGACTGCCAAACGTGTTCGCCGGAAAAATCGCCGAACAGCTGTGCCCGTTCGGCGCCGACGATATCCGCCAGAGATTTCAAGGCGCCCGCGCGCGCTGCGAGTTGCTAACTGTGCCACCGTTGCCGCAGCCACCGATGCTCCCGAAGATTAACCGTACACTGAACTATATATCTGCGCGCTGCGGCCGCCCTTATCTCGCCGGGCGCGTCCTTTTCGCCTTTGCCGCCTCGAATTGCGAGTATTATCATTATTATTATATTGTAAATAAAGCGGTATGTAAAACGGGAATAAATCCCTAGCCGGGACTTACCCCAGATACACGATGTTATCACCTATCGTGGCTGCCGCTTCTCCTTGGCATTTTTCGCACGAATTATTCGCTCGATGCAAAAGCACGGATAAAAAAAAAGAAGGAAAAGCAAAAACTCGTAAAACTTGATTACCGCAACCCTCGACGACTGAGAATGCGTAACGTCCGTGCGTATAATTGTGACGAGTTACGCGGAGAATATTCTCGTGCACATCGTCGTGTAGGCGGCTGAGATCATTCGCAGGCGCGAGGCACTCCTTGGGAATCGTGCGAATCAACGTGAAAGCCGATTGGCCGGGACGCGGCGCACAATAATACAATGGGAATCCTTCATGACGCGTAAGATGCACCGCGGGAGCTAGACACAGTGGTTACTATTGTTGTTGTCGTTGTTGGTGTTGTTGTCGCTGCTGCTGCGCCCGTTGGACATTTCTACCGAATAATCCTGTTCTAATGTCCGATCGCGACCGATGGCGAGGCCCAACCGAGAGTGGGTGGCGGCTCTTTGTAATCTGTAGCAACCGGCGAGACGTCGACACCGTCACACGAGCCACACGGCGGCAACTGCGAGGCCCTCGCGAACAAGTTCAGACATGATCACGCGCTCGCCTTTCACGAGCGATATACACACAGTTGTTGCTGCTGCTGCTGCTGCCGCCGCCGCCGCCTCCACCATCGTCGTCGCCGCTAACGCCAACACCGCCGCCACCGCTGCTGCCGCTGCTGCTGCCCGTCTGGCCGGCCGGCTTCGGTTATCGTGTGGCTTTGCTTTGTCAAGTGCTCGCACAAAGTCGTCGTCACCGACGACGCACGAGGGAAACGTTAATCCGCAACTGGCATAGCAGATTCCGGCCGCGAGAAGCGGTTTTTGCCGCGGGAATTCTTTCGTTGCTACTTACAGCGTTTTATTATTTTCGATTTTTTTTTCACCGAGTATGATGAGGAAATAAATATATTTTCAAAAAAACGTTTTACGGATAACTCGAAAGTCGAAAAAATTGGATCTAATCTAGAGTCGGTTAAAAGTTCGGTTACGGATCTCGTCGGGGCATAGGACCGAACTGTGACAGTTGGACGGAAACATTGGATTCTCCGTCTCTCTCTTTCTCTGTCTGTCTCTCTCGCTCGTCCACGTAGCTCGGAAGGTCACGCGGTGGCGGCGGCGTCTCGCAACGGGCTGGCTCTGCGGTTCTGCCTCCCCTTGCGCCCATCCCCTCTAAAAGGGATACCATGACAAATTCCTGTCTTTCGTCGACCGTTCGACTCTCCCCTGTACAACCGTGAGACTACCCCATGGCTCTGACTTCCCCAAAATTACCACAATAACAGTAATATCGAAACTATGAAAAATAGGTACAATAAAAAGCGTAAAAAGTCCTTGAAAAACGCTCGATATTATTATTGATATTAATAATAATAATAAAGCCAGCTAGTTCGAAGCCGCGTTTACGTTTCATCGAAAGTTCCTACCCTTGGGCTCTCCCTTCCTCTTATTTCGAGTCTCCGGGAGTACCGTGAAAGCGCAATAAATGGCTATCGAGACACGAGCCATCGATGGTCGATGGCTCTCTGCATTATTACTCATCCTTACCCGCGCCTCGTGCGTCCATCGCGATCCGCTACTACAGTGGATTGCTCGCCGAGGCTTTCTTAAATTTTCCCATCGACTGCACGAAGTCCTCGCTAGTCTCTTAACTTTCACCCAATACTCGACACATAACAAAAGAGAAAAATAAATTTCTCGCGTCTCACGCTTAGCATGCCACAAGTTATAATAATTATAATAATAACAACAACAATAGCAACAACAATAACGATAATAATGTTACAACTTTTGGCCTACCCTTCGCTATAATCCGTGCTCTTGATTGGTTTTGGGACTTGGGCATCCTCACACCACAGACGCCACCTGTCGCAGATGCTGACACGGTGAAGAGGGAAATGTGTTAGTGTATATGTGACGCTGCCTCCCCCTCTTTCTCTATCTCTCTCGCTTTAATTCTTTCACTCTGCTCGCGAGCGCCGACACAAAAAACCGAGCCATTCGGATGTTTGCGCGAGGAGCACACGGCCAAGGGTGACCGCGCCTCGAAGGTTACTGCTCGCCGCTGGCCGAAAACGACGCGCCGCGCCGTCCTGGTCGGGGTTGGTGCGCGGCGGCGGCACCACCCTCCGATGCCGATGCCCGGCGCGCCATTCGTGTCGCCATTGGCGTGATCGCCGCACCCCATCACAGAGGGCACCACCGGTTGCGCTCACGGCGCGGTGGCTGCGATCGTCGCGCGCTACGCGCGTATTGGCGACCTCGACGAATTTGTAGTCACATGCGGCGTACTTCGATTATCACCCGCTTCCTGCTATACTATTATCATTATGTCTGGTAGCCGACGATGTTTGTTCGTGCTTCGATAGAATTGAACGTGAACACGATGGCGAAGTGTTCCAGATTTATTGTGCAGTCCACTTTGTTGCAAGAAACACAGCAGGAACCAAGTTATTTTGTTTTTATGTTTATTTTCATTGCAAGTTTGTTGCAGAAGAATTGTTATTTCATGTTTTAATGCGTGCAGAGCGATTTGTGATGGTTTTTTTTCCTTTCCTTTTCTCCTTTTTCATTTGAGTAAATCGCGATTTCAACCTGTTTACACGAAGCGGCATAATCGGCCCGCCTGTTACGAAATCGTATTACACAGGGCAACGCGTTTTATACTCCAGAAAAGGGGGGCTCGTTACGCAGCTCTCCGTTATATATCCACCTCGTCTTGATGGTCACTTACGGATCCTCCGCGTTCGATTTCGAATTTCCGTTCGGCCGAGTCACGCGAACCGCAGATGCCGTTTATTCTTATTCAGACGGTTTTTACGATACTCGACACTCGGCGGGCGCTTGGAAATTTTATTTTGCCGCGAAAATAAACGGACCCAATCGTGAGACGTTTTCGAGAAGTCTTTCCGCGGTTGTGCGTCAGCTGTAGTTGTCTCCCGCGCAGTGGGCGCTGCCGGCGCCGCGTGCACCGTTCTCACTGCAACACGGAAGCACTTTCTTCGCGTCGATCAGAATCGCACGTTTGCGGGGATCTCACATCGCATTAACTGCGGGAGTTTGTAGGTTCGTCTGGTCGGTTAATTGTGAATAGAGACAAAAGCAGCGAGAAATCGTTAAGAAATCGGTAACGTTTTTTCAAAATAGCCAGAAATTTGTAAAATTGTGAATGATATTTCGATATCTTCGAGAAATGTGTGTGTTCTTTAATTTTTTTTAAGATTGCGAAACCCGAAGATAAGAGGGCCGAGTGGACACGGCCGACTCACCTGAAAGTGCGTCGTGTCCTGTTTGCAACGAGGTTCGCGACCTCACATCTGACTGGCAATCCGACCGGCAGCGGGAAACGCACTCGCCGACACCAACGTAAAACGTGAAAAGCGCGTTTACGCGTAACCGAGCGTGTAACTTTCTTACGAGTAACTGAGACGAGGCATCGCTCGTTCCAGGCCTAAATATCTTTTCTGTCGCCCCTATACGCGCCAACCGTGGGGCAGCAGCAGTAGCAGCCGGCAGCCTCCCACCATCTACGTTCTTCCCTTTCTCCGTGCAGCGAGGCAATGACTTTATTTGTAAATACTTTATATATATGTACACATATATGTGTGTCTATGGGGCATTTCACACCAAGTAGGTTACCCTCATTTTACAGGTTCGTGAGGGACTTCATAATTTTTTCTTAGGCTGTTCAGAGTATTACAAAAACCTAAAAACTGTTTCAGATCTTTAGTACTCATAGTTTATCTAGAATTAATTAAAGACTTTTACATTTCGCTACTGTCTGACATAACACAAAAAAATTATTCTGACATAATGAAATCTCAACAAATTTTTCAGTACAATTTTTATTTTTTATATGTATTCTACGCTTTGTCTCGTGCTTCATCGTTATGTAGACGAATCGTCATCTCATATATTAAAATCGTAATGCGTTAGCTTCCACGAGGCTGATAAACTAGATGCGGGTTACGGCCTCTTTTTCTGTGACTTCGCGGGAAGCCCGGGCAAGAGTCCGCGCTTCTTGACGTGAAAAAAAAAAATCCTATCAAAGGTAATGGATCTTTCTTTTCACGTCGAATCCATTAGAATAAAAAATGCCTCTGGTACATCCTGTGCAACGCGGAAATGGGTAATTAAAATGTTTACGACTGCTAGTATTCAAATATTCCCGAGACCGATGCGAATCGAGAGGAAAAATAAGAGCGCGACAGTCCTGAGATTTCATTCGGCCGACAGACTAGGGTGTCGGTGGTAGGGGGCAACGCTTTTTCTAATCCTTCTTTCAGTACTTTCGGGTCATCCAGGCGAACACTTTTATTAACGATAAATAATGTATGACGATTTGTCGCATAGGTTAGCATATAATTCGAGTCGCCTTTGAATTGTTTTGTCCCGTTGCTTGAGGAAGCAGAAAGTGAAAAACGTTCACGTGTAAAGATTAGAAAAAATATTAGATTAGGTTTTTTTTTAACGAAAGTATTTTTTCAACAATTTGCAGAGATGTAACTTCTTATAAGTTTTTTTTTTTTTTTTCCATAATATATATATATTTTTTTAAACATCGACTTTTAACCAATACCATCATTCTCAAGTCGCATATTCTACCTCTGAAAACAATGCTATCAACTATATTTTAGTGGATTAAAAAAAACGATATTCGACGGAACTGTCAAAATTAACAAGGGCAAATACACTTGGACTCGGTCTGAGAGTCTCGGCCAATCACAGCACAATTTACAATTAAGTAATCGGGCGCATGCGGCGCCTGTATCGATAGCAACCCGCCTTGCACCAGTGTAGCGCCGATTACCGGCTGCCCGGCGTCCAATAACCGGCACTCTCAACTCCATTGAGGCTCTTCCACAGTTCCAGAGGCAGTGTACGAAAAACTCGCTCTTATTATCAGCGCAGTGGATTCAAATACTAGGTAAACTCGTAAGAAATCAACTAAGAAAAATTTAGTGCCGAGATTTATCGACTTTCGAGTTTTGCTATCGAAGTTTGAGATTTGTATTGTTGCCAAACTATTCGCGCCCTGATTGGTCGGAGCGCAGCGCAGTGGTGACCCTAGTCAACTACTAAAAAGTTGGTGGCGAGATTTATCGACTTTCGATTTTTTTTTGCGTTTTTCGCCTCGAGTTTTCTATTTTTTGGGCAAACAAGAGTGTTTTCGGAATCATCAAATTGCCATAGGATAGGATGTTTAGACTTTGCGAAATCAAAAATAAAAAAAAATAAAAAAATAAAAAAACGCAAGGGACTCCTCCCCGATTAATAGGCGCGCCCGATTAATCTAGTAATATAAAAATAATTTGAAGAAGGCAAAAGTCGATTGGAATTTTTTTTTTAATTCAGCTAATTCATTCTCGCTTCCTGTAGTCAGGCAGCTTCAACTTATAGCTAGGTATGAGACACACTTCCCGCAATCAGTTGGTAGTCACAGTGATTAATCTGCATAACAGCGCTTTGCGATCGCACGAATCTCGGTTGAGAGATAGCGACACGATAAATTAGCTAATGCCGCAGTAGCCCGCGGTCATTTTCATCAGCTCGGTTGTTTCTCGCTTTCTCGCCAGGTGTCAACGAAGATAAGAGCGCCCATATGGCGCAAATTTTCCAAACTGCGGATTCGCGGAATGAGAGAAAAAAAATCGTCCGATAAAACCTCTAATTTGTTCTCGCGGAGTTGCAACACCGGCAAAAGCTTTCGAGATAGAGATTTCACCAATTGACCTGTATACGCGGCTACCCTAACCGCGTTACCAGATAAACCATCACCGACAGATGTCGTGGTAATGGACGATTCTCGTCATTTCTATCGCATATTAGAGAAAAATTTCATAATCATTTTTTCGAACTTGATAAATAAAGATAAAATCAATCAAATATTTAAGTTTACATCGTTGCAAATACTTGCGAATTTTGGCGAAAAATGAAAAATGTTAGGAGAAAAACGCGAAAAACGATTTTTGACTTTTTCCCAATTCTGACACTTTACTAAAATCGGTGTAATTTTACTTTGGATCAATATAATTAGGATATTCTTTTTGCATTCGAAAGAAAACTCTTCAACGAAGAGAATGCCGCCAAGCGGAACGCGATATCTCGATTTTTCGATTTTTTGCAGATTTTTAAAGTTGACCCTCAAAAATCGAAAATTTGTAGAAGGCCCTTGCGTTTTTTGCGAAATTTTTTTTTTTCGATTTCGCCAAGTTTAAAACCCCTTTCCGATGGCAAATTTCCCGCTGATTCCAAAAACGACAGGTGTTTGCCCGAAAAATCGAAAATTCGAGGAGAAAAATGCGAAAAACGATTTTTTTTTGACAAACTGCCAAATTTCGCGATCTTTAACATTAAACTGCTGCCTGTTTCCCAACGACCAATCAGATGCTGTATAAATCGACAACAATGGCTGCTCACGAACTTTTTAATTGAGGAATACAATATCCGGTTCAAACGACTCCTGTCGCGCGCTCCACAAGCCGGAAGTCAATTGACGCAGAGCTATTTTCACTGTGTTCCGCCGTCGCCGATGTCGCACGCATCGAACGCGATGACGCTACACTTTTTTTATTATTATTATTTTTTTTGCCCCGCGCTGTTTGCCATGCAACGTGTCGCCGTGTATACTTTATTACGTAGGTACCACGCGCGGCACCGCGTCGACTGTACTTTCCCCTGATCTCACCGAGAGTGTAATATTTATTTGTGTGCGCCGCGCAAGTCCGCGACGCCCCTCGTCGAACCCGCGGCGCGACCTACGCGCATTCGAATCCTCGCGCGTCGATTATTTGTCCTCCCGAGAGCGAGTCACACGGCTAACTCGGCTCCGTTGAAAATTCTTCGAGCTTGTGTGCTCGTAGATCGCGTCATAGAAATGTTATTCACCCGCCTCTTGATGTACGCAGCGCGCTGCATCAGCAAACAACGGATGTGATGCGTCCCGGATTTTTCGATGAAAATTCCCCGCTGCGATAGCGATCGACCCGCGGCTGCGACGACTCAATGCGACCTTTCCTCACTGCGTTTTCCATCATTTCTTGATTTCTTTTTTCCATTAAATCATCGTCACCTTTTTGGCCGACACTCTCGGACCGAGATCTACACGTGAAATGTGATTGTTTGAAATAAAAAGTTCGAGAAATCGAAAGTTCGTTTTCACGGCGTTGCAGCGTCCGGTTAATGTATTAGGAGATTAACGGTCGATATTTTGCAAAGAAAAATACCGTGACGTCGATTTAGGCAGTTTTGGGCGCCGAAGCCCGCATCTGGCGTTAAATAGTTGTCAAACATGAAGCGAGTTTGCGTCCTCCTCGTGTCGAACACCGAATCGAAGTGTCATTACGGCAGTCGATACGTGATCGGAAGAAGGTCGACGTCTCTCTCGCCCCGAGATCGCCCACGACCCACACGTCTTAGCATGCGAAACGACGAGCGCGATGCGTGCGACTTTGGAATACGCCGATATTCGCTTTATATGTAGATAGGTCTTGATATCTGTTGGTATCAATTTTCACACGATATCGTGACTTACCAATTTTCGAATTAATTTTTTCTTTTTTTCAATGGTAGTTTTATCGTTGGGTTAATATTTTCATTCAAGGCCATGTAGTGCTCCATTTTTTAAACCAGAACGAGACACATTACGTGGGAGTAGATAAGAGTAAAGAAAAAAGAAAAAAGCGCCAAGTTCCTGGAAGCTGCGTAGATTCCCTTTGAGACTCATTCGCTTATTACCAACTCGCACACTCGATACACCCGCCGCAGCCTCGACAAACATTGCGAGCCAGTACGCGAAAATTGCTTCTTAAATTCTCGTCAAACGCCCCCGCGGCTCATTCAAAGTAACATACACGATGCATGGTCGCAGCTATTCTATTGTAGCTGCGTGCGATACTGATTTTTTTTAAAATTACATCGGAGTAATTAAACTGTAAATCATAAAGTAAGTAAATTGGTTAAAAATCCCTCTTTTAAAAAGTTCATGAGTAACGGAAAGCATTGTTAGCAAACTATTCGAGCTGTGATTGGCTGAGACTCTCAGACCGAGTCCAAGTTCATTTGTCCTTGACAATTTTGACAGTTCTGCCAAATATCGTATTTTTTTTTAATCCACTAAGAAAAGGTTGATGACAGTGTTTTCAGGGGTAGAATATGCGACTTGAGAACGATGGTATAGGTCAAAAGTCGATATTTTGAAAAAATAAATTTCGTGACCCCGGTTTGGGCGGTTTTCGGCCCGGCGGCCAGATTTATGATTTCTGACAAGCAAAACGACAAATTTCCTTTTTTTTCCAAAAGTAACTGAACAAGGGTTTTTCAGTTGCGATTTACCCTTTTAAAACTTTATAAGAGCGCAGCAGCGCAAAAGTATCTCGGGCACGCGCGCTAGCGCGTGTGATTAGCCTAGTGTATTAAAAAAAAAAAATTCTGCATTGATCTGTATTTCTTTCAATTTTCCTCAATAAAAATACTAACGAAATCATCAACAACAACTGTATAATTGAGAATTTAATTATTTCCCTGATCGCCACGACTCGACAACGGTTTATTCCACGTCCTCACTATCTGCAACATATGTCTACACGAATGTCGTACGCGACTCGAGCACTCGCGGCTTCTCGACTCTCGAGGCGGTCAGATAAAATCATCTATGAATTCGATAAAATTTACGACGGATAAGGCGGACGTGGCAGACGCCGGCTCGTTATCGTCACGCTCGCCGGATTCGTGGGGGGTCCGCGAGTGTGCGCCGCGACCGCTCAAGATATCAGCGCTCTTCGCCGCTTCTGAATCTTCGCGATACGCGTATTACTATTTGCCGCCGGAGAATTTAATCGATCTCACAGCCAAACGAATTTTCGCTTCTAACCGAACGTGAAAAAATAACGACTGTCTCGAGGTCACGAGGCTAATTTAGTGTCGCGGAATTTTATTTTATTTTTCGACGTATCGTTTTCGCTAGACTCACGCTTATCTCGTGAAATCGGAATTCTCGAGTCTCAAGTACTAAAAAAATATGATTTTTTTTTTCGTCTCTTCACGATTTATTTTCGAATTTATAGAATTTATGAAAATTGTATAAAAAATGGACTCTCGAAAAGTCGCAGGTCGAGAACTTGGACGGTTTAGTTGCCAAATAAATCACAGCTATCTATAATTGCAGGTCTATCGCGAAAGATTTTTGTCTCCAATCGAACGGAATGGCAATTATGATATATCTGTGATCGCCACCTGCGATCTCGAACGTCGTCGTTGACTAATTCCCGAAGAACGATCAATTTATCGCGATTGTAGCGACGGGAATTTCCAGCATTGTAGTAGCATCCTGTATGTGATCTTCACTCGACTTTGTGCGTCGTGATTCTGCGGAAAATCGTAACGTCGATTACCTCGGAACTCGTCGAGAACGTATCGATCCACGAGCGTATAGTGCATATCTTTCCGCGCAGAACTTCGCGATAACGACGGAATTTCGATTTTCATTTCTTTTTTTTTGGTCGCACTATCGCACGTGATCACGATTCACGGACGGTGAGTACGTAAGTTAGGAATCCGGGGAATAACCGGTACGCAGCGTATATCCTCTCTTTAACATACATATCTCATTGAGTATAACGGTTGCGGAATTTTATCCACTCAAAGTCCACGAAAAAGAATCGACTTTCACTAAATCTTAGGTCCTGGTCGTTGGACTCTCCTTGGACCATATTAGTTTTTATTGTAAAATGACCGTGGACGAAACGTAATACTTTTTTTTTTTTTTTTCCTGAAAAAGGAGCGCGAGAAACGTAAAAAAAAATGTATTAATAATTTTCGCATCACCGGCGAGAAATGTTCAACCCGCTCACGATTACGACGACAAAGTGCAGCGTGGGTTGGGTTCGCGTGAATAAAAATCTCGCTAATCCGACGCCGTACGCGGTGTACGCGCATCCGATTTAATATCGTCGATTCTTCTCGCCTATTACCGACGCGTGTTCGCCCGGAAGCCTAGTATCCTCTATAATGCTCTAGTTATCCTCTATTTATCGTCCACATTTGTGTGCACCCGAGCGACTGCACACATGGCCCCCGTCTCGTTTTTCATAAATCTCGAATTCTTTTCATCGCAAACTGCGCATATCCGCGAACGTAATATCTGATCTTGCCGAAGACGCCGGGAATTCAGTTATGTATGGAGAAACATGAGTAACGCGAGTTCTACGCGCGCGGAACTCAATCAGTGTACGAGCTTCGACTATTCAAATCCAGTGAAGAAAATACAAGCGCCCGTAATTTCATCGAGTGTACGCGTCACTCGGGGTTTTGTCAACTGAAAATTATAAGAAGCTGCTGGTGTAGATTTAGTTACCGACCGCAATGGACATTAATCAGACTATTTGATAAAATTTTTCCTGAAGCTGAAAATGCGTCAACGAAATTCATTACAATTTTTAATACCAACTGGCCTCGCCGTGAGTGTTTCGCACGACCTTGAGCCCTGCGAAGAAACACACTCCGGGAGTCAGTTACAACTGACGAAAAAAATGGCGCCACCGTCGCACCGGTATTCCCTTATGAGGCAACATTCGTGGGTTTACCCGGGGGTCGGTAGTAAGCCGCGATAACTTTGTTTAGTTTTTCCCCGAAGACAGTCCGAAGCGACAGTAACTCCCTCTGTTTTCCCCCGAGTGCACTTGCGGCGAAGGGGAGGAAGGGCGAAACAATCACTCGCTTCCTTTTTCTTTGACCCTGAGAGCAGTCGGTGGACGAACGGCTTCGGGGGAAAAATCATACACAGACTTCTTGGTTCTACTAGGCTAATCACACGCGCTGGCGCGCGTGCCCGAGATACCTTTGCGCTGCTGCGCTCTTATAAAGCTTTAAAATGGTAAATCGCAACTAAAAAACTTTTGTTTAGTTGATTAAAAAAAAAAAATTGTCGTTTTGCTTGTCAGAAATCGTAGATCTGGCCGCCGGGCCGAAAACCGCCCAAATCGGGGTCATGAAATTTATTTTTTCAAAATATCGACTTTTAACATATATCATCGTTCTCAAGTCGCATATTCTACCCCTGAAAACACTGGTTACAACCCTTTTTTAGTTGATTTTGAAAAAAAAATTTTTTGGTCGAACAGTTTGTCAGAAATCGTAGATCTGGCCGCCGGGCCGAAAACCGCCCAAATCGGGGTCACGAAATTTATTTTTCAAAATATCGACTTTTAAACTATACCATCGTTCTCAAGTCGCATATTGCACCCCTGAAAACACTGGTTACAACCCTTTTTTAGTTGATTTTGAAAAAAAAAAAAATTTGGTCGAACAGTTTGTCAGAAATCGTAGATCTGGCCGCCGGGCCGAAAACCGCCCAAATCGGGGTCACGAAATTTATTTTTTCAAAATATCGACTTTTAACCTATACCAGTGTTCTCAAGTGGCATATTGTACCCCTGAAAACACTGGTTACGACTCTTTTTTAGTTGATTTTGAAAAAAAAAAATTTTTGGTCGAACAGTTTGTCAGAAATCGTAGGTCTGGCCGCCGGGCCGAAAACCGCCCAAATCGGGGTCACGAAATTTATTTTTTCAAAATATCGACTTTTAACCTATACCAGTGTTCTCAAGTGGCATATTGTACCCCTGAAAACAATGGTTACAAACTTTTTTTAGTTGATTTTGAAAAAAAATTTTTTGGTCGAACAGTTTGTCAGAAATCGTAGATCTGGCCGCCGGGCCGAAAACCGCTCAAATCGGGGTCACGAAATTTATTTTTTCAAAATATCGACTTTTAAACTATACCATCGTTCTCAAGTCGCATATTGCACCCCTGAAAACACTGGTTACAACCCTTTTTTAGTTGATTTTGAAAAAAAATTTTTTGGTCGAACAGTTTGTCAGAAATCGTAGATCTGGCCGCCGGGCCGAAAACCGCCCAAATCGGGGTCACGAAATTTATTTTTTCAAAATATCGACTTTTAACCTATACCAGTGTTCTCAAGTGGTATATTGTACCCCTGAAAACAATGGTTACGACCCTTTTTTAGTTGATTTTGAAAAAAAAATTTTTTGGTCGAACAGTTTGTCAGAAATCGTAGATCTGGCCGCCGGGCCGAAAACCGCTCAAATCGGGGTCACGAAATTTATTTTTTCAAAATATCGACTTTTAAACTATACCATCGTTCTCAAGTCGCATATTGCACCCCTGAAAACACTGGTTACAACCCTTTTTTACTTGATTTTGAAAAAAAATTTGTTGGTCGAACAGTTTGTCAGAAATCGTAGATCTGGCCGCCGGGCCGAAAACCGCCCAAATCGGGGTCACGAAATTTATTTTTTCAAAATATCGACTTTTAAACTATACCATCGTTCTCAAGTCGCATATTGCACCCCTGAAAACACTGGTTACAACCCTTTTTTAGTTGATTTTGAAAAAAAATTTTTTGGTCGAACAGTTTGTCAGAAATCGTAGATCTGGCCGCCGGGCCGAAAACCGCCCAAATCGGGGTCACGAAATTTATTTTTTCAAAATATCGACTTTTAACCTATACCAGTGTTCTCAAGTGGTATATTGTACCCCTGAAAACAATGGTTACGACCCTTTTTTAGTTGATTTTGAAAAAAAAATTTTTTGGTCGAACAGTTTGTCAGAAATCGTAGATCTGGCCGCCGGGCCGAAAACCGCTCAAATCGGGGTCACGAAATTTATTTTTTCAAAATATCGACTTTTAAACTATACCATCGTTCTCAAGTCGCATATTGCACCCCTGAAAACACTGGTTACAACCCTTTTTTACTTGATTTTGAAAAAAAATTTGTTGGTCGAACAGTTTGTCAGAAATCGTAGATCTGGCCGCCGGGCCGAAAACCGCCCAAATCGGGGTCACGAAATTTATTTTTTCAAAATATCGACTTTTAAACTATACCATCGTTCTCAAGTGGCATATTGTACCCCTGAAAACACTGGTTACAACCCTTTTTAGTTGATTTTGAAAAAAAAAATTTTTGGTCGAACAGTTTGTCAGAAATCGTAGATCTGGCCGCCGGGCCGAAAACCGCCCAAATCGGGGTCACGAAATTGATTTTTTCAAAATATCGACTTTTAACCTATACCAGTGTTCTCAAGTGGCATATTGTACCCCTGAAAACAATGGTTACAAACTTTTTTTAGTTGATTTTGAAAAAAAATTTTTTGGTCGAACAGTTTGTCAGAAATCGTAGATCTGGCCGCCGGGCCGAAAACCGCCCAAATCGGGGTCACGAAATTTATTTTTTCAAAATATCGACTTTTAAACTATACCATCGTTCTCAAGTCGCATATTGCACCCCTGAAAACACTGGTTACAACCCTTTTTTAGTTGATTTTGAAAAAAAATTTTTTGGTCGAACAGTTTGTCAGAAATCGTAGATCTGGCCGCCGGGCCGAAAACCGCCCAAATCGGGGTCACGAAATTTATTTTTTCAAAATATCGACTTTTAACCTATACCAGTGTTCTCAAGTGGTATATTGTACCCCTGAAAACAATGGTTACGACCCTTTTTTAGTTGATTTTGAAAAAAAAATTTTTTGGTCGAACAGTTTGTCAGAAATCGTAGATCTGGCCGCCGGGCCGAAAACCGCTCAAATCGGGGTCACGAAATTTATTTTTTCAAAATATCGACTTTTAAACTATACCATCGTTCTCAAGTCGCATATTGCACCCCTGAAAACACTGGTTACAACCCTTTTTTACTTGATTTTGAAAAAAAATTTGTTGGTCGAACAGTTTGTCAGAAATCGTAGATCTGGCCGCCGGGCCGAAAACCGCCCAAATCGGGGTCACGAAATTTATTTTTTCAAAATATCGACTTTTAAACTATACCATCGTTCTCAAGTGGCATATTGTACCCCTGAAAACACTGGTTACAACCCTTTTTAGTTGATTTTGAAAAAAAAAATTTTTGGTCGAACAGTTTGTCAGAAATCGTAGATCTGGCCGCCGGGCCGAAAACCGCCCAAATCGGGGTCACGAAATTTATTTTTTCAAAATATCGACTTTTAACCTATACCAGTGTTCTCAAGTCGCATATTGCACCCCTGAAAACACTGGTTACAACCCTTTTTTAGTTGATTTTGAAAAAAAATTTTTTGGTCGAACAGTTTGTCAGAAATCGTAGATCTGGCCGCCGGGCCGAAAACCGCCCAAATCGGGGTCACGAAATTTATTTTTTCAAAATATCGACTTTTAACCTATACCAGTGTTCTCAAGTGGTATATTGTACCCCTGAAAACAATGGTTACGACCCTTTTTTAGTTGATTTTGAAAAAATAAATTTGGCCGAACAGTTCGTCAAAAATCGCAGATCTGGCCGCCGGGTCAAAAGCCGCCCAAATCCTGGTCACCGTAAGTTAAACAGTGCTGCAGCGCTCATTACGCCAAACTGTCATCTCGCGCTGTTAAACAAAAACTGTCGGTTGTCACGGCCCTCGATCAATCAGAGGCCGAGTTATATCGACAACAATGGTTGCTCACGCACTTTTTAATAGAGGATATACATCGAAACCCAAATTCGATCTTCGGTAAGAAAGATTTTGTAAGAAGATTTAGACGGTCAGAGTTAATTTTCCGCGTTTCGAACTCGCTACTTCAAACGAGTATTGTATTTTCCGACGTTTTTTCGTAATTTCTTCGTGCATCTCAATTGTCTTTCTCGGTTGTCCGCGACCCAATTCCCGGCTCTTTATTGGCCTTCGCCCATTGGTCTTGGGCGACGGCAGCGACGTCCTCGACCTCGGCGCGCATGGCGAAACCATGCGCTAATCGAGGTCGTGTCGATGTCGATCACGTTCGATTTGATACATCGCAGTTGCATCATCCGTCGCACTGCCGGCTAATCAACCGTTCGATAACCGATGGGCCGCATGGTAATTTCCGGGAGAAAATTTCTCGCTCACTGTCGCTCTTCTCTATCGCCTGTAATATCTCAGGTGGTGGCTCGTGCATTTCGCGAGCACAGCCGAAACGCGTGAGCGAGCCATTGAATCACGTGTATTTCACACCTTTACTTTCGTACTATCATTCAGATAGTACGAAAGTACGAGAGTGATAGTACGAGAGTGATTGTTCGGCTGCCCATTCAGGGCAGCCGAACAATCACTCTCCGAAAACATCGCATTACAGCAAGAACGAATTCGTTTTATGGTAAATCCATTTATCGGAAAATTAATGACTATTTACTGCAAACTAAATAATTTACCGCTAAGATTCAAGTCCACTATTTGACACTCCTGAATATAATTTTGAATCGATCGGACAATCCTCTTTTAGCGAGAGGAAAGATTGTGCTCGCCAATATCTGACTCGCGCATCCCCATAGTCAAAATTACAACAGTCCGAACCGATGCACAAGGTCGTGTATTCGGGTACCGGCAGCTTTTATCTGTTCTTTCATGATTAATATAGGCAATGCAGCTTAGTTATTGATGCACTTTTACACTAACTGTTGGATTACAATTAATGCATGATTAATAAAAAAAAAAAACATTAATTAATTGAAAATGGCGTTGTTTACTTTCTTCCGTCAATGCTGAGTGTGTCGAAATAGCTTTTGCGTTTGATACAATTAAAATAATCGTTTTGGATCAAGCAGATCTACTTCAAGAGTCTATTATTCTAACGATAAAGGGAATTCTTCTTAGGCCTGAGGTAAGAAGTATTTCTTCTTAAGTGAAGCGGTTTCTATTCCTTCCAAGAATAATTTTTGGAGAGTGAACGTATTGTACACACGTCCATGTCTGAATTAATCCTATTATCATTTTATTTGTAGTACTCATTTTAGCAAATATCAGCGACAACCCCTCGATTATGACGAAAAAATGATTCTCCCAGATTCCACATCCTCCGATCCATTCACACGTGTATCACCCTCAAAACTCAGCCCGAACTAACAGGTTGTTCCGCAACGACGACGAGAGAGTGCGAACTATATGGTCCGCCCATATAAATCGCTCAGTCCGCTGATACCCCGAGCGCGAGCGCGCATTGACCCCGATATATGTACGCGGCGCCTACCACGTCGACGCGAGTTCGTAAAATCGTGGAAGCGAGTTCCCATTCCTCGACATATGCTGCCCGCTACGTGGGCGCGCGAGTTCTTCTCGTGTCTGTTGCATCCTCGCCGTTGTTCTCTCCGCGCGAGAACTGGCAACGCGCGCCGTCTCTCACTTCTCGCGAACGTGACGAGAAAAACGTGCGCAGCCTCGGTCGTCAAAACAGGCGGCTCTCGTACTTGGTCGCCGCAACGTGGCGGCCGAATGCGCGAGAGCTGCTCTGCTCTTTTTCACGTATAGTTTTATCAGTGCAGACGACACTGATTAAACTTCAATATCACCACAACGAACAGTGGATCCCGCGAAAATTAGAATCGCCGATTCAGTCGCGAGAAACCAACGGCCCGGCATAACCTGAAATGCAATTGAGGATTTTATTTTTTTTCTTTTATTTTACTCGCATATCACAGGGTAAAACAGTTTGACGGTGAGTCGACAGCGCCCGCGAAATACGGTAACGACCGCAGATCCGTTTAGTAAGCCAAAAAACGACTAATCCTGGCTCCAGTTCGCTGATGTCCTAGTAGGTGTTTTTTCTCTTGCTTCTCGCCTCTCTAATATGCGTCGAGCCCCCCGGATCCCATTTGCATATGTGTAATCGCGTCTGGCTTGTGGACGGACCTCCCGTTGGCTCCACACTTTCGCGAACTGGCGTAACCTCGTGCGCTCCGGGCGCTCGCGTTCTTCCTCGCGCGCTCGCGCGCACTTACGGACTTTCTATAAATAGCTCGCGTCCGTCTATTTATAATTGATCGTGTGTCCGAGTCCGGCGCGACGATCGCGTCACTCTCCACACTGCCACCGCGACCACAGCTCGCAGCGTGGCGACGGCGACGGCGCCGATCATTGCCGCTTCTCTCGGCTCAAGACCGAAGAAAAGTCGAACTCCAATTAATGCAATTAAATAGATAAACTGGATCTTTACGACTGTTATGTTAAAATGTATGCATTTAGACAGCCAATTTTATAGCGTCAACAAAATTACAGGTCACATAGTTTTTCAATTCGAATTTTTATGTTTGAGAGAAAAAAAATACATATCTTTTTTTTCTAGAGATGGACGGATTCTTATACTTTTGTCTGCTGTGAAGAAAATGTTGTGACTACTCTATCCGCGATGAAAATAGTAATCGTGAAATTCTCGTTTAGACCTGTCTGTCTCTAATTTCGCCGTGGACCCCGAGCGTACACTATATTTTAAGTATCGAGAAGATGAATGAGATTGTCGGGCAAGCGGTGAGAGGCGAGAGGCTCGTCGACAAGTCTACTTATGTCCCGAGGACGATAGGAATGCGGTTCGACGGTTGCGTGACCGATATCGGGGCCTGAATAATTATTCGGGCACATGTTGCGAGGTCGGGTGTGAAACGTCCCTGCGATTCTTTTTTTTTTAAACTTCTAATCCATAATATGTTCATCGTTTGATCCTGAATTTCAACTAGAATATATGTATTTTTGAACTATTTTTTTTAAATATTATGAACTCTAGGATTCGTCGGAATTCGAATTCTGCCATTTTTGGGAATTATTCATAACATTTATAAATGATAACGTCACTTTGAAAGTAAAGTTATGGTCGCAATGCCGGTATATCACCTCGCTCGGCACTTCGTTGGTTCAGACGCGCGCGCCTCTCGATCGTTGATGTAGGTAAGTACCTAAATCCATACAAGACGGACAGCCGCAGTGACCGCATGCGGCTATCGAGAGGATCGACGGATCCACAAACATTATCAACAAGATAAGCGGGACAAATGAGTGAATCACATTTGCCGATAAACAATCGCGCGCTAGTGGTCGCCTGTGCGATCCCACGGTCATAGATTGACTTTTAATCGTCTGGGCATTCGATGCCAACATTCTCGTCCGCGATTTAGATCAGCGTAACCGATATCACAAACAGCCGCAACGTGATTCACTTATGTGTATTGTTATGTGTATAGCTCGCACAGTTTCGCACGGAACGTATAATGAAAAAAGACGGGGGAAAAAAACGAAAAATTTGGCTGATGCAGACTGTATAATTTCGACTGGGAGGCATCGGCAGCGGTGGATGCAACGAATTCTAAGAAGGGCAATTACACCGCGCGGACGCCGGCGGCCGGTGACTCGAGCGTCTCGGTATTTCGATGCAATTCGGGACGTGCAGGACCAAACCGGAAACGACTTTGCGCACCGTCGCGGCGGCGAGATCTTTCGGTGCATAATTCTCGGATGCAGCGGATGATCGGAGAGTCCGAAATCCGCGCGAGCCTCCACGACTGGAGCATCGCGAGACTCGTCGTCGGCCAATCGCGAGCGAGATACGGAATCGCGTTTTTAATGGCCGTTCGATACCGCCCGAGCGCGGCGTCTGGCGACTATCGCCACACTTTCCACACGCCAAACTTGGTCCGTCCCGCACCGCGTGTGGCGATCTTTGCCGTAGTCGTACCCCTCCTCCTCTCGACGCGGGTATTTGACCCTCCGAGAATCCCGTGGCGGTGCCTCGCGCGCGCGCTCGCGCCATTTTAGTTTTATTGTTCCCGAATCCTGCGACGTGCGATCCCTGCTCCCCGTTCCGCGAATGCCGTGTGACCCTCCGCGGACCCTCCGGACCCTCTGGCGTTGCCGTCTGCGCCGGAAGTTCCACAGTTTAGTATCTCGTGCCCGCCACTCCCTCCTTTACCGATCGAGCGGGGATACCCGCCACCCCGATCGCGACGCGCTTCTTTCCAACCTCGGAAATCTTTTTGCCGCGTACGCCGAAAGGTGAAAACGCGTGTGTTTCTCCGTTCGTTTCTGCGAAATCTCGTCGGGATAGGTTAACGCGCGACGGGACCTCGCGCGCTCTCCCGCACGTTTCGGGCGGCGGGACGGGAGGTAAAAAAAAATAATACAAGGTGCAGCGGTGCTAGGGACGAACGACAGTTACAGGGCGCAGACGGAGTTCCACGTACAATCTATACGAGAGTCAACGACTCGCGCTCGTGCGACCAATCACGTCTGAACACGTAGATACCCCGAGTGCGAGCGAGCGAACGCGACGGTGGCGCGATGTTACGTGCGATCGTGCAACAATCTTTTTCGGCAAGTTCGAACCTGTGTGCCGGTTCAACGGCGGACGAGGAGGGAGCGGCGGCGGCGACGGCGGCGGCAGCCCACCCAACGCAACGATCCCAAGTACCATTCCGCGAATCTCGCGGTCTTTGGTCATCGTCAATGATTTATTTCGTCAGTGTCGGTGTCGTGTGCAATGTACAAGACACCGGCGCCGCGGAAGCTACCGCCGGCGGCCAGAGAAATCCTACGGTTTCTTCTCGAGCCTTCTGCTACTCGGAATGACGAACGCGCGACTTCGCGGCTGCGGCATTGTGGCCGCAGTTTCAACGGCCGTTTTAATTCAGGTTCGCGGCCCAATAGACGAACAGTGATTCAGCGAAGACCTTTAATTATTATGCAAAACTGGGCATTTGTCGGTCAACGTTTCATTGGCTCGATTGCCAAAGCCTCGAATGTCTCTAATATTCTCGAGCCGCCTGTCGCGCCGGCAGCCCGAAGAGAGGGCGCCATTGACGATGTCCGCGCGGCGATGCCGAGCGTGAGAAAACGATGGAAACCTGCGCAACATGTCGCCCCACGCGTCATAGCCATTCTCTCAACCGGCTTCCGATAAGGCGCAGGGGGATTAAGGCCAGACTCCGGGTGTTCAACCTGCATCGAGAGGATATTTTCGTTCTCGGAAATTCCCTTTCGCGCGCCTCTTCCCCGCTCATTCGGGACTTCGAGATTTCATAACGATGCGACAGGTCGCTCTTCTGTCTTCCTCTCTCACTGCGACGCGAGCGCCGCTAGTGTCGTCTCTCTTTTCCTCTCCTGCATGTTTAACATCAAGTTACCGTCCGCGTTTGTGCAATGACGCATATTCTGGCGACATGAAATCTCCGCGCCACGCACAACCACCGACCGGGAGCCTCGCGCGAGCGAGCGAACGTGCGTGCGTGTGTGTGTGCGCGCGCAGCAGTGTTTTACGAATACGCGCGCACGGGTGTGTGTTTGTGTAGAAGTGTGTTTTACAAATGTGTGTATGTGGGTGTGTATAGCAGCGAGTACAACTCGTTGAGGACACAGAGTCATTGTGCGGGCCGGCGTCTTATCTACGGAGTGGCGCGAACGTGGTTATCGTGTTGGGACTTACGGCGCCCGCGGCACCGGCTCAAGCACGCACCGAGCGTTCCCAGTGTGTGCGCTTAGCTCGTCGTGACGTCTCTTCTGCGATCCGTTGCGTCACGCGAAAGAGAGAAAGAAAAAGAGAGACGACGACGGCGCCGTGCTCTGTCAATGGCGCGTCGATGGCCACCGAGGATGCCGCTCACGGCATGCGACTCGGTACGTTCGGTCGCAACAAGGCGGCGACGAAGACGCCGACGACGAAAACCGAGAGTGCCGTCGGCTGCGGCGTCTGATTTCAATATTCCAGGACTCAGCTGCGAGGCGTCAATTTATCAATGTTATATATATGCATAGACAAACCGGACGAACTTGGTCTTATTTGTTCTGTTTTCAATCAGAACACGAATACAAAGACTTCACATGAACATGAAAGGGGAATTTTTAGAAGGAAAATCTTCACAACCTCGATATCGAAGTCGGTATCTGAAGTTCGAAACGATCGTTTTCACGAATTCGCTGGTTTCGTCCGGAAACCATAGTACAAAGATCGTAGGCTAAAAAATTATCAAAATATTCGATTTCCAAGTGTTCCGTGACTCAACTGTGACAATCGATTCATTTAATCGCGACGTATCCGAAATCGCCGCGGAGTTTGAAGCGATATTTTTACGAATGCATCGTCAATTTCAATCGAATCACCCGGATGGCAATCGTCCACACGCCGTTATCTCGTGTACGTGCGACATGCAGTGCGAAACACGTGCAGGACTCGACTCGGACGTTGGATCGATCGATCTGCGCGGTGAATCGAGACCTTGTGACGTATGTATAGGAAATAGGACTCGGTCGATTTTCATTGGCTTCTCGACCGATCTACGCGCGTAAGTAACCAACACACGAGTGTTTATACATATGAGTGTTGGGGTTTATTAGGCGAGTTGCAGAGCTATATATATAAACATATCGTTGGGCGCGCCCCCCGACGGATGGCCAATCAGAGGTGCCCGGTCGCAATGTAAGTTGCGCTTGCGAAACGGAGGCTCGCGAACGCGGAGAATAACAATGTTTGTTATTCCATTCTCCGCTCGTCTTAGTCTCGTTCTTCCTCTCGCGATCCCTGCGCCCCGGCGCCTATCACTGATGTAGTACATATATATACTCTACAGGGGCTTGACACTCGCGCGATGTCGATGACACATCACGACGATTGATAGCAGCATGGGAAGATAGGGCCGTGCGGCGTCTGTTGCGCAAATTTATCTGGACCACTTTGCGATGGGAGCATCGCGACATAATCTCGGATCTGCGACCGGCGGAAAATGCGGACCGATCGATCGGATTGGCCGACACCGATTCACGATTCACGGCGAAGAAGTAAACGACGATATTTGTTGGACTGGTGGATGCCAAATGTTAGCTGAGTATTGAAATGGTATTTATTTA
This sequence comes from Itoplectis maculator, assembly GCA_964034905.1. Classification (NCBI taxonomy): domain Eukaryota; kingdom Metazoa; phylum Arthropoda; class Insecta; order Hymenoptera; family Ichneumonidae; genus Itoplectis; species Itoplectis maculator. Next base: position 6,491,024 of record OZ035854.1, on the reverse strand, counting down.
TTTATTTATTTATTTATTTATTTATTATCATGTACCTCGTGTTTGTCACCTTTTCGTGTAATTTGTTGCAGTTCGGGATCAAGATTAAGAGGATCGATATAGAAGGGAACATAAAAGAAAAACGCCTCTCAGACGACCACTCGTTCGGTCATAACTAGAGCAGAAGCCGCGATTATCGCGAGAATTTCGCCGCCCGGCAATGATTCACGAGATCGGTTGGAGAGTGAGAGTTTTTTTAATAATTTCTCCCCGTACCAGGGGCAACGATTTCTCGCGTTTTTGCGTCTTAATCGTGTGTTATCGTTCACGCGCCGATGCCGTCTCCGTCGTAAATCATAATGTATGTATTTGATAATCTATTAGTTTGGCGAAACGCGTGATATCGGGCGACGAAGGGAGACGATTGGCCGACAACATGTCGAGACGTAATTCTCTTATCGCAGCATCCGCGGCTCCGTAGGCGTCGTTAAACGTGGGCCGGTTGGGTCACTCCCGTTTTACCCGGCTGCCGAATGCGCCGTATGCCCTCCGTACATACGAGTAAGATGCGTGATTTCCTTCGCCACTGCGCGTGCCGCGATTTCGACATTCTTTTCTACATTATTAACGTCGTTGCGAAATCTACACCGGACGCGGTCAAGATTGTGCGCATCGCGCGAATTGGAATTTTTCTTTTTATGCGTAGTACAACCTCGCACATTTCTCCTAAGCTTGAAACTTAATTTTCGGTTTCTTCTGGATCGAATTTTCGAGTGAAAAATGTAGAAATGTTAGAAGAACACAAATATTCACTTGTGACTCAGTCAGATTTTTAAAACTATTTTTCGCGTCGGCCCACAAGCTCTACGCACTACCTCAACAATTTTGCGATGCAGTAGGAATGATGGAAAAATAAATAAATAAAAATTATTGCAGGAAGAAGAGGAAAGGTGAAGCCAGCCACGTGCCGCAGCATTAAATATTTCGTTGATGATCTGCGGCGTCCTCCCCTCTTGTTTGGGGCGCGTGCTGCTAGACCACTCGGCTCTGCTTGTTCAGTTCCTCCGACGCTGATCTTTGGCACACCCACGAGGAAATCGCTACTGGGAATCGAGATGCGGCCCTCGACGTGGAACCGCCGCCGAAAACGACGGAGAACGCGGAGATGCTTCGAGTGCCAATACGATGTTTCATACGTTTTTCTCGTAACTTTACCGGGAATCAGCCGGATCAAGACGACCCACATACATATATCTATGACGATGGCCACGCTGCTAGGCTGCTGTATCACTGCGGCGCGAAGAACACACCGCGATTTTTTTCTGGCAAATTTATTATCACAGCAGAATTGCGACCCTTCGATACTGCTTTTCAAATCTATTTTACTTCTTTATTTTTAACGCAAATGAATACTGATCAATTGTGATCATCTGCTTCGTCAAGTATTTAAAATACATTTTTAAGGAAATAGAGACAAATATATGGATTTTCTGTGCAAAAGCATTAATTAATCGCTAGACAGAAAAAATTAAAAAATATATCAATTATCCGCGAAAAAAGAAACGTCAATGCTAAATCAATTGATAACGTCGACCAACGCTACTTTCTAGCGATGTGCGTCACCCGAGCAACTACAGCAGACGGCAGCTTGTCTCTCCTCGTGCTATGTATATCGTCTGTCGGGCGCGCCAGTCCGCACCGCATACTACACGCATTACCCGCGCATTCTCTTGTTGTTCTCATCTTCGGAGATTGGCCTAGGTCAGTAGCGCGAATGTCGTTTGTGGGACGCCCCGCCGGGCATCGTGTGCTCTCTGTGTCTGTAGACCGCATCGCGTTCTGCAAACTCCACGTACATAAAATGTTTGTGCGTGTTGCCCATCGTCGATCAAATCCTCCAATCAAAACACGCAACGACATGATTATGGTAATGGGACCCCCGACGTATCGTGATTGAAATTCCATAAAACATCTCGTTTCTCGTCCATGCATTTTTTTCTGACGTGCAGACATTATCGCAGGGAAGCAACGAGCGCTCCTTGCCTCACTGTAACCATTTTCGTCCCTTGGTACACAAATCCATATCTCGATACTTTTTATTTTCCGTCTGTCTAATTTTCCCTCTTAAAATGTGGGACTCGATGGCAGATTCATTATGACCTGTGGTTTGATAATTATTTTTCTTAATCTCTTCCCGATAGAAAGTTTATCTCGGTAAACGTTGAGTTCAAAGTTGACAGATTTTTTCTTTTATTTCAGGCATTACAATTCGCAAGATTGTAATGCATTCGACGTAACCGATCGAAGAAACGAGACGATCAGTCAGTATCAGAAGAAGAAAAAAAAATTCCAATTTCAGTTGCAACGAAAGAGTTTCGAATATATTACGCAAATACAGAAGACGTTACGAGAGTGAGAGAGCGGCATAGTAGGTCGCATTATAGCGGCGTGAAAAATTCCGAAGAGTCATGGTTCGCACATATCGTCGTTGAAACTTGTCTCGACTCAAGGATCGCCGAAGTGCGATGGATAGATGAGATAGGACGGTGGAGAGAAGGCAAGCGAGCGATACCGCGAGCGTGGCCGGAGAATCCGTATGCTCCGCGGCCGGCACCTTCGTGACGTAGACGTTCCAAAGTCCAACGCGCGACGCTCGCGGGTGAGAGTCACGGCACATGACAGACGTGTACGAGCCAGTTAACCGTTTCTGCGCTGATGTAAGCCTCGCAACTAACGTGCTCGACATCGCGTGTTCCGAACCCCGGGTCGGGGCTCTCCGCGGTCTTCATGCTTATTACTGCGAGTCATCGTTGGCTATGGTCTCGAACCTCAAAATCGCACAATTCGCACGTCGAGAACATTCACCCAAATCGATTAATGGCTTAAAACTAAACAAAAACAAAATTAGAGAAATTAATTAATTAATCGCACTATTCAATCTATCGTATAGAACATTTTTATTTAAAAAATATGGTATCGTATATGAAGCTACGTCTCGTTGAATGTCGAAGGAAATATTCGGTCGCCCGAACTCCAGAATCTTCTATCGAATTTTAGCTCGGACAAATTATGCGAGTTATTCGACAATGTCGCGCGTGGCGACTTTGGGGAAACGAGTTCCCATCCCTGAATTTTATAATTTGTCGCTTGTCCACGGCCTAGCTATTCCGATGTGAGTGAGAATTTAGACCCAACTGCGATATTCATTTTATTCGACTTCGAGTTGTAACGTGCATATCTTTATCCGCATCTATAATTTATAGATTTTTTGAATCCACGGTCGTTAAGCCATGCTGAAATGTATTAAAGGAGAAATTGTTTATATTAATTTATTACAAATTTATAATACATTTGTACAATAAATCGTGTACAGTAAATGTAATATTCAATTTTGTGGTAGGACAATGACAAGTTCATTCCGACAGCCGCAATAATGGAATTACGGTACAATCAATGAGCCCGTCACTGTGCAACGCGACCAGATAATTCGCAACGTCACGAGACACGCGACTGGCACGAGGGGCCTGCGTTACAGATATTTTCGGAGAATCACTATTTTCAAAAATTCCGACTAGATATCCCTCCGGTAAAAACTCTATGAGCAAACACCTTTGTCATGATTAAGCGGAAAAGACAAAAAGCTGACGACAATTTCAAGCCAATTTTATGCAACCATTCAGACTTGTTTTTTTTTTATTTTTATTCTACAATGCCTCTATGATATCTTATCGCTTATCGCTTTGATGCTGTGCGATATCCGTTTTATCAAATACGAGACAGATTGGAATGCGTCGAAAATTCATCTAGGCATTTTAATCCAATTTGCCATTGGCTAAATCGCGACGAGATTAATCATGACAATACTGCGTAAAAAAACACTTTATCGCGACGGTAAAAGGAGACGGTGCAATGACCGAAAAGGTCAGAGTATGAAAAGAAAAAAATTGGGCGCAGGGTCGAAAAAAGTTGGACACTCAGACTTGAGTGGCGATTGAGGTTCGCAGATTTACAACTGATGAACGCATATAAAATGCTGGAAGGGCCGAGCAAAACCGAGCGCCGAGTTATATGACTAGAGCGTGTCTCGACTGTCATCGCTCAGCTTCCGTTTCGCACTTCTCGTGTGCCAGAAGTTTTGATGAAATTCGCAGGAAAATAAATTGAAGCCTCGATTTATCTCTCGTGCGCGTCTCGACCCGCAACGTTACCTGCCGAAATCCGTCTGCCCCCTCCCCCACTGAACCACGCGTCACTTTCTCCTGCCGCGTTTTTTTAACGCTGGAATTCCTGGGAATCCCCTACTGCCCAGTACGGATTGCTGGAACTAACGTCGTTTCGGGCGTTCCCAATTCATCCCATCCGCAATGCACTTCACATTGTCAATGACTTTTTTTTTACTATCCTTCCATAGATTTACTACGAATCCTGGTTGAGAAATCAAGCTCGATTGGAAGATCATTTTTCAACGAACCGACGTCTTATGACGTACAAAATGTTTCAAGTTGCTTATTTTTATTCACACTAACGTACGAAACAATTGCACAGCATCTTGCGAATTTTTCGCAATTTATTACAAGTGCATTTTCTCAGTAGCCATTAAAAAGTTTTTTTTTTTTTTTCGAATAATGTGCTCTTATTTTTTACAGAGACATTTGAACAGTATCAGGGATTGGAAGTTACAAGAAACAAAAATGGATCAATTGCCTATGACGCACATGCCTTTGGATTTTTTAATCAAGAAAAAAAGAAGCAGAAGAAAAAGAAGAAGAAGAAGAAGTAGAAGAAGTAGAAGAAAGTGAGCGCGTTCATAGAGGCGGCGCCGACGCCGCCGTTTTCCGCGAGGGTTTCTCGCGCCTTCCGGCCAAGATCCAGCGTCAGCGAGGGCCGCGTTGCGAGCCGCGAGTAGCGCACGAGATAAAAGTGAGGGAGGATCCGTGAGTGGGGGAGAAGCTCCAACGCGTTCGGTATATATGCTGGAAGCGGCCGGCAGCATAGTACAGTTCACCAAGAGCACAAAACCGAAAAGAGAGTGAGACTCGCGTGAGGCATACGACCAATTTCGTGTATTATATACCAACCACCGGAATAATACAACGTCTTGTGTGTCCCAACTGAGGAATCAAATTAAATTAAATTAAAATAGCTCGAGGAAGTGTTAAAAAAGCTAGTGAAAAATTTTGCGATAGAAAGGGAGAAAGGATTTCTTCCTGCCAGTTTTTGAGACAAAAATTCGAGAACGTCCGGGTTTTCGAGTTAAATCAATTAGTGCGCGAAACCGAAGTTTCTGCGATTTAAAAATTAACACGTTGGACGTTAGTTCGCACGGCCACAGAATGAAGACACCGATCGGCTTGAGGATGAATTTGTTCTCGTTAGTAGCGGCGATCGTGATCATCTCGGCTTTAATGCAGAACATCACCCACGCTAGACCGTCAGGACTTATCAGGTATCCTATCGATTCTGTAATCATTGCTCCGAAAAGTTTGTCGTGTGACGTACTCACTTCCGGTTTGGGGTCTTTTCATTGAGGAATTATTTGCCTCATGGCCAAGTTTTCTTATCGTGCAACAGTCATTCACACTTTTTTTTTTATCAAGTTCACCTGAGCAATGACGATAATTATTTCGTGAGAATTTTTGTGAGTGGAATGTTCTCGTTTTTATTTTCTCATTATTATTTCATTCAAGGCTTTCATTTCTGCGTACAATTCTCCACATAATATTATTAGTATTACATTTCTGAAACATGGATTAAAATATACAGAGACGTGAGAAGAAAAATTCATTCGAGTAACGTAGTCTTAGAAGCAGTCTAAGTGCAATATTTAAAAGGCAATCCCGAGATATCGCACGTTTGTGCTCGGTAGAAGGGTACAACATTTTAAGTCATAACTTTTTCAGTATGAATTAAAGGCTTGCCCGCCGCGGCCTCTGTTTCCCGCTCGTGCCGGCAACTTTTGCGGCGAGGCAGATACTCATATAAGGAATTATTATCCCGCGTTTGCACACCGCTCGGCGCTTTCAAGTTTTCACCTGAATTGCTATCCGTTTGTATTAAATCGTAGAACAGGGATTAAAAAATGTTAGTTTCTTCACCACAAAACGGATATTTTGACTTGGACCAAACCACTTACGAAAAAAATTTGATGTGGCACATCAAAAAGTCGTCTCAAGAGTTGAACTGTAGATGAATCATACGAAGCACCTTTTTTTACACGGTTATTGATAACTATCGAACATTTCAAGATCTTGTAACGCACTTTGGAGAGTTTTTTTCAACTCTGCCTCGTGCATTTTTCATCAAGCTGATTGCGCACAGCTGCGAAACGTAAAACTGCAAGAATATCAGTGTCGATAGTGCGAAACTCGTTATTAAATGTCGGGAGCCCCCAAACAGGTGTGTCACAGGTGCGAATCCTCTCTGCACATATCTCACGATAAGATTTAATTGTCGACGTGCAAGACGTCGGATGTATTTGATAATCTAAAATAGAGACTATTATTAAACGCGAGCAACAATCGCACGCAGGGAAAAATGCGTTTACGCAACAAAGTCAGTGAAATGTACGCAGCGAATGCTGATGCAATTCTGGCAGATTCTCAGTGAGACACGCATGAGGGGCCAGTCAGTCAGTCAGCCTTGGTTGGGGGTCGCGTGATCCTTAACTCGCAGCTGGCTCGATCGGTTTCTAGATCGCGAAGAAAGCGCTTGATTTATCGCTCGTACCTAACCGAGAAATCCAAGTTTCCCCATTTTCTTTATTTGCCAATTTGCTTTAGTCCAACAATGACTTGTTGTTATATATCTATCTGGGCAAATGGAAGGGATTGTTTCGAGGCAGGACTTAGCGATCATTCTTTCATTCTATAAATTGGTACTTCATGCGTATGCATCTAAGAAGATTCCTGTAGGCACGCGGACTCATAAATTGTCCGCTGTGTTTACCATAATTATTCATCCCGCAAGATTTCCCCTGTTTATTCTATCCTTTGATTTTATCTGCCGATCGACCTATAAAATTTACGTGACCTTTTTCTGTCCAGTTTTCCCCTCTGTTGGCACACGTCCGAATGAATTTTACAGTTAGATTTTTTTTATGGCAATCGGCTAATTTTTGGAACCTTCTGATTTTTTTTTTTTTTTTACAAAAAAGAAATGTTTTGCACTATTGAGTTCATACGAAAATCATCAAATAACCTTGACGTTAATTTTGGTTTTACTAACATCGTCGTGTATTTTTCAGCAGCAGACAGAAGCGCGTGTCGGATCAGCGTCTGGCGGAACTCGAGACGCTGTTGGCTCTCGCCAGATTGCGTGGAAAGTTGGTCACCGTACCCGTGGGATTCGGTCGCGTGGATCCCGCCAGAATGTAAGTTTTATAGGTCCTTCCATTATTCTTCTCTTCCCGCTCAACAGTTGGCATTCTGCAGGCAACGAAAAAGGCGGCCAACCTTATTGCAAATATTTTCGACGAAGCATCGCAGTCGCCGGTGGCGCGAAACGTTCGAGGGTGAGAATTTGAGGAAATCGAAAAAGAAGCAATGAAAACGATTGATACGTAACAATACGTCTTCTCGCAAATGCCAACCGCATACCACGTTCGTCTTCCCCTTTTTTCGACTTCAATCGGGAAATCCAATATCCTGCAGTATTAGCATCGCGTAGAATTGTACTGTATACAGGTTGCTGGAAATATTGCAATTTCTTGCTCAATTAATTTACACAAGCGGACCCAATTATCGTCGTCTCAACTCGAGATCACAAAAACTTGTGCGCGATTGGCCTGCGGATGACTCGGCAGGAATACGATTCGCCGGTGTAATTACATTTTCCGCTCTTGTAACTCGTCCACCTTTGTCGTACTTGTAATTTCATCAGTTGCTCCTCCGTGCCTGAAATAAAGACATTTGTCTGAGTCAAAATGGTCATTAATCGAGCTGTCTGGGTGATGATAATTCTGTGGGGAAAGGAAACATTATTAAATAACTAGTTTCTCTCTCGTGAGCTGTATTTAGTTTTTCATTTGTTCGCATTTTGTTAAATATATGTAAAACGGCAGGAGAAAAAGTGCAACAAGCCATGATCGATAGCGAAAGCAAAAAAAAAGAGAGAATATTTCACGGGGATATTGAGATGGTATACAGCATCCAGCGCGTGTCGCGCGACTGTCGCAGTAACGGAACTACTCGTAACCGAGTTAGCCGAACCAACGAATAAATTTCCATTCGTCGTAGTCGGATCTCGCACGCTGCCCTTTCTTCACCCATTTTATCGGGAAGAATTCTTTGCCGTACCGCTGTCCGAACCCTCGCACAACAAAGTATAAAAAAGGTCAACTACAAAAGGCTGCCTGGGAATTACATTTCCGCGCTGCTTCCTTATATTCCTCTTCGTTTGCTGTTCGGAAAACGCCACCTTTTTTCGGCCCCGCGTGAAAAATATATTTCCAATATATTCAAGTTGCAACAAAATAAAAATATTCTTCACGCGTTGGATTAAAAAAAAAACTAAAGAAAATGCACTTTTTTGGTAAAAACATTTAAAACATTCTGGACGAAAAAAGATTGAGGAAAAGAATGAGGAAAATAAATTTGATTGGGAAATCAATTAATCTTGGCGAAACGAACTGATCGAACCAGTTGAAACCGGTTAGGAGTTCGATTGCAGAATTCGTCGGGTCGATTACTCCGCTCGTGTTGAATCGGGCCAATAATAGACGACCAATGGTGAAATATGCGGCGTCGGTGAAATAGGCGAGAGTGCACTGTACACCGTTTATAGTCCGTCCGAGGATTACATGTCCGGCTCGCGCGCGCGCTTGGGTTAGGTCAGGCGATCATCGTGCGCGAGCCGTGGACGGCTATGGTGAACGCGTCGTCGTTACCGCGGTGGTGGGGAGAGACCCGAGAGCCCGAATAAGTATAGAGGCCCATTCGCGAGCCTCCGGACGATCACGCGAGACAAGGTCGGCCACGGGTTCTCTGCACTCTATTCGTCATATATACGTTGGTCCACGGTTTCGACGATGCGCCGAAAATTCGTTCATTCAATTTATGCTGATAAAAATATAGATAAAAAATATCAGTCAAAAATATATTGTTATGGGACAAAAGTATTTGTCGTAAATATTTATTTTTTATTTATTTTTATTTTTTATTAATGAAATGTTTTCGGTGATTAGAATTGGAATAAGTATAGAAGCCCCCGATTCGTGAGCCACCGCATGGCCACGCGACAAGGTTGACCACGTGTTCTCTGCACTCCATTAGTCACGCTAGCCCACGGTTTTCGCGCCGCGCCAAAAATTCGCTCATTTATTCGTTCCCTTCTGAAAATACACACAAAAAAAACATTTTGTTAGTCAAAAATCTAATTTTAGACGTTTGCGGTTACAATTGTGCCGTGACTAATTTTATTACGAAATCCATCGGACGATTCGTCGAAGAAAAAAAAAAATGTTTCGACATTCGACATTCCTCAAATTCTCACGATTTCGGGTCTGAGTCGCGCGTGGGCGAAGAATCCTCCCAGACTTTCGATTCACATGACATGAGAATTTATTTACAATTTAATCAAGCTGTTGGAAAAACGAAAAAAAAAAACAAAATGAAAATTTGGCGTCAAATTTATCGCGTCGATCCCAAAGATGTCTGTGAACTCCAGACGATTTCTCGTGGGGATGACACGTGAGAAGCACGTGCGTTGCACAACCCGTGAATGAGCAGCCTCGTCACTCGTGCTGCATTCTACTATACGCGTCACGCGCTCGTAGTTATGCGCTGATACGTATCAAACGTATCCGTCAAATTCCCCCGGAGATAAATTTAGAAGCTGCGTCGCGAATACGTCGTATGAAATTTTATATATTTTCCGGGAAATATTTGTTTATTCGTTAATTACAAAAAAAATGTTGAAAATGTATTTCATTATTTTATGAAGAAAACTTTTAAAGTTCGATGCGTCGATGTTTATTGTTTGCGTTTAACAGAAGCTGGTAATACGTTTTAATTATTTCGCGTGATACCGTCCAGCGTTAAAATACCTCACGGCAAAATTCTCAATTCTTCTCGGCTCCGATAACTTTTGGCGCGCTTTTCTTCTTCTCGTTACGCTCCATCTTTCGCGTTTCTTCGCTGCGCACGGTTAGCGATTTGATTGACGTCAACGAATCGGTGCCTGCTCGTCATGCCGTCAGGCGCGTGCCTGCCGCGATTTTATCGTTTTCTCGCGTTTAACGCGAAACTGCGAATATGTGCGCGCCGATAGATTTTGCCGTGGCGCACGTGTTGTTCGTGACAATAACCTTAATAATGCAGAATAGGCGAAAATTAATCTCACATCCTTATTATGTTATTATTCTTTTCTCATTACATTACCATATCCTGATTTTTTTATCGAAAAAATATTGCTACGAAATCGTAAAAGTGGCAAATTAAAAAGAAATCATTACGTTATATGATCTGATAGTAATGACACGACGATTTTTTTTTTGTTGCAGTGGCCGTCGACGAAGATCGAGCGTGGAAAATGATTTGGAAAAGCTGCAGCTCCTTTTGCAGTCGGTGGCGCGTGATTCGGAGTCAGTGAGCACGGAGGACAGCGACGAGGCACTTCCTTCTTCTTGGGTAAGTCCCCGAGCTCCTCGACTCGACGAATTATCAACGAATAGCGGAGAAATAGATTTAAAAAATTGCTCATCGATATCCGGTAAAGCTTAGCTTAGATTATATCAGTCGTGCAATGTCCGATTCTGGGTTCACGTTTTATTCGCGGAAATTAAATCAGCGCAGAATTTCATTGCGTAATTGGTAATCGCCGCGCACGGCCGATAATTATCATCGATGTACGTAGTACTACTTGGGGCTCACTTCCGGCACGTGCGGAACGAAAAATCGACAGCTCCGTCTGTTCACGTTCAGCGACTGCAATCGTGATGTAACATTACCGAGGTTTCTCGCAACGATTGGTTGGGGAAATGTTTACACATTTATATATGTACATATATTCATATATATCGTGATCATGGTTCATTTACCGTCTCCCACTAACGAGTCATTTCGATCATTGTTGTAGTTTTTTTTTGTTGAATTTGACTTTTGGAGCATAGGAAAGAAGCTTTTTTCTAAATCGCGTACTGAGATTTTTTGCTACAACGAAATTGGTGCATTCCGCTCGAACGTGAACAACGGATTTATTTAAAACGTAGAAATATCTTCCTCGTGTCTCCTCGACACGCACAACTTTGCGATCGCGTTTCACTCGTATCTCCGGAATTGTCTCATTACGCAGCGATGATTCGGTTTTTTAACGGTTTTTTATATTTGCGCTTTCAGAATGACGTGGAGGATCGACGAGCCCTTGAACTTACGGATTAATCGATACGCACTGAGGAGACTGCTGGCCGATCGAGAAGAACAAATGAGGAGAACAAGGATTAATCATTCAACGTAAAAAAAATCATGAAACGGACAAAAAACGAGAAGCTGTCGTTAATAAGGTAACCAAGAAGAAGAAGACAAGGATGAAGAAGAAAAGATGAAGGAGAAGACGAAGAAGAAGATTAGGAAAAATTCTTCTGCTCTCAACGCCCGAACAGTATTAGCGGTCTTTCCGCCGTCCGAGCATGAACCCTCCCATTTTAGTGTATCTATATAATCTAATAGCCCGTTAATCACTTCAGGGATAGGTATTAATGAAAATCCCGGTCAATGCGAGTACCCAAAACGTCTCGACAAAGCTGCTTTGTGTTTGCTTTAGGGGAAAAACGAAGAAAAAACAAACACTAATCACATTACGCTGTTAGAGCTTTATTCTTGCGATCGTGTTAACCACGAGAGGGTTTTCGTTAACGCGAGCGCGTCGAGAAATTGGAATTTCGTTCGTTGAACACGCAAACGGTATTTTAATTAAATTAAAACGAAGAAGAAAAAAGAGCATAATAGGTAACGAGATTGACCAGAAAATATTGCAGAGTCTTTGAGAATTTTTCAAACCACCCGGTGTCTTTTCCGCTTGAGCGTCAATCGAGAACTAGGAGACTTAGTATTTTATTTACCTCAGTAAAAAAAACTGCCCCCTACTATTTTCTAATAATTTATTTAATATTTTTTTAGCGTGTATTATTTATTTAGTTCGATTAGGTGCATTTTTTGTATTGTCGCTTTCTCCTCCTGAACTCCGTTTTATCGGTCGGGAAGATTGATACACGTAGGGTGCCGTGGCATTGCTATTGGCATCATCATGTGACGTGCACGGAGAAAAATTGTGATGGTTAGCGTGAATTAATTATCGCCTTGCCAGGCAGCAATTTATTTCGGTGCATTTTGCCATGACTAAAATCACATTCCGCGTTAGATACTTTTTTTCAGTAATGAAAAATGAAAGAAAGAAAAAAAAATTGAAAAATAAGAAGAAGAGAAAACCTAATCGATGTCGATCTGCCACTGTATTGAGTCAATTGTACAAGTAATTCCGTCTATAAACTTGTTACATCCTTGGCATGAAAATAGTGCTTTATCGCGCGGCGAATGCAATTTCGACGTTTTTCGTGACGTTCAAAGGTCGAACACGCGCGCGTCTTCGACTTATCTCGCTCAGTAGCTTGTTAAAATGACTGTCGTGATACCAATTTTATGCGCGTAGTATGATCGGCGTTCGCGACGATTGTACACATCGATTCGACGCTAATGGCGAGCTACTTGGCGAGGCATTTTTTCAATCTTAAATTATCCGGCGATTTTTATTATTTTAATATCTCGATTATAAGTAGACAATTTGTAACGGAGTTCCTTGCAGAAATTTGTATTGCCATTGACCGTTGCACTGTGTAATTTCATTTTCGTAGTTCATTTCCATAATCGCATTATTTATTATTATTATTACTACGATTATCATCATCATCATCATTATTATTATTAATAATAGTATTAAACGAGAGTACATCGAAATTGTCACAAAATGTTGTCATCGACTTAATTAATATGCGGCCGATAGTACTTTGTTTCTAATCATTGCACTTGTATTTTTTAGTTCATTTTTTTGTACGACAATCATTAATTTATTAGTTAATTTATTATTTAATCGTCGGCGTTCGTCGTGCGGCTATCGCGGTGTCCCCCGATTCATAAAAATTGGGCATAAAAATCAACTCGAATGGGTATGACCGATAAGCCGCGCGCTATCTTGTCTATAGCGCATCGAATTGCGGGAGATGACTTTTCTCAAGTCCGGTAAAGGCCGTCGGAGGATAACGTGTGAAAAGACTGTCGAGAAACGTAGGACTAGTATCGCGGCGCAGGTTTTTCGCAGTTTTCCTACGCCCTCGTATATATGCGAATGCGATACGGTAATACAGTGCGGGACCCAAATCGGCTGCGGACGCGTCACAGGGAGAACAGGCTCAGAGAAAATGTTAGTACGCCAAGTAAAAAAAAAACTCCGAACGGAAAGTTATCTGTATTTATTTTTTAAACGTATAAACGTGTAAATGACGTGCGTGTGCAATAAAAAAAAATTTCCAAACTGGACACGAAGACGAATAATTATTTTTCCTCCGACGAAACGCGGGAAACCGCAGATATTATATGTTAGCTTTAAGCTTTGTTAATTAAGACGGAAAAGATAAAAATAGCATCAATGTTGTTCGAGCGACGTGAGATCCAGTGACCGGATGTGTGACCCAGTGACAGGGTGCACTGGCTGTGCAAGACCGGCGACCGGTATACGCGTTTACTTTACACCTCGAAAGAGCTTCGTCAACGGTGGAGTTGAAATATTTGCCACCTGAGCGCGACACCGTACGACCGTCGCGCGGCGACGGTGGCGCCGCCACGCGCTGGTCGCTGCAAAACCTCGACCAATCACAGTCAACGGACGCCCGATTCAAATTTAAACGGTTATTTTGTTTGTCGCCGCGCGACAGTTGATGTCAGAGCGGGCGGCGCACACGTTCGCAGTGTCGGGAGCACCTATCGAGGCAGCAGCAACGCACACAACGAGACGCGAGTGCGCGTGACGCCCGGCATACCAGATGCAAAACGAGCGGATGAGAAAAATGTCGTTGCTCGGAGTCGCAAATCCGTGCCTTGAGTTTTAACGAGAAAAGCCACGAGTTTTGTCGACTAACAATTCGTAACGAGCGTCGACGAAATTTTAATCGTATTGACAAAATGTCGGACAGCATCAAAGTGGCGATAAAAGTGCGGCCGCTGATAAAACGCGAGCTGGACGAGAATCTGCCGATACTATGGACGGTTCAAGGAAATTTCATTGCGCCCGTAGATCCCGAGCTGAAGAAACGCGGCGAAGGTGGATTCCATTTCGGTGAGTTTCAATGGTCCAGGTTTTTTCCCCTCGAAATCTAGTTGAAAAATCGGACGACAATTTTGAACAACGGATTTTGGCTGCTTTCCCGGAATCGATGCTTCGATTAATTTTTCGCGGCAAAACGCACTGTATCCGCTCGTTCTGTCGATCACAAAAAAAAAACCATCTTGAGACACGTATTAAAAATCATATTTTTAACCTCAGTTCTTTGGCATTGGAACATTTGGATACTGAAATCGCTGCAAAGGTGACTAATTTTATCTTTTCATTTTCAGATCATATTTTCGATTCGACACAGACAAACCAAGATCTGTTCAACACTGTGGCAAAGCCCATAATAGACGCGGCGCTCAATGGCGTCAACGGAACAATCTTTGCTTACGGACAGACCAGCTCGGGAAAAACATATTCCATGATGGGCAATGACCAGAATCCTGGAGTCATTCCCATGGCTGTTAACTATATATTCGATACTATTGACAAGACTTACGGCAGAGAATTTTTACTGAGGTCAGTACTTTTTTATCCAATGCTCATGTATTCTCCAACCAATTTATCAAATAAATAATATTTGAATGTACATTTCATTTCCAGAATCTCTTATATAGAAATTTACAATGAGCGAATAAACGATCTGCTAGATAAGGAGAGTACAGATCTGAAGATAAAGGAAGACCCCAAAACAGGGCAAATAAAAATTCTCGCCAAAGAGGAAATCATAAATTCACCGGCCAAGGTACTGGCCATAATGAAGCAGGGGGATAGAAATCGTCGCACCGGTGAGACTAACATGAACGAGAGAAGCAGCAGAAGCCACACAATATTCCGGATCGTGAGTTTTTTTTTTCTAGCACACTAATTTCTTTGGGAATTTTCGAGGAAGGAAAGATCGAATATAATGGTTTTTTTTTTAAATCATAGACGATTGAGAGTGGCTCATCGAACAACGATTCTGAGGGAGCGACGGTCAACGTGTCGCAACTTAATCTCGTAGATCTCGCTGGATCAGAAAGAGCGAGACAGACAGGAGCGACCGGCGAGAGATTCAACGAGGGACGACACATAAACCTGTCACTAACGTCGCTGGGGTTGGTCATAAAGCAGCTCAGTGAATCGCAGGACAATCCTCCGAAGTACGTCAACTTTCGCGACAGCAAACTGACGAGAATATTGCAAAATTCGCTCGGTGGAAACGCGATGACCACCATCATCTGTGCAATAACACCGGCAGCTCTGGAGGAAACGCAGTGCACGTTGGCGTAAGTGACAGAAAAATGAGTCAGTTAGTCGAATTCAATGTGCTTTGCCATAGTTAAGACGTATCCTGCCTCAGGTTTGCCTCGAGAGCGAAGCATGTCAAGAACAAACCATGCGTAAATGAAGATCCGTCAGACGCGGCGCTTCTCAAACGATATGCCAAACAAATAGCCAAGTTGAAAGCCGAGTTAAAGGTTCGTTACTGTTCCGTCGATATTTAGAAAATATTTCATAATTCTCGTTGTTACGATTGTCCGAATCACCAACTAATAATTGTATGCAGAAAGTCACGAGTACCGATGTCGTGGAAATGGAATCCAAGCTGAAGGAAAAGGAACACGCCAACCGGATTCTCGAGGAGCGCATAGAGCTGCTTAAAAAGTCGATCGTGTGCGCTAGCGACCGAAATGGCACGGGAACATTTAACAGTCGCGCCAAGAGAAGACGGACTTGGGCCGGTTCCGGGACGTTCACGTCGAAAACGCCACCGCACCAAGAAGCCATAGGGCTGCCCACCATTAACGAGATCGACAAAACTCCGGAGAAAGCTAACAAGCGCGACCAATTCAAGCGACGACAGAGTATATTCCAAACGCTCGACATGGCCAATCAAAGTAAGCCAAATGACGAAAAGTGAGAGTGCACTCGTTGCCTTCGTTCCATTGTAATATTTTTTTCTTTCTTCAGCCTTTCAGACGGAACTCGAGGACTTTGAAATCGAGCTGATCGAGAACGAGAGAAAGAACAATATTTGTTTTTACGATCGCAACACCATATTCGACGAGGACGCTTACAGTGTCGGGCAGTCACGAAATGTTCAGTTTCGGGATAGAGATTCGGTTATCGAGACGAGTTTTCGAAGTGTGGATACGACGCCTGAACGACGAAAATCACAACAATCCACTGGCGGGTACGTTTTATTTACGTGAAATATCAATTTGCGTTAATCACGGGCGGTTTCTCTGTATAAAAAATTCCGCTGGAAATTGCAGAAAAAGATAAAAAATTCTATCGCGATCTTCTGTGATTTTGTAAACGATTTATTAAGCAGGATTTTAGGCAGACTTTCCGCCGCGTGAAGTCGGCCGATGGGCAAACGGTGCCAGGCTTTTCGCCAGCTCAGCGAATTGCGTCTTTCACCTACGTGCGACTGTGATCGCACTTTTTTTTCTTTGCATTGATACGTATCGTCTGTCCGTTCGATCGTGAGCGATGGTTCACATTGACTAACTTCAAATCGTTGACGTAACGTATTGTATGTTTGGCTTGGAATTTGTGGAACACTTGTGAAAATTGTTCGACACCGATTTGTAATACGCAAAAAATTGTCGATTGATTGCAACTAAACTTTTTAAAATTACATCTGAGGTACGAAAATATTTGGCATTAATTTCGCTGGCACAAGCGACGCTGCGAACTCGAAACAGAGATAAGATAAAAATCTTGGCGACAAGTTTAACGAGCCACCGCAGGTGTCACGTAACGACCTGTGTTAACAAATAGCTTTCGCTTGCAGCGAACCGGCTTCTCCCGGCACGCCGAAGATTGTGCTGCGAAACAGAGTGGCCTTTCTCGTGGAGGAGTACAATGCGCTGCACAAAGAGCACCGGACTCTCGAGGAATTTGCTAAACTGGAGAAACAGCTGATTGTGGAAGACGCATTGGAGGAGGCTATGGTAAAAAAAATCACGTCAATAATCGCGAATGTCTAGGGATAGGAATATTTCGCTTTACTATGCAATTTTTTTTCTCGTCAGGCCGAGTACAACAGAATGTTTGAAGCCAGCGAAAAAAAGTGTCAAGAGATCACAGACAAATATACGGAACTCGAGGTACGTTACTTCCATTTTTAATCCCAATGTTTTCTGTTTGCTTAACAATAATTTAATTGGGGAAGGAAAAAAAATTGTCTTCTCAATGTAAAAATGTACTAAACGAATATTGGAAACAAAAAACGCTTGTCGAGAAGGTGTTGCATTACGTGTGCCCGAGATAACATAAAATGTGTGTACCTACTGATTCAACGATTGTGCTTCGTTACATTCACAGTATCACTCGTCGGCTGCAGACAAGCGTGTAGCGGAACTTGAGCAGCAGCTAGCGGAGACGACGAGTACGCTGAAAGCTCTGGAACGCGAAAATCAGGTGCTCATCAACGAGGCCAACAAATCTGCTGCAACGAAACCGCGCAGTGAGACGCAACCAGCTGAGAACGAGCAAGAAACCAGCAGTATTTTCGCGAATGCCTCGTACTTCGAAGAAATGGACGTTTCGGACGCACCGGGTACTCAGGGCGAGTCGATGTTGATAAACGACACACTTCAAGACAACAGCCTCGTCAATGTCACGACAAACGGACTCGACGAGTCGAAGAGGGCGAAGGAGCGAACCAATGCCGCAGCATACAGCGAATTTATGAAGGGGATCTGCGAGAAAAGCAGCGACGAGCTTACCACGATGATGCAGGAGTTGATAAACGCCAAACTCTCGCTCGAGGACGAAAACGCGAATCTCCAGTCGATGCTCCAACGCAAAATCCGCGAGGCTGACGACGTTAAGAACGACATTCGCGAGTTGAAGTCCGGAATCGAGAAACTTCAAGAAACAATTCATCTGCTCACCGTCGAGAACACCGATTTGACGAGTAAGCTTTCGGCCGAGAAGCAGCACGCCAAAGAGTCCGAGAATAATTTGCAGGTAACCTAACAAAATGGCTATATTTTTGTCCGTTAATCATTTTTTTGTAGCCCGAAATATGTAATAGTTTTTTTTTTCATATTATAGAGCACAATAGCGGAGTTGAATTCGAGCATCAACGCGATAACGGAGGAAAAGACGTTGCTGGAGTGCAGCGTCAAGGACCTTGACGAGCAGTTGAAAAAGGCCGAGCGGCGGCGAAGCGTCGCGTCGACCGACGAGGAAATGCGAGACGTGATACTGAAGTGCCAGGAAACTATAGCGGCTTTGACTGCGGAAAACGAAGAGCTGTCTTCGAATCTTATGAGCAAAATCGAAGAACTCGATCAAATGAAGGATTCGAAAGTCGCGGGTGAGCACGAGTGCGTCTATCGCGAGCTCTCGATAAATCTGTCCGATCGAAATAAGCTCCTGGAGTCTGAGAATATCGAGCTGTCCAACAATCTTATGGACAAAATCGAAGAATACGATCGTGTGAAGGAGGAACTTGAGGATTTCAAGACGAAACTTTCCTCGCCCGCGACTGCAACGGAGTCGTCGCGGCTCATCGAAATTTTCGACAATTCTCACGTCGAATCACCGGAACACGTGAAAAACCAGAAACCCAGTCCAACGGTCGACGATCTTCTGCGATTGTCGATTGGCGCCGGGAACTCACTTCGACGAAGCATCATAGAACCGCGCAAGAACGGCCTCGACAAGTCGATCGGCAATGAAAACGGCAGCGAACGCACGGTCGACGATCTTTTGGAAATTTCGCTTGTCGCCAGTGAATCTCCCAACGAACGGAACGATAGCTCCGATAGCCTTGCTGAAAACGTATGGAAAACAAAGGCGGAATTATTGCAGGAACAGGTGAACCACCTCAATACCTTGAATACCAAGCTCAGCGAGTTGAAAATCACCTCCTGCGCGCAATGCGCGCATCTCGCCAAGCTAAACGAGAATCGAAAGTCACTGAAGCTCGAGGCCAAGACACTGAATCGCAAGCTTCAAGAGTTGCAGGAGAAATTCGACCGTGAGTGTGCCGATTCCGCGTTACTGAGGACAAAGGCGAACGAAGATTTGAATTTGAGCGTGTGCGACTTGACGCTGAACGGCAGCATGATGCACGACGGTAATCTCAACATATCCTTCGTCGAGGAGAAGGTTCAACTGTTGCACCAAGAGCTCGAGGCGCTGAGAGACAAACACGACAAACTTTCTGATCTGTACAAGGAAAAATGCGATGAAATTGACAAACTCCAGGACGCTTGCTCGCGCGAAACTACGCCGACACCGACGTCCACTGTCGAGTCATCGTCGAGGGTCAAACGTGGCGACGAAAAACTTGAGAGAATTCAAACGGACATGGAGAAATTACGTTCCGATTTCCGGAATTTCAAGAAAAACATCGCCGGCATTAGCGCGGCACTGCAGAGATTCGTCAACGAGAAGGCCGTCATGCAGGCGGAGATTGAGTCGCTGAGAGCCGAGAAAGCCGCGAATTTGTCGGATACCGCGGATTCAACGGCGGCCGAGGAAAGAATCGCGGTTTTGGAGAATCAGGTAACGCAACTTAACCAGGAGATCGACAACTCGAATCTTCGGGCGCAGCAACTGGAAAGCGCGAAAATATCTCTGGAGGTCGAGGTGGAGTCTCTGAAGGCTGAGAGAGCATCGATCGATGAGAAGATCCGACAGGCCGAGGACATCTCGACGAGCGAGAAAATGACTTTCTTGGAAAGCGAGGTTCAGCGTCTGAGCGCGGACATCGAGATTTCGAACTCAGTCAAAGCCGAATTGGAGAGCGTCAAGAGGTCTCTGGAAGCGGAGGTGGATCTTCTGAAGTCCGAAAAGTCTCACGAGACAAAGTACACAGAAGCCAAAAACACGACGATAGGCGAAAAAACGGCATTTTCGGAAAATGACGTTGGCCGCGAAATTCAGAGCACCAGCTTCGTAACTCGCGAACTGGGAAATGATGAATTGCCGCTGGTTTCCGAGGAAGCGTTCGAGGAGCCCACGGGCCTCGAGGACGTTTCGATGACACAAGAAACAATGAAATACTTGGAAGACGAAGTCTCCCGTCTTAGCGAGGAAATAAATCATTCTAACGTGGTAAAAGAGGAACTAGAGAGTACGAAGTGCTCGCTGGAGGCCGAGGTGCAATCTCTAAAAGCTGAGAAAATCGCGTTCGACGAGAAAATCATACAAACGGAAGGTGCGTCGGCTCAGGAGCGAATAAACCTTTTGGAAAATCAAGTTGCGCGCCTCAACATCGATATTATCCATTCTAACGAGGTCAAGGAGGAACTCGAGAGCGCAAAGTCGTCGCTAGAGGCTGAAGTGCAATATCTCAAAGACGAGAAAGCCTCGACGGCGGCGAAACACGAGTCAACGGCCCAGGAAAGGGTCACGGCGCTGGAGACTGAGGTGCTGCGTCTCAGCGACGAGATCGACGGTTCCAATGAAGTGAATCGACTTGCGGAGAGCGCGAAATCGTCGCTGGAGGCTGAGATTGAAGCGCTGAAAGCCGAGTGCAAACTTCGTGAGGAATCTATCATGGATCTGAAAAAATCTGTAGGAAACCTCGAGACCGACAACTCGACCCTTCTGCTCACGTTGAAGAAAGTTGCTTCTGAGAAGGACGAGTTGCTTCAGAAGATTGCAGAAACGGCTCAAGTCGAGGGTGATTCCTCGAACAACAACGACCAAGATTTTGCGAAAATCGTCGAAACGCTTGAATTGAAACTCAAAGAGACGAATAAAAGCCTGGAAAACTACATGGAAATCAACCAGGATCTAAACGAGCAACTAACGAGTCTCAAAGCCTCGGAGGACAATCTCACGTCTGCCAAGCTGCAACTGATGGATGAAATCGCTGCCCTTCTAGCCGAACGAACGAATTACGAGGAAACACTCGCAGCGCTGCGCGAATCCCTTAGACAACTTGAGGAAACTAACGCTTCGACGATATCACGACTCGACGATGCTGAGACCACTCTCAAAGCAAGCGAGAAGGAAAATACGGAATTGAAGGATAAATTAAGGGCATCCGAAAGATCCGAGGAAGAATTGGCTGACGCGAGACTCGAGATAACGAATCTGAAGGCCGAAGTCGTCGATCTCCGAGAAAACAATTCTTCACTGACCTCCGAACTAGAAAACGAAAGGACGCTCAGAGCGGCGGAGTCCGAGACGAAAATCGACGAGTCCACGTACCAGACACTGAAGGAGTACGCGGAGATGGTCGAAGAGCTGAGAACCAAAGTACAAGATATAACGAATGAACTTCACACGAATGCCAAAGAGACCGCGGAATTGAATGACCAATTGACGAAATTGAATTCCGCGAAGAACGAGCTGAACGACGCGCGATCGGCGTTGGAGTCTGAAGTGACGAGTCTGAAAGCAGAACGCGACGATCTTGAGGTCACTCTGGCAGACATGCGAAACAGTCTCAACGATCTCGAGGCGAGAAACTCTTGCTTGAATCAAGAGCTGGAAAGTCTTAAGGCGGAAAAGGAAGAAGTCCAGAAGATCGAGAAAATCGAAAACGCGATTTCCATGGAGGATCACGAGGCAGCGATAAGCGCGATGAATACTAGAGTCAACGATATGACCGCGGAATTGAAGAGATACGCGACCGAAAACGAAGAATTGAGCGGCAAAGTCGCGGAGCTGCGTAAGACTCTCGAGGAATCCAACGCCGCGGAAAATCGGCTAGCGCATTCCGCTTGTTTGACGACCGAGAAGCACACGGAAGAATTGGAAGCGGCTCGAGACTGCATCACGAAGGAAATAAAGTCGCTGAAGCCGGCGGCCGCGAAAGACGTGCTCGTCGAGGAGAAGAGTATAAGTGAGCTCTTCGCTCTCTTCGTGCACACGATAATGTCGAAGGAGCAGGAGATAATAAAGGCGCTGAACGACAGATTCGAGCGCGACATAAAAAGGCTCGAGGAGCAAAATCGTCAGAGCTGCGACGCGGAGAAACGTGCGACCGTCTGGGCGAAGGAGCTCGAGGCGGAGATCGAGAGAACTCAGCAGGATCTGATAGGTCAGGAGGCCAGGAGCACCGAGTTCAAGGATCAAATAGCCAACCTGGAGAACCTCCTGAAGGAAAGCGCGCACGAGAATCAACTGCTCAACGAGAAGATGCACGTTCTGGAATTGGACTTCAACAGTTTGCAGGCGGAATTGGAGAAGCAACAGCAGCGGCCCGAGGCGAAGGAAAACGTGTCGCTCAACTCGCCGCAGGAGAGGGAACGACTGGTCGAGGACGCGCTGCAAACGCGAGAAATGGAGCTGAGCGCGAAGCTGCGACTCGTCGAGAAGCAAAGCAAAGAGAAGCTTCAGGAATTGACGAAGAATCTTGAATTTTACAAAACCAAGAATCTCGAGTTGTCGAGCAATTTGGAGGGCTTGGAGGCGAACGAGAGACAACTTAAGAACATCGCTGACATGAAGACCAACGAGCTAATGAAGTGTACGGCCACGATCGCGCGGTTGCAGGGAGAACTGGACCACATCACGGAGAATCATAATTCGTTGACGCTCAAGCACGGCGAGATGACGCGCCAGGTGGAGGAGATAACTTCCGTGCTGAAGAGCAAATGCGACATGCTTTCCGAGTACAAGACAAAATTGGAGACTATCACACCGGAGTATGAACACCTCAAGGATCAGGCGGCTGAGCGTCAGCAGAGACTCGAGAAGTACAAGAGCGAGATCGAGTGCCTGACGAGCCAGAGCGCGAAGGAGATTTCGTCGCTGAAGGATCTTCTGGACTCCTCGGAAATCAAGTCTGCCGGTTATCAGAAACAACTGGCGGAGATTACCAACAAAAACACTCAACTGCAGATGGAAATTTCCGATCTGCGAACAAAGTACGAGGAGCTCGAGCGCGCGAATGCGAAACTTATGAAGTCTATGCGAAACAGCACGAGCAAAGTTCGAGCGGAAGAGGAAATGGAGGACCTGCGAGACGCGAACAGAACCCTGCAGAGAAATCTCGAGGGTGCGAGCAATCGCATCGCGGATCTACAAGAGATGAAGACGCAAATGCTCAAAGAGCTGGTCGATCTGCGAGGAAAGCACGAAGCGACTTGCAACGAGAACGCGGAGATGAAGAACGCGCTCAGTAGCCACAAAGCGAGTGTCGAGCAGATGGTGGAATTGCGTGGAAAGTACGAGTCGCTGATTCAGGAGAAGAATCGCATGGCTCTCGAACTGGAGGCAAAGAAGTCGGAGCTTCTGCATCTGGAGAATCAGCACAAGGACTGCGCGAAGGAGATCGACCAATTGAAAATCACGAACAAGGATCTCGACGAGGAGATGGACGACATGCTTAACAAGATCGAGGAATTGAGAACGGAGAACGCGGAGCTCGACAACAAATTGTACGCGATCGAATCGAGCGGCGCGCTCGAGGAGACGAATCGGCTGAGGGCTCAAGTTGAGAAGTTGCAGTGCGAAATTAAGACCCTGGAGTCGCAACGCGATCAGTATTGCAGCGAGCTTCAAACAGCGACGAAGACTCTGGAGAGTTTGAGGAACGAGAATTCGGAGCTCGGAGCCAAGATCGGACATCTGGACCGCGGTGACTCGCGGAGCTGCGACAGCTCGAGAAGTGCGAGTCCCGTGCTCGTAGAGGCCGTTCGCATCGACAACAGGCGACGAAGATCCAGGACGGAGCTATTCAATCAGAAGCGGCAGTTAGGAATCTTCGAGCCCAACGAACCATCTCCGTGCTGCGGCAAGTGTAGCTGTTGCGATCTCCGGGATCAGGTCTGCAAACTCGAGCGCGAGTTGGTGACGAAAAACGGTGAAATAGCGACCATGGAGATTCGCATTCAGAGCGAGAATTTCCCGCACATGAAGCGCTGCAAAGACCTCGAGGAGCTCCTCGCGTCTTCGAGGAGAAAGGTAAATTCTTTCGTACCCGCGACGACAACTCTAGCGCCTCGTTTATTTATTAATTTTGTTTTTCACCGTTTTCATCTGACACACAGTGTAAAGCGATGGAAACGGAGCTGCAGAAAGTTCGAGAATTGAAAGTTACGGAACTGTCAAGCGAGTGCGAGAAATGCAGACACTGGAAGGCGAACAAACGCGACCAATCCACGCAATGTTTGCCAGACAGCGAGCAGATTTATCTCAGCGGAATGAGCAGCGGAGTCGTCGAGGTATCAGAGAGAAATTATAAAAAATATGCGCAAGGAATCGAACGAAAGATAATTAATTTTTTTTTTTATTTTCCCCCCAAATAGGAGCACATAAAGCTAACTAAGCTTCAGAAGACTAACGACCGGCTGAAAGATCTGTGCCGAGGCCGCCAGCGACAAATCGTGGAACTCCAGAGCAGAATAACGGAATTGGAAAAAGGGCTGGATGCAAAATCGTCAATTGACAACGAGCAGTCAATCGCAGCGGGCGCGACCTCGTTAAGCGGCAACGCGAAGCCCGATTTCGCGGTCAACTCTAGGCAGTGAGATATTTCTTCGTCGTATTAACGCATCATTCTCGAAGCTCGCGAGCCTATCTTTGCAACCTCACTCTCGTGATCGCAACGAGAATGCTCATTTTTCTACTCACCCATTCTTTTGTGCATCAATTTTATTTCTCGCTGTCTCTTTTAATTAAAAGAAGAAAAAACGAAGCATTTGACGTTACATGTAGTGAACAATTTCGTACTTATTTTGAGACTGATGATATTCACTTTTTTACATACACGTTTTTACACGAATGTGCGGTTTGGTAGTTATTTATATACAATTATTATTTAATATTTATGTGACTCGATTTTCGTTTCGTTTTGTTTTAAGTTATTGTAATGCATGACTATGTAAATTTTAAAAGTTCGTCAACTCGTAGTGTTTATTATTAGTTTGTATGTTTCTCGCTTAAGCTTTATAACGATTTTATATGAACGCTTGAAAAAACGCTTGATCGCTCTCTTTAAAAAAAAGAGTTACGCTATTTTGTCTTGACCGCTTAATTAATTCGCAGCATTCGTCGATTTCGCATGAGGCACGGCTTAGCACGGAAGGTTCCACGAAAGTTCCACGGAAAATCGCTTGTTGACTATTTTATTTTTAATGAATACATTGAGTAATTTGAAGGGAAAAATGTTTTGCACAGAGCAATGAAGGAAAACGTGCCGATCATCTGGGACAATCAAAGAACAGCCGCAGCCCACTCGAGACGCGAGTGGTTCCACTAGTGGCAGACCCGAAAGAAATAATACTGTCCATTTATCTTCGACTGATCGATAGCGCAACCTTTCAACAGTATTTTTTATCGCTACTTGCATAGCATTTTCTATCTTTTTTTTCGTCGTGCTCGTCCGAGACGTTTCTTTTCTTTTCTACGTATAACTTGTAAAAGATTAATTGTGTTTATATTATGTCAATCATTTATGAATGAAATGCGAGGAAGACGCCGAACGCGTTGTAACGAGCGAACGGAGGGAATAAAAAGATTTATATTCTCGTACTCGATCCTCTCGTCTCTCTCTACCACATCCCAAATCCTCGTCCTGAAAAAAATAACACGGAATAACGCATCGGATGGCGACCTTCAACAATTTCAGCAATGTAAGCCAAGAAGCCAACTTGAAGTACTTGGTTATTGTCAATCGTCGATACAAAACTACATCATAATCCATAAATACAGTAATCGATAGTCGCAATTTAATTGTTCCATTTAACGCTTTCGCGTGTGCTATCAGCGAGTTCGAATCTCGTATTGACGCCGAGTTTACGACTAGCGTAATTTCCCCTCGAGTTTCGGATTGGTAGTACCGCGTCGTCGTCGTCGTCTTCGTCGCCGTCTTCGTCGCCGTCGTCGTCGCCGTGATCGTCGTCCCGGTCGCCCGTGGCTGTGTCGCCGTCGTATATCGCGTAGTATCGATCGCTCACTCTCGTCAGTCCGAGAGAGCAGCAGCGCCGCGTCGCAACGGCAGCAATGCTCGTTTCTGGCGGTGTTGGTGATAGTGGCGACGAGGACCGTAGTGGTGAGGTGGACGGTGGAGGTGGTGGTGGTGGTGTACGACGGTGGCGGATGGATGTGTGCGGTGTCGGTGGTGCGTGAGAACAGTGTTACAATCCTGAAGTAAGACGAGAGTGTGAGGGATATCAGGCAGCCAGTTGAGAGGAAAAGACGACGAGGAGGAGAGTACAACGCGCGCGTTGAGGAGCAGCAGCAGCCGCAGCAGCAGCAGAAGCAGCACCACAAACGAGAGCAGCGAGACAGGGATTGAAGATTGGGGGGGAGCCGCGTGTGCAATGTCGTGCGAAACCAGGAACAGCCGGTTGTCCGTCGTAAAGTCGCGGTCGGTCCTTCGTCCTGGACACCCGGGGATCATCGTCGAGGACGCGGGACACAATAATGACCGCGGGTTCTAGGCGCTCGGGTGGTGGTGGTTCACGCGGAGATGTCTGCGACCGTCTGAGAAAGACGACGACGGAGACGACGAGGAGCGCGCGACGAGCGTACGACGACGACGACGAAGACGACGACGACGTCGACGAGGAGCGCGCAGCAACGGACGGGCCGACGCGGCCCGATATCGACGTGCAGTCGCGGTGGATCGCAAACGACGATGCGAATCATCATCATCGTCGGGAGTTACGCGAGAAAAGCCCAACCCACCGCGCCGCTGCCGCCGCCGCTTGCGAGACGACGGACATTTTTCGTTTAACAGTCGTGACGAGCGCGAGCGCGAGCGCGAGCGCCGCTGCTACACGGTGATATGTTTTCATCACCGGCGTCGGCGGTGGGCGAGCCGTCAGGCTACGACTTCGAGAAAGAGGAGAACGCCGCCAAGTGGAAGGGAGTGTTTGTCACCTCTCTGCGCAAGGTTTTTCTCACACTCCATTTTTCCTTTTTCTCAAGCTTTTCCCCCAATTTTATCGTCCATTTCTCCCCTCCCCCTCTCAGTCTCTCTCTCAGACACACACACAGACATCACACTCTTACTCTTTTCCGTTCTCGTGTGTCGTTCTTTTGACCATTTTTATCGTCGCCTGTTGTTGCCCGACGTTTTTTTTTTCTTTTCGTCCGCTCGTCACTTTACGACGGTCACGACGACGGGCGACGAGATTCCGCGGTTATTCGCGAGCTCCCGATGCTGCGGTGCCGTCGTCCGACGACAACGACTGTGGTCAGGAGTCTCGAGTGTAGCTCGACGGGACGACGCATTGCTCGCTCGGACTCCGAACTCCGATCAGCTGGCGCTTCTCACTCGCTGCATACTCAGCTCTATTTGTTTCTCTGGATTCGTTCGCGTTTTCCTTGTTCCGTGGTTGATTGTGATCACCACGCGAATTTTGTATCTGAGCTTTTCTAAAGATGTACAGCTTTGGAGCAGATATGACAGTCCGCCGAGTGGTGGCTTGTGAAAGATGTAAATGCAAAGTTGTGGCGCTACGATCGATCAGCAAAGACTATTTAATACTATTCAGGGGCTTTGCAGAAGTTTCTGAATAATGTTTGCATGCGAGTACGTCAGTCAGCTGAATGGAGAGTCATGCACCCCATGTCCACAAAGATTACATTGATTTGGAGAATATTCATGCCAGTGATTTTCAGGTTCTGGAGCAAGTTCACCCGAGTTTGCAAGCACGACAAGATGCTCTGGACTACGTGGAGAGTTTAATTTTAAGAATGTTGGGCATGCTGTGCGGCGATCCGCCACCACACACGCCTCAGGATGTAGAGGAAAGAGTGAAGCACACATTTCCGACGGCTATCTACGAGTGGGCCCTCAAAGATGCCAAGGATGCCCTGGAGAAGGGAAAGAAAAAGTCACCGCTTGTTCTTCCGGTTGACAAGATACATCAGCTTCTGCAAAAAGTACTGAAATTCATCTAATGCACAAGCGATAGCTAAGTTTCACGCCGATACAAAACTCTATTCTTACAACTTCATTTCTCTGTTGCCTCATTCAGGAAGTACTGCAGCACAAGATTGACTCGCAGGTCAGTCTGTTCGTTGTTGGTGTGCTCGAATGCATTTCTGCAGATATTCTAAAGGTTCGTCCAATAAGGCTTCTCTTCAAACATTATAATAATCATATCACGACATTCTGGAGCTGCTGCTGATAAGTGAAGCATCTGATATTCTTGGCATACAATGTAACTAAATCTTCAAGAATAGCTTTCTTGAAGCTCCAAAGTGTCGTGTGTCTTTGTCAGCTTATTAAAAAAAAACTATAATCGTCGATTTTTCTTACGATATTTCAGCTAGCTGGAAATTATGTCAAGAATATACGCCATGTCGAGATATCCTGTGAAGATATAAGAGTTGCGATGTATGCAGACACGGTAACATATCATTTTTAAAAACTTGAAGCTTGTACTGTGTCTTTGTGCTGCACATATTGATTAATGTACACAGTAACGCAGATAACGCGCGCGCCAAACTCGGTGCTCCAAGGCAAATTCGCAGATCCGCGGATCTTGATACGGGGATCGGTCTCGATCCGGGTCTAGTTAACGAGCATCGACTAATGCGAATCTCCCTTGGAACGTGCTCTTTATCCTACGAATACGACATAATATAGTGTAGCTTACATAGCTTTACCTAGAATTAACAACTAACTCGAGCTTTTTCACGCCTTTAATAGAGAAAATTGATGAATAAGGGAAAAACACCAAAATAAATCTTGCTGGCATTAGCCCGACCGGTCGACTTTCCCGCAAGATAAGAATCGTACTTCATCGATCGTCTTATCTCGACAAAGAACATTCCACGAAGTACAGTCTCGACGGATAACAAAAATATACGCGAAAATATTTTATTCGACTTTGCATTGGTAATTCGCAACTTCGCTCAAGTCTTGAGCGCTTTAATTGTTTCAATATCATGAATATTATCCATAAAAATCCGGCGTCTATTACCAGCAACGATTTAATGAACGTCCGCCGGAATAAATAATCTACCGGTTGAGTTACGCTAGAATAGTCACAGGCTAATTGTGGCTGCATTTGTTCTCTGCTTGGTTACATGCTTTCACTAACATATTACAACACCAACCCATGTTCGCTCTTCGCTCTTGCCGTTTTAGGTGGTACGTACATGCGAACGCCTAGAAGACATTTATTTATCAATTATAATCAAATAAATGTATCTATCACACATACTTTAAGTACATCTGTCCTATGTATGTGTGTTTTAGTATCAAAATTCTCTCGGTGTCTCGGTTGTGTCTCTTACGCCTCTCTGCCGTCCGCGCAAAGTGCTCGGAGCGATTGTTCAAACAAACTTGTTGTACTCTTGATGTTAAATGGCTTTTTTTTTGCGAAATCGCACACCGAAACCATTCAATTGTGTTTCGTGCATTTAATGTGTGTCATAAAAATTAGACACATGCGATTGAAACAAGATTTAATACTTGGTCATTGTGATGTGATGATGAAATGTTGATAAGCGTTTTCGTCAGTTCTATCTCGTTTTCAAGAATCTCTTATTCTGACATGGAACATTATTATTATTCAATCCCTCGAGTACGAAAAAATGTTATGATTAAATCGTGGTGATAGAAAAATAGTAAATTAGTAATTTTGGATCGCGTTTGATACTCGACGGTTTGATCCGTATTTCTAAAATTGGGATAGCATGATAAAACGTGGGCACGAATTCGCAATGATAATTTTTTCTCTCACTCATGTTTCACGTGTCGTGCGATTAATAGAGGAAACAGTAATTGCAACTGAAAAGTTTTTATTTCCCAGAGGACAATATGGCGCGACGATTTTTTTTTCTTCCTTCGTAAACACTTTGGCTTGTTGTGAGTGATTCGATAGCTCGTAGACGTAATCGCTGTCGCTCCCATCACTCTCATTTGTGTACTTTTTTAATTAAAAAAATTATAATGCCAAAAATGTGATGCAAAAGCATTCACCCGGCAAATTTAACCGATTCTGTTGTTCGAATCAATCTTGACGAACAAATGACACAAACGCCACAAGACGTTGCTGCTGGTCATGTGACAGCTGAAGAACTAAATTAAATTCTTTAACAGGCCCTGATGGACGTATTTTATCAAGATGACTGCACCGAGGGCCCCCAGAGCGGTTTGGGTGCTGTCGTTTCCCAAACCTACGAGGAATCCGTTCGCGATCTCATACACGATGAGCGGCATTATCTTCGCGATCTTCACATGATAATAAAGGTGAATTATAATCGCTTCAACAGAACTGCAAAATGTTGCAGTAGCAAAGTTGTTTTTAGCTTACAAGATAAACGAGTACGAGTGTCAAAGGCTAATGCAATTCTCATTGAACACAGGTTTTTCGGGAAGAAATCGCAAAATTGGAACCCGATCGAGGCGAACTCGAGACGCTCTTCAGCAACATAATGGACATCTACGAGGTGACCGTGACGCTTCTCGGGAGCCTCGAGGACATAATGGAGATCACCGAGGAGAAGCAAACTCCTACCGTGGGTTCGTGTTTCGAGGAATTAGCCGAGGCAGCGGAGTTCGAAGTGTACATAAAGTACGCGCGTTTGCTCTTTCGATATTCAGAATAACGGTATTGTTACTATTGATTGACATGCTAAATTGTGTCTGTTTACATTGTAGATACGCGAGAGACGTCAACAGTCCAGCTAGTCGTGAAGTTTTAACGAGATTACTGTCGAGACCGGAGGCGAATGCGGCCCTGCGCGCCGCTGGCCACGGCTTTAAAGAAGCTGTCAAGTACTATTTGCCGAAGCTCTTGTTGCAACCCGTCTGGCACTGTTTTTTGTACTTCGATTATATTGAGGTAAACATTTTATTATTTTGGGATAAAAAATTGGCAAACACGAGCTCACGAATTTCCGTGTCGTTAGGTATTGCACGAAAGAACGCCGAATATCGAGGACGGCGAGTCGTTGGAACAAGTCCAGGGCGTTCTAAGCCCGCTCCAGAGGGAACTCGTGAAATCTATGGCGAATCTTCCGAAGAAAGACACGGGGCTACGTATGCAGAGTCGAGCGAGACGTCACGCCGCTCTGGAGAAGACGAGCGAGCTGCAGAAAACGGTGGACGGATGGGACCAGAGAGATATCGGCCAGTGTTGCAACGAGTTTATCAGAGGTAAATAAGCGAAAACAAATTTCCACGAGCAACGAGAACGAGAATTTGTTCCGTTGCCCGTTTCTCGAACCATGACATAATTCGCAATGACCGAAACTGCTTCGTTTGCCGCAGAGGATATGCTCGTAAAAGTGGGAAACAACGGTCGAAGATTGACCGACAGGCGAGCATTTTTGTTCGATGGCTTGCTTGTACTTTGCAAGCCGAGCGGCGGCAAGAGGGTCAGCGTGAGCGTGGCAGCGGTGGGTGTAGGCGGTGGACATCCCGCGCATCAGGGTGAACTTCGTCTCAAAGAGCGATTTTTCATCAGGAAAGTCGACATAATCGATCGGGAGGATACCGAAGGTGAGTCGCTCGTTATTTAGCGAATTCAAGAATTCATCGAAACATCGATCATAAATGGTGAACATCGTTTTGTCCCGTAATATCGCAGAACTGAAAAATGCTTTCGAGATTGCACCGAGAGACCATCCCAGCGTCACGCTCGTGGCCAAGTCCGTCGAGGACAAAAACAGTTGGATGGCCGATCTCGTAATGCTAAACACGAAGAGCATGCTGGAGAGAACACTGGACAGCATATTGCTCGACGAGGAACGAAAGCATCCACTGCGACTGCCGCCGGCTCATCTGTACAAATTCGCCGAACAGGACGGCCCGAAAAATCTCGTTCTCGAGGCGAGGGAAAACGGCGGCGTGCCTTTGATAAAGGGAGCCACTCTGGTGAAACTCGTCGAGCGGCTCACTTACCACATTTACGCCGACCCGGCGTTCGTACGAACATTCCTTACTACTTATAGGTAAGATCCATCGATTCAATTGCAACGGGAAATAGAAGTGTTAAAATCCAAGATTTTCTCAAGAAAACTATTCGTTGCGCAGGAGTTTTTGCTCACCTCAGGAACTACTGACGCTACTGATCGAGAGATTCGACATACCCGATCCCTCGCTCGTTTACGGCGAGGAGGAAAAGCCTACTGGCTGCAAAGCCACTGTACGCGAAGACTGGAAGAGATATCGAAAGGAATTTTGTCAACCCGTGCAATTCAGAGTCTTGAATGTATTCAGACATTGGGTCAGTAGTGTGTTAATTTTGCTACAAAGCGCAAATACGAAAGACGCTTGATTTTTTTCATTCTGCAGTTCTTATGTCAGAATTTAATTTCAATAATTATGCTCCTGTTATCCAGGTCGATCATCATTTTTACGATTTCGAGCGCGACAGTAATCTTCTCAAGAGGCTAAGATCGTTCTTGGACACTGTGAGCGGGAAATCAATGAGAAAGTGGGTTGACTCTGTCATCAAGATCGTGCAAAGGAAGTGCGAGCAGTCCGAGCAGAGGCCAATAACATTTAGTTTTGAACGATCTCCGCCGCCTATCGAGTGGCATCTCAAAGTTCCTGAAGAAGAGTGGGGAATACTTACGGTGAGAATTTAAAAAAAAAATCGCAGCTAGGAAAAATCGAGACTAATTTGCCTGTTGCTTTTGTATTAAATTTTCAGTTACATCCCATCGAATTCGCGAGACAATTGACCTTGCTAGAATTCGAACTTTATAGAATGGTAAAACCTTCTGAATTAGTCGAACCCAAGAAAGACAAAGAAAAAACGTCACCGCATCTACTGAAACTCATCAAGCACACGACGAACGTGAGTTAACTTTCATAACCGCGAATTTCATAAGATTCGAACAATTCACGAATCCTATTTTTTATTTTCAACAGTTTGGATTGTGGCTTGAAAAAACGATAGTAGAAGCCGAAAACATTGAAGAGCGAGTCGCTATAGTGTCTCGCATTATCGAGATAATGATGGTGCTGCAGGATCTTAACAATTTTAACGGCGTAATAGCCATTGTCTTCGCCATGGGCTCAGCTTCTGTTTATAGATTGAA
Source organism: Itoplectis maculator (assembly GCA_964034905.1). Lineage (NCBI taxonomy): Eukaryota > Metazoa > Arthropoda > Insecta > Hymenoptera > Ichneumonidae > Itoplectis > Itoplectis maculator. The sequence goes on along the minus strand of OZ035854.1, from coordinate 6,457,808 downwards.
GTTCACGTTTCAAGTGAGTTCCTCTATTTTTTCCGTCACGGAACAAACCCCCAATACTTCGCGCGATTTTTAATAAGAATAATTCTAATGATAATCATCATCGTCGTTATTCCTTTCAGCAAATTCCAGCGCGGTTGGAAAAATCTCTGGAGGAAGCGCGGGAGTTGCACAACGACCACTTTAAGAAATATCAAAAGAAGTTGAGCTCTATTAATCCACCTTGTGTACCATTTTTTGGTGAGTAAATCCTAGTCTTTAAAAAAAAATGAATACACGACATTTTTTAAACAACTTGGCCTTTCGTTGGGAAATTCAGGAATGTACCTGACCAATATACTCCACATCGAGGAGGGAAATACGAACTATCTGCCTGACTGTCCGGAACTCATAAACTTCAGTAAACGGCGAAAAATCGCGGAGATAATCGGCGAGATTCAGCAGTACCAGAATCAGCCTTACTGTCTCTCCGTGGAGACGAGGATACGACATTTCATTGAGAATCTCTCGCCCTTCGATCCAAACATGTCCGAAGCGGAGATTCACAGTTACCTGTTCGAGAAGAGTTTGGAGGTGGAGCCACGAAGCTGCAGGCAACCTCCGCGAGTGGTAAGAAATCGTCGAGCCTCGTTGCACGATAAAAAAAATCTCGTATCCCTAATCTCACACGATTGTCCTGTATCTGCCGTAGCCCCGAAAATGGCCAGACTTAAATCTCAAATCGCCGGGTATTAAGCCTCGAAGTTTGAGTGGAAAATTGCCGGCGCCGCTGCAAGCAGTCGCCTCGAGTGTCCGCCTCCACGATCCAACTCCGGAGGTTCCGCCACCGCCGGAATTGCCGGAAACGCCGCCGCACACATCTCACCCAACGACGACGCATACGGGCGATCACAGTGTATTCGCTCCTGTTCTTTTAGGCGGTACACATTTTTTTATTTGATTTATACGCAGCTATCATTTGCAATATGCAATAGAAAAATAAATAAAAAATTGTAAACGCAGGAACAGGTCCACCGCCCGGTTCACCAGGTCCTCGCGATCTCTTGAGCAGCATGTCGGGCCTCTCGTTGGGCTCCCCGGGCAGCAGTCCTCAGCTTGGTTCTCCGGGCCACGTGCCGGCGCCGCATCATCAATCGCAGACAACTCATTTTGGATTCAATTCCGGTACAATCGGCGTTATGGGCGCGCTCACCGGTTTGCCGTCCTCGAGCGGAAGTCCCGGCGCGCCTCTGCCACAACCGCCTTCACCCAGTCACGTGCCTCTTAGTCAAGCTCCGCCACCGTTGCCCCCGCGCTCTCACAGAAGGCGCGAAAGTTCCATCAGCGAGTCGCCGCAACAAGTCAGTAATTTCGTTGTTTTGCGCACGGCCCGGTACCGGCTAAATTCTTCGATTGACTTTTCCGAACTACGTGATAAAATACGATTTTCTCCAGGCTCGACAAGCTCCAAACGCTCCGATTCTTCCACCGCGCGAGGGAACCTCGCCGCCCCCGCTGCCGCCGAGAAAAGATCTCCCGGCGACGCTTCCGCCGCGACTACCGGCCACTCTGAATCCGAGCAACTCGGCGCTACTCGCCCGACGAAATTCCACCCTTGAGAGTTCCACCTCAAACTCCACACATTCGCGGAGATACATGTCTTTCAACGGGCCCAGTCCCACGAAACCTCCGCCTACTCAACCGAACGGTGAGTGAACGACGGATAATTCGATTTTCTCGCGATTTTTCGCGTAACTTTTATAAAAGTCGAGTATTCTCAGTGGTTCTCAATCGGCAGGTGATCGCCGTAAAGTACAACCGGAAGGTTGCGTTGTCAAAAGATTTTATAGGTTCTTTGCTGTTTTTCAGGCTCGGTGACACCAAAGTTACCGCCAAAACCGCAACCGGGACGACCACCAACCACCATGTTTAACTTCAACGCCCCACCCGGTCCCAGCTAAGTCCCTCACCACCGATTCCCTCTGTTCCCTAATCGCAACAACTCGGAACGGAGATTCCACGCTTACGCGGATCGTCGCGTAGTCCGTTCGCGCAAAACCCCGAACGTCTTCGTTCACCGATTGTGACGTGTAAATATCTTCGATTAACGAACGAACCAGAGAGAGAGACATATTTTATAGCGCACGAGTGAGATTAATCGTTCTGGAAAATTATGAATTCGACATCGATGACCGAACGTGTACACACATCAACGATTACGCGTGAAGTTGGCTTTGGAGACGTTGAAAATGATCCAATATTTGCTCGGCATTGCATCGAGACATTGCGAAATACTCTTGGAGGTAATTTGAATGTTTCTCGGTGCAATTTCGAAAAAAAGTCACGGCTTTTGGAGAATACTGGAAACTGAGCCAAGTTCCACATCTCCCGCAATCGCAATGCGCCTTTCACCCTAAACCTATCACAGACCGACGCTCGTGGGTCTGTTTTTATTATGTAAACGGAAAAACGTTTATTTTTCGAAGCGACACAGATTGTTGAAATAACTTGTACAATATATTTTTAGATATTTTTGGAATAAGTCGTAGGTTTCTCCATAGTCGGTGTAGACGTAACTAGATGACGTTATGACAAAAAAAAGTCCTACTAAAGCGCCCACGTAACTAAATGCCAGTGTGATATTGAGAATCGAGAGGAAACGCTCAAACAAATGTACGAACAAAGAAAAAAACTCGAGAGAATTACAACGGCAAACGAACGCCGAAGATTTACGAAAAGCATTGGGGCCTATTAATTTCTCGTCCGAGATCGCATGTCGCGACTTTCCTCCAACGGCACAAACAGCAATGAGCATTCTATACATTCGTTAGATTTGTACCAATGAATGAAAACCAAGAAAATCGTTCGTGATATCTGTTGGGAGCCGGTTACATGTGCGCAGCAAAATTTTAAACGCGTCTCGATGCATGTTTTTATTCGGCTCTGTGGGTGCGACAATCGTGAGTCGCGTTGTCGAAAGAATCGACGTTTTACAGCGAACGGACTACGCTAGATTTCGAGTTTAACCCTCGTGTCCCGGTTCCTCCCCTCAAAGGACTTCTCATCCCCCATCTATCTCCCCCAACACAACTGTGATACACTTTGAACGTGGGTATGTATGTTATGTAAACTAAACGTTTTAGATTTTAAACAAATGATGATGATATTGAGGATAAAGATTAATGAAGTGAGCTTGCGCTCAGTTACGAACGAATCATAGGCCAATACGACTAATATAATTATAAATATAAATGGAATCCATAGCAGAGAGACGAATGATTATTGTACGTGTATAATATTATAAATATATTCTATCGAGTTATTGTAATAATGTCGGACCTGACAGGAGACGACGAGGTGGAATATTGAAATCATGTAAAATAAAGAGTATATTGTGTAGTAATGGACCTGGATACTCTTTTCTGCAATCTCTTTTCCACCTTCGATCCTTCGCAGATGCCAGCGAAGGCCTGCGTTATTAACGTTGCTGCAATGTTGACACAGGAAGAGGGAACAGTTAAAAAGAAGAGCGTTCAGATTATTAACATTTTTTCTTTTCAAGTCAACTGTAACGTTTCACGAACTTAAGGAGGGTGGATACCCAACTAAAAATGATAAGCAGGCACCCAAATTTTTTGAGGATGTTCGTCGATTAAACTCACATCTCCATGCAAAATTTCAGTTCAATCGCCTGGATAGTCATCGAGAAATTAATAACTGAAGTTATACTCTTATACATGGGAAACGTAGGGAAATCGGATAAAAGTTAGGCTATATCATAAACTCAACCCTTGAAACCATGCAAAAAATGATAAGAGCCGGATGAAAATACGTGCAAATAATACTTGACATTTTCAGGAAGATCTCAACGAAGTTTGAAGTCGCTCGTCTAAATAATTATTGAGGAATTGCAGAAAGAAAACCGCATATTGATAGTTGTTTCGTGTAAAGCGATCGAGCACGGTACGGAGCGCGGCAACGTCGCATTCGGGTCGGCCATGATGAATGCGCGCCATAATTTGAATACAAATCGGTTTTATTATCTCATTCTTATTATTATTTCCCATCATTACTAATGAGAGTAATTCTTTGGAATAAAATAAACAAACATATAACGTGAATAAAAATTTGTTTATTAATTATTTAAGAAACCTTTTAATGAAAAAAATATTAAATATATTTTTTATTTTTTAATATTTATCATGTTATTAAATTATAACGCAGCACATTACAAATGTGATAATAGCACTATTAAAATTTACCTTACATAGTACATATCACAGATACATATCGTCTTACATATCACGTTACTTCAGCAACTGGTCGAAATGATTAATCACTGAATCCAGTATTTTTTTGGTTTTTATCACGGTTTTTTTTCCGTTCTCTTTTTTTTCGAGTAGAGCTGTTAGCTTTTCCTTCCCCTGGTGGTATGCCTGTTGTAGCAAATCGTAGCTAATGCTCGCATTTGCCATTCTTTTTCGTATTTCGTTGGAAACAAGATTCGTCAGCGGTCCAAGAGATTGGAAATTCTCGTTGAATTGTAACATTGCGGCGTATTTCTTGTTACTAACGAGTAATTCTTCGGCTGTGAAGTGACAGAAGGCCGCATTTTGGAGCATAATCACGTCGTACATCGCATCGTGAGCCTTTTCCGGGTGCAGAGCGAAGTTTCGAGCTGCTACCTGTACTAAACTGCAGTTTTCGCCGCGAAACTTACTTCTAAATAGTGGCAGAGTGTCTACGAAACCATCGATAACTTCGGTAAATTCTGTGACGAGGCCTGTTTGATCGATCAGACGTATTAGTCGTGGCGCATCAAATGCACAATTATGTGCAATTAGCACGCAAGGCTTTCCAAAACTTCGCAAAAAACCGAGCAACTCGTTCGCGACGACGTGTAGAGGTTTGGCCGGCACGCTCTTTCCGTGTAAATACAGATCCTGTCCTTCGTTCGTTAATCCATTGACTTTAGAAGCAGCTAAAGATATACTGTCGTTCGGTTTGATGTATTCTTTGAATTTCGCGCTCCCACATTTCGCGGCGATTTGCAGGACTTGGGATGTCACTTTTAACCCCGCGGTTTCCAAATCGAAAAAGACCAAAGCTGAGCTGTTATTATCGTCGTCAAATTCATCAGCTAACTTTTGCAACTGAGCAGAAGGATCACGGTCAGTTTCTACTGCAGGCATACTCAATAGACCGACGTGACTGCTATACGTTTCTCCTTCGAGATGATCGCGTCTATTTCGTAGCTGACATCGTTGTTTTCGGAGCGCTCGGCGTCGCGCTTTGAACGCCGGAGTTTTCGCCAACATCGATCGCACTCGAGCCGATTTCGCGCATTTTTCGACGTGTTTCGACAGATGGGATCCTGGACTTAATTCATACGTCGCGTATACGTCTTGTACGTATTTTTCTCCGACATTCTTCTGGGCGACCGCGGCTGCGTATCTAAAATCAGCTGATTCCGAGAGACTGTAGCACACGGCTTTCGGCGCTTTCCTAGACATTATATTGTTTAGGCTTTCGTTCGCTTGGCTTGACGCGCCACTCGAGAATTTTTCAGCATTAGTTGCCAATTTATCAAAAAGTTTTATCAGCTCGTCGAATAGACGTTCGTTTTGAAAGCCGCCGAGAACCGTTGTGTGGACATAGTTTTCCGGGTCCTTGGAATAGTTGCACCAGTCTCCACAATTATCGTGCTTGTTAAAAGCATGGTACGGAATGTTTCTGATTGCAGCAGCCAAATTATCCGGATTTCCTGGATTCTGAGAGACGGCGTACGTGAAGCATCTGTGCAGATATTTGATCGCTTCTGACGAGAGCTCTTTGTTCGGATCAGCATTCTTGTCAATTTTGTATAACATATTCGTTACGCCTCTTGAAGTATGGTTTTTGTCCGAGTGCTTCACGACGGGGTGATTGCATGCTTTTCTGACAGCGCAGATACTAGAACTGTCATCGTCGCCAATAAAAACACCAACTTCTACATTCTGTGACTTGAAAATCGCGCTGTTAGCTGCAAGCTGAGCTGCAGTATCGGGCTCCATTGCCTTGGCGCTGCCGTAAAAATTCAAACGACAGTCATGTGTTTCTTTTGGGTGCCCTAAAGAGCAGAAACGACATTGCCTATTTCTCGTTGCAAAATCAAGAACTTTTCCAGACTGCGTGCCGATCATAGCAGCGTAGCCATTTAAGCTATCATATTGCCGTCCGGATCCTCTCTTGCTCCAACCCATATCGTACGAAACGAAGAGTCTAACTAAATCGTTCATCGCCGTATCTTCTATGTCGTCTGCGTTCACTGAGCCTTCCGGAAGTTCATGCCGATCCATTTTTTCTGTCGTCGTCGGAGTTGACTCTTGCGATTCGTCTCTACTTTGAACGAGAAAGCCGCTTCGAAGATCTTGAGGCCTATACGTAAATTAGAAAAAACGGGATGGAGTGATGGATTACGCGAGGGAGATACAAGAAATATCTGCATTTATGCTATTTGTCGGTGTACATTTTATTTACAAAACATTGGATTTTTATTAATACAGTATACGAGTTACCGCACTGAATTTCATTGTACAAGTATCATTTCATTAATTATGAGGGATTTTTGTATACGAAATACCCATAAAACTTACAGTAATTTTTCCAGCGACTCCCTATTTTGTTTCGTTAGAGAACGTTCTAATTCTGTGGCTTCCTGACAGCTTTGCTTCGCGACTTCCTCGATGACCGGTCCAATCTCTCTCTCGTATCGTTTGTACGACTTCGCACTCATGTTTGGTATATTCATACACTGCAAGTACTTGTTTACTGCAGTGTATCCTAACCCTGCGTGCAGAGTCCCTGTAAAAAATCTGGTCGTTAGAAAGTGGAAGTATATTTTTTATATATTTAATATTTTTTCATATATTGTATATTTATTTATTTATTTTTATATTTATTTATTTACTTTTATATTTATTTATTTATTTATATATTTTTCATATTTTGTATATAATTATAATATAGAACTTACCTAGCGCTGATTTTGTGTTGACGTCGAACAACATTTTCGTAGTCACTCCAGGATGCTTAGCTCCAGTGGGTACCTTGTTTATCAAGAGGCAATGTTGGCAAAGTACGTCAAAGATTGAGCTCAGACCATGTTTTTCTTCGCTCTTAATATTTCTCAGCCATAAATCCTCTTTACAAAACGTGCAGCGCATGTGGTCCGACATAACCTTCAAATCGATGATGCGTCGCCCGTCGATCACGCTTTCCTCATTTTTCTCGGTTATCACTTTCCTTCGTTGCTTTCCATTCTCCACTTGTTTTAGTCGTCGATTGTACTGTTTCTCGCTTTGGATTTTTCCTTTCCACCGTCTCATTGCTGCTTTTACACGAACGCCAAAGCGCGACACAACCGATCGCGGCTACAGCTGATCGCGATCACGATGCGGTCGCAGTGCTGGCAGCGGCTGAAAACGAAATTGCGCAGTTGCCAAATTTCACTGTGGGTAATCACGTATTTGGCTTTCAATTAATCGAAAAATAATTAAAAACACTTCAAAACAGCTAGATTACAGCTAATTTAATATATTCGACATGTTTATTTGGTAAAACTCGTTTTATTAACACGACGAGAATTTCATTATTTGGGGTTGGCAGCCGTGGTACAAGCGCCCGCGTTTAACATAGGCGTTCCCCTCTTGCCGCCTGCCCCGCAAAGACGGTATCCACCCTCCTTAAGAACAATATAAGCGTAATATGCGACGAACGTACTGAACCCACGTGTCCGTTAAGTACATTACGAGTAGATATATCGTATATAAATACCGAATTATATAATTGCACGTTAGATATCGTAGGTATTCGCAAACGTGTGAAACTGCACAGGAGGCCGATAGATCCGAAATATCATAATTAATGGATTTCACACCGGATCACAATGGCAATTTTGGTTCGCCGCGTCACAATTCGTCTCTCGTCGATCGTAAAATAAGCGTAATATCGACGACGCGTCGCGTTCACGAGACATAACCATCAACAGTTTTATAAACGCGCGAGCCCAATATTCGTCACTCGGGAAAAACTGTTAAATACGAAATTTCTATAGAGTTAATTCATCAAATTCGTGAACAATGTAATAAATTCTTCTCTCGTAGTGCGATATACATATACATATGTACAATATTTATAATACTATCGATAGAGTAGGATACACAACGCTTTATCAGTCGTAAACTCTCTTCTAAATGATTAAAACCGTTCGTGTGCACGCGTGACAGAAAGTTTACATAAAATACAGTATTTGTAATACGCCCGAGTAACAATCGTCGTTCTCAACAATTATACACTATTCCCACCAGCGAAACCTTTGCAATCGCTGTCTCGAGGTTAATCCGTTCGTTCTTTTCTTTTCTTTCCTTTATCTTTTCACTGACAAATTTTACAGCTATTTACAGTGGTCAGGGCGCGACATCCGTCTTTCCGGTACATTTTTATCGCGATATTTACGATAAAAAACCGTTTTGATCATAAGTATCGCGGTGAGACGATTCAAACGGTTTCCACGATCAATGTTTTGATAAAAACACTTATCTACTATTTTTCAATGTTTGTATGTACATTCAATCAATGTCAATGTACATTCTGGATATCGCGAGGAAAAAACTTCAGCGCTTTTCAGATCGGCATTCAGTGGGGATTACGTTACTTCCCAGACTGTGGACGCGTCACTCTGCCGATTGTGCCGAGCGGCTACATCGACGTGAGCGTCGAGACCGTCGCTCAATTTGCTGAATCTTCGCGCCCAGCTGCCTCTTCTACCGCCGCCCGCTCGGCCGAGATGACCGGCTTCGCGCAGTACCGATATCAGCTCCTCCTCGTCTTCTCTTCCCTTGATTCCCTTCTCATACTTAGCCTCTTGAGCCAACAACCGTTCGCGTTGAAGCTGCGTTGCCACGGATCTCGGGACTTCCGGTATCGCGTAACTCATTATTCCAGTTAAGGCGAAAACCTAAGATGTAGTAATTATCGATTGCTTTATTGGTAAGAAGAAGACGAGGAAAATACGAAGGATAAGAAATGTGAAGCGATTTGCGTACCACATGCTCGAAGACGACGACGAAGGCCAACCGAGCGGCGAAAACGTGCCAATACTGCGGGCTGAGGCCGTAAGGATCGTTCTTGTGTTCCGGACCATTTCTGTATCCGCGATACTGACAAGTCGGGTGTCGTCTGGAGTCCACATCGCTCACCATGTCCTCGCGATAATCCGAAGTATTGAATTCCGACAGAGAGCTGTCGATATATCCCACCAAGTCGTTCGTAGGTGAATAGACAAAAGCGTAAACGCTTCGCGGTATGAAATCCGACGTGTACGCGATGACGAAAGCCTGGAGAAAAGAAAGAAGCGAATAAGACGAACGACCCGAAGATCACGTGTCATTTTTCCGATGATCATTGATGATGATAACTTACGTTAGACACCACAGCTGCGTAAGTAACACCTTTCAGAATTCCGTACCAAGCTCCGATATCTTCGACTCTCTCGGCCAACGGTCTTCGAGCTTCCTTGACCATTTTATAGGCATCCAGTCTGATCTCCCCGATGTTATTAAGCAGCGCGAAGAGTGGAGCTAACGGAAACGCAGCTACGAAAAGTGTGACGAAGCCGTATTGAAGAACTGCAGGAAAAATAATGATTTAATTGCGAAAAAGAACAAGTTTTCGGTTTTTCATTGACGTGGTTTGATTTCCTTTTTGTTAAGATGTTGGATACTTACTCATTTCCAGATATTCGTCGAAGAGCGCGAGCTTTCCGGGGTCCTGAAGCTGATAATCCTGCTCCCAACACGTGTAGGGTCTCGTTAGATCCGTCGTGGCCGCTACGTGAGTCCGTTTTCGCCACCAGTTCCATAATTTCGGCGACAGGATTTCCACGAAATTGTTGAAACACTGCTTTCCTATCATTATTATCGCCAGCTGGATGCACAGCTCCGAGAGACATCCGGCCGGATCGCAGACGTCGGTTTTGATGCGAAAGAACTCGGACGATCGTGCGTCGGCGTCGCCGGGATGAACATAGAATCTTCCCTGATTGAAACAGAATTATTCGGCATATAATAACCTCGAGAATCGAGACAGAAATCGTAAAATGTCGCTGCGCTTTTCGACCGAACTGACCTTGAAGAAAGCGATGTATATGAGAGACGAGTAGAAGTTAACGAACTCGAAGAGAAATATTTTGAAGGTATAGCTGTCCTCGTACTCCGTTTGAGTCCGTGGATTCTCGTAGTTGGTCATCCATCTCGCGAGCTTGTGATATATGCGAGTGAGCGTCATGATAATCGTCAAGTTGAGCAGCGCGGCCGTTCCCGACGTGAAGATCTTGGCATGTTTTTTAAGAAAATTTCCGCCACCGCCGTAGAAGACCGCAACCAATGATATTCGATATATTATCGTTCCGAGCACAGCCCCGAGGACGACGCAGATCTTTTGTAAAGAAAAATCATCTAATTATATTCGTTCATCGATAATCAACGTTCAATTCCTTTGATAAGAGGTTTACCATGAAGAAGACCATAGAACCGGTCACCATGAATTTGAAAGCTCTCGACCAAGCCGGGAGGTATGGCTCGCGCTCTCTCGTCACGGGATTGATCCTAAATGTCTTCACCGACGTCTCGAATTCCGGTCGCGGTTCCTCGTCGCCGTCGGGATTTTGCAGGTCCCATTCCCACACTATAACAGCTTGACGTCGTTTCCACAATTCGAGGAACGTTGTAGCTGCGAAAATTCATCGGGCCAATGTTATGTCGACAATAAAAAAAAAAAATTATTTCATCGTTGCGACAAAAACTTACCCCAAAAAGACATGAAAATAGCGAAGAAGACTGTGGCGGGATTGTCAAAGAGATATGTGAGTTTGGAGAAGAGACAGGACTCGCCCAATTTGCGATAGGTGCAGGCCTTGTCGCACAACGGACAGAGCGTGATGTTACCTAGATTAATGGGACAAAAAAGGGATATTTTTAACGCATGCATTAATATTATCGACGAAAAATAAGTATGTAGCTTACCGGCGAGTTTGTTATCGCAAATCTCTTTGCTGGGAATATTATCAGCGCTCTCCATCGACGCGAGTCCGTATATGAAGCACAGGAGACCGACCACCGCCGGTGGATATAGCAATTTCGTGTAGAAGCCGAGCCAAGCGAAATAGAGTGCGACTTTCTCCCCGAAGTAGCGTCTTATCAGCCACAAAGGTTGCCTTTTGAACCTGCTCGGAAGTTTCCATATTTTAAGGCTCTGTCGTGCTTTATCGTGTGGCCCATATTTCACGGTTAATTTTGTTTTAATTATCGACGTAAAATTATTGTTAATCTACCATTGCGAGGGCCTCGCCCAGATGAGATAGAGCAAATGACGATCGTAGAGAACACCGTCGGATCCCGGTCTGTCGTACGGTCCCTCGTGCAGTGGAAAACAGTCGAGATACGTTCCGTCGGCTATTAATCTTCGGATTCCTGCCTTTTCGGACACTTCGTCGTATCTCGTTCGCGTCAATATTTGCATGACTATGAGAGACCTCTGAGCCGGTGTGTAAGCCGTTTCTCGATCCTTCACAACGAATCTGGAAATTAAATCGAACCAAAGGTGTCAGTCGGGGGTTTGGTTACCGAGCTTGAAAAAACAAAAAATATCTGTAACCACCTACGGCAAGAACTCTCTACTTGAAAACAGTGACTTGCTAAACAGTAACTTGACGACGAAACGTCGATGTAACTGCAGTCGCGGAATAACAGACTGCCACTCGCTTTTTTTTCCTTTCATTACAATGGAAAACCACTTAATGGGCCTAACTGGTGGCACAACTTTTTCTTCGTAATTATCAGGTAGAAATGTCTATCGGCGTATGAATTACAGATCGTGATATATCGTGATACATCCACTTGATAGGCTCAAAAGTATGACTATATTGCGAAGGTCGAGTGAAACTTTACCCTCGATATCAATACACTGTCGGTTGTACTACTTCTTCTGTCTATATGCGCTTGAAATGACAAAGTTTAGTACTTGCATGAAGCCTCATACTCCTACGTTGCGAAGCAAAGTTTCATTGAATCGTCCTATTTCAGTCGAGTATACCCTGAATCAATATTTTCGCAATCGACGGTAGAGCACTGCGCGCAGAGTGATTGATCCATAGACTCACTCTACCCTTTCAACTCGCACTGCATGTTTCATTTCTAACACGAATTAATTAATATCGACTTTCGTCTTTCTTTTTTTTTTTTTAGGAATTAACATTTTGCGGTACGACGACACTTAGTCGCTCGACAGAGAACGAACAACAAGAAAAATCGAAAATTTTTTCAATTGACTAACTTTTCGTTCCTCCGAAGACAATCGCGATTGTACAAACTAATAACGACCTAGTTTTTCAAAATTTACATCCGTGATTTTGGGGAATAATCTCGTGGTTCGGTTTCACCCACCTTTCCTCGCGATCGCCGGTATCGGTGCTCGAGTAGAAACTCGGCTCTTCCGGATATTTGTCGCTGTCCCAGGCCTGAATTCGTCTCACCCAGTTGAACCAGCGCAGCCACTTTTCCCAAAACTTCTTTTTGCCCTTCCCGCCCTCGTCGCCCTTGGAAGTAAAAAAAAATGAACAACCGAGAATATGAGGTAAGTCGCAAATTAATTCCTGAGGGGAAATATAATATCGCATTCGTAGGCCTGATGTTTACCCAAGCTTTGACTGATATCGTGATAAATCGCTTGGTGCACAGCCGCAGGTTCATCACCTCGGCGTACCGGACTTTGACCTTCCAGGGTATGTGAAGCTTAAGAAAAATCGTTTTTCCATCAAACGAGTTGTCCTTCGGCTCCAGCTCCAGCTGCAGACCCTCTTTGAGGAGATTCTCTTGAAAGATCTTCCTCTGCTGTCTCCTCTTCGCCTCCGTTTCCGTCATCACTCCCTCGTTTTCCTCTTGATACACGAGAACCATGTCGATTCGTCGGCGTCCGTCGCTGCGCAAAAAAGATTTCACGTCGATGAGAATAAATGTCAAGCCTTTTAAAATAAATAGCTTAATTTTCTCTAATGATGCGGAAGCTCCCTTTAAAGAGCGATGATTATCATAGCACCCTTAGTATTTCTGTTAAAACGTGGCAATTATCGCGTTTAATGGCATGTGCTTAAAATTAAAACGTGACTATTACCACGTTTTAAGGGCATCACACGATGATAGCAGAACGATGTAACATGCACAGGGAGTAGATTTGCAAGGTCTATGCCGATACTTATATAGAATTGCAGTGACGTCTGGCACGACAGGCTAGATGGAAATATGCTTCTAGTCCGACGCGTATGTGACGACCGTATCGTTAAAAACTTATACGGTACGGCCAGCGGGGTATGTATAGCGCCGTACGCGGGTGGCGATTTTATTTTTAGACCATAAACCGCGTCCTTTCGCGTAATACGGGATAATTCCATTCGCGATGGCGTGCGGCCACCGAGCGACACGCCAGCTGTTTAAATTAATCAGGAGCTTCCATCCTGATTAGAAAATTGTCGTCGCTTTTTTTTTTCTCTCACCGAAAAAAGAGAGTTTCGGGATCGAGCTCGCTGTCCCCGGGCCCGCCAGCCGCGCCGTTTTGCATGTTCGCATGTTTGGCCGTCGGCTCGGTGTCGCTCGGATCACCAGGCGTTGGAGTCTCCGGCAGCGATGGACTCTGCTCCAAAAGAGCTGGCGTCAGCTTCGGACCTGCGAAAATCGAAAACGCCTAGTATGAGACATGCGACGCGAGTCGACAAAATTGTCGCCCCTTCTCTTATTGATCTTAACTAGACATGCAAATGCAGTTTTCAACTTGACTTTTTTCGCAATTCTAAAATCAAATTACTCCCAAGTTGTACCTATGTAGCATTTTTACGTGCATCGCCTGGAGATTACAGTTTCCGATTTTCCGACCGGTGACGGTGACAATTGACAACCCGTGTCTCCTGCGCTTTGTACGCGCAACCCGCAATATATTGTACTGCGAAGTAGTCACCTGTGTGCCTTTTCCGTTATTGAGAATCGATACCTCAGCAATTGCAACTTACCGAGTTCAAGTTCAAACGCGCTTTACATTTGTGTCAACTTTTTACATTGTCAAACAAATGCTCAATAAAAAATCTTCTCTAAACTGAGACCGACACTCTTTTTCCGTTTTATACGGATGCATGTACGAATTTCGAAAAATTATATCTTCATATAACGAAAGCGTGCACACCTATTTATCTTGTTCTTCGGATACGGAAATGCCAGAGCACTGACGACGCGACTCGAGAATTTTATTGGATATCGTTCAGCAGGCAGATAAGCACGAGAATTGAGACTTTTTTCCTCTAGCTCTGTGCAACCCCGCGTAACAATTATAGAGACTAAACCCACCGAAGGCCTGTGTGTGCTTTAACTGTGGAAGAAATCTACAGGTATTACAACATAAACGAACATTACCCGCACGGTATGTCCATGACTTCGTGCCTTACACTCTGTCCATGTGCTCGCGTTTCGGCTTCTATTATTGAGGGCTCGGCGGGAATCGTGACACACTATGACTGTATATTTGTATTTATATACCACACATATAAGTCTCTGTATCTGTCCCGCGTGTTTATGTGCGTGTGTGTAAGTTTCGTAGGGTCATGTGTAGACGCGAGTATATCGATCGAACGTCGATATATAATACGAGTCGTTGGGTCTTTTCCGAGCTCCCGGTATGTGTAGTGGACACAGAGCGTTGGTTTTCCGGCTACACTGAACTTGGATTTTTATTTGATTTCATTTGACTTCATTTCATTCCACTTTACCCCCTTGGCATCTATAATAATCCATCTGTCATTATACCTGAATAAATGCATGCTCAGCAATTGCAAAAAGATTCAGTCACCCCCAGAGACTAGAAAACCTTTTCGAATAAAATTCCTTAAAAAAAAAAGTCGTGCTGATGTACTGTGATGTCGTCTATAAAACATGGTGAATTCTTCCGGTCGTCCTGGTGAAAAATGATTAAGCCAATGTCACATTGCGTGACAGTAGGCTGTTAGCTTTTTTGTGACGAGTTCCGCCCTTTTAGTGCGTCATTCGCGGTGGGGCCACTGGAAGTTGTGACAGTAAACATCGCGGCAAATTGGAATCAACGAATACACGTTTACGTGTGTACACTGAAGGGGTGCGAACTCGTCGCCACATCGGAAATTACCGCCGTCCGTGGAATTTTCATAATTTTATCGTGACGGCAAAATCTCGCGGTGAAATTCTACTCAACCGTATAATTTGGAGGAAACGATTTGTCAATGCAACCCTGCAAAATAATATTTAAAAAAAGCATTTACCGATTTTTTAAATAAAAATCAGAGAAGCACAATTATGTAAGACAGAATTATAGTGATTTGACGGACATGGCAAGGGGTTCGATATGTCTATGTGGGGCAGAATATCGTGACGGAGAATCGTACGTGCATTTTGTCGAGGCACGCAGTGAATTCTCGCAGGACAATATAATATTCATTATAGCGTTGCAGTCGTGTCATGTAATGCATAATTTGCGCTTGTGGTTCTTTTATAGGACATATCGACTTTAATAATAAACTAACTGCCTCGACTGTTGCTTAATTTGCGTCGCACCTTCTGTCGCAAAATTTGTGAGTAACGAGTCGGAGTAAATCGGTATTTTTCCCCCCATTCAACCATAATTTCTCTATTTCTGCAGCACTTTTAGTACTTTGAAAGTAAAGTACTAACAAAAAGTTTTAACAATTTGAAAAGACTCCAAACATTTCAATAAAGAACCATTATTGGTATTAAGAAGTCAAAATTTAGAAAAAAAAAAAAAAATGATAATAGAGTTTATTGAGGAAAACTAATGAAACGGGAACTCACCAAATGCGTCGCGAGCGGCGAGGCCCGTGGAGCTCGGGAAAACTTTGGCCTTGGAGGTGCACTTCGGCACCCGAGGATCGTCCGGATCTCCGGTGTAATCATCAGCTCTGTTAAAGCCGCCGTTTTTCTCCGGTTCGTATTTTATTTCGCGGCCCGCGGTCGGTATACGCTCGCAAATGTCCATTCCACCGTTCCGCGGCACGACGACGACGTTGTCCTCGGACTCGGCGGACAGAGAATCTCGGCGCGGCGTCGACGGCTCGGAGGACGCGAGCGACGGATTCGGCGAGCCAAATGACCGCACGAGATCGCTGAATTGCGATTTGCTCGGACTTGGCTCCTGAATCCTAACGATTCCGTCGGTTCGACTTGGCCTTCGACTGTGACGATCCTGAGAACAACAAATTTACATCCCCCTACTTTCTTCTTCCACATTTCTACAAATAATTCACGATTACGCGATTTTTATCAGTAACAGAAAAAATTACCTTAAAAGAAAGGAATAAAAAATAAAGTTTATTATTTATTAATTTTCCGAATCATTAACTTTCGATACAACGCGGAATTTATCAAATCACAGTGACATAAAAACAGGATAAGATTTATCGAACTCGCGAACTGCTACCCGATCCACCATCCCGATCGATAAAAGTTCCTATAAATAATCCGCGACGCAAAAAAAAAAACGCGACAAAATCAAAAACACGCCGACGGTACCTCAATTTCGTTTTCCAATAGTATCTTGTCACCGTCCATTCCCGAGGCCTCGGGGAGCCTGCCGGGTGTCGAGGAGCCGAAGAAGCTCGGACTGCAGCCGGGCAAACTTCCGGGCGATGGTGGGAGGGCCGCGAGAACGCAGACGAGGCTGGCGCGTAATCGCGCTGCCGCCGCTGCCTCTTCCTCTTTTACGCCCGCCGCTGTCTCCTCGTCGTACGTAGTCACCGTCGTTGCAACCCCGACGCCGCTGCCTCTGCCGCTGCCTCTGCCGCTGCCGCTGCCGCCGCCGCTGCCGCGTTCCTCCGCCTCCTCATCGCGGTAACCGGACATCGATCTCTCGCCACGCGGCGGCTGCTCTAATTTATTTCTTCGCGTATTAACCGACAAACGATCGCCACCGCACCACCCGCGCGTTGTCTTGACCTCGCGATCCGCCGTCGGCACGCCTCGCTATTCGCGCGCGGACACCGCGCACCGATCAGCAGCAGAAGCAGCGACGCGCGCGTTCGACTCTTCTATTATTTATCCCCGACGCCCGCGATACTAATATAACCGCGCGTTTCTCGCTCTTCCCGGTGGCCACAGCAAAAGGGTTCGAAACTGGCACTTGCACAGCTGCGTCGTCGGTCGCCGTGACCTTGACCGAACGTTTTTCTTTCACAGACGCCACTAATCCGCCCTTCGTCGCACGTTCGACACGTATTTATCGCCCACGGTTGATATATCAGCCATCACGTTCGGTGCAGTTAATCACACGAGCGTCGATCTTTCTCTTCGGTTGCCGCTCGCGCGCGCGCGCGCACGGACGGAAGGAGAAGTTCAACGAGAAAACCTTATCGCGGTTTCACACGACAGTCGATTTTTCGTGCAAACCGATCCTGCTGTTCGTTAGTCAAACGAGCTCGCGAAAATCGCGGGAACAAGCGGCAGTGCGGCCAGTCGATGTGAGTTTCGATGTGGTGTCGCGATATGTACGCGCGGACGGGCGGCATCGGTCGAGTCGTGACATGTACTGACCACCCGGACACGCGCGCGTGTCCTGGCGAATAAACTTGGGGAGGGCGGCCCGCACCATTGGTGCTCATATGTGGAATTGGAACGAAAAGCGTGGACAGAAATGTGTTTTGTCCGGCGGGCTCGAAGTGGTCTACGGCGCATGTGGTCAGATCGCGTGTACGTACATACAGAGTGTACACAAAGAGATATATATACGAAGCTACCGCCGGCGACGGCGGGTGGTGGCGACGATTGTTTCGCGAGGGGTGAGGGGATGCACTTATACACTAGCGGCGCATCGCGCATATATATGTTTCGACCGGCCTCGCCGCTAGTCCGGTTGTCTGTATGGACAGTGTACACAGGTTCGAGGCGATGCGACGCGATCCGCAGGTCCGCAGCCTTTGAACATTGCTATGGTTACAGCGTCGACAACATTATATAGAGCGTATCGTGTGCTGTGTGTGTGTGTACACACATCTAGTTTTCCGTACGCGATGCGCGCGGTTTTGTCAACGGGTGGGACGAGTCCCCGCGACCCGAGAGCGAACGTCGTCGGGCGAACGCGTCGCACGTTCACGAATTCTGGTCGTTAACGCGCGACGCTTCTCCGACTTCTTCGAGACGAAGCTCAATGTTTCATGTCGATTAGGCGCGCGCTCGATTCGAATGTAATTACCCATGGAAATTGTTCCATTGAAATTAAATGCGGCTGGATATATTAGCTTGACTTACACTGCCGAGAGTATCGAGCGAAAAAATAAAAGCTGATCGTTATTTGTATTCGCAACGAACGTTATGCGAAACGATCGGCGCAGCGATGAAAATTGAGTGAGGAATGTCGTAGTCAGCAAACTTCAAGTTGAGAGGATACTCGCGACCCTCGCCGATTGTCTATTGTCTCGAAATAAAACGGCGCAAATTGAAAGTGATGCGAGGTAATAAAGGACAGAAACGCGGTGAAAATAGCGTGGCAAAGTAACGTTAGCAGTCGCAAAGCTTGCAAATCTTGGTCGTGCTTGCGCGCTGCGAGGATAAAACATCGCACTTCGTGTGCCGCTCGCGGCTTCCTCGATTGTGTTCATTAGTAATGCATGGCGCAACGACGATAACCAGAGTACGATAGATGCAGCTTGATAGAGAACTCGGATGCATATGCCAGACAGCAGATTTACACACATCGAGTTTTTTATAGCGTGGACTAGCTTTTTTCTCGAGACAGAATCGCGATTGCAGCACCGGGAAGTAAAAAAAAATGTTAAAAACCACATTTACCGTAACTAACTGCCCTAGTCTAGTCCAAATTCACCAGCAAGAGCGCGCCAGGCCTGACAGGAGCCGTACGAATGGCGAAACACCGACTTTACCAAATTTCCGATTTTCCGCAATTTCTGGCTTCATGAAAATTTATGTAACTTTTTTTCTGCTGGACCTACGGCAATGTCCTTTCGCGCATGTGTTCTAAACCCTTTTTTTGTTTACTTTTTATGGACTTTTAACCTTTTGTGGTCACCGTGGGTAGAATCTACTGTGTAAGTTGCCAAATAGTATGACCACGAAACTATTGACTAACTATTTGGTACTAAACTATTTGGCAACTTACACAGTAAGTTGCCAAATATTACTATTCGGGTTCATCTATTGTGCCGTAATAGATAGGCCTAATTAAATGGTCGATGAAGGATTGATTGGCCGCCGTTGGTTCGAGTGCAACCGGACTACCCGACCGACGACCGACCCACGACCCACGACCCACTTGGAGGATAAGCGGATAATCGCCCCTGGTCTGTTGGTTGCCGATGCCCCCTCGTCTCTCGTTTCCCCCATACGTGAGACTCACGTCGCGCTTGAGACACCTTGAATATTGATATGAATTTTATTAATAGACCGTTTATTTATCAAGGCTAGCGACGAATTATACTTATTTGCGTACAAATCGCGCGCGTGAATCTATTATTATTTCCCCATAGGTATGTGGTATACACACGACATACGTCGCGCCCACAGCTGTTTCCATCTATAACCAGGTAATGGTCTATCAAAATCGCGGTTAGACTGTAACGGAAATTAATATTTCATTACTACGACGTCATCACTCGGCCGCTTTGGACGTCATCACGACGGAATCGGTCGAGCTGCGTGGGCGAATTGACGAGGTTTACGTTCGTTGACTCGCAATGACATTTTATCGACGTAGCGAGCAAAGGTGGAAAGTTCATTAGTGATAGTGTGTGTCGGCAACATCAGAGCTACGAGCGATGGCTTTGATATTTATTTGTTTTTTATTTCACGAATAAGTCGGTTGAACTAGTGAAAATGGAGTAAAATACGTAAATTGTAAATTGCATTCTCAACTGACGTTGGATATGCTAATCTCACGTTATTTATATTTTGTGCTATATTTCGAGACTTTCGAGATTATAGTTATTCATTACTACAATTGAAACACAGCTTTGCTGGCTTCTCCATTTTTCAGCGCCTCGAGCGCCTCTTTGTACTGCGACAATTTGTAGACTCGAATTCCCAATTTTTCGTAGCTCAGATAACGACTGGACATCGCTTGAACGAGCGCCAGTCCCTTTGGAAACGTGAACGGATTTATGTTGACTCCAACCACCGTCAATTCCTTCATGTAAATCTGGAAAAAAAATGAATGTTATTTTGGTTGATGATTTTTTTCTTCCCCTTAGCGTATTTGTATTATGTACATCGAACGGATGAAGCGTGAGCGTGGCTTTCGGATTTGCAACCCCGAAAACGCAGAGTCGGCCACCTCGACGTAGCAACGGAACCGCAGACTCCATCGCCGGTCCGGAGCCGCTGCAATCAACCGCAAGGTCGAAGGATGGCTTTGACTTCAGATCCGATGGACTGGTTACCTCGTAATCCAAATCTTCAGGCAAATAAATTTTACTTTGATTAATAATCACATTAATAATCCACTTTTTGAAATACAAGGCTGGCGCGCGTGCCCGAGATACCTTTGCGCTGCTGCGCTCTTATAAAGCTTTAAAAGGGTAAATCGCAACTAAAAAACCCTTGTTTAGTTGATTAAAAAAAAAAGAAATTTGTCGTTTTGCTTGTCAGAAATCCTAGATCTGGCCGCCGGGCCGAAAACCGCCTAAATTGGGGCCACGAAATTTATTTTTTCAAAATATCGACTTTTAACCTATACCATCGTTCTCAAGTTGCATATTCTACCCCTGAAAATACTGGTTAAAACCCTTTTTTAGTTGATTTTGAAAAAAAAAAAAGTTGGCCGAACAGTTTGTCAGAAATCGTAGATCTGGCCGCCGGGCCGAAAACCGCCCAAATCGGGGTCACGACATTTATTTTTTCAAAATATCGACTTTTAACCTATACCATCGTTTTCAAGTCGCATATTCTACCCCTGAAAACACTGGTTAGAACCCTTTTTTAGTTGATTTTGAAAAAAAAAAAAATTTGGCCGAACAGTTTGTCAGAAATCGTAGATCTGGCCGCCGGGCCGAAAACCGCCCAAATCGGGGTCACGAAATTTATTTTTTCAAAATATCGACTTTTAACCTATGCCATCGTTCTCAAGTCGCATATTCTACCCCTGAAAACACCGGTTACAACCCTTTTTTATTTGATTTTGAAAAAAAAAAAATTTGGCCGAACAGTTTGTCAGAAATTGTAGATCTGGCCGCCGGGCCGAAAACCGCCCAAATCGGGGTTACAAAATTTATTTTTTCAAAATATCGACTTTTAACCTATACCATCGTTCTCAAGTCGCATATTCTACCCCTGAAAACACTGGTTAGAACCCTTTTTTAGTTGATTTTGAAAAAAAAAAAAAAAATTTGGCCGAATAGTTTGTCAGAAATCGTAGATCGGACCGCCGGGCCGAAAACCGCCCAAATCGGGGTCACAAAATTTATTTTTTCAAAATATCGACTTTTAACCTATACCATCGTTCTCAAGTCGCATATTCTACCCCTGAAAACACCGGTTACAACCCTTTTTTAGTTGATTTTGAAAAAAAAAAATTTTGGCCGAACAGTTTGTCAGAAATCGTAGATCTGGCCGCCGGGCCGAAAACCGCCTAAATCGGGGTCACGAAATTTATATTTTCAAAATATCGACTTTTAACCTATACCATCGTTCTCAAGTCGCATATTCTACCCCTGAAAACACCGGTTACAACCCTTTTTTAGTTGATTTTGAAAAAAAAAAATTTTGGCCGAACAGTTTGTCAGAAATCGTAGATCTGGCCGCCGGGCCGAAAACCGCCCAAATCGGGGTCACGAAATTTATTTTTTCAAAATATCGACTTTTAACCTATGCCATCGTTCTCAAGTCGCATATTCTACCCCTGAAAACACCGGTTACAACCCTTTTTTATTTGATTTTGAAAAAAAAAAAATTTGGCCGAACAGTTTGTCAGAAATTGTAGATCTGGCCGCCGGGCCGAAAACCGCCCAAATCGGGGTCACAAAATTTATTTTTTCAAAATATCGACTTTTAACCTATACCATCGTTCTCAAGTCGCATATTCTACCCCTGAAAACACTGGTTAGAACCCTTTTTTAGTTGATTTTGAAAAAAAAAAAAAAAATTTGGCCGAATAGTTTGTCAGAAATCGTAGATCGGACCGCCGGGCCGAAAACCGCCCAAATCGGGGTCACAAAATTTATTTTTTCAAAATATCGACTTTTAACCTATACCATCGTTCTCAAGTCGCATATTCTACCCCTGAAAACACCGGTTACAACCCTTTTTTAGTTGATTTTGAAAAAAAAAAATTTTGGCCGAACAGTTTGTCAGAAATCGTAGATCTGGCCGCCGGGCCGAAAACCGCCCAAATCGGGGTCACGAAATTTATTTTTTCAAAATATCGACTTTTAACCTATGCCATCGTTCTCAAGTCGCATATTCTACCCCTGAAAACACCGGTTACAAACCTTTTTTATTTGATTTTGAAAAAAAAAAAATTTGGCCGAACAGTTTGTCAGAAATTGTAGATCTGGCCGCCGGGCCGAAAACCGCCCAAATCGGGGTCACCAAATTTATTTTTTCAAAATATCGACTTTTAACCTATACCATCGTTCTCAAGTCGCATATTCTACCCCTGAAAACATCGGTTACAACCCTTTTTTAGTTGATTTTGAAAAAAAAAAATTTTGGCCGAACAGTTTGTCAGAAATCGTAGATCTGGCCGCCGGGCCGAAAACCGCCTAAATCGGGGTCACGAAATTTATATTTTCAAAATATCGACTTTTAACCTATACCATCGTTCTCAAGTCGCATATTCTACCCCTGAAAACACCGGTTACAACCCTTTTTTAGTTGATTTTGAAAAAAAAAAATTTTGGCCGAACAGTTTGTCAGAAATCGTAGATCTGGCCGCCGGGCCGAAAACCGCCTAAATCGGGGTCACGAAATTTATATTTTCAAAATATCGACTTTTAACCTATACCATCGTTCTCAAGTCGCATATTCTACCCCTGAAAACACTGCATCAACCTTTTTTTAGTGGAGTAAAAAAAAATACGATATTTCACAAAACTGTCAAAGTTATCAAGGACAAATAAACCTGGACTCGGTCTGAGAGTCCCAGCCAATCGCAGCTCGAATAGTTTGCTAACAATGCTTTCCATTACTCATGAACTTTTTAAATGAGGGATTAATCAAATATTTTTTTTAAACAAGTTCATCAATTAATTTGGCGAGTTCGACAAATCTTTTTGTACGTTGCGATTAATCACTACGCAACACCAGAATATCATTCGAGGTCGCATGAACGCTGCCCACTGGTAACTAGAAGGTCACAAACTTTGCACCACACAACATGACGCAAATTACTCTTATCAGTACAATCGACTATTTTTTTCCATCTCGTTACTCTCGAGATTTGTGAATATGGAAATATACGCCGTACCAAGTTTTTTAAAAGCTGCCTTTCGCTTTTCCTGAGGTTCGCTGATGACTACGGTTTTCCGAAGCCCGTGAAGATGCAGGATGCAGGACCAGAGAAGACCGATTATCCCGGCGCCGATTACCAGAGTCTTCGTGCCCACAGAGACGGGACTTATCTTGTCCCAGCCGTGAGCAACGCAGGACAGCGGCTCGGTAAGAGCCGCCTGGGGCATCTCAACGTCGTCTGGTATTGGATGGACCTGGATGAGTAAAAATGTACTCGTAGAAATTTTCATTACGTTTCTTTGTTGGTATAACAAATGTTGAGTATCACAGGAAGTTTTGGTGAATTACCTGATCCTCTGGTGCCAGACAGTGGGAGGCCCAGCCACCGTTCCTGTATATTCCGATGGTATTGTTGATACCGCCGCTCTCGCAAAAGTGATAGTTGCCATTGTGACAATAGTCGCACTTGTTGCATCCGCTGTTAGGATCCACCGCCACTCGCTGTCCGACCTTGAGCGTCTTGACCTCAGAGCCAATTGCTTGAATGACGCCGGAAAACTCGTGGCCAAGAGTCAACTTGCCTTCTCTCTTGCAGGGAAACGAACCCTGTGAGCAAAAGAAAGAAAAATTCATTAGCCTGTTGACCAGACTCTTGTTTCAAGAAGTAACAATAATTAAAACTGTTTTCTTACGTCAAGAATATGAAGATCGGTGCCGCATATTCCAGAATGCGAAACTTTTATCAAAACCTCGTCCGGGTTGGGTTTAGGAATTGCACATCTTTCTAGACTAAGTTTTTTGGTTGACACGTCAAAGCTGAGGAACTCCATCGTTGAATAAAAATATATAGAAACGTCAAAACGTCAGAGAAGCGATGTGAGCACCGCGTTGGTGTCTGTTCTCGAAGTGAATAAAGACTACCGACTGCGACATGAAACCCAAGATTCCACGTTCAGGCACTATCATTAACACTAGTTGTGCGCGATAATGCGGGTCACGAGTCAGCAGATATGAACGCGCATTTAGAAATCGCTGATTGCAGCTGCATCTTTGTGTGCGGACTAACAACATTGCGAGGATAGCGCGTGTGTATATGTAAATTACATTATTGATAGTAATCGTAATAAACGTGACGTCTGTGTATACAAACTTTAACGATTATCTACTGCAATTGTATTCGCTCGTAATTAAACAAGGATCGCACATACGTAATACCCTGATTCGATAATGCCGAGTTCCCACAGCTAACGTTATACTTTTATGAAGAAATAAAAAAAAACCTTTCAAAGCAATTAAAGTGATAGCCTTGCCGTCGCAGTAGGTCGCGACAACACTGCAATGTTACGCGCGAAACCCGACCGTAGGTACAAACTAAACGTTGTATGTCCAACAGTTGATTCAACTCGATCGGTGAGAATTTCGTCTCAAGTTTTTGTTTCATCTCAGAGGGAAAAAAAGAATCGATATAGAGCAATAAATTGATAACCATTCTCTTGATTATCTAGAATTGGTTCATTATGAAATGTATTACAAAATTGATTCGTTTTTAATTTTTACAGCATTGATTAAGTTTCAAGGTCATCGAGCAAGTCCTGAATTTCCGTATTCTCAGTTGGGCCCCGAGTTTCGGTGGTGCCTGTCGCGGAATTCTTGCGGCTCTCGACAACATTTTTCACAGACTTCGCGCGATACTTCTTCGATCTTTTCCAAACGAAATTCTGGAATTTTTTTTTCGTATGTTTGTCTTATGTCATCATATTTGCTGTAAACTTTTCGCCTTCCTCAGGAGCCTCGAGTCACGTGACTAAATTTTACCTTCGTCATATTCGACCGGTATAGCCCGGTATCCTGGCCAGAGCGGCGAACCGATGTCGTTCGCGACCAGCCGCTTGAACTCGGCGAGTTCAAGCGACTGATCTCGTGGCTGATCTCGTTTCTTGGTCCTCTCGGCCTGTTTACTTAGGAAAGAAACTTGAGCCAATGAGAACGATGCGTTGATAACAGCGTGCGGCGCCGGCGACAGCGTCGTCAACACGTAATATGTTGATATTCCTGTTGAGCACTTGAAACGCGTGAACCGGGGTTCGGAACGCGCTTACTATCTCTTTGCCGCCTCTGACCGCAGCGAAAAAACACAGATTCACACAATTGAAAGTCCTTTATAAAGTAATAAATTAATAACAGAATGAATAAATAAATAAATGAAGTCATACGCTGTAAGTAATCAGGAACCAAAAAAACCAATCAGTACGTTCAGTTGCTCGTTTGACTATACCCAGCGATGCGTCCCTCTCGCCGCCGCCATCTTTTTTTCCGCGCACGACCAATACCAATGCTCCGCAGTCTCAACGCAACTGAACAGACACCTGTGAAACAGCAGCAGCAGCAGGAGCAGCAGTGAGCAGCAGTGGCAGCAGCAGCATCAACGTCGCGCGGCGTGTTTGACAACAAGACCGATTATTCACAACGCAATTGCTATTTGTGAATTATCGGCGCTAATGCAAAGTACGTCGAAGTAACAAAGACGACACCGTGACGCACATGTGCACCGAAAACGCGTCCACTCGCGTAGAAATAAGGTGAATCGAGTGTGTGTTGGGCGTTGTTTTTCCTCGTTCGCGCATTGGGGTGTGTCACACAATGAAGACCGTTTGTGTTTTTCTCACCGTTGCGTTGCTGCACACAGGTAAATATGAAGATTTTCATTGTTGATGTTGAGATTCATATGATTTAGATGTATACAGACGCAGCCTCGATTTATCGGCGCGTCACATGGCCGTAACGCAGTTTCCTAGGCCGTGGGATGATGCACGGGCATTGACGATTGTTCAAAGACATAACGGGAGTTCGACAAATCGAGCTCTCGCGCTTTCTGTTGTTTTCGTCGCTTTCGTCATCCCGACAAACGCGTTATATCCAGCTGAATGCGCGGGTATCGCGATGCTCGAGGATGAAGCGTTAAAAATGGCGAACATTTCGGGCGCTATTGATCGCGTTGGCTGAGCGTTTTTCACCCGGCAACGAGAGGCAGAGGGTGTCGCGTTTGGTCAATTTTTTTTACGACCTTTTTCGGCCTTTTTTATTCAGCTCTAGGAGCCTATCCCGAAACTCGTTTGGCAGAAGGTCAAACAGGTTCCAAATATCATTGATGCTATGGAAAAAAAAATTCTTTATTAATAGGATACAATTATCAAATGATGGATTTGGCAATGTAGGAAAACACAGCTCAATAGAAAAAAGCAAAGACTCAAAAGAAGCTGACAATATGTTTGTTTAATATGTAGCAACAATTGTTTCAGTAACTGCTCAAAGGACTCCGACGATATCATACATATCGCAGGAGCAAATCAAGGACATCGGAGGCGTTGCGGAGCTGCAATGTTCGGTGCAGTACGGCCAGGACTATCCGGTGTTGTGGATGAAGATCAATGGGCCGGATCAAGTGCCGATTTCCACTCAGACAACTCTGATCCTCCGTGACAGCAGATTCTCCCTTCGTTACGACGACACATCTTCCACTTACGCTCTGCAGATTAAGGACATACAGGAGACTGACGCCGGTTACTACCAATGCCAGGTGGTGATATCGGTGAACAATAAGATATCTGCTCAGGTAGAGCTTCAGGTTCGCCGACCACCGTTCATCAGTGACAACTCGACGCGTTCGGAGGTCGTTGTTGAGGGCTCGGAGGTCAAGCTCGAGTGTTACGCGGGCGGTTTTCCGACTCCGAAAATCTCGTGGCGCCGCGAGAACAACGCTATTCTGCCGACCGGCGGTTCGATTTACCGGTGAGTCAGACTCGTCGATGGTCGCTCTGCAAGCGCGGAAATTATATGACTCAGAAGCTTCGTTTAAATTCCCGTCCGTCCTTTCGTCTTCCCGACGTAAAGTTAAAATTTGCAAAATGTTTGTTTTTCAGCGGTAACGTGCTGAAAATTTCGTCCGTGCGCAAAGAGGATCGCGGTACTTACTACTGCGTCGCCGAGAACGGCGTCGGCCGCGGCTCGAAACGCAACATAAACGTCGAGGTTGAGTTCGCTCCGGTGATAACGGCGACTCGTCCGCGTCTCGGTCAGGCTCTGCAGTACGACATGGATCTCGAGTGCCACATCGAGGCCTATCCGCCGCCCGCGATTACTTGGCACAAAGACGATGTCCAACTGGCGAACAGTCAGCACTACAGTATATCAAACTTCGCGACCGCCGACGAGTACACGGACACCACTATTCGTATTATTACCGTCGAGAAGAGGCAGTACGGTCGTTACACTTGCAAGGCGCAGAACAAGCTTGGATCTGCCGAGGCGGTGGTCGAATTATTCGGTAAGAATTGCTCGGATACAACGTTGCATTGTTGTACGCAAATTCAACGTTCCATTGTTGCATACATAAACGGACGTTAGTCAATTATTCGTCATTTACGTGTCTGGTATAGCGAAATTGATGTCTAGATCATTATAATAATTGATACTTTATTGAGTAGAAGAAAAAATAGAGTTTGAGCATATAATTAATGCGTAATCAATATCTTTTAATCGTATAATTTCGTAGTGAGTGTTTGCCGAATTATTATTTTTCGTTCGTAGACAGCATGTACTGGATGTTTCGCTTGTTTGTTTGTACAGAAACGATTATACCGGTTTGCCCGCCCGCTTGCGGACAAACTCACTACGGTGCCGGTGCTCTTCCAATCTCGTCAGGGCTCATGGTTGCCTTTTTCTTGATCATCACGGCTCTTGCGAGGTAAGTTTTCACGTGAATCGTCGGCGCTTCGAAGAATAAGACTAAGGGTGAGCAAGCTTGAGGAAAGAAGACAGAAGTGGTTGCTCAATTGTTGCATTATCATTCCAATTTACAGTTTAACTCAAAATAAACATTCCCACTGTTAAGAAGAAATTCTTAATTATTAAATCCTAATTGTTTTTTCGTCTTTGCAGAAATTTCAACACCAAATATTAATTATCCGGGAGTCCTTTGGGCGACCGGATATCGCTGCGGCCCGACCACGTGGCTGTCCACGCTCTTCAGTGTCTTCAGCGTTGCCAGATTGTCGATACAACGAGGGAGCGGCACGTGCTTTATTCTCTAGATTATTATGATAAAAACAAAACAGTTGGATATCCAAGTAGTGGTTTGCATCGAAATCTATTCGGTCTCGAGTAGTGAGCATGACGACCACGAGTGTCGATGCCGTGACTGCGGCGTGCGATTGACGCCGATTATCGTAGTTGGTGCAAGCATGTTGATGATCTGTTCATGACTGATCGATGCACGAGGCGAAGCGAAGCCACATTCTTTAACACAAACACACACAAGAATAATTAGAGATTATGCGCTATCCAAGACGCATTAGAAACACCACGACATTACCATTCGTCCGCAATGGCTCACTAAAGCGACAACAGCAACAACAACGAATCTCAAGTCCGGACAAAGAATCTCGTTACATCACCAAAAGCGCGCTTATCGTAGCTACAGCGTTGCGCATCGGTCAGACAAGTGCCACATCTTTTTAGATCCTGACCACTGCACGGTTTTTTTTTTACATTTTTTTTTGCGTAAGATGAAAAATCATTGAAAAAAAGTATCGCCGATATTTTGACTTTACTCTTGTGATTGCAACACTCGCCTTCGGCTCGTGCTGCAAATTCACACTTGCGAGAAGATGGTTTTTCGCCCTGGTATAGTGACGTAGCCAATCTATGACAATTACGAAATTCACTTTTCCTTCGAAAGATCGTGGGATTATAAAAGAGTGCTCGGCTCGGTTGACGAGGGCGCAGCGCAGTAGCTACTCGATCATACTATTGGTGTACTTGATGTACTCGATATTAAAATAATAATAGCGATAACGATAAAAAATAGTAATACGATCGGGGCGCAATGGCTTGCGTACTCAGAACGTATCACGGGGGCCATTAGCCTTAGAGATAACAGTAATACAAATAATTGTATATTAATTTAAAGAACAAGGTTGTTTTTTTTTTGTAACGTACCTTTAGAGATTAATTGGGTATACACGAGGTAGAATGATAAATTGTGAACAAAGGCCTTCGGCTGACGTACCTTAGACGTCGATACGACATATCTTGGACGATTCTCTTTTTAAAATAATTATACAATATACATACATATCTGCGTTCGCAGCTAGCGATTTCGGTACGTTTTTGTATTGATCTTTTTACCGAATTTTCAATTTTATAATAAGCTGCCGAGTCAGTGATTTTTGACAATAAAGTTAATGCGAGAAAATTGCAGTCATACTTTTATTTTCTCGAGTCATTCAGTGGCGGTTAAGACAACAAAAGATTATTCTAATTTGAAGACCGCTTTGTTGGCCAAGCCGCTTTTAAGGGCGGCCAACGCTTCCTTGTATTCCGACAATTTGTAGACGCGAACGCCCAACTTTTCGTAATTCAGATAGCGATCCGCCATCGCTCGAACCAGCGCCAAACCTTTCACGAACGTGAACGGGTTTATGTTCACACCGACGATTTTCAGCTCCTTCATGTAAATCTGTAAGAAAACGTCGGAGGGATATTTAACGATCCGCGGGGAAATAATTTTAACGCGATTAACTTTGCAATTTCTCGTACATCATAGGGATGAATCCTGATCGTGGTCGTCGGATTTGCCACACCGAACACGCATAGCTGACCGCCTCGGCGCAGCAGCGAAATCGCCGCTTCCATCGCTGGCCCCGAACCGCTGCAGTCTACAGCCAGATCGAACTCCTGTCCTCTCAAGTTTTCGGGATCCGTTACCGCGTAGTCCAATTCTTTGATGATGACAAAGAAATGTGATGCAAGCTCAATTACTCAGTTGAATTTTCGAATTAATTATTTTTCTACGAAACCTGACATAAAAATCGTCGATGCGCTTTGTTATTTTTTAGAAATGCTATGCAATCTGTGTGTGGAGAATTTCTGTACTTCGAACAAAACTGCCTCTACGCGAAGGCAACGAGATAATTCGTAAAAACAACGTACGGAGTTTCTGAACTGGCTCTCTTCGCTTCTCGAGTGGCTCGCTGATCGTCACGGTCTTGCGGAAGCCGTGAAGGTGCAACACGCAGGCCCAGAGGAGACCGATTATCCCGGAACCTATTACGAGGGTCTTCGTGCCCACGTACGCGGGATGTATGATGTCCCAGCCGTGAGCCACGCAGGACAAAGGCTCCGTAAGGGCCGCCTGTGCCATCTCAATGCCCTCTGGAATCATGTAAACCTGAAAAGATCGTTCTGTATTTTTTATATTTTATCTAGGAACAATGAAAATGGCGAAAATTGATTTTTTCGTTATTTTTCATAACAAATAAAAAACGGAAAAACGTACTTGGTCCTCAGGCACCAGGGCGTGAGTGGCCCAGCCACCGTCCCGGAATATTCCGATAGTGCCGTTGATACCGCCGTTTTCGCAAAAGTGATAGGTACCATTGTGACAATAGTCGCATTTGTCGCAACCGCTGCTGGGATCCACGGCCACGTGGTTTCCGACTTTAAATCCCCGAACGTTGTAACCGATCTCCTCGACCGTTCCGGAAAACTCGTGACCAAGCGTTATCCCCGATTTTCTGCAAGGAAAGGAACCCTGCGAACAAAAATGTCTCTCCGTCATCGTCACCGTCCCGAATCTCGATTGACGCAGGTTGTCGGATTTTACTGTACAGAATTACGACTTACATTCAATATATGAATATCGGTCCCGCATATTCCTGAGTACGCGACTCTGATTAAAACGTCATATGGCTTCGGCCTTGGCATCGGTTTCTTCTGCATGGTGAGCGTCCTGCTGGCTGCGTCGAAGTTCAAACACTCCATCGTTTTTGTAGTATCAACGAAATTAATCTCTCTTCAAACTGATTTATTTGCAAAAAAAAAAGAAATTAATAACGAGGATTTTTGTATTTGGGACCGTCGATGTTATTTACTTCTCGGCGTGATATCGATGACAATGTCGACGTCGTCAATTGAGAGACACTATTGGAGTCGAAAAAAACGCCGACAACAAAAAAAAGCGACAATTCAATAAATTAATTTTCCTACAAAGGAATTTTTCCTAAATTTTATTCACTAAACGTTATTCGCTTAATTAGAAGTAGGTCGTATTCTGCTTGAGAATTAAGCTGCTGCACCGGGTAAACTCCCAAAGGCTGACTGTCGACTGGCTGAGATTCGCGTCGCAATCTTCCACGTGAGGACAACACGAGTAGCGCGGAGAAACAAGGATTCAGCAGTAATGTCGCGTGGCACGTGAAAGTTAATCTCGCGTTGAGTCTTCGCCGTTAGTGATTAGAAATAATGGTCACGGGTGATGATTAGAAATAATCGTCAATTCCTCGAACTCTGCTGCGACGTAATTAACAATTTTGGTAAATACAAGATGATACATTCATTAAGCGATGAAGAACAAATCGTTATTCGGTCTCGAAGGGTGAAATTGGAAAAGCCCGTTGTCCGTTTTTCTTTGCTGGGCACCGGAGAATTTCCTCAGGATTCTTCCCGTAAAAAGTACTGCCTTCAGGTACTGCAACAGGTAATAAGTAAAAAAAAAAGCGCAATTCGTTCGATGTTCATTCGTATATAATCCAAGAACGCAGAAATCCATTGTGCGCGGATTTGATAAAACAATTATATTTCAATCCTTACGTCAACATTATATTCAATGTATGCGTGTAATATAAATAGAAAATATGTTATCAACAGCGTGGGACGAGGACAGATAGCGTTTTAATTTCCTTATTTATGGACTTTCATCTTGCATAATAAGAAAAAAAAAACCGAGGCGTCCCGAATCGTATCAATTTTGTTCCTCCGTCTTACACGTGTTTCGTCGGACTTTGGTAGGTCACGTCGGTCACGTGCATGACACGATCACCTATAGCAGTCTATATCGATACGACCGCTGCGAAAACTCGACCGCTAAACATTTTTCCTTCTAATATCTTTCTACTAAGTCCAAACGCGAGGTATTTTTTTCGCCGGTTCAGCAACAGCAGGCAGAAACTTCGTACATCAATTCTGCGATATCGCGCGATCAGCCGATTTGACCATAATTAGCAGTGTGTTTCGTAATTATATGATCATGCCTTTCGGGGGTGGAACACAAATTCGCGTGCGTTCGGAGTAATTGTCTCGCGTGCATTTGAAAGTACGGGAAGAAGCGCTGCAATTGTCATACACTACAGAAAAAATGATCTTTCGTTTCACTTTTCAGCGATCTCCCAGGTATCTCAGGTGCATCGGGAAACGGTCTCGTATTTCAAGTTTCTGTCCTATTTATTCGATTGCGTATAGCAAGTACGGGGTTGAGAATCGAGCTCATCGAGCTCGTGCTTTTATCGCAGTTGCCATGGAAACGTAATGTACGATACGCTCGGACAGTACTGTCTTCTGAGGGAGTTCGAGGGGCCCCCTCCTCCTGATTTTCGTAACTGAGTTGCTTGCACGAAAATGAATAACCGCGCGTGTAAAGTCTCAAATAACAATATTAATTAGCCTTTATAGAATTACCAGAAAGACAACGGAAGAAGTTAATGCGATATCGGAAAAAACGTAATTGCGAGCTGCGACACCTGATGACGAGACCGATGCGCCCAGGGCCGACGCAACGCGCAGAATCGTGAATGGAATTAGTGTGGTGCGCTTCGATTCGCGATCTGACGACGCGCGATTACGATCGAGTTTATGACGAGTCGGGCGGCTCCGAGCTAGTCGGGCGTGAGTAGAGGCAGCAAAAATATACCAACTGTCTTCCTTCGTATAATTGAGAACGCGGATCCGCCGAAAGTGAAAAAAAACATGTCGTGTTGCGGAGCGGACGACGAGGACGAGCAACGACCGGAGCCAACGCGAGTTCGGGGATGCACCGATATTTTTTGGCTATGCCTCTTCATCGCTTTCTGGTGTCTTATGGTGCGTAACACGCGCGATTATTATTGTGTGTTCGCGTGTCTTCGTTATTAGTAACCGCGTCTATTTTTCACGATTTGTCAGTCGTGCTGTCATCAGCGACGTTCCGTGTATTTAATACCGGCCTTGAATTCGAGCCACCCCTCAGTCATTATTGTTATTATATACTGCATTCTTCGGCAATTTTTTTTTTTTCGCTTTATTTTGTTTATACTTTTTTTTCAGATTATAATAGCAGCCTTTGCGCTGGTTTATGGGAATCCGGTGAGACTGATAAACGGATCTGACAGCTTTGGCAACACCTGCGGCATGAAGAATAACCAAAAATTTGGGCGAATGGAACTGTCGGGTCAGGACACCAGTGACAAACCGTGAGTGACCTAATTTTGCACAAAAAATATTTTGCTTTTGGATGTAGAGAAAATAAAGATTGTGGTAAACTGTAATCTTGATGCAAGTAACTGATGATTGTCTTTCAGGTATCTATTCTTTCTTGACGTGAAGGATGTCAAGCAGTCTCTGAAGTTGTGTGTGAAAAAGTGTCCAGATAGGAAGATGAACAACATCAATGATGTCTGCGAGTTTTATAGAAAAACTGGCTCTCAGCTATGCCACGATCATCCCAGCAGTGGATTCTCTGCGTGCAATCCAAAGATACAGAATAAAACCGGATACTGTCCTAGTTATCCGGTGTATCGCAGTGTACCAATCTTGAATCGCTGTATACCAGAGGCGATAAAGGAGGCCACGGCTACTCTGGTTTCCAATCTGTATGGTGTATTGAATTCTTGGGACGTGATTGAACAGATTTTGGGAGATCTCTACAAGACCTGGAGGGAAATTCTTGGACTATCTTTCTTTGCATTCTGTATGAACTATTGCCACGTTTTTCATTCTTCTATCGAATCATCCAGTTATATCTGTAATTTTCATTTGTCATTGCAGTTTTGTCACTTTTAATGATCGGAATATTCAATTTGCTGGCGACCGTCGTAACTTGGATCGTCATGTTTCTCGTTAGCGTCGCTTGTATAGGTGCGTAACGCATTCATTTTTACGGCAATTGCCGAGTTTTTGGAGCCGAAAGTAAATGAACTTTTTTTTTTTAGGTGGAACCGGTTTATTATGGTGGACTTATATTGGGATAAAAAGAACACTCGATGCGACGGACGCTAATCAACTGTTAGAAGAGTCAGTGAGAAACGAAAGAGCTTTCTTGGCATTTGCTATCATAGCCACGATTGTTACAGTGAGTTATTGAAGACTTGTACTCTGAACGGTGTCCCAATTGCATTACGATAAAAAATCGTGTGTAATTATTTTCAGGTGATTTTACTATTTCTCGTGTGCATCATAAGAAAACGCATAAGCTTCATGGCTGAATTGTTCAAAGAGAGTGCCAAATGTTTGTCAGAACTTCCGGGGTTATTTCTACAACCGCTCCTCACGTTTTTGGCTCTGATGATATTTTTCGTTTTCTGGATAATAGTCATCCTGAGCCTCGCTACGGCCAGTAAGCATTGTTTTTTTTTTACATTGCGGTTGCGTTTTATGTTGATTGATTTAGACTGCCTCAAATACTTATTGCAAAACAAATGTTAGATGAAACTGGCACGAAATCTGTGCAATTGTTGAATGCATCCGGAAATGTGCAACTGTTACATTCGACTGATGAGTTAAATCCGTTTGTGCAAACGAGAAGACTGGATCAGCCGATAAACAATCCTAAGAGTGAGTATTAAAAGAATATTTACCATTTTTTCAGTAAGTATACTGCATTTTAATTATAAATAAAATAAATTTGAATTACAGCTTTTACTTTCGTCGAATATGTCGACGCCACTTGGGTGAAATATATGTGGTGGGTTTATATAATCGGTCTCATTTGGATATCCGAATTCATCACGTCTTGTCAAGACATGGTAATCGCCGGCGCCGTAGCCCACTGGTACTTCAGGTGATTATTTTAAATTTCCATTGTTTCCATTTCGCCATTTTATATACTCGTTTCTTATTTTTTTTTAATTAAATTTCCAGAGGAAAAGATGCCAGCGCTTCGCCGGTGTGCGCTGCTATGGGAAACTTGGTGAGCTATCATTTGGGATCGGTTGCCTGTGGGTCGTTTCTCATTACGATATTCAAACTGCCACGATTGATCCTGACATACCTGCATCAAAAGTGAGATTCATTCGGATTCCGGTGAAATTCGACAGTAACTTGAATCACAAAATATTTAATCAACGTAATTCCTTCGATTGCAGATTCGAAAGAACCAAGGAAACGTCCCCGTGCGCCCAGTGTGGTCTGAAGTGCTGCATTTGCTGTTTCTTCTGTTTAGAAAAATTCATTCGCTACATGAATCACAACGCTTACACGGTTGTAGCTATCGAGGGAACGCATTTCTGCAATGCTGCCAGAATCGTGAGTACCCTCCACGCCGGCAAATTAAATTAAACGAAAAATGTATTACCAAATTTGTCCAACGATCCCTTGAATAACGCAGGCCTTCACGACGCTCGTCAGTAATGCCCTGCAAATAGCCGTCATCAATGGCATAGGAGACTTCGTGCTCTTCTTGGGAAAATGTTTCGTAATGGCGGCGACCGGGAGTATCGGTCTCCTGTACATGAGACAAGATCCTCGGTTACATTTTTACGCAGCCCCGATTTTCGTCGTATGCGTATTTTCGTTCATCATAGCGCACTGTATAATTTCGCTGTATGAGGTAAGGACGCCGCGTCGATCTGGTGAAAATGGGTTTTGCTGTTGAATGTGTTTTTAATTTCACATGTTACTTCTGCAATTTCAGACGGTTATCGATACCCTGTTCCTGTGCATCTGCGAGGATAAAAATCTGAACGGTGACAACGGCAAGTGGCGGCAGTCACCTTTGGCTCAATTCAACGCGACTCCGAACGGCGAGAGTCACCAGTCCCACGAACTAGCACCGATTAACCACTAATTGTCTTTCAAGTCTTCATACTTAACAACCTCTCGGAGCGTTTACAGATTTATCGTAGATCAGCTTGTAGGCTGCGAAGTATTAAATACATCGACAAGCTCGAACGTCCAACGATACTGCCAAGGAACAGCAGGAGCCTCTGAAAATGCGAAATTGTTTAAATGTTGCGTTTTCTCTTGCCACCAGAACACGCAATCGCGCCAACGCGCACGAAACGGTTGTAGTCAATCCGAGCCATTCGCGCGACACTTTAGGGTTTTTACATACCCCAGCGAAGACTATTTCGACCGGAGTTTACGGAAGAACTCACTGCATAAGCGCGTCTCGTCCTTTTTGCTGCTATCGTACAAATGACCGAAACAATTGCGACTAATGCACAGATAATTTGTATAGGTCGCCTATGTGCAATAGTTGAAAGTTATGTCCGCGAACAGATTTATGTACAAAAATTTGATTTGTTCGCGTAGACGAAGAATTATTTAGAGATTTGCGTTATGTCGCGAATCATAGTTGCGCTTTGCGATGGCGCTGAACATTGAGAAGAGTTTAAAACTAAAATAGTGTTTCGCGTCGCCTTAAAAATTAGTATATTAGTTTAGGACGAACAAAATAGGTAAACACAAAAGCAGCTTCCGAATTGTGAATTCATTTTTCGTGATACTCAGTGCGTAAGTTAGCATGTAATTTCGACGTGTCATGTTGTCGTGTATTGTCAGTTGTATTTAGTGCTGAGATATTCGTCTCGTTGAATCAATGTATTTTTTTTTGTCATCGTGCTATAATTGCGAATAGTATTAGATGTACTTATTTTTTATGCTGTCACAAGATGCTGTATGCGTCTAAGGATATTTTTACAAACGACTAGACTAGCATGAAACACATGAGAGGCTCGCGTGAATTAATGTACAAAGTACCTCGCGATCCTTCCACGAAGGAACTCCTCGATTTTTTTGTTGATCTTGTTACTTCTACCTGTGTCATACAGTATTTTCCCTCCTTTTTCGCATTAGTTACGCAGCGCAGAATCAATTGGAGTATCATTGTTTTATATAAAATCATATTTTTCGACAAGAACGAGAGTGCTTTGAGAATTAGTACAATGCGATATTATACTTATACCGAGATTTATATATCTACAATAATTATATATATTTACACTCATTTATACTTATACACAAATCCGTTTATATATATTCATGTACAAGAGCTCCTTTTTTACATTTCCAAGGCCTGCGTACATATTTTCAGGACGCAAATTTTCGACACTGCATCCGAAGTATTTACAGTTCAATTGCTGATGTATCCTGATGCAGATGTAAGTTATATGAATAAAAGAGAAACTAAAAATAATTCACACGTACTTAAGTTTTCTCGTTAATGAGTGTAGGCGTAATCGACGGTGACATCATGATAATTCATTTTATTAGTCTCATTCCGCGATACATTTCTTCAGATTGCAAAAACTCAAAGTTCATCAAGTCCTGACTTTTTTCGCTACAACCGTTTTCTTCTTCTTCTTTACTGTTTTGCCTAATCGTTTTTTCGTTACTTTCTTCACGGGTTTAGCGTCGACTGAGACCGTCTCAGTCTCGGCCTCGAGTTCGCCCAATTTTTCGGCGTTTTCCAGAGCTTCACCCTTGAAAATCTCGTCCATGGGATTCAGGGCGTACGATTTCTCCGGCTTGTTGGCCTCTCGCGCCATTTTTTGTTCTATTCTGTTTATGTATTTTCCGCCGGCTTTTTTACTCATCGCTTGTCGGAGCTAGATAAACAAAGTAACGATAAATCCCGGAATGAAATTAACAAATCACGGGTCAATGAAATTCATCGCAAATAAGAACGGAAATTATGCTGTACCTTTGCCGGAGAAATGTAGTGTGGATTGTCCCAGAGCGTTTCTCCCCCAAAGCTGCTCGCGAAGATCTTCACGGGATTGAGAACGAATCTCGGGCCGATTTCGGCTAAACCTCCGTCCTCCGTCAGTATTTGAAAGTTTCTAAACCATATCCTGTTGTCCAAGACGCTGAATGTGTAGACATGATCGAAGAATGGCTGGCTTTTGGGGTGATGATTAGGAACTCCAAATATTTGTGTGAAGAGCTCCTTGAGAAGTGCAAAGTGAGGATTTGTGCTGAAATGTTCGTCGAATGAGAGCAGAGGTCTCGAACCTTTCAGACAATTTCCAGTCATCTTCAATTCTCCCATAGTGTAAACTGTAACATAGACAAATAAAATTGTAGAAAAAATGTGTAACACAAAAACACGAGATACCAAAATTGTGGCTTTTTCTCCAGATTACATACTATTTTCCACAAGAAACTTTCCGCAGGGTCCGGTCGGAACATTTGAAAGCCACATATAGAGATCCCTCTTTCTTCTGCCCTCAAACAAAATAGCTTTATTGCAATTCTTGACCTCGCAGATTTCATTCACGACCTGAAGATTCTTCGAACGCTCCATTTTTGCTTCGGTTCTGTGATGCGGCATGAGAGTCTTTATGTCCTCCATCAGATGACGATCCCTGTGATTTATTCCTCGCGAGGCGAACACCAGGACTCGCTGCTTGTTTATCCATTTTATCTAGAATGTACGGGGTGGTTTATTGCATCAATTCATAATCTTTGAAATTCGCTGTGTGATTATTGAGGTTATGTCCGAACCTTTTTCGGCGCTGGCTCGTTCGACATTCGTTTAGCGGGCAATATGACTTCTTGCTCGTCCGGTTTGGCTGCATTTTCCTTCTCCGCCTCTTTCCGCTTGCGCTTCAACACTTTCTTTGCCATTTTTACCGAAATGTTCACTGTATACCGAACGCACACGTGGTACCTGCGATTGTTTGCGATCACGCGTCACATGCGGCGCGTAGTTCCTGGGGACACGATTTGAAATTCGAGCGAGAAAGCGTCTCGAAATCCCTAGAACGTTCGAGAACACTCCAGGCACTGCGCGTTTTCTCTAGGGCTTTTCGGTCGGTTCTCGATGTTTCTAGTGACTCCGAGTTTATACTCTCCTCGCCCGCCATCAGCAAGTGCATCACATTTTCGATGGTGGGGGCAGCGATGCGTCTGGAAACAAACTCTAGAACGTTTCTGGAACTATGTAGATAAATGGTGTTCAGTCGAATCGTCTGTAATATCGAATTCGATTTGATGTTACAACGGTTTACAGATCGATGCGAATGAATTCTTTTCACCGTGGAAGAAATAAGCGCCGTTATATAGAGAATCAAAGGAATTCCTGCTTTATCCAGAAGCGCGCGGAACTTTCGAGAGTGGAGCCTGCGATGCGTCTGGAAATTGCTCGAAGTTAAGCCGGTTCGCCGCGAACTCACCTCGCATTGCATTCACGTTATTGTCCACGACGTCCAAAAGGCTCGGACAATCGATAACAAAGCTGGGGCATCAAAAATGTACACGATTTTCGTTGATAAAACGTTGCGAGAAAGATCTGGGCGCTCGGCTCTCGCGGAGCTGCGAGCAGTCGGGGCGCTGGAAAGTTCGAGGGACACCAGGAAGGGGGCGCGAATCGTATATAAGCAGCGCGGAGCGTTCGGAGCGTCAGTCTACAAACAAAAAGCAAACGAGACACATCGCGAAAAGCGAAAAAGTCCTAGCGACAATAAAACCCACTACGAATTCAAACCATCAAAGTGAATCTTGTGTTTACGATTCAGTTGACAAGAAGAACGAGAAAACAAACATAAACAAAATGCCTGCAATTGGAATTGACTTGGGAACCACCTACTCCTGCGTTGGAGTTTGGCAGCAGGGAAAAGTGGAGATAATCGCCAACGACCAGGGCAACCGAACGACACCCAGCTACGTTGCCTTCACGGACACCGAGCGGCTGATCGGCGACGCGGCGAAGAACCAGGTTGCGATGAATCCCTCGAACACTGTGTTCGACGCCAAACGGTTGATCGGCCGAAAATTCGACGACCCGAAGATCCAAAGCGACATCAAGCACTGGCCGTTCAAAGTCGTGTCCGAGGCCGGCAAGCCCAAAATCCAGGTAGAGTTCCGCGGCGAGCAGAAGAGGTTCAATCCCGAGGAGATCAGCTCAATGGTCCTGACGAAGATGAAGGAGACGGCCGAGGCTTACCTCGGCGATAAAGTCAAGGACGCTGTCATCACGGTACCGGCGTACTTCAACGATTCGCAGCGCCAGGCGACCAAGGACGCCGGCGCGATCGCCGGTCTGAACGTCCTACGTATCATCAACGAACCCACAGCCGCGGCGCTCGCCTACGGCTTGGACAAGAACCTCAAGGGTGAGAAGAACGTGCTGATCTTCGATCTTGGTGGCGGAACCTTCGACGTGTCGATTCTCACGATCGACGAGGGTTCGCTCTTCGAGGTGAAATCAACGGCCGGCGACACGCATCTGGGCGGCGAGGACTTCGACTCCCGACTGGTCGATCATCTCTGCAAGGAGTTCGAGAGGAAGTACAAGAAGAACGTCAAGTCGAACCCGCGATCGCTGCGACGACTGAGAACAGCCGCAGAGAGGGCGAAGCGCACGCTCTCGTCGAGCACCGAGGCCACCATCGAGATCGACGCGCTCTACGAGGGCATCGACTTCTACACGAAAATCTCGCGGGCTCGCTTCGAGGAGCTCTGCGCGGATCTGTTCCGAGCCACCCTGGAACCCGTGGAGAAAGCCCTGGCGGACGCGAAACTCGACAAACGATCAATCCACGACGTCGTGCTGGTCGGCGGCTCGACCCGCATACCGAAGGTCCAGTCGATGCTGCAGAACTTCTTCTGCGGCAAACAGCTCAATCTGTCGATCAACCCGGACGAGGCAGTAGCGTATGGC
The DNA here is from genome assembly GCA_964034905.1 of Itoplectis maculator. Lineage (NCBI taxonomy): Eukaryota > Metazoa > Arthropoda > Insecta > Hymenoptera > Ichneumonidae > Itoplectis > Itoplectis maculator. Next base: position 6,416,621 of record OZ035854.1, on the reverse strand, counting down.
GCGGCCGTGCAGGCGGCGATTCTCACCGGCGAGGGCGACAAGAGCTCGACGCTCCAGGACGTTCTCCTAGTCGACGTGGCTCCCCTCTCGCTCGGCATCGAGACCGCCGGCGGAGTGATGGCCAAGATAATCGAGCGCAACGCCAGAATTCCCTGCAAACAGACGCAGACCTTCACCACGTACGCGGACAATCAGCCGGGTGTCACCATCCAGGTGTTCGAGGGTGAGCGCGTGATGACCAAAGACAACAACATCCTGGGCAAGTTCGAGCTCAGCGGCATCGCGCCCGCACCGCGCGGTGTACCGAAGATCGACGTGACCTTCGACATGGACGCCAACGGAATTCTTCACGTAACCGCCAAAGACACGGCCAGCGGTAGAAGCAGCGACGTTCGAATCACCAACGACAAGGGACGACTGTCGCGCGAGGAGATCGACAGGATGCTGGCCGAGGCGGAGCGGTACCGCGATCAGGATCAGGAGCAACGGGAGAAGGTCGAGGCTCGCAATCACATCGAGAGCTATGTCTTCACGGTGAAGCAAGCGGTTCAGGACAGCGGCGCGAAACTCGACCAGTCCGACAAGGATAGGGTCAATCAGCTCTGCGAGGAAACCATCAGGTGGCTCGACAACAACACTCTCGCCGAGAAAGAGGAGTACAAGCACAAACTCGACGAACTGCAGAAGCAGTGCTCGCCCATCATGGCGAAGATTCATCAGGGCGGCGCAGCCGGTGGTCCGCAGGATTGCGGGGCGCAGTTCAGACAAGCCGGAAACAATCGCACCGGTCCCACCGTCGAGGAAGTCGATTAAACACCGACGAAATTACTCCATGAAATATCCATTTCTTGACATTCCAAGACTGATTTATTAGTTCCTTTGAATTAGTGTATACCTTGTTATAAGTTTATCATTGTAAGTTTCCTAGTCTTTCTGCAAATTTATGTTTATAGAGGCTGAATGTACATGTGATATCTGCTCATCAAAATAAACGAGTTATTTTATCATAAAAAGGAATGTTATTATTTTTAACTTCTCCCTATAACCAGTATAAAAAAGTTATAATTTTGCCGCTTCTCGAGACTCAATCAGCGCGGTCGTTCTCGAAGACGAAATGGTCCTCTCGATTACCGACGGTCGGTTTCGCTGCTCGCTGGCGTCCTTCCATGCTGACCGAGATTACCCGCAGTTTGTATGGGTGTTGTCAAAAGATTAGAGGGTTATTGGGTTCATACATCGTTAATTAGCGATTTTCTGTCGCAATTATCGATTTTTATTGACAGTCCGTTAGCCCCGTCGAAGAAATGATCAACAGCCTCTTCATCATCAATTCCTCGGGGTGAGTTCGGAAGTTTCGGCCGATTCTTACTCGCGGTTTGACAGATCATAGGTTAGAGCCCAATGGTCAACATATTGACGATGCCGCATATTTTCCATCAAGTCGAATGAAAAAGTGACACAGGAAAAGGTACTTTCGTTCGAGTGGGATTGCATTGAATTCAGTTTGTATTTTCCCAGAGATGTTTTCATGGAAAAGCATTGGAAAAGCGCAGTGGCTCGGTCACTGTGCGATTACTTTTTCGATCAGCAGAGAAGAGTTCTCTCGCCAGAGGATACACCACCCGTCATAGCCACTCCGCATCACTATCTCATTAGCATATACAGATGCAGCATGTTCTTTGTTGCTGTGTGCACGACAGAAGGTAAAAATGAAAATTTCCTCCCAAGGTCTGTTTTTGTGAATAATATAAATTTTCCACACTCTAGTTCCACCGCTGTTTGTCATCGAGTTCTTGCACAGAGTGGTAGATACTTTTGAGGATTACTTCAGTGAGTGCACTGAAACCACCATAAAGGAGAATTATGTTGTGGTCTACGAGTTGCTGGATGAAATGCTGGACAATGGATTTCCGCTAGCCACTGAATCAAACATTCTCAAGGAACTCATCAAGCCTCCTAATATCCTGAGAACTATCGCTAATACCGTGACAGGAAAATCCAAGTACTTAATTATATGATTTTGAGACAAGGGACCCTCGAATTGGAAACTCTTATCTGTAATACAGACTGCAATATGATCTCATTCAGAAATATTTTCCATGTATTTCAGTGTCAGCGCGACATTGCCAAGTGGCCAGCTTTCCAATGTTCCCTGGAGGAGAACTGGTGTAAAATATACAAACAACGAGGCTTACTTTGATGTGGTTGAGGAGGTGGACGCTATTATAGATAGAACGGGTGCTACGGTCTTTGCCGAAATTCAGGGCTACGTGAGTTTGCATATTTGTTGGCCAATTAACACTCACGTTGGTGTATGTCCATGCATTTCGTTATTTTGATTTACAGATCGATTGCTGCATCAAGCTAAGCGGAATGCCCGATCTCACGCTCTCTTTTATGAACCCCAGATTATTCGACGACGTCAGTTTTCATCCTTGCGTCAGATTCAAGAGATGGGAGGTGCGTGTGAGCTTTCTCTTGAATTGATAATTATTTTTATTATTTTAAATATTAATCGTTGTCTTCTGTCTATTACAGTCGGAGAGGATATTATCATTTATTCCGCCCGATGGTAATTTCCGATTGCTATCCTACCATATAGGCTCGCAGAGCGTGGTAGCGATTCCTATTTACGTCAGACACAACATTAGCCTGAAGGAAACTGGCGGCGGAAGACTGGACATAACTGTGGGCCCAAAACAAACTGTCGGGAGAACGGTGAGTTTACCAGCCTCCAAAATCTCTGGCTACATATAATGCGCCACATTTTCTGAACGAGGTGTCTTTTGATTTCTAGCTGGAAAATGTGACATTAGAAATTCCGATGCCGAAAGTCGTGCTGAACTGCAGCCTCGTACCCAACCAGGGGAAATATTCGTTTGATCCTGTGAGCAAAGTTCTCTTCTGGGACGTCGGGAGGATAGACTTTGCGAAACTTCCAAATCTTCGAGGCTCGGTAAGAAAGGAGCACATGATATTCGTCTGTCAATTGCCTCTCTCGGGAAAAACAATGAACATTTTGTGTGTTTTAGATAAGCGTGCAAAATGCAGCAACGGTGGTGGAATCCAACCCAGCAATCAATGTAAGTGAAAATCACATCTTTTAAAATCTTTTTGTAGATTTTCCACGAGATATAATTGTGGATAATGATTTCAGGTTCATTTCACAATAAACCAATTGGCCGTGTCTGGTTTGAAAGTTAACGGTTTGGACATGTATGGCGAGAAGTATAAGCCATTCAAGGGCGTCAAGTACATCACGAAAGCTGGACGGTTTCAGATAAGGATGTGAGATTTACCGAAAGGAACCAACGTGGTTAAATTTTGAATACCTATCGCCTATGCAATTAACTGACAATTGAAACGGAGAAGCTCTTATGATTATATTTGTAAGAGTGAACAGGGACATTTTTTTAAAGCGAGAGAGCTCTGTTCCTGCAAAGCGTGAACGATCTTTCTGCGCTAATATTATGATTTTGAGATGATTTATTGATTAGTTGTTACTTTACTATACACTGTAAACTGTAAAATGAAATCATTTTAAGCAAGGAAAACTGCCGTTGACAATCTGTCATTCTTTCTTTACAATTCGACAGCGCATAATGTCAGACAAGTAACTTCAGTCTATATATGTACAGTGTAAATAAGCTGAGCCTCAAGTTCCCGAACTCTGGCACAACAGTTGTCTCGCCTCCAACTCTTCCCACGTCGGATGAGTCGCGTATGTGTGCAAACGCTCCATATTTGTCGCGTAAATCGTGTGATTACTCACGAGATTCTTATATGTCTGTGAAAACGAGAGAGATCAAGTCATTAAAACTATTTTATCTATATCAATTTGAATGTTTGGTATCTTACCTTTAACGTTTGCAACAAGTCGCTCACGTTAACGGGAGGTAAAGTAGGTGCAGTCGTTTGAGACGCGCAGGCCATGGCAAAAGCGGTGGCTTGCTCGGCCTCCTCGACGTTTTGCTTCATCGAGGGCATTTGACCATTCGGGCTCATGACTTCCGTGGGCGCACTAAACGGATAAAATGAATTTTTCAACTTTTCAATACTCACGAACGCGTTAAATACGAAATACCGTAAGTTAAGAAGCATAATACCTGTAATCGGGCCCTCTAGGTATGTACATGGAATTCCTCTTCCACGAGCTGGGCACAGGTTCCCCGATATTGTAGATAAAACTGCCGTCTCTGACGGCGTATCCCTTCCGCCTGGTCAATATCGCTGTTAGAAGATTCTTCAGAAACACCTGCATCGCAGCTATGATTATGTGGGCGGTATTCTCTTCGGCTCCGTCCATGTTATTCTCCCAGGCTGCTAGCATAAGTCTCGCGAGTACGAAAGTGCGATCAGGAAGAACGAGCTCTTGAGCGCTCGAACGATTCGCGCCAACGGGCTCATCGCCGACTGGCGACGACATTTGACCCAACACCTCCACATACATATCTGCTGGCTTAAAATATACTTATTTACTTCCTCAATTCATATTCAAGGAACGAGCCAATTACATAGAGAATATTGTAATAAGCTTACACATAGATATATCAAATAAATAATATATAAATGTGAAATATTGTCAATGCTAATAAAAATAAAAAATGTATTCTTTAGCATACTACTACAAAAGTATTTTATTGCTATAGTTATCATTGCAGGATGCTCTTTTTGGAAAACTTCGGAATAATCGCTGTGATGCAATGAAGATTTGGACTGTGATATATACTTGTCTCTACTTACTTCAAAGTTTGATTTGTCTGTTTTGTATTTTCTCTTTAGCCTCAGCCTCTTCTCCTTCAGCGCTTTGTCTCTGTCGACATGTGTGTTGTTGACCCTCGTAGGACGCGGTGTCGACGCTTCGGCCAGCCCTTGGACCTTGTTAAACAAGCACAAGAGGAACTCGTTGTGCAGATGCACCTGATCCTTAGAAATTATAGCTCTGGCTTCCAGATCGAATTCCTCTTTGGTTGTCTGAATTATAAAAATTGCCAAATCGTCACTTACATAACCTCAACAATTTCCAAATTTCATAGATTGAAGTAGAACAATATTTTACCTTCATTTGAAACCACAGTTTCATTTTCTCGAAGTATCTGCAATCATTGTAATACAAAATAATACATTACGGCGTTTTGGCGATATTTTCACGGTAAACCGAAACCGAAGGAAACATGACAGCTAACCTCTTTCTCGAGTATTTACGCAAATCGATGGAAAGATATTGCAGCTACTCACATTTTTGCATTGTCGCCCAGAGAAGCAACGAGACTTTTTCTCGCGACATTCAGGTCTTTCGTCGTCGTCATTTTTACCGTTATTCTTGACAATTTATTTTTTCATCGACTGCGCACGGGCGCGCGCGTCCAAACTACCCCCAATGCCCAAACACAGCCGACGACAGCTGTTAAATCTAGATAACGCGAGATAAGGGGAGGGGATAGTTGAGATAATAACAAGATCGCTGGGAAGTTATCGCAATAGCGAATATATGTACTTTGCGGTGTCTCTCGTGGATTCGAAAGGTGTCTCGATAAATACTGAAATAATTAAATACTGGAATTAATTAAGACCATCTTTTCTTTTTTTTTTATTCGTCCGGTAAATTCAAAATTGATGGTTTTTGTTGAAAAAAATAAATAAATATCGTTAAACACATATCCAGACGACATAAAAATGATAAATGGTCCGAAAAAATGTAAAAACCTGTAAATAAATTAAAAAAAAAAAAACATATCCGGATAACTACTTAATCGGTTACTGGACGACGAGCCAATCCGCAAAAAATCCAGTGATACTATATGAACTTTTTAGCAGTAAATGGAATGAGGGTTGAAATTGCAATGTCTTGATACGCTGACTATGAACAAAGCCAATGGCAAACAAAGCAACCGGCCGAACAAAGCTCAACAGCGGACAAAGCGTAACTTGCGGGTATAAGGCCGAGGAAATCTCGAAACAAAGGAAGCGTAGCCAATTTATTGTCATTACGCAACGGATTTTCATAAACGTCGGCGATTAATATCCGATGCAGTGGGATGTGTGCCGTCACAATAATCGCTCGTCAATTAAGTTCGCTTGACCTTGAGGGTGTTTTCATCGGCAAACGTTGTACGAGCTCTCGTCGGGGATAGCGCTGACCGCCCTCTTTCAGTCGTCGAGCGCGCCCAACGCGCTCGTGGGGCGCGCGTACATCTCGCGTCCTCGCGTCCTCAGTATCGCTCAGTCGCCCGGCGCAGCATGATCCTTCGAGTCTGTCTCCGCATCCTCCTCGTCTCTGTCGCGTCGTGTGTTGAGTTGACAGAAATCGTTGCACGAAACTTTTTCGCGTTGATAAATTCGTAAAAATATATTAATCAAAAAAGGAGAGAAGAAACAAAAGAGTGCCATCTTTTTTGTATCTCAGGCGATCGAAATGCTTTGATCGTCGTACGCGCGACGATAAAAAAAGGAGAAAAAAATGTGAAGTTCGTGTCTCGCGAACGATCTCGTCTCTCCCTGTGTCTCGTTTCTTCGGCCTCGACGCGTCGGACACACTCGAACGTCTCGTCGGTGGTTGCGCGGCGAGCTTCGTCGATCAACAAGTAGTTCGCACCCGCTGCCTCCACGATCCATCGCGAGCTGTGCTCGCGGGGGGGGTTCTCGGTGCTCTTGGGCACGCGACAACGATAGAACGTCTTTGTTCGAGCGCGGGTGCACGTCGGACGCTGTTTCGACGATTATCCGCTCGGTCACGACACATGTCCAACGGTTTTTATTTTATCTTATTCAAACTATACGCGCGATGTACCGTCCAACGTGTAAATTCGTGTCCCGCGTGCTCGCGACCACAGGGCGACCCTGCGATTTTGCAGACGCCGCTGCGTGCGCGACGCTGCTGTAATCGAGACGGATTGTGAGACCAGCGTGAAGCGGTGGCATCGGTTAATCAAGTCAAGTGGAAAGTTGATGCGAACAGTGTTGCGTTACGTTTGTGGGTGAAAAGCACTGCGTGGAATATTCTAGTCGGGGAATCTCGTGCGAGTGGTGGTTAATTAATGTTCGACAAGTGATTTCATGGTTGGTGTGGCTCGCGCGAGCATCGGATGGTGGCGAGTCTTCAAGGTACCATAAAGCAAAGTCCATTCGCACCCTCTCCCCCCTGTCCCTCTCTCACACCTTCTCTCGCCGACCCGGGACTTGAGTTGCCCGCGCTTTCTCCGAGGATTTGCACTCGGTCCCACGTGATTATTTTAATACGTCGGCAAGTCGTTGAGCGCGCGCGCGAGCGGTGAGACATCAAAGAGACGCGCTAAACTGCGGGCGCGCGCGGTGGCGGTGACGTCAATGCACATTTGCGCACGAATTTTCTCGTGGGCATGGGATTTCTTGGTCGGTAGCGCAGCTTACCCGATGCAACACGTGAGTATTATCCGCACATATTTTCGCGGTAATAATTGTCCGAAACATACACGCGCGTTGTTGCCTGTGTTTGTTTTTCCTGTTTGTTTGCAATGCCGTCTCCGCTGCGACGGCAGCAGAAGGCGGCCGAGATCCGGTAATCCGGGCATTCGAGGCGGAATCCATGCGGCCTTGGGAAGTACCGCGAACGTGGCTTCGTTATTACAGCACACCATTCGCAGGAGTTGTCCTTCGATGTACTACGCAACAGCTAATAATGTACACTTTATTCTAGGACATATACTTAGTTTGCGAAACTTTATGTTTGACTTTTTTTTTCTTTCTTTCAGAATTGTTGCATTGGCCTGCTGGATAGACGAACTCATTTTCGAAATCACAATCGATTCCGACAATACACGATTCTTTGGAATGGAAAATATGAATATTCCGTCGCCCTTCATCCTCCCAAGACGCCCGTTTCAGATTCCAGCGATTCGAGAATACACATATACGAACGCGGATTGATGAAACATGAGATATATGTTCATTGATGGAGAGTCCAAAAGTGAATATTCTGCGTGGCGAAGTGAAGAATATTTGTAGTCGCCTTTGGAGGCTCTTTTTACTGCTGCGAGGGTCGTGACAAAGCGCCAAGAGCTGGGGTGGTCGTGCGACGTGAAGAAAAATCCGAGCGTGCTTTATACAGTTCTTCGCGAATATAATCTCCGGTTCCATGATACCGGCTGTGTGAATCTCGGATGTATGGTTGAAAAAATGTATAGGAGAAAAAATAGCAGCGGTGATGCTGTGAAAGACAAAAAAGCTCGCGGCCGAGGCTGGACGCTGCGAGAAGGGACGCGGGGAGTGCTGCAGCGGAGCGGCACAAGAGGCCGAAACGGATACCTGTGGCGCACGTCGCAATGTCAACGAAGTTTTCTCGTGCTCACGAGGTCCGAGAGACCGGACGACGTATGTTGTTTAGCGGTCGGTTACTGCAAGCTAAAAGCACATCGAAACCTGTGTGGTGCCCTCTGCTTTACGCCTCTACCCTTGTTCGCGGAGAGGTTATTGGCATCCACCGTTTCCCATTAGCTAACAATCTGATTATCAACGTTATACTCCCGCGTGCGCATCGGGCCCGCACTATCCCCCAAGTTTGCCTTCGTAAACTGAAAGGGCGAACTCGTATTCTCCGCGTGTACCGCCTGTCACGCTGGGACATCGCGGTGGTGATGTACAGCTAAACGCACGCTGGCCTGTTGGCTGAAATAATGTCCGGCGAACTCTAAGTACACTTTTAGCGATGAATTACGCTCGATCCATCAGCACGGTCTTGTACGTGTCATAGATATACCGATGGGAAATAGAAAAAAAAAAAACACTGAAGGATGCCATATGTGGCAAAGGAAAACAATTAATTTAGTCTTGCCAACGCCGTCTGAAGTTGTAAAAGTGAACATTGAATTCCAAACTTTTTCTCAATTTTCCCGGAACCGCGTTTTAGACAAAATCCAGAATACGTTACGACAATAAGTCTTTGTCGCGAATTCTATTCAATACGCTCGGAGACTAATTTAATTATCAGAGGATTTGCGAGCGAACGCAGAGAGCACGAATTCCTCGGCTTTTTTTGTTCGTCGGGTTCCAAAGCCGTCGGAAATAATGCCCAAAGGGGAATGTGCAAGCTCCGTTGCGGTGGTACATCAGGGCGCTCAGTCACGTCGTTGTTCGGGAAGGTTGGGAAATTATGTGGGAATTTCATCGACGCTATTTGCAGAGACTCTTCTAATGCAGCATCGAAATGAAACTTCACCTTGGGGACGAGTTTTCGTGGTAGTACTCAAATTGCCAGCCGAATGGGAGGACGGAGAGCGTCGCCTCGTCTCTTGCCGCTGCTGCTGAAGCCTTATTGACAAGGAGTTCGTTGTTCGATGCGCCCTAATTAAAAAGGGCATCCCTATTAATTTGCTTGTAATTGTGTTTCAAATTAGTATCAACTATCGTTGTTTCACCCCAATGAAATTCCGATATAAGCTTTCCTGAATGCCGAGATATTACTTACAAAGTACTGTAACCAGTGTGCAAATATTTGCGTCTAGGAATCTTCGTCGTCAATCAGTCTGGTGAGCCCATATAGAGTGCTGATCACACGCTAAGATTAGAATTTGCCGTGCGGGGGCGTAAAGTTAATGCGATGTACGAACTAACTTACCGGCGGCGCCGCTGATGCACGAGCGGCCACGAGATACGTGCCAAAGGGCATCCATTCACGAGATTATCATTCAAAGGGCTGACCCGTCTCCTTCACAGGGACCACGGTCGTAGAGTTATGGTACAGGCTACGATGCAGAGGTGTCAATGCATCGTCAGAGAAGGGGGCCAATGTCGAAATTTCCCGTTTGCCCCGAGGTTCGAATTGTTGCTCTACAGGTGCCTGGGGTTTGCAAATACATTCTTACTCGTCACGTGCGCGTGCTGATCAGTTCGGTGCGTCTTGGCAATCACAAAGACGAATTTCTTGTGATCCGGCGAGGCGTGTAATCCAATATAACGTAATCCTGTTAGACGACGAACTAGACCCAAACTTGATTAGCCTCTGTGTATACATTTTCGTGACACGATTCAGGAACAGATTGTGGCACAACGCATATTTACCTCGGAATTGCATGTGAATAGTCTTATATTTTTAATTATACACGTTTGAAACTCAGACCTAACAGCTTCAGTTGATGCTATATATTTATTTATTTATTTATATATATAAAATCTATATTTCATTGAGTCCGAGAGTTTTCAATATGCATTGTTCTAGTTTTATTTTTCACGGTCTTGCGATGTAACCGACAATCGTGAATCCACTAGCTTAACCGAATGAGATGGCGACGATTACAACACCGCCCTAGGCATTCGGCCTCCTGGGTTTTCCTTCGCTTCCCTCTCGTGTCCCACATCCACGCTCGAACGTTGTTGTTCGAAGCTATGACTCCGAACTTCCTGAATCAACTTTGCGTCCGGTTAACTCAAAATTGCATAACGTTACTAAACTCCATAGGAGCATCGATATATATGAATAGTGCTATTGTAATATAAAACGTCACAGGGTCGCGAGACGCCCTTTGCGTCAATGCGCTCACGGTATCCTCGGTTACAGATACTACACAGATAGTATTTTGTGTGAAACGCATTTAGGTCAACGTCGAGTGTTTGAAAAGCGCGATGTTAATATTGTCGAAAGCTCAATCGGCGCTTTTCCTCTCCTATACCGATGCGGGGACGAATCCTTTGATCGAGAATATGACGTATAAAATTATAAAATAAATTTTGTTTATTTTGTCAATCGAAACCTTTGATATTTCAAAGCAATGTTGCAGAACGACAAAAAAAGTATCAAAGTTTTGTGCTTAACTGGTGGCTGAACGACGACTTCCAGAAGCTGGTCGAACGTCGCGTAGAAAAGTAACGGCAAACGTCGCATTTCGGCTTGACGCTGACCTGACGCTCCTGCAATCTGCTGAGCTTTCACGCCGCACCTGCAATCTGCTGAGCTTTTTCTCAGTCTAGCGATAGTACAACCTTCTTCCTAATGATTTATCAAATTACGTTTGTCTAGATTCGACACTTGTTATTACGGACAAAGGTTGTTTGGGCTGAACCCGCCGAGTTGCTTCTGTACTATGAACAGAAGGTTGGAGTATTTACAAGAGAACAAAATTGCTGTGTAGTTCCGTGCCAGACGAGCGTAGAACTTACTCTCCCGCTGTGCCCGTTTCGTAATTAAATGGCGTAACTACTCGGTCTTTCTTTCTCTCTCTCGACCGTCTACGTTCCACGAGATTTCCCGTCGTATATCGCGACGTATTTCCGAACATGCCATGCGATTTTTATCGCGTTCTTTCGAGCGGGACAATTGCGTTCCGCTGTTATTTCGCTCTCAAACACTCGGCCGTCAGATTTGAAAGAAGCTTTTCCCAAATTAGAAAGATGCGTGCATTGAAGTAAAGCTTTTCCTGTGCATCGCAAGCAAATAATTTGAACCCACTGCTTTATCCGTGCCATGATCGGTCTATTGAGGCTTCTAGAAAGTAAGAATAAACCAGTGACTTATTGTCAATAATCTTGAGTTTGAAATATTGACAAACGGATTAACCTCCGCCTACCACCTGGTGTATTTTCCTCCCACCACGGCAATTTAATTTCTTAGACCCATCTGAATATCACCTTGAGCCGTTTCATAGACAGTAACGTCGATACTTAATTCCTTATAAACAAAGCGCTCGAGTGGGCTCACCGAGTAGTCTCGACGGCGAAGTCTTTTATTCAGACGCTTTCTTCCACTCCACTTCTCGGCTCAGCTACCCCCGGTGTCGAGTCGGGTAATATTTGCCAGATAAATCCACGGTTACCTTGAGCCACATGGCAGCGTTTTCCTTTTTTCTTTGGTCTTTTCTTTTTTTTTTGTTCTCTTATTAGCATTTCACCCACTGTCAATCGTCTTGCAAGGGAGGATAACCAGTGAAACGTGACGATTTTTACTCAAGTTTTTGTGCTCCCAGTCTTCGCTGTGTCGTTTGTATTCCGAAGGCAGGCGGGGAGAGGCGGTCTTGACGTCAAAGTTTTTATTCCAACCAAGGTCTCTCGTCGATCGTCAGTCACCCCTTATTGAACTCGCAAAGACGCACGTACTACGCGCCTTATACACAGGACGACCCACGTCCTGACGGTGCGGACGCTCCGCGCAGGGATGATTTTTCTTCGTTCCCTTGTTTACAATCGTCGCGGGGCCCTGGGACAAGGTTTGTACAGCGGGGGCTACGTAAGTTTCGGGTTTTTTCGGCCCCGACGCTCTATCGACTGTGCACCCAGCAGATCCACTTGATGATTCGTTTGCCGTCCCTTCATACGCTGTATGCACGATTCTTCGCGCGGCATTTAATCCGCGAATAGGCTGAATTTACTTCGGGCCAACTAGGATTTGACTTTCGAGGAAGCCTCGGATGAAAAGGTAAAATAGCTTCTGTCGCGACAATTTTCTTCACTCCGAGCTGCTGTGTTATTCTCAATCCCATGTATTTTGATATTCAAAGTGGTATGTGCAATTGTACGAAATCAAGATTTTGCTAATTGCTTGAGAGTGAAATCGCGTGTACCTTGCTGTTTCATTGAGGTTCGGAAATCGGCAGAGAGGCTAAAGGAGGTGTTGCTTTGGCGTTTCGAGAAAACAGGATATTGCCGTGCGCTAGGTTAACCAATTTAAATTCATGATATACCGTGCGTACACGTGCTTTCCGGAGCGTCTACGCACCAGGCGCTTCTACGCTCGCGCTGAATAGCTCGAGCGAAGGAGTCTGTACGTTGCGTTTCGGGGTGCGGCACTGTGTGTGCGCGCGGGAATCGAACCCCAGTGCACCCTGCTACGCTCGCGCGCGTCAGTTCCGTCTGACGATTCTTAATGGAAATTTTCCAATGTAGGCGCAGTGTGTACTCATCCCTGACTGCAACTGTGCCGACCTCCAATACAAGTTCCGCGATCAATCAATTCGTATACACGAATCCTTTGTCAGTTACGAGTCCACCCAATGCTTTCTCTGGTTCTGGTCGAAAATTTGTTAAATACTATCGGGCTCTTAATTGTCTTCGCTGGATCCTGCATGTTTGATAATAAATTGAACGCGAGCGATTCGTAGTATAGCTATAGCCAATATCGTTGTTTATAACTTGGGCGAGGGTTCGATGGTTTGTCGTTGTCTCCAGCAGGTATAGCAGGTGTGTCGAGAAGGCGAAGTTGGAGCCGATGGAGACAGAGTAGAAACAACCTTTAACCGATAATATGTCAAAGTGCGTTCGTCGCTCGATCACTCTTACGTTGTATTATGTATCGTATGGCGTACAACTCAGCCCAGAGTGGATGGTTATATAGGCCTGGCACGTGCGAAGATGCGTGGGCCGATTAAGGAAGGCGATTGTTGTCGACACTATACGTTGCTCATTGTGAAGCTCGGACCTGAGGAGGGTTTCTTTACTCACCTTTCATTCTCCACTTTCCGCGTTTTGTTCACTTCACAGCATGTTCTTGAAATCGAGTTCTTCATTAAAGACCGTCGTTCTTTCTTCGTCCTCTTTTCTCTTACCCTGAATTTCATGTTTCTGTGATATTCCGAGAACGGTAGACAACGGAAGGACAACATCAGATATGTCAAATTGGAATTGTCGGAAAAACAAGTTATCTTCTGGTCTAAATGAAATCTGTGAAGATCATTTAATTTATACGAACTCATGTTACGCGGTTATCAGAACATTGTACTTTTTGCTAATTATATTCGTGACTGGTTCTTGATGAGATGGCACGATATTTTTTGGAAGACAATCGGCGATACGAACAAAGAAGAGGCAAACAAAGAAGGTGAAAATAGAGGAGAGCAGTATTTCTCGAGATTGTGCTTGGAAAACGTCACTGCTTTTTTTATTTTATTTCACCAGAAGCAGTCGAAAAGGTTGCTAAACTCGAAGTGATGTTTGCACTGAGCCTGTTTGTTTGACTTGTGAGCAGCTTCCGTCCCCTCGAAGGTCGCATCGCCTTTTTATTACTTCTTCATTGGGTTTTCTTATCAAGTTGTTTTTTTTTCTCGCACGCTTCCTCTCGACGCGGGTCCGCGATTCTCTTCCTATGTCTCTTATTTCTATCTTATTTCCTTTATCTGTCGGCACGTTCGGGCACCTAATAGTTCTGTATTAGTTTGTCAACGTGACGTTTGGACGTCAAGGGTACACAGCCCACTGACCGCTGTCTCTTCTCGTCGATTTCTATTGGCACACAAACGGAGTCTTCCGTTTCTCAGAACATTTCAAACCATCAGACTCCTACTGCTTTTGCGTCGGTATTTCATCGCAATATATTTTTTTTGCCCATCGGAAGTTTCCACGCTTCTCTTTTCGACCTGGTGTGTTTACATTTACTCTAGCGGGAAACACAAATTTCTACAAACGGAATTTGAAATCGCTAATATCGAGAAGAATTTTGTTCGCTAGTTAACACCAGTTGAATTACACTCATAGCAGCGTGGATAAAGGATAACGAAATATTAATGTTCGCCGCTCGCAGTTAGCAGTTCGTGTATAACGGATAGAAAAATAATTAGGCAAATTCCTGCTATTTTCCCGTTTAACTTGGTCTCACTCGGTGGTGAGTTTGCCAAAGATTCGCGGTTGTCAGGACGAAAAAGTTTATTAATATCCTAACCCCTAGAACGCTGGTTTTCGAACGTACGGTTAGATACATAACATTACGAACATCACGGCTCGACTACTAAAGCTAATTTTATGAAACCCCTCTGGGAACTGGCCCGTTATAACGCAATATTCTATGGCTTTGCTAATAGTTCTGCGGGCTTTTCCCAACTTGCCCGCGCACCCGTATAATAAAGTTCATAAATCTCTGCTCGCACGAAAATTCTGATTGAGACAGATTATCGGGAAAAAAAGTTTTTACATCGAAAGGTGCTCAAACGTCAAATGTTGCATGCTTATAACTAAGTGATGGACTACGAAATAATAACGTAGAGTATGATTATCTTGCAACATTAGCTTTTAATCGCGTTAGCAGGCTTGTAATGTACTAATTGTAGCTCGCACTGTCTGACCATAGTGGACTTTGTAATTGTAACTACTGCGCCGGGAGTCGCTCTGGAACGCCGTTCACGGTCGACGGCTGTACGAGAAGGGTCTGACTGTAGCGGCCCCTAACTACTGTTTTGAAGTCCCCGCTCGGTTGTTTCTCGTCGCAAGTGCAGCTGCCGCGTTGTGTTACATCGATCGGTCACTTACATACCCCGGACTTACCAGTAAAACTTTGGTGTACGCTGCGGCGTGGCTAACAATATCGTGTTACTCTTCTTCCCACTGTTCGCGTGGTTCTCGGGCAGCCGAAAAAAGTCACCTAGGGTCAGGACCCCCGGTGCGATTGAACGAGACTCTGAAATATATTCAATTTGGGTGTATAGCAACCCCTCCGCGCTCTGCGCTTCTTCTCGCCATTTCGCGCCCACGCGGTGGACGTGCTCCCGCGGTATCAGCATCGACCACACCGGACGGTTACTCGTTTGTCTTGATGTACTCCTTGAACCTTGAGATTTTCTTTCGTATAATATTTCAACCGAGTCGCTCGGACGCCGTCTTCCAATCTTGATGTCTGAACGCCGCCACGACGTGGGATTGCTTGTAATCGTGGGAAAACATAATTGGGTTAAGATCGCACTGGAAAATGATGTTATTTAATCAATTAGCAGCATAAAAGACGACCCCCAAGGTCTCGCTCGTCGGGAGCGCCTCATATATTTCCCTATGAAACGTTCGTATTCGATATTAACTTACCGAGCCCTTCATTCTGAACGTCGAGTTAGCCGGGCGTAAAGATTTTCCGTATCGAGGGTTTAGAGCATCCGAGGGTGATTTACGATGGCGATTAAAGTTCTCACGCTCGAACAGTACGTTTTGCATATGCTTCTCACACATGAGGTTCTCTCGTTCGCACATACAGTAAATATAGGTATATGCTATACAACCGTTAATTCATTTAGCCCTTGTTGAACGCGGTGGTACCTGCTGCTTCTTCCGCTGTACCTCTGGGATGAAATTCGACGGCACGCAATATTGTGCTTCGTCAGTAGTCGTGATATCACGCATTTAATGGTTTTATGCTAATTCAATGTTCTCGCTGAATCCAGCCCGTTGCTCATGTGTTCATTGATTCGGCTGCCAGACAGATTTACCACGCATCTGATTTTGCTCGTATTTCCCAATACGTGTGGGTTACAAATACGTTGATTTCCCGGTTTGCATGATTAACTAATACTGATTAACTCTGAATGCGGAATATATAAGCGCAATTCACAAAAAAAAATGGGGCGAATACGCAGCCGCATATTTCCATAGCACCAGTGTACTAAATTATTTATAATAGGCAAATGTTAATTTTTAATAAACAATGGTCCGACATTGTTAATGCAAGTGAGTATTTCCCCCACTTGCATCTAGTTCAGCTATTACAGTGAAAGCGAGCGGAACGTTGTGCGTGTCGCACCACGATTCGCCAGAAACACATGTGCATAATTAACGATGTCGCTTAAACGCTCACGTATGAACGGGCAATAGCGACATTGTCCGCAAATTGTCCCATTCCGATGTTCATTCATACAACCTGTCTCGCATGTGATTTCATTCGTGATATATATAATCTCTCATCTTTCGGTAACAATAGACACAAGAGTCGAACCTCGAAGGATGAGGTGTTGCTGAAGTCAGTGCAGCTGTGGTGGGATCGGCCGATTCACAGATCTGATTTCACCCTTCAAGGTAGACTTGAAGTTTCAAATAAAGCGTTCAGTTTGCTTTGCTTCTAATATTCAGTCATGCGCGCGGTTTGCTTTGTTGCAACTGTTGTTCTGTCCTCCTGTCCGATTAGCGCGTTACCTTGATGTGCTTCATACGAAATGTTAGTATGCACGGCCAGGTCGCGGGAGGCGGATTGAGTCAGCATGGCTCATCGAGTTAACACCGTATCAGTCAGCCCACGACGGGATGTTGCTCGCGTTTTCACCGCGAAACCATTGCATGCCCGCAGCCGGAGGCGTCGTCGGCTGTGCAAGGATGATTTGCTCCTGCGGGACCGGTTAGTGCTCCGCCTGTAAATATAACTTTGCATGTGTACGATCTACACTCGCTCATAAAGTCTGCACAAACGTGTAGGTATGAACGCGTGGGATATTATACCTATATCGTGTGTTGTGAAGGAGGACGTCGTGGTTTCCAAGCGTCAATATATTGCCGCCCGTCCCCCGTAGAGTTGCGGAGCTCGCGGGGCAAGGCACGGGAATTTTATTTATCACAGACGATAAAAAAGTCGAAGCTCCAGGACACATTTTTTGTTCGTCTCCCCGAGCGTCTGTTCCGCTGAATACCTGATGCCCAATCCTGTTGGTACATTGAAAGTGAACATGATTTCTTTGTTCGGAGATCACTAAAGAAGTCGTTAATTGGTCTTCCATTGTATATTGCATTCCGGCATTGAATGGTCCTAGCTTTCGAGATTGTTCGGCTTTGCAAGAAACAGACGCAGAAAAAGGATCACAAGTATCCACTTCGGCGGATGCTCAAATACGTTTACATGTGTCGCTAACGACCGGTCGGACGCAACGGCCGGGAAATTACGCCGACGGGACGCCGCTCACGAAGCTTTCCTCTCCATTTAATGACACTCTTTCCGCTTTGTGTTTCCACCTCTATTAGGTCTCGCGAATTCATTCGTTGCATCTATATGGGAACCAGAACAGAAGCGGATTCACGAGAGGGAAGGTCGTTTAGAGGAGTTTACCAAACGTGCATGTCTGCAGATTCCTGGAAACGAGAATTAGAGACACAACAGGAGGTTGGCGCAGGCGATAGTGGAATACGCGTCTAATTCGCCGTCGACTAGCTTTTCTCTTGTTCACGAATTGCTGCATTATACGTTCATTTTCGGCGTTGCGAGGAGTTCCGCCAATCCGTAGTTTATTTTTGGCCGTAGACTATCAATACTGTGTGGTTTTACCTTGACATTTTGAATTTGAATATCACGAGTGAATGGGGAAGAGGTTTTGTCGTCGCTCGGGAAATCCGCTTGTCCCTTTTTGGTTCGGATCAGATGAACTGCTCGCCCTTTAATCTTCTCCCCTCGGCAAATATTCTCTGAGAACGTGAGCTAGAGAGAGGACGCGGAGTGAAGGGCAAGGGAGGACAGAACGATTTACCGGAACCGTTAAGAGAGTTTAAGGGTGTGCCGCGCGCGCACGGGCCTTTCCCTCCTATCTACTTGGCTTTAGGCTCTTGGACCCGAATGTTTCAAGCTCTTTGCCGATGCAAAATAGGCATCGTCTTTCTTTCTTTCTCGCGTGCTTCGACCTCCCGTTGGACTGATTATCAGGCTCCCCTTCTGTTTGCACTTGTAATTTCTTTTCATTTTTGTAATTAATTAGGTCCTCTTTTTGTCAACGCAGCCGGCTGCTCGTTCTTAAGACTACCGAAAGATTGTAAATTCCCAAAAGTTGCGAGGTCGTTTTGCATGGTTTCGCATCTCGTCACCCGGAAGTTCCGGCAAGACACGTAAACGTGATTTTTCGAGGGGTCGTACGCACCCTCCGTGCCAAATTATCCAAGCGCTTAAGCACCGCGTGCCGTTCTTTTTTACGAGAATCGATGGACGAACTTTCTTAATATCCGTGTAAAGGAATTGCTGGTGAGCATCCGCCTAGTCGCTCCGGGTGGCATCACGTACGCATCGTTACCATTTTCGATATGACTAGGGCGCAATTACAGGGGTGGTTTAGCAATAAACGGGAAAGACAGAAGGCGTTGAAGAAACCGCCATTCACACGTGATAACACATCGACGTATTGAGCTTTGATTAACGGGTTCGACGTAAGATAATCACAAAGCAACTATGCATGATACCCGTGCACGATGTTGCGAACTATACAGGGTAGAATAATTTGTATGCACACGGTACACACAGATACCGCACAAATTTGCATTCAGATTACTATCTCGACGTACGTAGCGAGTACACGGTATGCCCAATTCCCTTTGGTACGTTTGTTCGCCAAAATAGCCCACCGTCTCCCCCCCGCCGTCGATGTAGTTTAAAGATTCCAATCGTGATTTCCGCGAAATTCGGATCGGGAGCCGTAACCCCATTATCGCTTATTTCGACTGGGATCGACGTTCAAAACTTTTTTAATATCGATGGCATGGTTTCTTGTGGGGGTGGGGGGAAGGGCAGATATAAGCAGGCGGGGATAGAGAACGTCAGAGTTCGAACGGGTAGAGTGTATATACGATGTCATCTGAGTTATGTGTTGCCGAACGTGGCGTCGGCCCTCCAGTCGCCGTCGAGAGAGTCCGATGCCACAAGAGTATTATCACACCCTCGCGGTCGGTCATCTCCCGCGAGTAGAGCGTAGAGATAGTAATGTGTACATAGACTGTGCGTCGCGTGTTATTAGTTTATCGATTTTTAGACAAGAACCCGCGTTGTACACACCGCGTTAATACCGAAGGTGGGGCGAGGGATAAAGACTCCGGGGCTACGTGACATCCAGGGCAAGCGTTAATGTCACCTGGCCTTCATTCATAGGTGTTACTACTCCTCATTATTATCACAGGTTTTTTTTTCTTCCTTCTTGCGCACGAACCGCAGGCTCGTCTTTCGCTATTTATTTAAACCCGAGTAGGCGGTGTGGCATCCGCACTATACAGTGTATTATTCAACGTCGAAATTTCAACGTGTTTCTCGCCGCAAAGAGATGCGACCGCGGAGGTGGAGCTTGTGATTTATTCATGCCACTGCCGCGAAGAGTAATGCAGAATGAATATCGGCCCATTGTGGCCCACGACGTTATCGTTGGCGAGGGCTGCATCAACAGGCGCGCCATTCCAGTGTCGATGGACCGGTGGCCTGCCCCCTGGTTGAATATCAGCATTTCTTTTGCAGCGACAGCTACGTTTGCAAAAAATATGCAAAAAGTCAAAGTATGTTGAACACACTTAATTAAATAGTCAATGACTACTGACATCAATATGGATAGTAGTGGTCGCGTGCAAAAACAGATTTTTATCTATCAAGGCTCTCATATTGAAGTAACGGCGCCCTCCAGCAAGTAACGTTTAAACGGGCGCCACCGGGTTTTAAAATTCGTCACGGTTATACAGTAGTAGTACGCGCTATCGCGAGATAGTGGAAGCACTCGATTTATCGAGTGGCCCGACCGGCTCTAACCGTGCGCGGGGGGGATTCGCGTTATTAAACGATGAAAAACTCCCTCATCGTCCTTATCGCACCGGGGAGCCAATTCACTCGCAATGGAAACCCGGGAATCTGGCGTACCATTGGGTTTTTTTCATGAACTACCAGTTACAGGCAAATTAGCGCCAAACCGTTGTTATCGGGAAAATTGGACTTCCGCTTTTTCAAGTCGCCCACAGATTGAAAATCCGGGGATTATCCGAGCGCTACTCGACGAAGTCACGACAAATATCAGCCGAGATGTTTTCTCGGTCGTGGCTTCCTGCTACATTGAATCCCTGTCTTTGGTGGTTTGCTTGTTCAGTCAGAGGTCCGCTGTCGACCGACGTCAACGAGCGAAGGACGGAAACTTCGGAAAATATTGACCGAAGCCCAAGAATACGTCCGTCGACGTAGAATTTTGTGTCCCTCGGTTCGCCTTCCACGTTTGATCTGGGATGATAAAAAAAACCGATAGAACTCGGATGAGGGTAGAGGATCCTGTGGAACTTTTTTGTTATCTCCCTTTTCTGTGCCCTCGACTCCCATTCGTATAACTGTATTCGAGCGTGGCAGTCGCGGCGTTGATATGCCAATGAAATCGATATAGGTAAATGCGCATCGGAGAATTGAATGTGCAGCTGAGTCGGCGAAGGGCGGGAAGTCGCAAAGACGCAACCCTGTTCGTGTTCTCCTCGTTTCCACGTTCCTTTCTATGTTCAGGAGGTCGAACGAGCTTTATCTTTCGTCGTCGGAAAACCCTGCGATGCATGCGAACATCTTCGGCCGCCCAAGAAATTTCCTTCGTAAACGTTGATACCATCGTAGCTCGGGTTGCGCCGTGCACAACGCATGTGCCCCGTTCGTAAGAGGCAAAACCGGCGGCCCGACATTCGCGGATTGTTCGGCTGCGCCGCGGGAATTCTCGCATTGCAATCGTTCGCGCTGGGCGAATATCGTCGATATGCAGAAATGGTAAAACGACTCCCGTGTGCGGCTCCCGCAATTTTCCCGAGAATTTGCGCAATGCCCCGCGGCCTCAAATTGGACGGATTACATTCAGGAAAATATTGTGTCACTGACGATTCACAGTCAGATGGAGGAAAAATGTCTATTGTCGTGTTACGTTGATGTTACTTCGTTGAGCTGCTTTCCCTCGCAGATCCTGCCCCCTTCGCAAACCATAAAATAAATCCCGTCTAAGCTTTCTTGCAATTTAATCATTTACTTTATCTGAATCATTCACTTAGCCAGACTGTACTAACCTGTATCTTTGTTGTTTGGAGGCTTCGTATTTGATGCAGTCGATTTTTCAGATCTTCTTCGGTAAACCAGTTAGTACTTGTTCGGTGTTGTTTGTTCTTTCGACGATATCGTTGCTCTCGTGAGAGTTATATTTTCTGGCCGAGAGGAGGGTTTGACTCTACGCGAAAGTGTGTAGGGCTGTCATGCTTGTTTCCTCCCGGTGCTTTCACTCCTTTGTACTGGTCTGTTTAGGCCACCGCGTGAAACCGCACGAACGCGGACGGTGAAAAATGAGAAAGAAATGTCACCCTTGGTAATGTCTCGCACTGGGGGGGTTAACTTTTTTACTACCAAACGTTGCTGCTCCCTGTGGGCGCGACCGTCGTGCTGCCATGGGCCTAGTGCTTTGGTCCCTTCGATGTACCTTCGATGTCAGTGGTAAGGTGACGACCCTCGCATCTTACGCTTAAGTACACCGAGCTGGGTTACTACTCATCGCTTTTACCATCGCCAAATTCACTCATGCACTCAGTGGTATAGTATTTGTCAAATTTCCCTTCTCGAAGATAGAATTTTTGAAAAGTCACGACGATTTTTTTTCTCTTTACCCTTCTCTCTTTTCTCTTGCGAAACGGGAACAGAGTGTATATATTATACTTTGCGAAGCAGCGGAGCGCAATGGTCATGGGGCTTACGAACATGTATCACGGTGCATTACGCAACGACCTGGAATTTTCTCCCTCTCCTTTGTCACCACCGTTATACGCGGAAAATTGTTATTTTTACGTGCGCGAGTCATCGAATCTCGTAATTATCGCTTCAGCGAGAAATATAAATATTTTATACCACACCGCACGTGAAGTTGTACACGAAACTCGCGCGAGAATCTTTTTCTGAACTCGTGTGATTACAACACTCATCGCGAAAAAGTTTCATCGCACTAGTATCGTAAGGTATGTTATTATTCGACCCACAATATTTTTCTCCCGCGCGAATGGGTTCGAAGGTTTTTTTTTTCAAGTCCGCCGCATTTTACCCACCGCGCGGTGTTTGCATTGGTATAAAGCATTTTCGATCATTGAAAAATATTTATTCTGTCGAAATATCGAAAATACACTGTCAATAAACGCGACAGCTATTACTTTTTTTTTCTTTTTTATAAAAATAATATTTACCGGGTCGCGCGACCGGTCGAAAGTTTTTCAATTTTTTTTTCATCGTCTCGCATTTCCGCCTCGGTTTCATGCAAAATCGCACGCGCCGCTGATAACATCAAAGCTCGCGCTGTCTCTCGCAAGCTTGTTCGCCCTCGCCCACGGACCACCCCTCGGTGTTACCGGCGCAATCAACTCGGAGCGGCGCGTTCTGGAAAGGCCAGGCGCGACAGTGTACTTGCCGCGTTCGCGGGAACACCCGGTGAAAGGTTTTAATGGAATCCTTAAAACATAATCGCTTCGCGACAATGTATATCAGGCAGAGTCAAAGTGTTTTTGCGATACGCAGAAATGAGGATCCATCGGTTTGAAAAATAATGAAGTTTTGGTGAGAAATGTCGTAAAATAATAATTTCACGGGTTTCGAAACATAATTAGATGAAAATAATTTTTTCATAATTTTTCAAAGCTCTGGTAGGATAAAAACATTTACCAATTCGCACCGTTCTGCGAATTGATAAATTGTCTGCTATATAATTTTTTAATTCGCACATTCCATACTCGTGATTTTTGCACCTCTTTAATCCGGTGTGCTCGCAATTTAATTGGGTTTAATTGATCGAATATTACGTAAGAGCGGTCGGCTTTGCCCGTGAGGCTATTGCGGATTTAATTCATTTTGCCGTTACGCCGTTTTGGTGTATAAAGCTCTCGTCTATGGAGCGTGAGTGCCGAAAGCGCTTTTAGCTCGCGAGTGGAGCGCGAACTTTTTAACGGGGCGAAAAACGCGTTGAGCCGCAATGATAATAGGACGCGTCGACCGAGAGCCGAGCAAGAGCGGAAAACTTGGTATTCATCGCCGGGAAATACGTCCGACGCGACGTGACGAGTAAACTGTGATGCATTAATGCTGCACGTTTAGTAGAATAGGATGTTTGATACTCGTATACGGTTTCTCGACTCGAGGGCGCTCACGAGTCACTTGTTCTTGTCGTAACCTCATTGTCTATGCACTTTGAATATATACGCCAAGTTTTCACCCAAGAAAACTATCGGGAGGCACCCGCGAGTTACCGTCCCAGGGGGTCCTCGACAATACACAACCCAATTTATTCGTGAAAATGATTCAAACCATCGTGAGAAAAAAAGTTACCTCGCGAGTTTGATTTCACGTTTTCCGACATTATTTATTCGAACGTCAGAAATGCGACTGAAGTCTGGAAGAAAAATTTTAACTCATTCGATGATGTTGAAAATTCGCGGGAAAAAGTTCGGGAAGTCGTCAATCATGTTTGCAATTGGAAAATCGCAAATTCGATTTGTCCCACGCGTTTTTTTAGCTCGTCGCAAGCGAAGTTCCCTCCAGGATAACAGGAATTGATCGAGACGGTGCTTCTCTGTGAAGGAGGCTGCGACGACGATGAAGAACCAAAAGCTACGCGCACGTTTCTACGTTTTTCTTTATATTTTTTTTTCTTTGCGTAGATCAGTAATTCTAAGTTCAGAGTTATGTTTATTTATTCTATTATTTTGTTTATTCTGTTTGCGCAGACTGTGGGAATAGAGGTGCGGGTGACCAACGAAATCCCCGCGTCCTCGACGGACGAGCAGCAGAGCAACAGAAGGGATGCTGCACCCTCGTGGATCACCACGTCAGCTCCAAGCCGAACAAATCCGCCCACGCCTACCCACCCTCATCATCAGTACTTATCGCCCCATGTATTCCACGGGCGTAACTCTCTCTGCTCGGCAAACGGTGAGTTTTTCCAATAATTGCGTCAACGTTAGACGGTTATGGCGGGTGGGGGACGACAACAACGTGGAAGGCGGCAGCGGCTGATGCTTCACGAGGCCGCCTCGTCGCCTCAATGCGGTTACCTTCCTGTTCACGGTCGTTGCAATTAGGAGTGCCCTTCCGGCGTTAATACTTCATTACATTACTCGATCGATCAAGTATCACTTCCCAAGTTCCATCCACTTTTTCTCGCGACTACTCCATGCATTACTTCCACGTTCCTATGCTTTTCTTCAAGTTTCTTAGAGTCGCGAAGCCTGTTGAAAATAAGCGTAAAATATTGATGCAAAAAAACAACTGCGAATGAGAAGAATATTTAACTGGAATGATGATAACAGATTAAGGGATCGGTTCACCTGAAAATCATCTCCTTCCAAAAGGTTGGTGGCTCGAAAATCTCGAAATGTCGCAGTCATTGTCACCGCTTTACTCGTCCTGTCATTGGTCGAATCTCTCAGACTGAGACCAAGGTTATTTGTCCTTGGTAACTTTGGCAGTTCCGTCAAATATCGTTTTTTTTTTCTAATCAACTAAAAAAAGGTTGAGACCAGTGGTTTAAGGGATAGAATATGCGACTTTTCGTTTGAGAAGAAAAATTTCGTGACCTCGATTTGGGCTGTTTTTAGTTCGAGGCCAAATCTAGGGTTTCTGAAAAACAAAACGACCAAAAAACGACTTTTTTTAAATGATAAAATTGCAATCGCACGGATGACATTTTAGTTTTAAGGTGCGATTGCTTTTTTGTCGTTTTTCCAACATTTTTCGAGGTCCCACGTTATTTTTGCAACGAGAAACTATTGTCCTGTCCGAGCGTAGGAATTTTCATTTCAAGCTCTTGTGCCGAAGCTACTAGAGAATCTGACAAAAAACGTCGATGCGCAAAAGAAGAAATTCCCATAAAATTCAATATATACATGTCTTCCAGGCAAGAACTTGAGGCAGAAATTCTCATACTCGAACTGGACAAAGCGCCCCTAAAAAGAGATTGACTGCTCGCGTAGTCGACTTCGTCGATCGGTGGCATCTACGATAAGTTGACGAAAAAAAAATTGCGGCTAAATTCCGTTATCATGATTTTTCAGGTATCTCAGTCCTTCCTGGACACATCAGACGCGTTCACTATTTCAACGCATTTATTATTTAATCTTTGCATAATAAAAAACTACGAGGCGTACGGTTCGTTCGTCACTCGGGGCGAGAGCTATCTCGCTTTCCCTGCCGAAAAGAATAGCGTCGATATTTGCCCAAAAAACCGATGTCTGGGAATGCTCTAATCTCCGCTCAAATGTCGCAGGGTGTAGACACGAGTAATCGTCGAAGAAGAAGAAGGAGTCGAGAGGGAATGCTCGTCGGAATCGCAAGGTGGAAAACAAACACGCGGTCGTATCTGCGCGGATCTGCTGTCTCGAGGGGTGTTGGAAAAGAAGAGCGAGGCGGACTCGGTGAAAGGAAAATCCGGAGAGATTTTCCGTAAGCTGGATACATTTTTTTTGCTTCTCCAACGACTAGCGTTATGCCCGCATTCTCGCACGCTGGAGGAGCGGTAGTGGCGCTCGCCCCTCGTCTGTTGTGCGATCTCTATCCGTCGCGGGCGCTGGCTCGCCGTATAATCGAATCGTCGAGAGGGAAAAAGATCTCGGAAGGAAAGGAGAAAAGTGAGACGGGTGAGCTGACAGGACAGTTTTTCCTCTCTCGGATGCTCCTGGGGCTGTGATCTGTCTGGTACCGGAGCTCACCACAGCCAAGAGTTGCCGTCGTCTAATCCGTGGGATTTCCTTTTCTTTTCGCGAGATCCGATGCAACGGACGACACTGTGGCCGACTAGTCGGACTGTCGGGCGGCAATTAGAAAATATGTTCTTCGGTAAAGCTTCTAGCAGTGGCGAAACTGCGACGTACAGATTGCGGAGCCACATTGAAGTAGATGGATGTTAAATCATTGAAAAATTGCATCGAACAACATTGACAAAAAAAAAGAAGTTGAATGGTGGCAGACAAATGTCGTTTAATGCAAGACATCCTGACGTATAATCTATTATGATTTGATCGAATAGTGTTATTACACAAGTTGAATAGACCAATGAACTGATAATGACGATTTCGTTGTGGTACCCATTACAACTAAATTCTGGAAGCTCGAATAACGCGATTCAATTTAATCGCATGGCTTAACGCACACTGCAGCGCTCTCTGTGAGCAGTGTGAATTACCGAAACCCGTCATATTCCATTATTTGCCCAGCTTATATATATGTCAAGTTAATTTATCACAGAAAGGGACTAGTCTGTAGGTTATCCAAAGCTTGCGGTGTATTAATCACACAGTGGTAACCAATGCTGGTGCAAATATACAGCTGTGCCGTATTATGCGATCTTCCGAAACAACGCGGTACAGACAACAAATTCTCGCTGAGAATTTTTTTTTAAGATTATTATTGTTTCTCGAACTCTATAAATGTTCATGCAAATAATTTCGAACAAAATTCTCGCCGATTAATTTAATACGCTGCGCATTAACGTACGTTCGTCTTACGTACATCTCCACGTGAAATATTGCGGGTTATGTTGGACGGCACTGACGGGGGTGATTAAAATTTTCCGGAACGAGGCCAATTATGAAGTAGGAAATTTGCTGATCATTACGCAAGAGCCGACGAGGGTCTGGCTGTGTTTGCTAGAAATAATTAAATCTAGAATCTCGGGCGGGCCGAGGCACGAACCGATGCTGTTCTCATTTCTCTTCTTTTGCGCGCCCTATCCTGTCCGACCCGACTGCGCACCCTGAAGATTGTGTAACGGAAACTTTTCTTTCGTGATATGCACGGTAATTGCAGACAGGTCTGCGCGAATTCTTCACCGCGTTATTCGTAGGCGTATGTAAATGAGAAATGTAATGCCCGACGAATATTCAGGGGAAAAAACAAAAAAATAAAATAAAAAAGTGTTCTGGCTGAAACCCCAAATTTAATTTAAAGGTACATTTCGAAATTGCGATGAGCCTGAATTGTCAGAATCCTCGACAACTTAAAATAGATCATCGGGTATTGTTAAAATAACATGCGTTTCATACTCGACGAGTAAACGACCCGAGCACGTGGATGCCATTGTTTATATTCGCGCGTGACAGCAACGGCTCGTTGGGTCACGTGCTCGCAGTGGATGCGTGCTCATAGCGTTACAAACCTTGCGTGATAAGGACCGTTTGTCGCTGCGGTTATCACCAACCCCACAGCTTATTTGCGATGATTCATTTCTGCGCTTTGTTTTTTCAACAGACTACACACTGCGCCGGAGACGTCCTATGACATTGAAGATCGGTCCGCGGCTGAGTCTACCCAATCGAAGCACTTCCGCGCCAACCACTACTATCGATGGCGAGTGGCCTGCGCACAGGTAACTTTTTTCTTTCCCTTCATTTATAAATATATTTCGATAAAATACTCTCATGCCAAAACTCAGATCATACATTAAATTTACGTTGTAGCATCAAAATTTTCCTGCACATAATTCCCCTAAATTTCGGTGCTTAATCGTCAATTGCAGATTGTTTTGTAATTGTCCATTGACGTATCGCATATTTTACCGTCGCATTATGTTCGCTCCTCTTGTTCGCTGCTTTATGGTAAATAAGAGGGAAGATCGCCTAAATATTTAAGCAAAGAACGCGCCGAAGCGCGCGGGAGGAGCCGAGGGGCTGAATTAAAAATAGATCGTTTAAAAAGGGAGCTTAACTAAATCGATTAAGGCGGATATCCCGGTGGATATCGTCGACAACGATACAGCCGCGTCGGTGTCGATTACAAAACTTAATAAACAGCCCGGATGGATAATTTATTAAACGCATTTCAAACACCGCCAGTAGCTGGCCCTTCGTTACGGCCTCGATTACTTACGTAATTCGATCACTCAGCCGAATCTAATTTTCACGCGCTGCTTGGACAAATTACCACACTGTCCTATCGGCGTGAGTGTATACACGCAGCACTTTGTCGCGCTTTCGCTCACCGACGCTTCGCTCTCCGTCGACGTTCTCCGCCTCTGCAAGCGGATCGAGAGGATTTACACTGGCGCGAGCTTTTCCGCGATTTCACAGGGGACAGATTGGAAAAGGAGCATCGAGTGTCGGAGGCAGGGAAATAACAGCCAGCCAGGCTCGAAGAGTACTCCATCTGAAGTATCGATTGAGAAATACACGCTGCGAATCACGTACACTAACGCAAAAATCTCATTTCAATATCGTCCAACTCTTTTTTTCGATGCTGTTTTTGTCACTTTTATTTTTCAAGCCTTTTTGCGTGCTTTATTAATTTTACGTTGGAAGATTAAAAGGGGCTCCGTAAAATTTTCAGTGGTCATTGCTGTTATCGAAAACTCGATGATTAATGGTTATTACTTTATAACCATTGAAAAGTAATAACGAGCACGTGGACACAGTTTTTTTTATCGACTCACTTCTATTCGGAAATATTTTGCCGTGGCGTGTAGGAAAAATTGCGAAAAACTATTTTCCCGGTAGTGTTTAGTCAGCTAATCAGTGGAAATCATGGGAAACCATTTGACACGAGAAACCGCCGTCGAGAACACGCGGACAGGCCGCGGATTCGCCTCAGTCGGTATGCAAAGACCGGTGATATATATCCAGAGGTTATAAATCACGCTCGCGAAGAATCGAAGGGTAATCTGCTTTATCATGGGATGTTACGTATTCTTCAGGTATCACAGTCGTTACGTTACTACTTCCTGGAAAAAGCAATTCCACTCTTACCTTCCGCGAAAACTGTACCTTCGGCTGAAGCTCATTTCCACCCTTACCCACCGCGAAAATGTCACCATTGGCGCGCGCAAGCTCAGTCTTACCCTTATCGACTGCAGCAGAGCTTTCCCGGAGCAACGTTATCCAGCTTTCCAGCCAACACGCGCGTTCGCCACACTGCCGCTGCGGTGTCGCCCTCGTCGCCGGGGGTTGCGAGTCCCTCGTGGCTCCGACGCAGCAGCGTCGTTTGTTATGGTCGGCAGCGGCACAACATTCTGTCGCGAGGAGCGCGTGATCGCCGCCCGATAGTGGTCAGACCCCCTCCAGCCGAGTCGGTCGCACATGCCGCGCGTTGCGCTAGGTCCCGAAAAAAGTAAACCTCTTTTTTTTGCTCTTGCAAATGCACAGCAGCGATTTTCATATATATTTTTTAATTTTTTTTTTTCGACGAGCCCTTTGACATCGGGGAGTTTTAATTTCACGCGTCGCTCCGGTTGAATCGCGACGTGGCGAAGCCTCATCGCGAGTGCTCTTCGCGGCGCCAACGCGCGATTCGCCTCGAACACGTTTTGGGGGTGAAACAAATTTCGCTTCAAAGGGATTACAAACAAATTAGTTTAATGCTAAGTTGAAGTGTGTTTGTGTCTGTGCGTGTTAAAAATACATTAACATTGTGAAAAAAGAGACTTTTTGAATTATCGCGGGTGATTAGCAAAAAAACATAATAACGAGAAAAAAAAAGAAATTGGGATTTAATAAAAAGTGGAAACCAGCGGTGCACCGAGCGACGTGATAATGAGTTCAGCGTCTCGTTACCGCGCCGCCAAATAAGAGTTTCTGCGATTAAACGAGCGGCCAGTTTCGCGAACAAATCGGCGCCAGGTGCGTGTGCCGATGTGATTATTCGGCGGAGGAGTTCGCCGGCAGGATTTTCGGCGGTTCGTCCGAGCGTCCGCGCGTTATTCTCGACGCGTTTGTTTTTGTTCGGCGTCGGCGCCCTGAAATAGGGGAGGTCGAACGCGCGAAGCAGAAGCGGCTTTCGGGATCCTCGGAGTTTCGGTTTTCGCACGATTTGAGAAACGAATAATCGAGAAGAACCGCATTGGCACTTTTGCGCACTTGGTAAAATGCGTGAAAACGCGAAGTTACTCGTGTCCACTGAGATACAGTATGAAATCATGTTTATCACAATTTAATCTATGAAGTGAAGGGGGAAAAAAAGATAACGAGAGAAGTCATTCGGGCCCCGAGAGAATAAACCGAATGAACGGCATTCGGAGCCGCTGCGTCGAGGCTCCCGAGGGGTGAGAAGAGATGTGCGTCGAGTTGTCGCCGAAAGCCACGAAAATGGGATGAGTGCGACGTGGACTAGTCACGACAGTAGTGTTACATAGTGCGAAAAAGATAAAATAATTATTTAGTTACAAAAAATAAACGTGTGGTATATCGACGATTTTCCAGTGTAAAGTTTCGTCGAGTCTTCGACTCTGGGAGACACTCCCGACAGGTATTACGACGTGTAATTGGTCCCAAGCGATTGAACCAGCAATTTTCGAGAGTGGATATTGCGGTAGTTTAAGGCCAACTGAGTTTCGAGTTTCACGCGGTATAACTTTCGGAGCCGGGACGACACTCTGCTGCTGACGACATTGAGTCGTCGTCGTCGCTCTCGCGCAAGTCGAATCCAAAGTACTCTTCGACGGAGGTCGGCTATCGCGTGTCAATGACACGCGCGATTTTGCGGCTTTCGAAGATTCTAAACTCGCGGCATTGAGTCAGTGGCTGCTTCGACAGTTTCGACAAGTTTTGCCGCACCCAAAAACACAACATTTTTCTTCCTCCGCCGAATTTTTGGGTTACCGTTTAAATGTAAAATTTGAAGACCGCGAGAAATCGAACGTTTCTCCGATCATGTCACGCTCGTGAGGGCCGAACGATCCGAAACGTCGGAAATTGCTGGTAATTTGCGCAGAAGACATTGCAATTCATTGAGCTCGCCGAACTCATCGACAAATCCGAAATGCTCGTCGCGCCCTTTCGCGAATTCCTCATCCCAGAAAAAAATAAGTGAGCAGAAAAAAAATAGGCAATAGAGCGACATTGGACGCACTGAGTAAGCGAATTCTCGTCAGACGCCGCCAAGTTCCGGGCGGCGAATTCTGTACACCGTGACAATGGCTGGATGGACCTGTATAAAATATATACTCCGGTACACAGGGGTGGCGGTAAAAAGTTCGATAAAGATCGTTGTCGTCGGTGACCTCGCGAGGCACGTCGAACCGTTTTCCGCGTTTCTGATCTGGAAAACAGTTCCTCGTGCCACCTCTGGCTCGGCACTATCCGCGTACAAGGTCGATCGACGTTTTATTATTTTTTTTTAGATTCTCTATTCTTCATATTATTTCGTCGATGCTGCGACGAGTCGCGTAAAAGCCTCCGGATGTAAGCGTCGACGACGAGTGTGTCGCTGAAAAGCCGAAGGAGTTATTGACGCGTTTCGCGGCTTAAAAGAACAAAATTTGAACAGGTATTGAATAACCGTTGAGAGAAAAATAGTAAAAGCAATTTCGACGGTTCTCGCCGGGATTTCGTTCGACACATGTGGATTCGGCGTTTTTATGCACTGCCCTGCGCGTATAGTTGGCAACACTGTCCACTCGTCCGACCGTCCACCTACACTTCACACCCCATTGACCGAGCCTTTTGATCTGGAACGACTAGCTTTCCGAGCGTCGCACACGGCGTGCAATCTCCGCCGCCGATGTTACGTCGGTCGAGCCTCTCTATGTTTTTTTTCCTCGTCAGTGTCGCACTCTGTCCGAGCGTCGCGACGTGTGTCACACGTGTCTCTGACATTGAGCGAGCAATCGACGCGTTCTTGGTAAACAAAGGACGTGTCACTTATATTAGAGCAATTACTTTGCATACGTCTTCTGAGACACGAGATTTTTTTTACACATTGCAGGATTCATCTTCCTTGATGTGCAAAAGCTTGGAAATTACTTTTATGTTTAATTACCATACTTTTATAAATAAATATTAGCACGGCCACGGTTATCATGGAGAAAAAAATGGAGCACGTAACGCAGAAATTAGAGATTTATAAAAATAATGTATACAAACTTGGCTTTGTGGCAGGGAATATAATACCCGAGTGCGTTGCGATGAATGGAGAAAGAGAGAAATACTTCTGTTTGTCGACTGAATAGAGAAATAATATTATTACTGCTCTCGAGATGTCTAATTATCCTCTTCCTAATTACGCTGAAAGAACCCCGAGGACATGAAGGAAACTGCACTGAGTACCTCGTGGTTCGCGCTTCCTCATATATATATTCTTGCGACTAATCTATATGCTTGCGAGTTGCAGGCTCGTCTTCTTTAGACTTTTACGAGTATTTCAAGGGTGAACCAGTCGCCATTCAATTTCGAAATGTTGCAAAGGCAGAGCAAGCAGCTCCATAGGAAATCCCAAACGTCAATCCGGCTCCGTGCAATTAATATCGTCCGGCCACTGGATCGGACGTGGAATTAAGTTTACCCCATTATGTCCTTTCACTGAATGAGATCTTTTTCCTGTTTTTTTTTTTAATCCTTATTTTACGTTGTTTTAGTTCAACAAGTGCATAGCTTTTGTGCTGTCTCGCCGTCCGTAGCTCTACATTCCGCTTGTTTTCCAACGTTAATTCAACGTGTAATTGACGTGTACCGCGGCTTAAAATTGCATTTCTACGAATTTACCTGCGCCGAGAAATTGTTTGTGTTTTCCGTTCAGTCGAGGTGCAAGCTATATGTATAGTTAGGGAGAGCAGTGAGTGGGCCAGCTGCAGGACAAATTTTCGCAAAGAAAACCTCACGTAAAGCTTGCGGTGGTAGAACAAATATACTCCCTCCCCGAGAATCTCGTAAAGATCATTTTATACAGAATATGAAAGGTGAACGCGAACATTACATCATGCAATATTAATAGTCGGAGATAAAAAAAACCATCCGGCTTTTATCCTGAGGATTCTCGAGCCTTTCATATTTTACACTCATCGGTTGATTCACTTCTCTCTGCGAAAAATAGCGTCAGCCTCGTACTTATCGAACTGCAATTACTCTGTCCCTCATTCTATCACCAGTGATATCGGTACCTATGCGTGATTCGAATCCCATTGAATTTCAACGCCGCCGGCGAAGGGATTGGCGAACACGTCACGCTTGCCAGGTCACTCCAAAGAGAGAAAGAGAGCGTCAGGCCCATTCTTTGTGCCTCCCGCATTTGCATAGAATGTCATGTGCGTGCAGCGCATTTCGTTCCCCGTGTTTGTATCCGTAGTGGTCGGCGACGTCCACCCTTTCCTCGTCAATGTCGACATTGCGAGGACCACAAAGAATGGCATAATTCTGTGTTTCAACGCAGCTTTAAAAGCTTCGTTGAATCCTGATCCCCATCAGTACCAACGGGTTTTTTTCATTCAGTGCCTTAATTCACGCTGCTTTTAAACAGGAGTAAAAAATTACAGCGAATTACTTTATTGTATTAAATTAAATCATAGAAATAATATTATTTTTCCTGCCATATTAATAATGCTCTGAATATCCATTTCATGGTAAAGCAAGAATAATTGAGTACGAGTAAACTGATACAACCGAAAGAAATCATTTGTTTTTCTACGTCACGTTGCTATTATTATTCCGCTTTATATATGCATCCCCTACATCAACAGTCACGGACTGCGGAAAACCGGGTCCGTTCGGCGATTGCGAAGGTTTCCCCGCGCGCTTATCGTATATGCGTTTTGCAGCGCTATTGCCGGACGCTGGTCATTCGTATCTTTCGCTCGTCGGCACGTACTTCGCATTAAACCCCGTTGAGTCGCGTGCCCGACAACCGTTTCTCAATACCGGGGCTGCCCGTAACTTTTCCGTAACTCGCCCGCGCGTTACTCCATCAAGGACCATCGCGCGCGCGAGCGCGAATCGTTTCTCCGGAGCAGCTGCTGGCTAACACCACCCGACCGCCCTGCGTACCACTGAATAATAAATCCCATTATCGCTGCTGCGTTCTACCCGCGACTGGCGGTCAGCGAACTGCGCATTTGTAATTCGTGGTACATATTTTTCTCCGAATTTTCCGTGCAAAACATCACCGTTCTCGCGGTTGTTGTGCCACTTAACTCGGTGAGCAATGTGATTTTCAATTTCACGAAATTGGTACCGGGTTTGTCGATGAATTGCGGCTGCATCGACGGTAGCGAAAATAGCGCAAAGACCGAAGTATTCTCGGATCTCGTCTTGACTCTTGATCAAAGGCAACCTCGAGATCCAGCTAGAGATCTAATTGAGTTAGACGCAACTCGTCATGGAGGTTTACATATGTAATAGAGTCAAAGGATCGGTGGAATATACCCCACCCCAGATGCAGTATAGTTAGTGTATACAAACGCCAAGCCTATCTTTGCTTGAAATCTGAATTGTAGAGATATAGAGGGCGAGAGTGCCAATTCACGGGAAATTCGCCCCGGTTGTCTCACCTCTGCCGTCCCGAGCATAGAGCAAATGCATACAGTATAGCGCACGTGCAAATACCCTGGTTATTCGTACAGATCCTATTTCCATGAATCTAATTCTCTGGACTATTTCCGATTTGTCGTCAACCCACGAGCAGAAATTTGTCCGTAAATATTGCCCAATTGGAAAGTCAAATGGAAAACGTTCTGCCTCGGACGACAATTTTCAGCTGTGGAAAGATAAAAAATTAACTCTGTCATCACGTGGGTTTCGAGCGAAACCGCGTATTAATGTTTTAATCGTTTTGTTGGTAGATTAAATAATAGTTATGTAGGTTAAGTATCGGTTGACGTACGGAGAGCGCATAAGCGGCTAGTCGCTTGAAGTCTATAAAAACCGTGGCTGTTCACGGGCTCCATTAAGAAGTTCGTTGCGGCGCACTGTAAACTTCATGATTGAACTTTTTTAACGCGTGAATGTTGGAAAGTTGTTGGTATTTTTGTCCCGCTTACGTCACTTATGGTAGATAACACATCGAAGAAATGACCAGAGAAGTGGGGTCAAATCACGTTGCATGATGCAAACGTTTTTTTTTCAGTCTTGCAGCTCTGAAGTATACCTTATCAGGAATGATCGATAGCCACGGAAAGCATGAAAATTGCGCAGATGCTTTGGGAGGACACGCGCCAACCCTACCAATTACATCTTGGATCATTATTTAAATAAAGTGTTGTAGCGTAGTCAAGGGATCACTACGTTTCTAGCTGTCGGAACGGTACCTTATCCCGGGGATCACTGCACAGGCAGCTGCATTGAAACAAAAGAGAGTAGACAGCGGCGCGATGGGTTTCGCTTTTCCCGTTGGGGTTCGTCGGGACGAGGCTCAACCGACAAGACGTATGAGTTCAATTTATCGTTCGTTCTCGAGGCGAATAATCGTCGAAGATGGAGACGAACGTTTGTCTTAAGGTTTCTCTAACCATTTACATGAATTACCCCGTATCGCGTATCCCACAATGCACAGGCTTATTTATAGTTCACGCTTGCTGATCTATGGGTTATCCTCTACCGTCTCTATTCTGTATTAACATATGCACATATATTGCACACAGATATACGAAACATTCCGAACCATTCCGACCACATTTTTCTGACTCACATTTTTTTTGCAGTAAACCTTCATTTGAAAATGGCAGAGCATCATTTGTTGTTATTTCAGAACATACTCGAAGGAAAATATATAAAAAATGGAAAACGTCACAGCCAGGTTGAATTGGTATGGAATGCCTCATATACAGAGGTATGTACATCACTACTACGACAGAAGCTCGCTGAGTGCGTTCAACGAAACAGAAGTTTAATTGGCAGTTAAGTAACCCAGCGTACAGTACCTCCATCTCAACGAGAGGATTTAGCCCAGGCTCGGGAATACTTAATTTGAAAAGTTGTACTCAAATTAATTACATTTCTTAGTCTCTTGAGCGCGAACGACCTGTTATATCTGGAATTAATGACGATTGTTGGAGATTGCGCAGAGCTGATCTGCTGCGCTGCAGTCATAGTTGGCTGATAGACCTGCAAATCTGTGTTCCGACGTTCCGAGGACTAAGTCCGACAATGAAGGAAGCTCACTCTCTCCTCCCGTAATTCTCTCTTGAATTTCCTTTGCAAGTTCTGAGGCGCAGTGAATGTGCGCGCTTCTCTGGAATATTTAGAAACCCACACACGAACCCACGTGTGGCTTAGGAGGCTGTATCAATGACAATCTCGTCAGTATTCGACGTCACGCACGAGCCTTTGTCACTTGGACATGTTTCCTGTATCACCGTCGGAGTCGCCTTTGATTAAAATCCTTGGCAATACTAATGCCGGCTAATTATCTTCACCGACTGGTGAATGCCACATGCGAACATCTTAGGCTTCGTGTTCATGTATGGAAGCTAGAAAATGACGTGGCTTGATAGGACTCTTTTCGATGGGCGCACTGTGTTTCGGTGGCCCCGTATTCGATAGTGGTTGTTGCGTCGTTCTAGCGCAGAATTTAGTGGAATCGTAGGACTTAACGTTGCGGATAATAGGCGTGGAAGCCTTAGCGAACGGACGTAAAAAGACACTGCATTGGTCCAACGTATAAGCACTTGCTCCAGGTGCAGGAGCTAAGTATTATGGGGAAATTGCTGAGGGAGAATTTTCGTGCACAAAACTCTTACAAATTTTAATTCTTAATCAGCCAAACGCCCTAAAGAGAGGCTGCATATATTTATGACAAAGTCATGACAAAGTCGCGCCTTATTTACGCTTACACATAATTACTTCGCCGTCAATTCGACCTGTCAAGTACGCTGTATCTGTTTTCGCTGTACATTGCTCGCTTCTCAGCGATCATTTTTCCCTCTGGATTTTTTAAAGAAAAGTGTCAGGGTCACGTCACGTCTTGGCTTTTTGCAAACACATTTTCCCCCTTCATTTGTTTCACTTTGCGTACGTCTTCCTTTGCCCGCCGCTCCATTACGAGCTTGCGCTGTCCCGGGGGAAAAGATAGTTCTCCCGGAAGAGGTGGTTCGTTTCTTGCGTTTTTTATAAACTTAAAGAATAGAGAATCGCCCTGTGGCGGGGTCGGTTCGTTGATTTCCCCACAGGGGTTGACACGAGAATTTTCACGGTTCTTCTGACGTCTTTTTTGTTTAGGATGATATCATGTAAATCGCATATGGGTTCCGATAAACCGAGTGGGCTTTTTCGTACCGTAAAGTCTGCTTGGCCGATGGCAGCCTGTATCATTATACTTATTTCCCATTCCACGGTCTGGTGGTTAAAATCAAGACCTTGATGCAAAAAAACTTTTTGCATTAACAGAAGACAAGTCCCGGACTCAAAGTACCTTTGATGCCAGTGCCGAAACGTCGCGTTTCGCCGCCTCGTTATCTTAATTAGTACAACTTTAGTTTTCATAGGCAAGCGGCGGACAGACGACGACCATTTTTAAAGCTACCGGAGAGGTGCGGTAAATATTTTAGTGGTACCGAGGGGACCACTGCCCGTGTGTGGAGCACGGTATGGAGTGTGTAGAGACCACTACCTATACACTCCATACCATGGACACAGAACTTTTATTTCTGCACATCAGCGCAAAATTTTGTTCATTTGCGTTGTTCCAGCCTGAATGACTTTCTAGCCATGTACCAATTACACTCATCTATTGTTGTGTTGAAAGTGATCGCGTAGCGCTGAGTTCATGGAAAATATGATGGACATTTTCATGTTTATTTTAGTTAATACAAAGATGGCTTCATTTAACACAGAGTCGTTGTTGACGTTGAAATAATGGACATTATACGCCTTAAAGAAAATAAAGTCGCCGACCATTTTATTCTTACAACGATCCTCTTTCCGAATTACCTGACGAGTTTCGTTTACTACATCTGTAGTAAACGTCACTTACTTATGCTTCTCGTAGTCGGCGGTGAATATTTCAGCTGTGAATAAACTCGGGCCCTCCGGCCGTGATCTTCTCGCATCATGGAGTCCGGGTTCAAGAGGGTTTGACGGCTTGTGGATTATCGGAAGGATAAAAAGAAGTATATGAACCTTTGTTACTTTATATGATAATCTTCTTTACGCGCCCCCGCACATTTCGGTGCAAAGGAGCAGCGCCCTTCAACGACTTATCCGGCTCTCGAGACTTAACGTTCGACAAATTCAAAAAAACGTCACAAGGGTCCCTGCAGTCAAGAGCCACCAGCCCACCAGCCCTTCACCATTCACCCTTTTGTACTCCTTTGAATAAAGCGATGAAACAGATGCTTATTTTTTTGCGGGGAAAGAAGATGAATTCTCAATACGTATCGTAAGGCCGTATCAAGGAAGGTTAAGTTAAATAAAACTAGGCGATATATCTGGTAGTGTTATTACAAAACCTCAAAATTAGAGCCTTCAAGAGATTTCACATTGTTTCAAATGTATCATGTTCGTATAATTCTCGGAATTGTTGTTACGACGATACGTTCATTTGTTCATGCGTCAAAAGTTTATAACTGCCGACAGATATTTCACTCACGTTTCCCGGTACCCGGGTATCCCCTCGCGCTTTTCTTTTGTTTGTGCACAATGCGGTAATTCATATCAGGATCAGCATGGTATATTCAATAACGTGCTTCCCGGGAGTTATATGGTTTTCCAACTAAGCAAAACACGTAATACGACGGCGGCGAGAGGCTACGGGTGCTGAGGCTCAAGTCAGGGTGGTCGCAGACGTGGAGACGGTTGCTATGCAATATAACATCATGGACGTGCCGTACATGCATCCAAGCGTTGTATAATAAAGCGGTGCTTACGCCGCCACGACGAGGCGACACTAGTAACATAATATATCATACACATAAGAGGTGCGTACTCCGTGAACTAGGGGGCAACATTTACCACGGTATGCGGCTTAATGTTGCGATTCCACCAGTTCGTTGGTTTATTTGCAGTTAAGGGATGAGGTCGATTGACCGCATGTGCCGTAATTTGATAACTTGCACAGCGTGGGACGACGATATACTGCAAATCATTAGAGCGAGCACCGATGAAAATAATGTAATCCAGATCGGACGACGACGGCGGACGCGATAATTTAATTGGAATATGTTCAAGCGTCGCGAATGTCATTTATTCGTGATGATAAAATTGTTCCCTCGCACTTCCGACACAACCGGAGGCTGTGAGTCATGGAGTTTGCTGACACTGTGCGGTAATCGTGTTGTGAAATGTGTTGGGTCGCATACGTGCAGAGCAGAATGAATTTTTATTCGCAGACATCGATGAGAAATTTACCGTACTTACGGGAAAGAAGTTGAGCGATATATTAAGGCCATTGCATTAAACGTATTATTATCGCTTTTACTTCCACACAATTTTACTACTGTCGCCGGACTTGTATTTTTCTTTTATATTTCATTTAACGTCTGACTCGACGCCTCGGCGCACAAGCGCCGAGGCTTTTGTCGAGGTCGTCTATTCGCGGCCGGGAACGACTGTACCCAGCATTAACGAGCGATTCATGACGATAGTCGCTCGGGGTTCATCGAAACGTCATGCGTCTGGCTCTCGTTGACGTAACTACCGACAAAACTACCCTGCCGCTTTAATACTGCTCTTCCGACCCGGGTTCATGGATCCGTGACTACACACCCGATATAGTACATCTTGCTTCTGGTGTTACGCTCGGTCGACAGCATCGATCTCTCGGGTAGACTGAATATTTTCCATATTCTAAGCGATATATTCGTTACTACGATATATACATATTGATCGCGTATCGTATAT
The DNA here is from genome assembly GCA_964034905.1 of Itoplectis maculator. Classification (NCBI taxonomy): domain Eukaryota; kingdom Metazoa; phylum Arthropoda; class Insecta; order Hymenoptera; family Ichneumonidae; genus Itoplectis; species Itoplectis maculator. The sequence goes on along the minus strand of OZ035854.1, from coordinate 6,376,682 downwards.
CATGAACGCGCGAGAGCCTGAGATACCGTCATCGAGGTAGTATATCACGAATGGTATTCTCACGTCGCGGCATATTTACATCAACAACCTTCGATATTTTTTGATTTTCATGCAACACAAAGCACGGAGATTGATTTTTCAGCAAGTTTTTTTTTCGTCTCCCCCGGTGACTCCAAACCTTTATTAAAATTGAGGTCGACTCGCTAATCAGTGAAAATATTTCGGTAGACAACATTGAACAGTAAATCCTAGTGGAAGAAATAACAGTCAGCTCTGACAATGAATATGGAAGCTGGCATAAATATATGAAAGCCAAGCTAAGGTCCTCCATGATAGTCGGGTAAATCAGTAGGTACATTTTCTAATCATCTATAGATTAGTGATAGTGGTTATATTCCAACAAAAATGAGTGTTTCTTTCGCATTTGTCACTGTTTCCTTTACAAACTACATTGAAGGATCAATGCGGACCTTGGTTTATCCAACCACTCTTTTTTGTCTATTCATTCGAGGGTGTCAGAAGAAAGAGAAAATGTAGCGAACGTTCGAAAAGCGAACCCTCGTTTCTCAGACTAGTCTTGATCTCGTCTTTTTCTTTCTCTTAGCTCTCGAGAATTCGTTACGCACAACGGGAGGGAGCAGCGGGACGAGGGTTGTTGAGTGGAGTGATGATCGGATCGTAAGAATCCGGATGACCGTGCGACGCTCGAGCTAATGGTTCGGGCAATTCACCAAACGAGGGTAAATCGCCCTCGAGTGCTTTTCCCGCCTGTGAACGAACGCAAAGTCTCCCTGCCGGTGTTTTCCGTCGTACACGTGCTGCAAGTTTCGTCGAGTGTAAATCGCACATCGTCATAAGAAGATGGACCCTGCTGCTTGTTTTCTTGATACTCAGACGTAGTGCAGTTAATATATTATTTTCGAGGGTCAATGCAGATCTTTTATGTTCCATTGCTCGTTTTAACGCCACAAGTTATGAATAAGATGAAATTGACACATGCGTGATGTGTCCCACAAGACAGGTATACTGTGCAAATGATTGCGCACCTCAGATGTGGGGCTGTTGTCCCTGAAGTGAACTACTCCACTTGACAGTTCGTTAACTATGGTAACGTTTGTCATTCGTGATATCGTACATAACACGGCTAAGGGCTTATACGGAGTGCGAATCTGTGTGAGTGTGTCAGAGATGGAGAGTCTGTCGCGCGAGTCGGAAATCGATATGAAGAGGACTAGACGGAGAGCGAGATAGGACGGAGCACGGAGTTGTGCACGCAGCTTCCGTAGTTTATCTTCTTCGGTTGAGGAGTCGAGGGGGCGTTCTAGGTATGTACTCGAGCTTGATTGGTTTCACCAACTAGAACAGTGAGACCGGCTGGTAGAAAATTAAAGAGGCACGGAGGAGGGCAGGTGACAGTGTGATTGCCGGCGTTGACTTCCGTTGGGTCGAAATTCGTCGATGGTTTGGTTAAGGAATTTCTTTGGATGAATCCGTACAAGGTGACACTATGAGACTTAACACAGCTGTCTCAGCCGTTCGAACCACATCAAAAGTTACAGACGATTGACCTGAGAAGTGTTAATTATTGTTGGCATTGTGACCTCCTGGTCGCCGATTCTATTAACTGTCCAGACTTCGGACAGTTAATGGATTTGCCGTATCCCCCTAAATTATCATAGTTCCTGATCGAAACTGAAGTCCGGGCTTGAAACCGAAGTGACGAAAAGTGGAACTGACTCTCCCGCTCAGACGCTTCCATAATGGGACGCGACGAAAGTAAAAAGACAACATGCCAACGAGTATAACTGATGGATGGATTCGAGTTTGAAGCTTTTTTATGGCAATCACAAAGGGCACACTTATTATAGTGACTGAGTACTTGCGTCACGAGGCCCTCTGATGCTTCGCTCTCTGTGATCCCGGTGTTAATGGAACCATGCAAGATCGTGAGCTTAGCCTATTACCCATAATCACAGAGGATTCCTTTATAAACTTCGGTACGTGCCATCGAGTGCGAAATAAATGCCTGCGAGCTGAAGGGTGATTCGTGGGGGCTAACCATTATCCGGGTCATTCGAGTCTTTGGGAAGCGCCCCACGCCGCTCATTCCCACGCTTTCATCACGTTTGAATTTAACGATTGCGCCCCGCTCTCCCAACGTCAATTTCCGAAGCAAGTGGCATGACTCGCCGCCGTTTTCCTTGTTCTTGTCGCTTTATTTCCAACGGAATAACCCAACTTCGACCTTTTACTTCGGTAATCGCACTCGCGAACCATCTCGCAAACCGTACACCGAATGCTGTTCTGCGAAACAGGACCTGGTGAGTGTGCCCGAGGCTTAATATACATACGTCCACGGGTGGAATGATTTGGACAATCAAACTAGGCTCCGTTAGCCTCGATTGAATCGTGTGACAAACTCGCGTTGCTCCGTTTCTCAGTGTCCCTATTAATGTGAATCTAGACACTTTATCAATTTACGTTCTTACGAGACACATTTATATATTATTACGTAGTGTAACGCAGCTGCCGTTGACACGCCGTTCGTGTTATGTATGCAAACTTAAGTATATTTACAGTACACGCCCGATATGTTAACTGGCCGGCTCTGACCGCGATTCCATATTTTAACGACCACCCTTCTACCCACACAACACCGGCAGACACCGAGCGAAGGTGAGTAGAATAGCAACGGATCGCCATGGCAACCAGTCAATACACAAGGCCGTTTATCACATGAGTACGTGAATTATGGAACGCGCAAGTTTAGTTGGATATTTTTCTAAGGTGTCTTAGTTACCAATAACAATATTATCACAACGCGGTTAGAGGCTCCCAACGAACACAGTTGCAAAGTTTTGCTGGCAACAAATGGCAGCGCAAATTTAAATAAACGGCCAAGGCCAGCACTCCGTCCGACCCTACGTCAGACCCTCATCACCGAAGAAGCACAGTGGGATGATTCGTGACGTTAGGGTAAATTAGGATACCGCTGTATATTTTAGGCGGCTGGAATGATCACAAAGCCAGGACGCCTCGCGGGGGCGCCAGGTGGCGTTATTAGCTTACCGAATATGCATATAACGTCTAACAATCATGCTTCTTCCAAGCGTAGCGTCTTAGGAACCCCGGGACATGAAGTTGTTTTCGAAGAGGAACTACCCCCGTTCCCCAATCCGATTTCCTTCCAATTTTGTTTATCATTCACGAAACGGTCAATTTTTTCAAACGAGTTTTCGAAAAGTTTATCGTGAATCTCTATCTTGCTTTAATTTTTCATAACTTGCTCAAATTTCCGGTCTTCTCAATCGCCTTTTTTGAAGTTGACGCACGCACTTGTGATCCTACCGCGGGTTGAACTTTCAGCGCGCCTATCTCCCGGCTTCGTGATGACTTTTTCAAGCAGGCGGCACTGCCAAGGCGTTTCGCTCGGTGACGTAGCGCCGACGGAAGTTTGCGTGTCGCTGTACGGAGTCTGGGGGCTGGTTGTCGGTTGATATTACGTTCTGTCGTTGCTTCTCATCCCCTCTATCAAGCCGGCGAGTCCCCGTCACGGTGTACATTCCCTACAACGTCAACTTGGATCTCGCCGGGTCTTCCGTCCACTCTGGCTATGGGAAACCACTACCGGCGGCGAAGCATCACTCTGCACGATAGCAGCTTCTGCACGGCGCAAGTGGCTCACGTAATTATCTATGCGTGTCCCGCTATATAGCTCACTGCGACATCGTCGCCTGCGTTATAACGGATTCTCTGCTCCGATATCTTGTCTCATATATTGGGCTGATAGCGCTCGCCATTAAAACGAAAACGTTGCCTCAGGCGTCTGACGATCACGTGCCTAATTATGATTTTTTCAAAACATAATGAATAGATAATTACATATGCTAGGTTTTATCAACTAATAAAAAGTTGTTCCTAGTTTATAGAGCAATTAATGAACATACATACATCAGTGTTTGAGCTGAATTATGACATTCTTTTTCTTCATTTCTTTACATACCTAATTTTTTGTTTACCCAGAATGTCGAACTACAGGCAGAGTGTACGCGTGGCAGCGATGACATCTTGGGTAGAATACAGAGGATCAGATGTCATTCGAAAGAATCATTTATCATCGTCAGCCCGTGTTTACGAAGGCGCGTTTCCGTTAGTCACATTTTTTCTCTGCGATTTTTTCTTGTCCTCCTACGATGCGAACGAACCGCAAGAGAAAAACACTCGCGGAAGCTGGTAACAGTTGGCGAATGGTTTTTGACGACGGACGCGGAGGGTCCGAGGAGGATAATGACCCTGAGCTGCGACGGCCGCAGGCCGCAAATCCGTTGCTGTGACTAATATCGGCCCTCCGCCCATTTCACGTCAGCCCTTCCGCCCATTCATCGATCGCGTCATGGGACGTGCGTCTCAAAAAGGATGGAATTCTCTGACGTAATCTGTCCAGATGAATTTTATATCCAAATTGTCGGACTCGCGTCTGCTACGTCGATTTACTCGCTTGAATTGTTTGTAGCAAAGTGGAAAAGTGCTCTTTCGCTTCCTCTTGTTCTTCATATTAAAGCTCCTCTGGCTTCTTGGCATAATCAGGGTGCAACTAGATAGTCTGTTGTGCTTGGCACGAATCTGATACCTTTCCTGTTGCCTTGACAAGTTGCCCGTAAGGAGACGCGACATGTGATAGCAACGGCGCAAGGAAGTAATTTATTCTCCTTCACCTGGTCGTCATTTTTATGGGTGTCCATTACATCCGGCCTAGAGGGTTTAAATTTTTTAATAAAAAAATTCCCCTGTAACTTGTCAGTCTATTTTCACGCCGGAATGACTTCATTCGCGCCTTACAGGCAAAATTCGCGATTCCTCTTCGACCCACGGCGAAAACTCAGTTTCGAAGTCTGTCATTATTTCCTCGCGATTTTCTTCTTTTTCCCTCCCACAACTCGGGAAAAATTGAATTTCGGTCGAATCGACTCTCGCGGTCGAATGTCGAATCAATGGGCCGCCATGTCTCCGCGTCCCGTCATATCGCATTACTGGCGGACGGGACAAGGGTAAGCGTATCTGGGATCTCGGAGAATAACGATGGAAAAAGAGACGCAGAGAGAGAAAGAGAGAATTGATATCCTCGTAAAGAAAAGCGTCGAGATTGTGTAAAAGCCGGAGTCGACATTGAACCGTCGTCCTGAGTGTAATTCTATATATTCTCCGGACGAGACATTTTGTACGCTTCGTATGCGTCTATACAGGCAATTGGATATTATATTAATTTCTGCACGAGACGAAAGCAGTCAGCGACCAGTGGGCAGCACCGCGTAGATTCTATAGAATCGTCTATAGCATTTTTTTTAACTCATAAAACTTGATTGGATATTTTTAACGTTGAAAAGATTTTTCTATTCTATTTGTTTATATCCCCGAGTGGTATACTTACCCCGCCCCTCCTCAACTTCACTCGTGTCATTGAATTACAAATCCATCTTAATCACGACGTACCGTAATTTTCGATAAATAGCAGAAGATAACGTACAAATAAAAAAAATCTTTTCCGTGTCTACACCGACCATTTCGCGAACCTTATTTCTCGTGTAACTGTGTTATAGCCCCGTCTGATAATTTATGAGTTTAATCAAGCACGCAATGTTTCAACGGTTTTGGTGTACGCGTAGGCCGGGTGACTTGACGCGCGGGAGGGCCGGGAGGGTTATTCAAATGAGAGAAGGGTAAGAATGAGGCGCGCGAAAAGTCTGGACATTCTGGGTAGGATTCGTTTTGCGCGCTGTAATGATAATTCTAATCGTTGGGCGAACTGATCGCTGTTCGCTCGAGGTGGTGCGAAATATACGGAAATATATCTCGCACTTATTACATCGAAATTGCTCACAGCGTAAGTGCTGCGGTAGTCGCGCAACGACACGCGTTTTGTTCGGCCAAATACTCACAGGGCGCGCGTGCTTCTTCTCCGTCAGCGAGCAGCGTAAACGTTGACTTTAATTAAAATCATCGGAATTAACTGAAGAACTAATTTTCTTCGTGATTCGACCGACAGATAAATTTATTCCGGCATGAGTAATACTGAAATTCAGAATCCATCCAGAATACCGTTATCTAGTGAAACTAAAAAATAATAAATCCTATCATCATTAGAATGTCATCAATAGCACACATCTTTTTGTTATGTGTAAACCTCGTTTTGTTAATATTTCGCACTTATAAGGTAAACACATTTACGTTCATGTTTATCTGTCGAAATTGCAATGGTGCTGCTTTCTTCGGTACGGACAAGGAATTTATTCGACGCGAAGTGTTTGTCATGGTCAATCGGCATGGGGTAAAAAAAAGGTAGAGATAGAAAGAGAGAAAGAAACATTGCCAAACGTACGGAAAAGAACCCTCGGTCTCCTTCGCACGGTGCTTCGATCCGGACGATTTCATTTCCGCCGCACACGCCACATGCAGTATCCATTTCTGCTTTCCCTTTCTGGAGCGACTCCCTCGTTATTCCCTCCATTGATCGCGTTTTCACGACGTAGTACGAAGAAAAAACGTAAGCGCGGTATCATGCCCGGCAAGTGCGGGAATATAAATGCGATAACGTCGTGCGGAAGACGAGGCTCATTCTTCATTTCGCGAAATGAAATTCGCCGTACAGCGTTGATGTGCGCGTGGGTATCGAAAACGTGTAGGAATGTATTCGGTGGTTCGAGTGCAACGCCGGGAGATGTCGGTAGAACCATGAGCCATGTGCACCGCATTTGGAGCGCACTTCAACGCAAACGAGAATATTCTCCGTGTCGGAATAAATTATTACCCTCGACTTGCGGTAAAACGTTTTACCGACGTTTAAACGTTAAAACGGATCAGTCCGTTCGGTTGGACTGAAAATACACGCGACTATGTTTCGATTCGTTGAATAAATTGCCAATAACAGAGCCGGCAGACCCGGCACGATTAATATCGGCCTACGTTACAGACGCGTTTTGGAGGTTATTAATTAATTATAAAATATTCACAAATATTAATACCAATAGTATACTCAGTAATATAATATACTTGTCCGTCCTTAAAGCGAAAAATACAACGTATCCATTACATATTCGATCCGTTAAATAAATTGCCAATAATAGAGCCGGCAGACTCGGCACGATTAATGTCGGCGCGAGTTACAGACGCGTTTTAGAGGCTGATAATTAATTATGAAATATCCGTTCCACAAATACACGAATTCTCAGTAATAGAATGCTCTCGTCGGTTTTTAAAGCGAAGAATACGATGTATCCAGGCCCGAATAACGATTTCACGACAAATATCGTTGCACGCGGTTGCCAAGTTCAACGAGGCGACAGAATCGGATGGCCTCCCCGCTCCACCCCCTCCCATTTAACAACCCACTGGTACTGTCGTAAGGCACGATAGTAGCCTACTTGTGAGTAGTCAGCGAAGGAAAATCGATCAGTCGAAAGCGCCGCCGTTATATCTCTAATTAAACGTGTACATATGTCCATTTATATCTTTGCGAATCTCAGCTAAATGTCCGTACGAGTTACCAAAGGTTCTGATCTGGTTACGAGCTGTTAAAACATTGTTCGGTCGTTCGGTCGCGATAATGCTGCGGGCGCTATTTTCAGATGCAAAAGCAAATAGCCAGCGGGCGGACTCGGGTGATTTTAAGTGTTCGTCTGTTTAGATCGTTACACGCGGTCGGGGTCGACTCGTGGCGTCGGTCGAGGCTGCTGCCGCGTTTACGCGATGCACAGACGACTGAACTGTGTATATATAATTCCTATTATTTCTGGTAACACGAGACACGCTGTTCGTGACAGTATTCTTGTGTTATCCACAGTGATATCAAGAGCGCGAATGGCGTCGAGTTTTTCCTTTGTCCGAGTTTTTCACGTTTTGCGGTACGTTAAGTCGCCCAACACCAATCTACTCCGCACCGGCATCAGACACACCGACTGATATACTATTTTACAAATGGCTGGGTAGCCGAGAAGTGCTTCGCTGAGATTGTACCTACTGTAATTCGCTCGCGTTTGCCGACAAATTAGAATATCGTCGACATTATAAATCCCCGAGGCACATTGTTGCAATAACCACACAGTTGTGTTATCGTCATCCGGATTGGCAAAAATGTTCAAGGCCTGTAATGCAACGCAGTTCGCTGCTCGGGTGAGTTGAGCGAAATTTAATTTTTTCCAGACGGACGATCAGATGAATTTCAGCCCTGTTCACGGGGGGTCACTCTTCGCGACTCATATTTCTACGGAAAAATTACCTTATTCATAGTTTTCCTGGAAGTCTCGCGAGATTCGAAACATCTTTTTTCTCCCGCGTAGCTTTGCATGTATATTGCGCGAGGGGTATTGCGCCCCTCTCTCCCCGCAACGCAGAACTATGGCCAAGCTGGTTTGTAACTTGGTGTAAGCGGTCCGCGACGGTTCTTCTTCGCTCGTCGCGTCATCATTATTCCATTTTCCTTTGTGATATTCACGGGAATTTCGCGTGGATCTAGGGGGATGAGAGTCCTGGGCTTCCCTCGTGGTTTCTTTTGTCTACAGCGATCCTGTCTACCTGGAACGATCTAACATTATACATAGATTGGAACCGGCAATTAAGTGCTTATATACATGTAAGATACGTATAGTGTATGTATAGCGGTACCATTAGGAAATCTTTAGAAATCAGATCTGTCGGGAATATCGTACTTGAGATCTGTTTTTTTATTTGCGATTTTTCTGCAGCCGCATCTTGGCAGCCTGAGAACCACCGAATATCTCGCGCATCTTTCACGACGATATTCGGCGTTCTCGTCGGCCGCGTTTGCAAATAACAGCAGCTGCAGTGCACATCGGGATATACGTTTGATACAAGTCCCAGCCACGTGTGCACGACTTAGCCTCGCGGGAGCCGCTCTCGCATGCGGTCGCGGCAAAGTTATGGTAAACCCGTCGGATGCGAATATCGATATTTCGTCGCGGGTTTCCATGATTCGATAAAGCATTCGGGGGGCGCGCGCGCGTCTCCCGTTTCCTTTCCAGCTTCCGTGCCGCGCTCACGGCTTGCCCGCGGGATTAACTCCCGGAGAGCCCGTGGAGAATCCACGTCTCTCTCTTCTGAGCGTCTCTTGTCGAACGCGAAAGGTTCGTCGTGGGGTGCGCGCACGCTGCAAGTGGATAGAGCGTGATTTATGTAGCCGCCCGTCTCAAAGGTCCTGACGTTGTTTCGTAGGAAAAAGCAGTTCTGCCTGTTTTCCCGCTTTCTCTCTAGCGTTGTTGTCAAGCGCAAGAAACTAGACGCTTCGACATTCAAGACGTAGAAATACCTGCCGACGGTTTTTCTTTTCCTCCCGCTGCGCGTGTTTTACTGCGAGTCGCGCGTAATCGTCTCCGACACTTCGTACCGTTTTTGCTCGGGGTTCCGTTTGACGGTCTGTTCGGATCGCCACGCGCGGAGAGCCAGAGTCAAACGATGAGCTTAGACCGTCCGTGATCCGAGACCACAGCCCGCGCGCGGATCGCGAGCTCACGTCTTGATCTCATTTGCGGGTCGTCCCGGCGACGGGTTTCGTCTAGGCGGGCTGTGCGACTGCGTGCACCCTGGAGTTTCGAATGCTGCAGGTATACAAACCCGAGGACCGTACACGTAACCGCTCGCACACTTCACGTGTCTCGAGAGCGTGCGGGCGGGTGCGAATTGCCGCGCTCGCGACGCAGACGACGACATGGCGAGAAAGGTCGGCGAGAAAGCCACGGAGAGAAAATGAAGTGGGTAGTGTGCGTATATACGTGTCGTGTGTGTGTGTGTGTGTGTGTGTCGCCTCCCCTCCACCTCTTCCGAGGTGGAAAGCTCGGCGCACACTCGCGCGCCTCGCGGGTACACCTCACGTACGCCACTTTGAAAGCGCGTGTCGCGCAATCACCCTCGTAAATTTGTTAGCTTGTCGCGGGAGAGTTCAGAAACTCGACGCTGTTCAAGGCATCGAAGCCGCGTCGTAGCCGCGTTGTCCCTCGTTTCTCGCGCGGACGAAGCAGCTACAGACGCGACTCAGGCAAACGACAACGAGAGCCATGACACCCGGGTACCAACCCGCCGAGTTTACATTTTACCACGGCGACTTCTTCCAGCCGAGCCTGATGTCTCTCGGTCGTCCCTTCGCGAGTACCTTTTCAACTGCGAGCAACTTCCACGGTGGAAGGAACGATGCGAAACCCTTGAACAGTGGGTATCACTCAGAGACGGCCTACGTGCGGCAATATCCTGGCGGTGCCTGTGAGCCCCTGTTTTTCGATGCTGCAAGCCTCATGTACCCGGAGGACGAGCTAAAACGCGGAAACATCGTTAGCGTCATAATTTGGAACAGATGCAGATATATTTGTTTCACGTTTGTGTGTGTACATATGTATATATTGCACACTACGTTACGCTGCGTAGGAAACGGCGTAGGCGCTATACGCTTGATATTATACTTGGTCTCCGACTACGCGCTGGCGATGTTGCTCCATTTGCCGACAAGTTTCAACGACACCGAGAAGAGACGCGCCGTACTTATTGTTTCTCCCGGGAATTCGACGAGGGGCGGTTCGCGAGTAGCTCGTAGTCTTGGCAAAGTCTCTCTAGCGAGGGGGAAAGTGTGCGCCGTCGAGGCGGAGAGGCCAAGTCTCGCGCTCTCCAGCAGAGCCTCTGAGGATTCGTGCGCGCGCGCCACTTGCACTTGTTACAACGTTACCCACGGATATTCCCTCGAGGAGTCTCTGCATCGTTCCGCCTTCCCCGCGGTGGCCCTTATATCTCTTCGGGATATTCGACCCTGTGTATACTCACCCCGCGCTCGAGAGGTTCATTTAAGCCGCGCGCTTCGACGAACCCACGGGTCTTCGATATCACGCGCTGTAATGGCCCAATCTTGGCTGGAAAAATAACTCGACTCTCCGTGCCGCTGCACACTCGATTTGCCTCCGCGAAGCCGCGGCATACACTTTCGCTTGATCACGACGAGTTTAGTCTGAGCAATTTTGCGAGTCCATATGCGAAAAATTTCGTCGGTGCCTTTGAGCAGCTTACAAGAAATTAGCATCAAATGGTCACTCGGTAAAATGAATGAAGAATATCCCTCGCGCCTTTCATTCTGTAAATGTAGCGTGGGATATTTTTAATTCGCAGTATTTCGCGTTTATTCATCACAATTAAGCATATCACACAAAGGAAAGTAATTGCGTACGGTCATTTTTTGTGCACCGCTCAAAACATAAATTGCGGGTGCTTTGTGTGAGCGGCGCTGCGCGGGTTTGTAATGGCGGGGTTTGTCTGCTTTGCAATGCTAAACCGCGTTCGAAGCTGGAAAAGAGGTCTGTGAGGTTAACGCACGTACGTTTGACCACGTAGAGCGGCGTAAATGTGACTGAAATGTAGATGCCGCCGCTGGTTTGTCGGTGCTTTTATCGTCCTCGCTGTCCCAGTGAAATCTCAGCGAAAAAAATAAGGACTCACTCTGTATTTATTTATTTTATTGTGTTTTTTTTTTCTTTTTTTTTTTTTTTTTTTTTTTTCTTCCAAAGCGTTGATAACAAAAATGTCCATAAGTCTTAAAGCTATCTCGAAACCGAAGAGATTCACGTGGCGCTGCAGGGCCGACCCAAATCCGGGTCAGCTCAACCGCGACTTCAACCTCGAATCGCGGTGACCTCAGGTGCCGAAGCTTTTGTTCCACTTTTTAACACCACCCTCGCATATGCATTTTATCACCCCAGCGATCACCATAAAATAAATACGTAATGTGCTCCGCCGAGGGAAGCGTCGAAGTCGAACAATATGTCGTTAGACGCATTGGGAAACTTTATATTTGCGGTGATGAGACGATTTTTAAATACGAAGGAAAAAAAACGAGGGGAATACTGTTAGAGTGAAAAATCGCATTTTTAATTTTTCCCGGGCAATGCGTATTCGCTGTCATGTCTCCCCTGGTCGACTGCGCACACTCGAATCGATCGGGTTATCGAACCCACCGCCGCGCTGCGGCTCTCTGATACCCGCATCGTTTTTCACACAAGTTTTCTAATCGAGTTCGCATTTAATAATCATAAAGACATCGTTATCATAATCAATAAAATACTCTTCAATAATTATACTCCGATTATTTCCAACCCATATCCAACAAATACCATGGAAGATTATTCTTGTAAAATCGTACGGAATCTTCCCCCTCTCTCCACCGGTAATTATCATTTCATTGTTGCCCCTTTGCGTATGCCTAGGCAGGAAGAAATTACAACCGAATAAAAAAATGCCCAAGCTGAAGGTTAAGTAAAATGAGTATCTTTTTTTGGGTTCAGGATCTTATAAGAATCTTTTGCGCAGCATCCATCGGCCAATTTATACTTTTTTCTTGTTCGCGAATGAGACTCGCTACAGACCGAATTGCGTGGTCCCCAACCTCAGACGGGCGCCGACGTAATACCGACTACTTCATTTTTTCTCTGTCTCAATTTCCCCCTCGGAATCAAAGCCCGAGCCTAAACGAGAATTTGTGTCGACTCGAAAATTGCCGGTCGTCGCTTCGAAGCTTCGAAGGGCGCAAACAACTGCAAACAAGCGCGACGAGCATTCGGATTTTGTCGTACGATTCGGCGATGCCAAGGAAAATATAACGAATGAAATTCTTCAAAGGTTCCTTCTGTTTGCTCCCCTTTCAGATCCATCGACCGCGTCGCAACCCCGAAAAAATTCAAGCGGAAAACGAATTCGGAGTGTATTTTTTGATTTTTCGAATTATACGTCGTGTGTCCCATCATCCACCTCGTGACTCGCGTTGATGCCGCCTCTACACGTGGTTCGAACTTCGACCGCGGAATCACCGTCAGCAGTCGTGGCGTTCGCGGAGGGTCGCGAGGTCGTTTTCCCCGATGACGACAAAAACTCGCCGGCTACTGTCGCGAGTTTCACCAACTCGAGAAGAAGATCTAGAAATACGATTGGCCTCAGCGCACCGAAGAAGCCACCGACGAATCCACCGTTCCTCCACGCTCGACGCGGCCGCTCGACGATCGATCTGTAAATTGTCGACTCGTACTCGCGTTTCATACACACCAAGAGTTTCATACACATCATGAGAAACGAAGGATCGACCGAGGCGCCGTCAGCGAGATTTGCTATGTATTCGGACCGATCGATCGGTATGAGCGGAAAATAATAGAAATCGTTGGACCGAGTTGCACAACGAGTTGCAGCGAAACGATCCGAGAGAGCGATAGCGTGCAGCAGGGTTGTGGACCCCCCGCAAGTTGTCGGTATCGATCCCAGGCGGGTTAACAGCCCCGGCGAACGCGCGAGAATTGTCGGCCGGCGTTGGAGGAGGCGGAGAGGCCGCGTGGTGTGGTCAGCAGCGCCACGAGGAAGACGACTCGGACGATCCGCGCGTGCGAACCGTTAGCCTCTTCGAGGAGAAACCTCGGCGGCCCTCGGTATAATCGCCGACTTGAATGGTTGGCGAGAAATTCCCGATAAATTACTCGCTCTCGTGGAAAGCGATTAAGCTCCGGGATTAAGGAGGCTGGATGGTGCTGCTGCCGCTGCGGCGTTGAAATTCGACATTAAAGTGGCCAATCGAACGAGAGATACAGTCGGGACTCCCTTTCAAAGGGCTTTCAGGGTCCCGTGGTCAGCACCGGTGAATGGTCAGCGCACAGCGTCCTCGCAGTTTCACGTCTTTGTCGTGGAATTAACATTGACGCGGTTCACAAGCTGCCACGAGGTGCTCACGGCGATTGCCGGGAAGTTGGAGCGGCTAGACGCTGAACGTCTTGACCGTCTCGCCAACTCGCGGACTAATAAGCGTAACAGTCGAAGCGTAAGCGTCTTGAGATTATAATTATGTCCTCGATGGCGACTGGAAGCTCGCGTTGGCCATATTATCACGCGTAATTGTCGCGAAGAGCCCTGTTGTAATTATCCGCAGGTCTCTCGAGCGGAAAGGATATCTCGTCGTCGTCGCCATCGTCGTCGTCGGTTGAGCATCCCGTGTTGTTGACTCGACGCGCGAGCAATTATAGAGTTTCGAGAGTGCGTGGGCGACGCGCGTCGTCGACGAGGCTCGAACTTCGGTGTGACACGTTTCGAATTTCGGGTTCGCGAAAAAATTTCGCGGACGATGCAATCCTCCTGACATTTGGCGTTATTAATATATGATGTTGCGATATGATAAAACTTGGTAGTTGTCTAACAGTTATTACGGGCACGCGCATCGTTGAAGGTGTTACTCGGTAATGTCAAATTAACTCCACCTGGCCTCCGGTACTGATTCTCCGCTCGGAGTTGGGCCTATCGCACCTCGCGAAAAAAAAAAAAAATTATAACCGGGTTTACTGTCCTCGTCCGAGACCAATTATAAAATATCGTCGCGTGAATATTTCCACGAATTTCGTCGGTGATACACAACAATTTTGTTTTAATTAAACTATCTCACTTTGTACGCTAGAATACGTCCTGGACAAAATATAATATCGATATTATTATTATCATTGTCATTATTATATAAAAACAATATAATAATACCGGTACACACGGTGTACCGGATAAAAATACAATCTCGCATTTTGTATTGATTTTTCTATCGCAAATATCGGTGTAATAAAATTCGAGATAATATCCTTAGCCGGAGAAGAACGCGAGACTGAGACAGAGAAGATAAAAAACGTGGCCGGTAAAGTACGCTCTGTATACGCAGCGGTAATTGGATAAAGCGCCACGAGAAAGATGATGAAGTGCGACGAGAGAAAGCGCGAGATGTTCTCGCGTCGTGCGTGCAGCGAAAGCGGTCCGCATCCCGGGATGCCCGCACCCGGCGCCGGCGGTGTCGGCGCTGCGAGTCATCTCTGGGGCAAGAGAAATCAGGGTCGCACCAGCGCGCCCGTCGTGGGACACGTCAGGCCGCAGGCCATTATTCTCCGAACCCGAAGAAGTTGGCCCGTCGCTCCCATGCATTGCAGAAGGTAAGCTTGTCACGATTTCGTTTTTTTTATCTTTTTTTTCTTGAATTATTTCAATGTATCTTTATCGTCCGGAAATCGTGAAAATGTAGTTTTTCAACAAGAACTTGCAGACTTTTGTGGTAAATTCTCGTATAACGCGCGGTAAATTTCTCGGGAAGACACCGCAGAATTGTCGGTTGTGCATGAGTTCTCATTCCTAAGGCAAAAATATATCCAATGATACCGTTTTTACGGCGCATTAGTCACGAGAGATCTTTCGTACTTTGGGCAGAGTGATTTTAATATCTTTGTCCTTTGGATTTGGCCCGGTGACGCGCTTTACGAGGCGGGCCCGCGACTGATCTTCGCTAGTGGAGATACATAACCCTCGTCGATAACTCCCGACGCGGGAAAGCCTCGATATACTCTTATCTCCCTTCCTTTATGTATTATATGCTGATGCTTGCGTCGCGCATCCATTGACGTATTCGTAATGCAATATACGACACGAGGATAAACATGTCCTTATCAGGGACCGATAGCGACCGGCGGCTTCGTCAGTCAGGAATCTCGAGATCTTGATCTTGAGATGACGATCTCTACTCCTTCTCTACTTTTATTCTTATTTTATTCGACGCATTTAAAAAATCTGTAGAATTTTTTGATAAATCATCAACGTTAAATAGTTACGAGAGTGACGATTCGTTCTGTCTTGAAACTCGTGTTACAGTATCAGACGTGTTTGCCTGACTGACAGATTGTAACTAACAAGAGGACATCAGAAATTTAGAAGTTATTGTGCCATATATAAAGAGGAACCATGCGGTGGTTTATGCACGCGGCTTACACCCCGCTGTAAGCCCGCGCGGTGGTAGATTTAAGTCTCACCCGTCTCATGGGTTTTGTGGAACTTGAGAAAATTGCAAGACACCGCACGGGCTCACCTATCGTTCCTAATAACGCTGAAAAGACCAGAGACATCGTGCGAAATCCAAAGCAGAAAATATATGAAACAAAATGGTAAGGTGTTTCAGTGTTTTGGAAATAATTACGAATTAACATTTTAGAAAAATGATACCTATATACAATTTATTTCATAACCGTTTGTTTGATTGATTAATCACTTTTCCTGGTGTACATTGTACGTTGTCGAGCACGATTTTAACAGCGAGAAGATCGTTCCACTAGACCGATCAAATTGGAAGTGGAAAGAGAAAAGCAAGAAGAAAAGAAATGGCACCGGGTTGGACACGCGGAGCGCCGTGCGCCGTCTGCTGCTCGTAGCTCCCGATGAGAGTCGAGTGATTGCGCTCGCCTGATTACCCATCGAAGCCTCTGGTCTCGTCGATACGACGAACGGAAAAAAAGTGAACTTAACTTTTTTCGCTGTCATTACATACGTGTTCACTCGTCCGTTTTGTGCGCATCGATGATTGTACCGGAGGAAAAGACCTCGGTATTTTATTGCGACGATGCAATTCCAAGAGGGTCAAGTGGTGCCCAAAAATCAATAATATTCCACAGCTCCTTGTGTGGAAGCCGATTTTATTGAATTACAAAAACGTCCAGCAGTGTCAGCTTGACCACCATCAAATCTTTTTTATGATATTGTATCACTTTATGCAAAATTCTGCCTAGATTGGCGGGGACACATTGACTCATCATGTTATTCTCTTTGGCATGCGCATCCTTCGCTCGGGTCTACGCTGCTTTGTAAGACACAGCTTTGTTGTACCAAGTTCCAATTAGTTGGCCGGCCTTGAAAGCTACGAGCTCGATCGAACAAGCGTCGGCGGCTTTCCTCTCTCGAGCACGATGACAGTACTTACACAACGACACGCAGGAAAAGGAATTAAAGTCGGTTTAACAGACTTGCATAGTCAAACGGTCGGTGGTACCGGGGTGTGGTTAAAATTCCTTTAATATCACTGAAGTAGGTTTACACACCAGTGTTGATAAGTCGTGTGTAAACAAAATTATGAATTGTGTCGCTAAACGCGCGATTATGAAATCCACTTCACGAAATGTTTCATTTTGTCACATCACCCTTTGGCCCATGCCACCGTTTTTTTCGTAATTTCTTAGGATATGAACAGCCTTAGTTGGATTATGCGTGGCCAATGGCAAACTTGTGTTATGTTCTCGTGACGTATATACCATAAGCTAACAAGGCCAAGGTAGATTTGGTTTCCCCCACTCGTTTTATAGCAGCGAGTTTAATTACCCGAGTCTAAGTTTTACTATAAGCCGCATATGCGACGTTTCTCTCGGCCAACATCCTCGGGTACTGGGCTAAATTGGAAAATCCTCGATAAGCTATCGCCGGTACTGAGCCCGATGCCGACCAGGAAATTGCGGCTGGAACGACGCATACCCGGTGTCTTCGCAGGTTCTCGTAGTGTTCCTCGTCGTACACCGCCGGGATCGATCGTAAAATCGACTGACGTCGCCACCTACTATAATTCACTTATTTAAAAAATCAGATGTCCCCGTTTATGCAATAGTATACATATTTCACGCCGTCAAACAAAATCCGCAGAGAGGAAAACAATATTGAATGCAGCTGTCGTTGGTTTGCACGGTGTGTGAAGTTTGGGAGAACTTCATTATAGCCGTGCGAGTCCGCTCTGTTAAGATCATGTTTTGCGGTCCGAAAATGAGTTTGACGCGCGCTCCATAGTTTGCAACCTGGCTCCGTGGCCCGTCGAGTAATTCGAATGAAAATTCACCACGCTTCGTTGCTGCCGGATAATCATGTTCGTCGGGGATATTCGAGTGCCGCTTCGAAATATATCGAAAGTAAAAAACGTATCATATTTCCACAAGATTGCCCGACCTAATTGGATCTGTAATTGCATTTTATCAAATTGCTACTTGTGTTTCTTTCGGTTGATGTACAAAAGCTCGAATTTTCGTGCCCACCAATGAGATCAGGTTCAACGTAACTTTGAATTATTCTCCCTTTCGGACGTCTACAGAGTGATTGTGACGTTGAATTTGACATGAGAGAAAAACTCTACCTCTACCCGCATATCAATTATGCAAGTGAACGCCTGCTTTGCGCTCCCGTCTTACTTCTCTTATGTATAATTTGCACCTTCACACGTTTTGGGGAAGAACAATTGAGTGGCTCTCACGGGCCTAATACGCACCCTAAGACGTGTTTCCTCACTGCTTTTCGTACGAAAAAGAAAACTTGTGTCTGCTTGAAAATAGACGTGTTTTTGTAAATCTGCATACCAATATACCAGTGACACATTGCATTGCGATTGTTTACAGTGAGCTGCGGCTATGACACGTTGTGCAGTAGCTCAAAGCCAAGCGTCGCGGTAAGCAAGCTCTTAAAGTTCGTCGTTGCGAACGACCCCCGATGGGATTTCACTGTATCGGGGTGTAAACTGTGAGAATACTTAGCGTAACTTAATTGACCCACATATCGCTCAAGTGGATATCAAGTTAAGCTCTTTTGCGGGGTCGTCGATAGGGTTCGATTTTCGGGAAATGGCGCCCATTCGATAAGCAAACGTGTGCATTTCGAATTTGTCGTTGCGCGTAACAAGTTTGCATCGCGCGAATTGGAAGCCTTTTGCTATGTACGAACCCAAATGAAGCCCTTTTCTGCGCACCGTGCATCGCGCGTTCGTTAGCGATGAAAATAGGGTGCCCACCGCGCTATCCCCACCTCCCTGCTCTGCCAATCGATACAGCAAGATTGTTAGAGCACTAATAACAGCGAATAAAATCCCCGATGAAATCGAACGACTTCTGACTCCGCGATGATCCGCTGACTATGATACTTTTTCGCGTTTCAAATGTTCGTCGGATGATCAATTTGGCTGTGATTTTTTAACACAACTAGGCTAATCACACGCGCTGGCGCGCGTGCCCGAGGTACTTTTGCGCTACTGCGCTCTTATGAAGTTTTAAAAGGGTAAATCGCAGCTGAAAACCCCTTGTTTAGTTACTTTTGAAAAAAAAAAAAAAAAAAAAGGAAATTTGTCGTTTTGCTTGTCAGAAATCGCAGATCTAGCCGCCGGGCCGAAAACCGTCCTAATCGGGGTCACGAAATGTATTTTTTCAAAATATCGACTTTTAACCTATACCATCGTTTTCAAGTCGCATATTCTACACCTGTACACACCGGTTACAACCTTTTTATAGTTGATTTTGAAAAAAAAAAAAAAAAATGTTTGACCGAACAGTTTGTCAGAAATCGTAGATCTGGCCGCCGGGCCGAAAACCGCCCAAAGCGGGGTCACGAAATTTATTTTTTCAAAATGTCGACTTTTAACCAATACCATCGTTCTCAAGTCGCATATTTTACCCCTGAAAACACTGTCATCAACCTTTTTTTAGTGGATTAAAAAAAAATACGATATTTGACAGAACTGTCAAAGTTATCAAGGACAAATGAACCTGGACTCGGTCTGAGAGTCCCAGCCAATCACAGCTCGAATAGTTTGCTAACAATGCTTTCCGGTACTCATGAACTTTTTAAAAGAGGGATCAGCGGCGCTCGACGAAAATGTATGGGTAATGTGATTTTTATACACATCGGACACGGTTAGTAAGATGGACACAGCGATTCTAATTTTTTATTTTTAATTTTATGTCACAAGACATTGTTATGTCGTACTGTGTCGGCGCGACTCACACACCGCACCCGACCTCATCTGATAACCAATATTCCAATATTATATCCCGATAAAGAAAAAAACTATAGAAGCCCATTATTACGTTTTTATTCATATCTAAGTGAGGTGTGTCGGGCATTTTACTTCACAAGTTTCCGTCAAAATAGCACCGGAAACGAATTGTCGGGCGATTGACCGCGCGCGCGCGAAAAACGCGATGTCCATCGTCGATGACCCAGTTTCGTGCAGCTGTGGGTCGAGCACACCGTCCCGAACTATATACAACAATCGTACCGCTAACCGTCGGCGATCCCCTCGATAAGTTTTAATGAATGGAAATAATTCGGGAAGAAAAATCGCAAAAACAATTCCAACGTTAGCGCCGGTCCGATATTGGAATTATCATCGATATTTATCGATAATGGATATTCAGTGCCGAAAATTGGGAATATTAATATAGTGCAGCGCAAAACGTCACCTCTCTCGTAGATTTTTGGTATTTCCAGTATCTCAATCATATATTCTACCCCTGAAAATACTGGTTTTAACCCTTTATTAGATGATTTTGAAGCAAATCTTTCTTTGGTAGTTTTGTTTTTCAGAAATCCTAGACCCGACCCCGGGCCAAAAACTGCCCAAACCGAAGTCACCATATTTTTCTTGAAATAAGAAAGTGGTTCGGTAGAGTGGGAAAATGATTAGGATTTTATGGCATATATAATCTCAGATTTTTATTTTTTATTCCCGCTCCAACTAATAGAACGTTGAACATTGCTTCCTCGTTAATTTCTATTTTTCGCAAAGCTTCCTCTACGAGGAAGCCAAAATTAATAAATATGCTCCCTCATAGAGGTGGTTTTGTGAAAAATAAAAATTAATGAGAATGCAGTGTGCAAGGTTCTACTTTGCAACTTTTTTTTATCCTTTGCAATCAAGTGGCGATGAGGAAAAAAAAATAAAAGGAATAAAAAAACCTGATGATAAGTGTAGTTTGAAATGTACGGAGAAACATATTTCGCCGCGGGACGTACAACATTTGTCAACCCTATGCAACTTTTCTCGGAAGACGGGGCCGAACTTTTTACTCCTCGGTCATGTTTCTCCGGGGGAAAATGGACCCGTTTGTCGGTCGGTGAAATGTCCTTCCGGTTTTCGCTGCGTTCTTTGATGAAATCAAATGCACTCGTTAACAGAAGTTGCAATCTTTCCCCTCACGACAATTGATTCCGTATATTTGGAAATTGACGCTGATATTTATACGAAGTTTCTCACAGTTCGAGAATCCTATTACTTTTACATCCCTTTTTTACTCGTTCTTTTTAAATGTGGCCCCGATCGGGATCTGTCCAGTTTCTGACTCAACAGACTTTTTACCAGACTATAGACATGCACGTGCCCAACGCAGCTGATACTGTTTTCCATCTCAATCAATCGTTCAGCTATCGCCCTGTGTGGACTAATACTCGCAAAAATCCATCCCTTCTCTGCGTCGAACTTACAATATTTGTTGATAAATATTTTCACTGTCCCAGTAACACGATAACGCACTTTCAGCCTGTGGCACAATATTTTTCGTACGGCCGCGCGGTTGTTCGTTGTTTTGACGAGACCCCGAAGACTTATGGCGATTGATCCATCGTGCAGGGGCTTCGCGTCGTTGGCCGCACCCTCTGAATAAGTATAGCAACGTGAATTTCGACGTGGACGTTCATTTGCTTACAGATCCTATCGCCTGGGACCCACGGAGCCCTTCAAACACCGGCCGCAGCTTTGCCCTCGAAGTCCATTTCCTGTTACACAACGATTCACTTTATTATTCCTAATAGAAGAGGGTTACCTGGGGTTTGCTCGGTGGGTGTGCGCATGGAAATAAATATTAAGGGTTATTCGAATCGATTGGCGTACCGAAGGATAGCAATTTGGACTAAAGCATGGCAATCAAAACTTGTAACAACAGCCTTAAAAAGTCTCGCCACAGAATCGACTGTGCAATGCTATATATTAGTAGTTAATAAGTTAGCCGTAAGTATCCAAGGTTAGGCATTTCCGTGCATTTTTTTCTGGATTTTTTTTTCCCTTAACCACAATGCGTCTCCTGGAGCGCAACTACGAATGCGAGTGTTTCTAAGTCATCAAAGTTGGCCCGCAGCCGCAATTGGGCAGTAAGTGCTCCGTTTACCAAAATTCTTAGAGGCCCCAGGCCCAGAAGTTGTTTCCACAGAAGAACCCCTTTTCCGTAACCCGTTTTAATTCTTTGTTTTTTTTTTATAAAGATAGGCAGATTTTGGTTTATTTTCTGTTTCAGCTTGAATCTTAATGATATCTTAGTTGAAATAAAATACTTGATTAAAAAAAGGTGCTTCCAAAGGGAAGTCAACTACAAGGCACGCCAGATGCATGTATAAAGCAAAAGCGCGCGGGGAACCTCTTTCCCTCAATCACCCCACCGCCTCCTTCTCCACCCTCGGCGTACTGCGGCACTGAGGCACGAACCACTTTAGCGTGTGTTAACCTCTGCCATCCTACCAGTCTCACGTAACTAAGGCCGGCTGCTCCCTAGACTACCGTCTGCGACTTGATTTTCATCAAGCTTGACCCGAACCCGGACTCGTACATGGGCGTTTTTGCAATAAAAAACCACGAGTGAAACTGCCTGACTAACGTGATTTTTTCTTATATGCAAATGTCATTGATATTCATCGACGAAAGAGGTTTGCATTCATTTAAATATGCAAAGTGATTGTTTTTGCCTGTCTCTTATATCTCTCTCTTGCAGAACAATTGATTGACGATCATAGCCCCAAAGAAGTGGATCGTTCTTCGTCGTTGCATTCCTTTTCACGGTGGACATCTATACCGGATACGCTCGCCTACGTCATCGAGCTGTCTGATGTAATTTCAAGGATTTACAATGGTGTAATCACAATCAGCTACGCGACGTTGCGGCGGATGCACTCTGAAAGGATTTCGGGATAGTCGATAACCGATAACCCCGATAGGTATACGCCGCGCGCGCTCTGTGCAGTCGGTCGAGTGCCGCACTTTCGTCGAGTTGGATGAACAATTTGTCGTCCCTGGCGCATGAAATTCCGGCGCTTCCAGTGCCTACGACCATTCGGCGACCATAGGCCGAACGATCTCGACTATCGCGATGGCTCGCATTTTTAATTCCATGCCTAGCGAATCAATGACATTATCGCGAAACGCGGATACAATGCATACTATTTTTTAATTCCTTCTCACTTGAACGGATCCGCGCTTCGCGGGACCATAAAAGTCCGGTTTGTCGGTACATGACAGCGGCTCACTTGTTGCTCGATTTCTCTTTGAATACCGCGTCCGTTTCATTCGAGCAACATTGTCAACACCACTTCCATCGGGTAGCCCGTTATTGCATATCCAGTTCGTTATTGAGTTCATCAGCGAGTTTCGTGGGCAAACACGGGCGAAAATCCATCATGGGATTCTTATCGAGTGGTGCGCGCTTCCGTCGGGCTTTTGTCGCTAAAATCGAACAGTTCGGAACTTGCGTGCTATTAATGAAAGGCAATGTCGGCCGAGTTGACGCTACCCGGTACAACTTTTCGACGGTATCGCTCTGGATATATTTTCCAAAGTTAATCATAGCACATTGGGCATATTTCTCATTGTATTCGGGAAACAACCCTGTCGGAGGCAAAATAACCAATACTCAATGCCCCAGTCAAGGACACGGGTAATGCATCGCTGCAGTACACATGTATATTCGTGTACACAATCAAGCTTTGATATGTACCGACGTAACTAATCGAACATTACACGCGCTTGTGCGCTGCACTGACCCCTCAATTCTACAGTCTGCAAGGGTTAGGTAACCTGTCGCCTCAACGCTATCGAGCTGTCTATGTTCCAGCCATCGGATCCAACTATGTGCATGGTCACGTAATGGCGAGCGCTCCGAGGGTGTCGTATTACGATCTGCACAATATAGTGGACGTCATACTTCGCCGGGATACGCGAGATTGTATATGTCCCGAAAAGTGACGGGACTACAAAACTGCTACGTACATACATCACGTCGCTCGGCGGCTAAGTTTAGCCGTGCATTGTACTCTTACACAGCGTGAACATTTTCACCCAGCTACACCGTCCTTGCGGAGCATACGCGAGTCAAGTTTCGACTCGTGTGTTCACCGAAACGCGTCATCGATCATGCAAGCTGGGAAAAGCGCAACGACGAATCGGGGGCTGATGTGTTGAGGCGAAACCGGCACGCGATGCACGCGGTAGACGATCAGCGCCTGCTGAGATGACGAATTAATGATTCATTCGGAAATAAGTGACACGTGGGAGAAGTCGGAGTACCAGAAGGCAGATGAAACATCGGACGCAGACTACACGCATGGGTAATATTCCAAGGTGAAAGAAATTTATTCCTGCCGTCGGAAGGAGGGGCGGCGGGGGGGGGGGGGCACTTCCTCTTTCAATGTAGAAGGATAGAATGAAGTAGCCAAGTTGAAGAGGTGAAAGCGCGAGAATAAGAGGGATGTGCATGAAAGGGCAATCTAATGCAAAGTGTAAGGCATACGAAGCGAAGTAGCAGTATAGCAACGTGAGACAGGAAATCTCACTGCATTGTGAGATGAGAATATTTCCTTCCCGGAGTCAATGCGCGCGAATTTTTCATTGACAGACAGAGAGATGTCTGTTGCGTTGCAGACGCAAATCGATCGAGGCGCGCACAGATGGCAGTGAATCGTCGTCGCGGCTGTCGGTCTCGCGTTGCCTGCAATGCAGTGCAGGGTCACGGTATCGACCTGTTACTCGTCAGGAATTATCGGCAAACGCCAGGTAAACTCCCGGCGATGCACGTGGGGCTGCACGAGACGAACTACCCCTCGCAGGGCTGTAAGTTATACCATCGTCGGGAGATCATTGATTGTCCTGCTTCTGAGTCGACCGGTTTGCCCCGACTGTTCATTACGCACGTGGTTCACGTGTTTCTCGGTGACTGTGGCGACCGTGACGTCTCAAACGTATTTGCATCAGTCACTGCAAAAATGTAAGTTTGTATTGTCGTTCCCAATGTTTCACGAGGTTTCCTGTTTAAACAACTGGACGAACCCTGATCGAGGCCTCGCGACATTTTGGACAAAGTGATTTTTAGCCGAATCGATTCGGCCTCCTCAGAAGTTCTTCCGACCGAGCGCGAAACACCCGGAGCATATATCCGACGTCATCTGAACTTTTCGCCTCAGGCCGTTCACAATATACACGACAGGCGTGCGAACGAGTTACGCGTCGCGAGAGCAAAGAGCCCTTGTCGCAACCCCGAAAGGGCACGACGACGCGTGTCAACCGTCAGGTGCAAAGTGCAGCACAAACGAAATGGCTTCTCGAGACTTCCCGCTTTCTCGGGTCCGCGCGGAAAATCGCAGAAACACGCGCGCATTTCCCGGAGCCTTTGGTCTCGATCCCTCGACGTTTTCCTTCATTTCGCCCAGAGGTCGGATAGGACGGCGGAGACATTGGATTTTCACTGCGCGGTGATCCGCTCGAGACGCCGATATGTAGGTTAACGGCCGTCGCGTTGCTTGCATAACACTTGACGGTACAGTTTATGAAACAATTGGCAGTAATTTTTAAACCTCTGAAAGTAGATGAAACAGACTCGTGCGAAGCGGGATAACCGAATCAGCCGTTTCCGCGAATGCGGTTTTTATCGTCACCGTTTTTATTTTTCCCCACTTCACTTCCAGACGATTTTCCACCGGGACAACCGGTGCCATTCGCGAGGTATTTCGCGGTGAGAGGGAAGAAAAAAACGAGTAAAAAAAACTGTCACTGTTCGAGAGCTTCGGCGTTACTTTTAATCCATGAAAATTACCCCTGGGATTGGGGCGCGGGCTCCGAGCTGCTCCAACTTAATTGTTTCCGCCGGACGTGCTTACACAATTGCACGCGGTCCGGATCGTTATCAGCGTTATTAATTTTCCGGAGTACGATTCTGTGTCGCTTGTTGTATATCACCTCGGGTGGAGGGCACCGTGCGTACTGCCCGGCACGACGATTGCAGACGAATGTCGCGATGGAAAATCAGAACTTTTGAAGTTTAAAGTTTAGATGTATGACCGACATTAAATGTCATCCAATATATTGGTCCGGTGACCGTAACCCGAATCATCGACGTTTTCTCGAGTGAGCGAATCAAATTGGATGGAATTTTGTTGAAACAGTCAATTTTCTCGAAATTGGCGATATAAGGATAATGCAGGCAGCTTATTGCTCCGACGGTATTTCTGTTTTACGCAAGTTGACCGGGAGAATTCCTCCGTTGACTTGTCGCTATGTTGACTTGCCGTTGATTATCTGCTTTACCTTCGCTCATGTACGGAGTCCCGGTAAAGCAGTAAAACGCGTTGTACAGACTTTTATACCAGGTTCAGGCTACTCGTATCGACAGCGTCGATAACGTCGGTCTCGCGCTTCAGGATATATTGAGCTTGCGAGCTTTTGGGGTCGGTAAAGAAGTGCACTGTTCCTCGCGATGCAGATCCTGTGCTTTTCGGTCACTGGTATATTATTTGTCCAATCTTGTGTACCGTCATTTCCCAAAAAAGACTCCTGTTTTTTCACTGATACTTGATATAGAGACGTAATTAATTTTAGTATTTTTTTTTGTTTCAGGTAAGAGTTTATTGACATTTCCTAGTCCTCCAGATAAAGACGACTAATTTTTGCAGGTAAGTTGAAAACATACTAAATAACTGTTCGATTGAAGGGTTCCCTTCTTGAGTTTTGTTGATTTCCGATTACGACAAAAATAATATTGTATCACTTAAGTGATATGACAATGATTTATTCGCGTCTGGCCATTTTTGTGTACTTATCTATTTCGATTAAATGTATATTTACGTCGGCTCTATCGGCAGGTTTGCGACGATCTGCAACAATCGAGAATGATTTCTTTCAGAATGTTGTGGCGCAGGGAGGGAGCTTCGATAGTAATTTCACAGTTCATCGGATATACTTGCCGCCCCGGCGCCACGAACGTCGGGCGGATTTGCGTACGTAAAGCCGGTTTAACGACTGCCGGTCTCGGGGAAGAAAAATCGATGTATGGGAATGCGATTCTCTCTCTCTCCCTCTCTCTCTCTCTCTGTCGCGTCGGTGTAAATTATTCACGCGAAAACTTGGATGCTCTACTTTTACGAGTCGGCGACTCCGGGGGTCCGCGGTGTAGTTGCTTTCATTACACGATCCGCGTGAGAATATTTACTGCACGCCGATATTAGTGCGCGTTTGCTATTACTTTTTACGAGAAACCGGAGGCCTCCCCCGTTCGAAAAACGGCGTAAAATAACCGGCAGCTCTACGTGCCGCGAATATACGCGTGTGTTAAGGTAACCTCGTAACTCCTCGTTTATTTGCGCCCGTCTGGCGGTCAATCCTGCGTGCGAAACGTGCGACGCGATTCCATTCCGAATCATAAATATTCCCCCTAGTCTTTTCGTTTCGAATCGAGTAACAATAGAATCGTCTCCGATTTTCAGATCGCAGTCAAAGCTCTCTGTAATTGCTCTCTGTGAGGTTTGCAAGTTAAAATGCTGCGTGCTGATTTTATTTGATTTTATTAATTAGCACTTCATTTCAGGTCCCTCGGCCCTGATAACGTCGGATGGAAGGTCGCGTAGTTGTCATATAGAATTCTAAAAGTTCGCTTTTCAATGGTCAGTTTAACTTAAAAAAAAAAACGCTGAGATTTGCATTCAATAACGAATTCTTTTTTGGACATCATAAGCGTGAAAATAAAAATGCAAGTAGTGGACGAGGGTATTTTCTGCTTCGGAGAACTCGGAGCAAACTCGTCGCGGCGAAAAAAGCCCGCGGTGCACGCTGATTTAACTTTAAGCCAAGAAGATAATATATTCCAATTACTCGACGGACACGGAGGATCCGCACTTATCTCCATACAAGTAGGGTAACGCGTTTGGCCATTTTATTCGCGATTATTTTCACGCACATGCGACCATTTTTAGTGACGGAGCGAACACAGAGCGGCCGCACAGTCTACGTAGGGTTTTCGATAGGTTAACCGGGTCCTCGGCTATATCGAATTATTTCAAAGCGTCCGCCTGACACGCGGCGACCGCACTCACGACGAAACTGTGCCCGCTTTATCCGCGCGTGGTAACGTGTCGACCCTTTAAAAGCGATCGCGCGTGCCTAAAAGTGTTCGAACGTGACGTCGCACCGCGTAATTCCCATAAATACATTATGCACGCCCGGACAGTGCGCCCAGACGTCTGCGCCGCCCTCTGGGAACTTCGACGAGTTTTCCGCGGGGTCTATAGCTCGGCTGTGGATGTGACGTAGTTGCATCGCGACGTTGTGCATTCAATGCAGTTTTGCGCGAGGCGACCGCGACGACTATATAGGCACGCGACACCGAACCGCCAGCTGCTCTTTATTCACAAACTTCGTTTCCGTGACCTCGCCCGTGGAGTTGCGATACGTGATTCCATTCCCCCTGGTGAACACATCGCAGATAGCGCGCGGATGGAGTGCACACAACAGGGCGAAACATCGCGCAAGCTTTTCGGGACACGTGCGAATCGCCACCGCAGACGTCTCAACACCGGCTACATAATAATAATAAACATGAATTTATAGGATTCCGCAATACGTTATCCTTCGCTGAAATTTTTCAGCATGCAGCCAAGTTTATGCGCTCGAGCTCGCTGTACTTTATACTTTCTAACTCGTAGACGGTATTATATTTCCAACAAGAGTACCGTCCGCGCTCTCCGTTCTTTTTCGGTCGTTTCCAAAAAACGCGGGTGTCTCCTCAGGGAAATATCCGCAAAGTAGAGACTCGCTACTTCGCGTTGTTCTTAACGGACGCTGAAGAAATTGTTCGATGAATTTTGATTCGTCCTGCTAAGCGCAATGGCGCGTCCATCGAACTAGCTTCCGTGAAAAAAATATAGACAGGTAATTAAAAAAACCTGTTATCGCGAAATGTGATTACCGAGTCCGCGGGTCATGTCGCGTTTTCGTTCTCCGGGTAACGCGTCCGTCTCACGTATGGAGATGGATGCGTGCTTCAAGTTCGTAAAGTCCGCACCCTCAGACTGGCAGCCTGCGGCCTACGCGGAGGCCGGTTATTGATTGGCTGCCTGTTGCTTTTAGTCCTGGTGGCCTCAGTCGCCGCCGCCGCCGCCGCTGTCAGCGCGACTACACTCGCCGCCGTCGCCGCCACCGCCGCCGCCGGAGAACCCTTCGCCACTCATCTCCGGGCGCGCTCGGTCCTCGTGCTTCGCGTGTGCTTCACATCTGCATAGACCGCTCCATATACACGTACATCAAGATCCGACTCGACGTACGCGTTGCCGTAGGATTTCCGGCAGGGTCAAAATCGAACCTTAAAAAAGCGACATCGACTTTTACCATATGTCGTCATTCCCAAGTACATTTTACCCCGGAAAACACGGGTTACAAACTTTCTATTCGTCGTAAAAAAATATTGACGATACGTTGGAGTTTCCGCGACTTCCGGTGGAAAAGTGCCAACAATGCGATAAGTCGTATTTACACACAGTACACACACAAACCCCTGTTCACTGTAGTCAGAGAGCGACCGCGCGGTCGCTCTCACGTGTTTGTCCCGTCGTCATGCAGATTTATTTGTTTATTCGCGGAGAATCGTGCCGGCCGCCGTGTACGTCGGTATCGACCGGTATCAAGCACGGAAAAACAAACGAAAGCAAAAAAAAGTACACGGTAAACAATCTTTCCCCCTCCCTTAGCTGCCCCTACAGTAGACTCGTCCTTATTTTTTTCCTTATTTTCCGAGCTCTCTATATATTTCCCCCTCCCCTGTCCCATTTCTTGTTGGCGTTATTCTCGTTTTATCTTCCTTCCTCGGTGGCGCTAGACCTTTTCGGATTTGCCGTTGTGCTCGCCCGCGTTACGGATTTGTCGCAAAAGCGGCACATGACCACCCTCGGCCTGGGCGTTTCTACCGCAGACGATGCCACTGCCCCTCCCGACTCGCCCCCGCTGCACTTTATCTCCCTATAAAGTTCTACTTTACTCGAAACTACGTCGTGCCGGCGACCCAGCTGCTAATAAACTCTCCCGCGCTCAGACTTCGCTCCTATTTCGCGCTAGCCACCGCGCCCGCTCCTCTGACGCTATTTCACTAGTCGCTTCTTACTCTTCTTGGTCCTCGTACACCGCCTCGGCGACGGATGTGTCCGCCCTGTGCGCACTCGTTGCGTCTCTCGCGGCTTGCATTCACCGTTGTCGCATCCGCGCAGACAACAAACGTTATTTTTCGTGCCACACGAGGCACGATTACCTAATAAATTTATATTACCTAATAAATAAGTATTTATTATCTAATAAATACTTATTACCTAATAAATAAGTGGATAAATAAATTAATAAAAATTACTCAAAATGTATAAATAATAAAAAATTAAACGGTTTATTCTTCGTGCCCACGAGGCAAAATAATACACCTGAATTCGTGGCTCGACCTGCGGCGGGAATTTCTCCGATTTTTTTCGCCGCCGTGACCGGAGATAATTATATTGTCTAATTAATAAGTGAATAAATAAATAAATAAATAAATAAAAATTACTCAGAATATATAAATAACAAAATACTTAGACGCTTCCATCCACCCTGGGAAATTCTATTCCCCGAGACTATCGGATTAATCTTCGAAGCGAAAGAAAAAGTGATTTAGCGAGCGTCAGTAACCGGGCGTGGGAGGTAAAACTCGCACGAAGCTCGTTTATATGCGTCACCGCCAGAGGGCGCGAGTTGCAGTATCGTCGTGTACGCGATATTCGAGTAGCGCGACAAGTCCGCGTCGTTGCTCGCATCGTGTTCGAGCTTCGGGGCTGCCTAAGTAACACAGCTCGCGGGCATGATCTTGCGTCTCGCTCGGTTTACCGGCTCTGCCGTCGCATTAGCAGAGGTAACTTTGTCATTACATTAATGGAGACGCGGAGTGAGAGAGAGGGAGAGAGAGAGCGAGAGTGAGAGAGAGAGAGAGAGAGAGAGAGAGAGAGAGAGAGAGAGAGAGAGAGAGAGAGAGAGAGAGAGAGAGAGAGAGACCGAGAGAGCGTGGCGCATATCTCGGCAGAGGGCGCGATATGCGCCGGGCAGTACAGAGCCGCGCGTTTGATGTTCTCGCAGTCGCGGTGGCTCCTGGTTGGCATCTCGTCTAACGCGGACACAATGCGTGTCCGCCTCTCTTACATACAGCGCGTTATATCCGCATTATACTCCTGGGCTCTCGGACGCCGTCGCGCCGGACCGAGGGGGACCCACGCGCGGGCGGCAGCGGCGGCGGCTTTGAGAGCTTTTCTCTACGCAGAGAGGAAAAATCTCTCGAGTTCGCCCGAGAACCCCGAGAATTCTCGTATATTTTTTTGCATCCCACGTACCAGACGTGTACCTCCTCTGTTGTGTATCTCACAAGACGGGGTGAATCGTGGCCTCGACTAGTTTTCCTCAATGCTGCAAAAAAAGCGCCACGTGCGGCTCGTACAATTTTTTCGCACGTGTGCGTAAAATCTGCGAGCACCAGAAATTTGTCTCGTCCTACGTACCTACGAGGTCGTTCATGAAATATATTACGAAAAAATGTCCGATGGACAAAATTGCCGTGTCCCTCACTTACAAACATACGATTTAAACGCGATCATTTTTACTTTGTCCATTAATTCCGCTGGAAATTTTCTCCCGGCAATTTTTTCATCGGAAATTTTTTTCTAGATCCACTTCACGGAGTTCCCTTATACGTCCGTGTGCGCTGAAACGGCCTGAGGCTGTTTTAGCGGAAAGTACAGCAACGATGTGGGGTACACGTCGAAAACGTGGGTGAACGCGAACAAGTTTGAGAATAACAAAGAGCGTCGGGCAAATGCGGTGTGTTTGCGTAATGAATGTGTCTGCGTTTTTAATGCGCGCGCGTAGGAAAATGAACGGAGTAACGGAAAGAAAAGTTGTGCATGCTAATCCATGATACGGCCCACATAGTCTATACAGGGTGTTACACGAGAACCCCTGGATGGTCCCTGTGGTATCGCGCAGTGGGCGTGCATAGACCGATGCGCGTTTCCATCGCATAGAACGCTGGCTCGCTCTGAATATATCGGAAAATTTCAATTTCTTTTCAATCCCGCGGAGCTCTCGGGTTCGTCGAGTGCCGCGAGCTTAGCATTCGCGCTCTCGCTCCGGGTATATAACGCGAAGCAATACGGTGATGCTGTCCGTTGGCCGCATCGATTCCGCCCGGGTTACACACTCGCGCGTTTGCGGTTTTCCCCGAAGAACCGCGCGAGCGCGTCGTCCCGCGCGTTATTCACTCGTAGCTTCGTCCGCTGTGACGTCGATGAGTTTTCACCAGTTTCGACCCGTACTACGGGTATATTCTTATGAATGTATTCATAGAACGGGTCATACGCGGTATTCATACGGTATTCGGTGCGAGGAACCGCGCGCAGGACTCGCAAAATAGAGGACAACCAAAAGTACCACCTTCTGCGACGCGTTCGAGAGAAAACAAAGTGCAAAGCTCGGTGCAAAGTTCGCTAGATCTTATTTTTCCTCTCGATTGATTCGCGAAGTCAATGTAACATTTCTTCGACGAGAAAAGTCGAGGCGAAGAATATCGAGATGGAGATAAAAACAAAAATTGCTAAATTCCAAATTCTTGCAAATTCTTGGAAGTTTGTTTTCAACTTTTTCCCCCCATTTTCATTCGGGTCAGACGGACGGAAGTGTTAGTGCCGGTTACCTCATTATACTTGCGGTTACCTCGTTACGCAGTTCGACGCGTAACGGCTACGCGGGCTCCGAGGGCGGACTCGCCGGAATTTCCGGTCTCCCTCGTTCTCGGCAAGCGCGTGTCCGGCTCAGCTCTATCTGTCCTCGCAGGCTAAAACGAGACAGACGTTGCGGCGCCGCAACCGCGAAATATTAACCTTTTCCGAGCGCGCGAGGATCGTCGGGTAGTGCGCCGCCGCGCCCCTCGCGGCGGGCTCGCGGAGCTCGCGCTGACCAACCCGCTCGGACGTACGTTAGTTCCGCTTCTTCGACTTCCGCCATCAATCTTGCGCCGCTCGCTTCCTGCATTCTCTGCTCTAGCTGGCAGCTTTTCTGCGGCGTATAAATATAGCGGGAAATGCGAGCGTGTAATATTATCGCACACTCGCGTTTTCCTCGACTGTGGTGCGACACTCGTGACGTCTTTCCCTTGTTTTCGCTTATTTATCGCGTAAACCGTTTCATCACCGCGTCCGTCTGGTTCTCTCGCCGAGGAATTTCTCCGCGCTCTGAACGCTTCGAGATACGTGCAGCAGTTGCGCGCACCGACATTTCTCGTCCGATGTACCACGAGGGGCGTATTGTACGCACGAGCCCCTGGAAGGCATTCCAAGAAAGTACATAGTTGCTCGGAACTGCGCAGGTAGAGACGACGCTGAGGCGTCTTCTCGCATAACCCATGTGCATACACATATATATCTCACACGGATATACATATTTATTCATACGTTTGGCAGTCTCAAAAGAGAAGCTCGACTTCGCTCGGAGACGCGGAGGTAAAAACGCAACGGGAGCAGCGACGAGCAACACACAAAGCGCGGTCACACAACGCTGGTTCTGCGTACGACAGCGAATATAGGATGAAAAATATATATTTATCCCTCAGCTATAACATCGGTTTTTCATTTCGCATTGGCAGGTTATGTCTCCTTGATCCGCGATACGCGTTTTGCCGATATAATAATAATAACAATAATAATAATCATAATAACAATAACAAAGGTTTTTATTTGTCTATGTGGTCCGCACAGATCTGTGACTATTTATTTTTTATCATATTTGTAGTATGTAGTGCTTTACGATAAATCGGAATACTGACATTTGCTAGATTCTATTTCGCTGAAAGCGAAATTTTGCGAGAACCGGAACGATAAACTTTATTTAAATATAGTGCGTTTAATATTACTCCGACGCTGTGTTCGAATAAATAGAGACCCGCGAGCGCAGCGCTCGCGTCTGGGAACGAGAAGAGCGCGGGTGTACGTCGCACCTACGCGAATCTAATAATTCGCGTTACATCTCTCTTTCTCTTTCTCGGTCGGCAGACACCTGTGCAATCGTGGCGCGCCAGCGCGAAACGCGTATTTTCTCAAAATAATTGTCCGACTCACGCGAGTGTCTCTTAGTTTTGTGCCTCGGGCTATTCTTCCCCTCGCGGAGGTCGTACGAAAAAAAAAAAATTATTTGTATTTGCAATAAAATGTTATCCGAAGTCTCGTAATTGATCTCAACCCCCTGGATATATATCGTAAATTTTTCAATATTCGTGTTTCCGACCGTAACGCGAGACAATGCTTCAAAACATTTATTTACCTTAACAACGCAGCCAATGTTTCAAAACATTTTTTTTCCTTGACGACACAGCCAATGTTTCAAAACATGTTTTTCCCGTAACGACACAGCCGAAGCATTGAAACACGCTTGCATCCTCGGCGAGTGAAGATTTTTTTAAACCCTCCCTCGCTATCTCGTCTCCTCATTTCTTTTCCCTCGAGCGTGAATATTCGTAAGAAGAAGCAGGGAAGATAATAAAAACCGTGTTTAATGCCTGTTGGCGTTATTCTTGGTATTTCTTAATTGGAAGTTTCACTTTGCCCGATTCTCATCGCGTTGCACCCGGCGGGCGGTGGCGTCGCAATTCTCTTCCCGGAATCGCCCGGCCGCTCCTGCCCGCCTACACGCGTCTTATATGCACCGCGAGCACCGCATTACTATACGTCAATTAGCGTGCGCGCTCGCGCTCTGTTCGCCCTTAATCCCGCGTCTTGTATCGAGCATTGTTCCGCCCACCGTTTCTCTCTGTCGCTCGCTCTCGCTTCCCGCGCGAAGGAGCGAAGCTTCGATGTATATTTCATCCTCGAGGTTTATGCTAAATCCGCGTTATACCGCATCGAGAGAATAGACTGCGAGCGCGCAGCATGTATATATAGTTTCGCGGTGATAATGACATATATACATCGTGCGACGGATATTTATCCAACCTTAATGGCTAATATTTATCGTCGTCGGGCCGTTCCACGATCTTTGCGTGGTTTTTGCCATTAACTCGCGTGTAATCTATACTGAGTCGGTAATAAAAACTGCAAACAACAGTTCACGGAAGCTAGACACATATCGGGAAAAATACAAGTTTTACCCCATTCCTCTTTCAATCCTGAATGATGTAAAACTTGTATTTTCCCCGATGTGTCTCTAGTTTCCGTGACATCTTGTTCCGAAAATCATTAGTTATCTCCCTCTCACTCACGAACGCGTTTCACCTCACCTCAAGGTTCGCGCGCGTGTGACACGTCACACGCGGTGGAAATCAAGCACAGTTTACCGTCACATATTCTCGAGGGTGCCAGAAATACGTAAGAACCAACAATTTATACGGTCCGTAATAAACGCTACGCGGCGTGTTGAAGTGTCTCATTTACGTTTGTCGCGCCACATCGTTGTCATTCGCCGAGTCGACTTCAATATTCTAGTTACGATCCACCGCGCGCCATCGCCAGCCGCGAGAACTTCCACGGGTGCACGAGAAAACTCGCGGCTGGTGCTCCGCGCACAAGATGACTTGGAAAACTTGCCTTGAACGACGTTGTGAAGTGGAGAAAAAGAAAAAAAATGTCACCGGTATGCGAGGTTACCTGACGCTGCGCTGTAAAACTGCGGAAGATTAATTAATGAAGTTCTCGAAAAAAAAAAAAAAAAAAAAAAGGAAAGAGAAAAGAAAAGAAACAAGTTCGTGGTTTTCCCCTGTTGGGCTGTGCGCACGGTAAAGTGACTCTCGTGGCTCGAGGCGTTCTGATATTAATCTAGATTTCACATCGGTTACGAAGGGTAAGAGTTAGCGGGGGTGAAAGGCAGGCGGCGGGAAGTTGGGGGAGGGGGGTTACTGAGAAACATCTGGGACCGATGAGATCCGACGCAACACGCAAGATTGATTTATGGTAAAATATCAGAGCGGTGTACGACGTTTTCACGTGGAGATCACACACCAGAGAAAAGAGGGAAAGAAAGAAAAACAGCGAAAGAATGAAAGTAACGTTGGGTCAACGCACGCCGGAGAGCAATAATACAGCGCGGACGTGCGAGAACGCAGAGGAAGGTGTCGCACAGCCTAATTGTCCGCGCGAATATCGGAGAGTGTAATTAATCAGGCGGCTGGTGATCGATAGGCTCGGGGATACCGCGCGCGCTCGCGCCCATAAATCCCTCCCGTACATCTTGCTCTCCCTCTCGTCAAAGGCAGAGCCACCCTCAAAGGGAATCAACGTTGCCACTAATTATCTCTGCAGCCGATAGAAAAAAAAAGAAAAAAAATAGAGCCTTCCGAGAACCGCGTTCGGTGCGCGACGAGCAGCCTGACGAGCCTGTGCAGAGGTTCGTCGGGCACGAATCTTCTCGGCGTCATTGTACGAAGATTCAACGGCGAAGGGATTACGCTCGTCTATCGATCGCCGAACGCGACAGTCGATCGTCCAGATTCGGCGCGTGAGTACGGATGGTCCAGGGCATGAATTATGCTTGAGGATGATCGGTCGCCCCGGTGATTTTTCTCGGCTCTCACATGGCTTGTGCATTAGCAATTATCGCATTCACCGATAGATATAAAGGGAAAAAGATTCAGAGGTAGAATTAGAGTTATACTTATTAATGCTGGAATTAAATTCCGTCAGGTTCAGCGTTATACAAAAAAGTGCATGGATTACAGCACATGCCGAAGGAACAAATGAAGAAAAAGAAAATTAATAATAATAAGGAAGAAATATAAATAATAATAATCATAATAATAATAATAATAATGGTAATAATAATAATAATAATAATAATAATAATAATAATAATAATAATAATAATAATCCCTCTTTTAAACATTTGGGCTCTCAGACCGAGTCCAGGTTTATTTGTCCTTGATAACTTTGACCGTTTTGTCAAATATCGTATTTTTTTTAATCCACTAAAAAAAGGTTGATGCAAGTGTTTCCAGGGGTAGAATATGCGACTTGAGAACAATGGTATAGGTTAAAAGTCGATATTTTGACAAAATAAATTTCGTGACCCCGATTTGGGTGGTTTTCGGCCCGGCGGCCAGATCTACGATTTCTGACAAACTGTTCGGCCAAACATTTTTTTTTTCAAAACCAACTTAAAAAGGGTTGTAACCAGTGTTTTCAGGGGTAGAATATGCGACTTGAGAACGATGGTATAGGTTAAAAGTCGATATTTTGAAAAAATAAATTTCGTGACCCTGATTTAGGCGGTTTTCGGCCCGGCGGCCAGATCTACGATTTCTGACAAACTGTTCGGCCAAAAATTTTTTTTTTTTAAATCAACTAAAAAAGGGTTGTAACCAGTGTTTTCAGGGGTAGAATATGCGACTTGAGAACGATGGTATAGGTTAAAAGTCGATATTTTGAAAAAATAAATTTCGTGACCCCGATTTAGGCGGTTTTCGGCCCGGCGGCCAGATCTACGATTTCCGACAAACTGTTCGGCCAAAAATTTTTTTGTTCAAAATCAACTAGAAAAGGGTTGTAACCAGTGTTTTCAGGGGTAGGATATGGGACTTGAGAACGATGGTATAGGTTAAAAGTCAATATTCTGAAAAAAAAATTCGTGACCCCGATTTGGGCCATTTTTGGCCGAGCGGCCAGATTTACGATTTCTGACAAGCAAAACGACAAATTTCTTTTTTTTTTAAATTAACTAAACAAAGGGTTTTTTAGTTGCAATTTACAATTTTAAAGCTTTATAAGAGCGCATCAGCAGCGCAAAGGTATCTCGGGCACGCGCGCCAGCGCGTGTGATTAGCCTAGTAGAAGTAAAAAGAGGGAGAAGATACGTGTCAACCTTCGAGCAGAAATATTCTTCGCTTGTACACCAAAAAAACACCAGCACCTGATCAGCAGTCGTTACCCATCGATGAAGCGATGGAGATCAGCCAAAACGTGGCAGCGAATTTTTAAGTTCTGTAAATACTGTAAAATCACGTCATCACACGTGACTCAAATAACAAATACAAACATCGCGTGTTCGATTACGTCCCGAGGCTGTCGGTGTACGCGCGCCCAGTAGCAGCGTGCCTCATCTTCTTATAGAACAAACCGGAGAGAGGTTGCGCGCACGCGCGAAGACGCGGGACGCGCTTCTTTCCCCGTTGCCATATCGACCCCCGCCGACCGGGGATAATTTCCGAGAGCGGTGCGCGACCGTGTATTTTCTCGGTGCACCGCTTTACGCACGGGAGCCGTCGTACATGCATCTCTCGCGTGTACATTATTCTCAAAGCTTTGAGTTGCACCTACGTATCGAGAGAAAAAATACGCTTCAGATCGCTTATTTAGATGCTCTTCTGCATCTATTGTGGCAGCGTTAAATTCCGCGACGTTTGCGACAGAGACGACGATGTTGCATACGACGGGAGCGCCGAGCGATCGAGATGAGACGCGGCTGCCTCTCACAGAGTTTTTGACGAGACGACGACGAAGACGAAAACGACGAAGGGACCGCGAAGGACGAAGGTCAATCGACATTAAGATGCACCTATGCGTCGAAAAAAAAAACAAAAATACCCACAGCTTAGTCATAATACTGGCCGTTCCTCTCTTGATAAAATAATTGAGATGCTCCGTGAATTGTGACAGCGTCAAATTCCGCGCCGGTGGTCGACGTCGGACAGTGACGACGATGTTGCACAGGACGGGAGCGTCGAGCGACCGAGGGACGCGGCTGCGTCTCCCACAGCTTTTGAGCCGACGACGACGATGACGATGAAGACGACGAAGGAGCCGCGAGTTGGTTAGACGACTTGGCACGGGACCCGATAAACGCGGTGGCGCAACCTATGACGACGGTTTTATGGCAACCGATAGGTGTCACACCCGCTTGCGTGGGACTCTGTCTGTTTCCATCTCTTTCGCTCCCTCCCTCCCTCTCTCCAGCTCTTCATATTCCACTTCATATTTCGTGCGTGCTCCATCTATTTTCAGCACGCATATCCGGCGTGGACATCAAAACGTGCGACACCGCGCGCGTTCTTCTCACTACCTGCATCCCCGAAAGCCGAAAAACGATCCGTGGCACAAAATGCGTCGGCCACGGGCGGCGAAACGAGCAACGTCCGTGATCCACGCTGCTCGTCTCCCGTTCGATGGACCATGCGATGAGGCACCGGACGTTACTATCAGCCGGCCGACGATCCGCAATACGAAGTTGCGGACCTGACGCTCGCCTCGAGGACCGGAGGCAAAACTCGAGGCATCGTGGCGCGCTCGTGGCTTCATCGAGTATTACCGAAGCGTGTGTTCGCGGCTCCACAGCTTACATAGGCTCACCTCGTCTGCGGTCTACGGGGCTTTAGCGCGGCGACCGGAGACCCCGAGCGCTCTTCAAAGACGCCTCTCGGCCGTCGCCTCGGAGAGCACAACGACCGTTCATAATCTGTACCGGCGTTGAACGTGGACCTAGAGTCTATAACGTCCAGCTGGGGGCGCAGCCGCCGGTTGCAAAGATGCAAGACTGGAACGAAACTATAACTATAACGAAAACAACAACAACAACAACAATAATAATAATAATAATAATAACGACGTTGAGGTATTAACGTTGAGTGCAGACTTGGACTCGTAGTGTCCAGTTCTGCAAACGGCAGATTTTGCGCCGTTTGAGAGGTACAAGACTGGTACGGAACTATATAAAAAAACAACAACAATAATCACTACAACGTTGGGGTAGTACACTGTTAAAAATCTGCGGTGTCAAACGCTGCTGGTGTGGACTTTTTCCTAGTGTTACTTATTACAGTGTTAATAGTAACACTTTCTACGGTGTTAAATTAACACCAGCCGTTTCGTTAAATTTTTCCTGTGTTACCGACGAAACATTATAATATTTTTCGCTTTAAAGACATGAATGCAAGTATCATGTGTGATTTTTTATTATCTCGTGAATGAATTAGTCGCTTTTCTCAGTTTTTATCGAAAAATTGATGAAAAAATCGATTTTTTCATTACAGACTCCTCTACCGGGTAATTGATCTGTAATTTTTATTTTCGAAAATCAAAATTCTGACTAATTCATTAACGAGATTCACATTACTGGCGACTGTATTTCAATTTTTGCTTCGACCCGTTGATAATTCGCGAAAAACGACACTTCTGACTTTTTGAGGTGAAAGTCGGTATTTCAGACTGCGTTAACACCGCTAATTAACACCGTGATTGGTGTGGACCTATATAGACACCGTCTTGGTGTTATTTTTAGCACCGGATTTTTAACAGTGTAATTGCATGGCGTCGTCTCGGCGTATTGTGCGACGCTTTTGCGGCACATTGACATCATCGACGACAATTCAGGGCAAACGGGCCATTCAATTTAAGCGCGGAACATTTGTCCTCCATAGCATCAGTTTTTTTTTTTTCAAACCAAAAGTCATTGAAACTCCGAGCTTATGTCGCGTGCGTTACGAGTTTCGTGCGTCGAAGGTCGAGTGAATTTGTTTCGTTGCGAATACCCGAAAAAAGGGACTGTTCGAACGAAAGGACCGCGCGAGAGGTATCAGGCCAGGATTACCATCGGGCCACTTCGCGAAGCCCTCGGCAATCGGCAGTTCGCGCGCGAAGTGCCGCGAATACGAATCACCCTCGTATAAGCCACGCAGGCTACGCGGGGAGTGGACGAGGAGGAGGCGAGACTCCTATAATATTGATCAAGCTTTGTGGAAACGCGTATATGGAGAGCACACGGCACCCGCCGCGTGCTTTTTCACTTTCTTTCCGCGCGCGGGATAATCGAACTGGATTTTTCGAACTCCGCTTCGCGACGCGATTCGCCTCACGCTTTTCCCCCCCTGTCTCTCACAATTCGCGCCGTTGTGCTCGTTTTTTCCTGTCTCGCGAATTCGCCGATGACGCTCGCTCGCTTTACGTTATTCCGCATCCTGTGCTCACGGATTACATTTTTGTGTGGGACACGTGAAGCGAGAATGTCCGTGTGCTCAGGTTGCTTACTCTACCTGCTGCTATCGCAGCAGCGGGATAAAGCTGTTTCCGTTCTCGAAGCTCACAAGGGATGACGCACGCGGGGTATCGCTGCGTTACAACCTCGCCTCGCTGTCACTCAGATTTTTCGTGTCGCAATGGGATTCGCGATGCTCGCCGTTCTCGTTGTTGACGGATCCGTAGCCGCGTTTTGGGGGTGGGGGATCATGTCGCGGTATGTTTTTTCCACTTGCGGCAGCTGCACCGCGCGTTGCGTCCCAGATCGTCTGGACGACCGCTCCGCGATAGTAGCGTAAACCCCTCGGCGCTTTTCAGATCCTCGGGGATCTGAAAAAGTGCGAACAGTACCGCGACCTCCGGCAATCGAGACGGAAAGCGAACTCGGTCCCGCGCTCCTCGCAATTCGCTCGTTGACGTCAACCAGATAAAACGCTGGAAAACGGTCAATGTGGCAACTGAGGCGAGGCAATCCGATGCCGGGCGCGTCTTTTCGCGAATTTCTCATTCTCGCGTGGTGCACGCGAACTGCTACGCGCGTATTAATTCACCCGCGTTTCCGTCTGCAACACTTTCAGTAATGTTTTTTCCATTTCTTAAAACCAATTTCGAAAAACCGATTTGCTAAAAAAAAGAGAACAAAATTACTGTCGAAGAGCATCGAGTTAACAGTTGAAAATGTCATTAATTTTGATTTACCCGCTCGAATCTCCGATCGAAAGATCGTCGGAGCGAAATCTTATCTCGAGCTCGAGTGTTTATAGAATATATCCGAGAGGGAAGCGTAAGAGGTTCGAGAGCTGCCAGAGGCTGCCGGGGGCCATGCGGGGAAACGCGCGCGCGCGCGACCAGCGTGCCCGGAGCGCAGTCTCGTCGAGTGAACTTGAGAATTTCGAGGACGGTTTCCGGCGTCGAGGTCCTCTCGGCGGAATCGGCACGAATAGCTGCACGAGAAACGCGGGGCCCTTGGACGGATGGCGTATATATACACAGAGCCGCGGTGTATCGATGCGATCGCCGAGCCAACTTGCGTCCGTCGACGGTTTTCGATACTATTCAACCAGTGCCACTTTTTACCGTGCCGTGAGTTGCGATCGAGCATTTTGTCAGAGTTGCCAGGTTCTACTTTGGCCTTCGCAGAAGTCACGGTATCGCGAAACGTA
Source organism: Itoplectis maculator (assembly GCA_964034905.1). Taxonomy (NCBI): domain Eukaryota; kingdom Metazoa; phylum Arthropoda; class Insecta; order Hymenoptera; family Ichneumonidae; genus Itoplectis; species Itoplectis maculator. The sequence continues at coordinate 6,334,836 of OZ035854.1, read as the reverse complement.
TGTAGACCTCGTCGCACAGCCGAGATTGGATCGGCCGACTCGTCGAATGACTTCTTCGTTTTCGATACCACCAGCGACTGTAATCAATCACCGGAAAAAGTTCGCAAAAGTGTTGCAACAGTTCGGTGCGAAACGTTTCGCCATAATCACTTACGCTTCGCGCGCCGCATCGTCGTTATTAATCGCCGCGCGTCGACCCCGCGCACGTACACGACTGCGCTTAATCACTCGCTCACAATACACTCAACCCCCCCACGCGTGCGCGATACGCACTTTCCGAAATTAAGGCACTCGCCGCGTAGCATCTACGTCGTGGCGCGCACGCGTCCATACAGACACACAGACATATACATTGTCACACATACAGAAACATAGGGGGCGCTTGCGCCCTGGGAAACTATGCAGGCGCCCGTCGCGCTTAGACGAAGTTGCGACGTGGAGTTGCCGCGCGGGAACCTCGTAAATCTCCGAGACTCGCGAGGGCCACCGACTAGTTAACCGAGAAACTCGCCGAGGGGGGTGAATGGAAGTTTGCGAAAGCCACGGTGGCCTCCAGCGACGCCTCAAGCGCGCTCCTGAAACGTGTGGGTCGCACACATCCTTCCCTCACTCGTCGTGCGGTCCGGCAGTCTGAAATTACATATTTTTTTAAATGATATATTTGGCAAAACATAATTCGGTAGCAAAACTCGATAGTCGATAATCTCGCCACTAATTTTTTAAGGGAAGACACTGTCCGTGGGTTGCATTTATTGATATTTGACCGGTGTGTTTGACGTGTGTGAAACGCATCGCCATTTCAGTCGCGTTATACACCCGGACCACAAACATATTTGCGGCAATGCGTTATTATCAGCGACGGGCGCGGACGGTAATAAAATTATCCTATCTTGTTGATGCGTACGTATAGGATATCCATATATATCACCATTGGCGTCCCTCTGTGTCCATTTCCACTCTCCTCCCCCTTCTCTTTTTCTCTCTCTTCGTCTTTTTCGCTGATCACTGTAAACATAATTAAAGCTACCGATGTTTGAGTAACACGGCGTGTAATCCGCAAGCGCGGTGGGTATATGCGGCGCCCCATTGCGTCTGCTCGGTAATTGGAAATTATGCATTTCAGGATGGACCAGCGTGCGCATCCAGCAAGCTATGGACCATGAAGTGAGTGTGAAGAGCTATTGGTTTGCTCGTTAAGGGCGCTTCAAGATGTGCGGATACCATGGGGAAAGACTTTCGACGTACTTACAACGGTTCTCGCGTAGCGTGGCTAACGCTCGCCGAAAGTATTATTGCATTATGCTCGAGTAGCGACGAATCGTGCGCACAGGACGCTCGCAGCCAAAAGCTCGGACGCTGGCGTCTGCAGCTCAATTTGCCGGCTGGAGAAACTCGAGGATCCTGGAATGTGCTGTTGCTCCGTGCATACGTGAGCTCAGTTGGATGACTTTCTCGTGACACTTCAACGCAGTGACGCTCGCTACGTTCTCCAGCAACCGTTGCCGGTCTGAAACTCCCAACTTCTGACAACTGTTACGACGGAATATGCGAACATTATCCCTTTCTAAAGAGTTGGTGGCTCAAAAATCGCGAAATATTGCAGTCGTTGTCGTCGCTTTATTCGTCCTGTGTTTGGTCGAGACTCTCAGACCGAAGCCAAGTTCATTTGTCTTTGGTAACTTTCACAGTTGCGTCAAAGATCTATCGTCGTCGGCTCAATCCTTGCCACATCCTCGTAAGGGTGCACTAATTTATTCCGATTTACAAAGAACGATTCGAGGATAGTGCAGTAATATCAGCGATAATCTCAACTCCAGTCTTCGCGTCGAGAATCAGTCGAATTTAACCGAGTTCGAGGGGTCCGCGCACTTCCTGATTTCTCGTTCGACGCATGCGACGTATAGTAGATACGGCCTATTCACGCAGACGACAAAACGAACGACATTGTTCCGGTGGAATTGTGAACTGGGGGCGCGTTCGCCATTTCGTCTCCACCTCCCCCCCCCCGTCGTCCTCGTTTCTTTTCTTATCGCGTTTTTTCAGAAAGGCCGGACCCGACTCCGTCGCGTCCTAATATGATTGAGATGCGCGCGCTTTGTGTCTACCGGAGGATTCGTGGAATCGGCGACGAGAAACGAGGAACGTTGTGTCGCGCGTTGACGTAGGCGAGCTACATCCACGGCGCGGGAACAGAAAAGGTCTTTTCATTTTCTTCGTAATACGATCACGGACGAACTCGCGTTGCTTGGGGAGGGATTTTACAGACGAAAACTTTTTATGTCGTCGTATCATCAAAATTATTAAATTTTTCATTGCATTCTAATTGTGAATTGAGGCATTTTGATTTCTTTGACATCTTCGTATAGTGAAATATTATGCGTATTCGTCGATGCTTGTGACGCCCCGTCGAACGATTGTTCGCCATGCCAACTTTTTCCACAATCGCAGCGGGTCGAAATTTGAAAAGATAAATTGACGCTGACGGGCTACGATGAAATTACACGGGCAACTGCTACTTTGAAACTCGCGCACGAAATGAAAGTCATCGTTGGTTCCCGGCTGTGAAAATCCTCCCCCCCCCCCCCCCCCATCAAACGCGATTTTTCTCATTCTACGGTGACAGCCTCGCGCAACGAGAGACAATGTATTATGCATCGAAATTCCCATCCTGCCAGCGAGCGGATCGCAAAAAGGAGGCAATATCGATGGCGATAGCGCAAAATCTAAATGGAATATCTGGAAATTGATTAAATCGTCATGATCCGGATTTTTTTTATTCGGAAAAAACCTTTAATTTGTCAATCAATTTTCCGTGCGATTCTGACGCTCCGGACAATGGGTAAACAAAATTGCCTCGTCGCGAAAATTGCTCTTTATTGCTCGACGTTCTCATTTTAATCGGTTTGCGCGCTCTTACGTTCGACCCACGGGATGCAGCCGCACTGTGCCGAGCTTCAGTGAAAAGTTATAAACTTTCGTCGGCAAACTCGCGAGCTGCCGACAATGCAATATAAATTCAGTTTCATCGCACGCCCCGTCGATTGGAAAACGAAATCATTTCTCGGGGTTTTTGAAAGTTTTCCCGGACGCTTCGAAGTAGGAGAGCGAGATTTTTTTTTTTCGATACACACCCTTAATTAACGCTCATGTTGAGCTTTGGGCATTTTTCTAGTTCCTCGCGTCATCAACGGGAGAATGGAAAAGAAATGAGAAAGCGAAGTTACTTCAGACAGACCAAAACCGTAATTACATTCATATACGATTTTCCCAGGAATTGTAAAAAAATATATATATGTAAATATGTATATATAAAACATGTAGGTCACTCTCTGTCGAATTAATTAGAATTGAAAGTTTATTTAGCTCGAACAATCGACACAGCATCTCTCGTCCCTTTGATAACCCCGCTGCCCTTTATTATTGTTTTTCCCCGCTTTGTACGCGGATTCGAGCGTTTAATTGCGTTCTCCGTACTGTAAACCCTCGAGTCGAGCTCGTCCACGCAGCCGAGTGCGATGCACACAGGACAATGCGCACATTTTGGGCTCGACAACGCCCAGTCGGTGCCTCTCTTTCTCTCTCACTATCTCTCTTTCGGTATACTGTGTACTTCCATTTCGCGGTAATACGGCTCCCACCTCGGGAAATTTCCATTTCCGCTACTGATAATTGGTATCTCCCCGAACGCGACGGGGATATCCCGCGAATATCTCGTGTTGTTTTACACGGGGACGAGTCGGGAGGCGGCGCATGGAAACTCGGGGGAAACGTGGAAAATCGCGCGCAGTCCAGGGCACAGTGGATTATTGCAAGGCGAACGCGGCGCTGGGTAATAACGGAAGCAACGCCGGACAATAGACACGGCCCACATATCAACTGTGGACTACATTTTTCCGATACGCAAATGACTTTCGCCCGCTCAATTGTGTTCTCGCGTGTCTGTTAATTAACGCGCCTCCACTTGGACGATAAATATGAATAAAATTCCGAAAAATGACAATTTATCCTATATTGTTATCGATACATTTTTTTTTCTAAATTCACGGGAATTCCCATGGATTATGATCCCTTGCAGCTGAGTTCGATGGAACCTCAAAAATTCATATGGTCCTCAGGTTCGAATACATCGTCGAATTTTTCCGGACAATGCCACGAGGGCCACATGGCATCGGCAAAGCTCGTTACAGCTGCATTAATTAAAATTAACACGTGCAAGCGGAGCCTTAGTCGCACATTTACGAGAATATAATGAATATGCTAAGCTCGTTTAATGTGCATTGCTGAAACCTGATGAATAAAATAACGACCTCTCGTGGCGAGCTTTATTCAAAGTTTATTTTACACGCACACGCACACGCACACGCACACGTGCGCGTGTGTTTTATTCATCGCTTAATAGGCGCCCTCGGAAATCCAGTCGTTGTTCGTGCATCGCATTGTCTTCCGGGAAAACGCACATGAATTTCGGGCGAACGGGATTTTTTTTTAACGCGAAATATGCAAAGGTCTTCCGGGAATTAATACCCGCGTGCGAGATCCTCCTGTATCGACGATGTACGCGCACATCGTGAAATGTACGAATGTTGCTGCGCGTTAATTACAATGGCGCTCGTGTGGCTGTGTTGTGCGCGCGTGCGCAGACGTGACCGCGTTGTAATATGACAGTGACACTAAGGGGGCGAGTAAACAGACTAATGAGGCTAACGTAGGGACGTTCAACATGCGTCCGTGAATAAAATATTATGCAGCGTGCGCTTCTTCGCTGCTTCTGCTGCTTCTGCTGCCGCTGTATATTATATGTGGGGTGCGAGCCATGTGCGTAAGCTGCATAAGCTTATATATGCTCTAGAACATGAGGGAAAAAAATGAAGGATCCGCGCTTGGCTACTCACACGCACCTGCAGTGCGTAAAAAGGCATTTTTTATTTTTATCCTCGACTCTTCATATATCGCAGAAAAGACGGTAGAACGACCGCGGGACGCGTCAATAAATAATTGATGAATTAATCAGGGAAATTTTTTTCTTCGCTGTCTCTTTTTTCCAACATCGCGAAATACTGATTGAAGCGAAATTTCGTTTCATACAACGCGTGACGATATCAGTGTTTTCGCATCGCTGTCTGAACACGCACGGGCATCGGCCACTCTCAGTCTGTCTGCCGGTTCATTCGCTCGTGTCCTACGTCGGCGGGCGCGTCGAACCGCACGATCGTCGCGCGCGGCGACGAAGGAGAAGCGGGAAAAAATGTGTTGCACCGACGCGACGGAAAAGCTCGGTGAGGCATCGCGTGCGCGCTGCGGGAGCTCGCGCGGGAGGACGACACGCGGGACGCGCGGCGTGCACCTCGCGTCGAGCGGCTCGCGCGCACGATCGTCCGAACAGCGCGAACGACCGCGCGCGACGTCGCGAAGAATTAAACGGGACATCCTCTTTACTTTCTCGCATTATCCAGTTCACGAGCGCGCGCGCTGCGCGACTCTATTGTCAAGCTTGGCGCGCGCGCGTCCCGAACTGATTCCTCGAACGCATTATCAAGTTTTGCTCTCCGATAGATTGAATGAAATTTCACGAGGAGTGACGGGCCCCAGTGTTCGTCGTCACTTCGGCCGGAAATGAAGCTGTCAGTTCGCTACGCGCCGCACAATTTATTCATCGTATTCCGGTAATGTCAATTTTTTTATTATCCATTTTTTTTACCCTATTTCTACTTTTTCAATCTGACGGACTGTAAAAACTTCGGGAGCCTCCGATAACAGCCTAACAAGCGTGACCTCAATGCCGACATCCGGGATTCATGGGAGTTTTAACGAGTTTTTTCTCCCTCTGACCGCGTAACGCGAGTCGTCGATATATATTTCACCGTCCCTAATGGACCAAGCATTTTTTATTTACGAAAAAATGTTTTATCTTTGGTTTTTGTAATTTTATTACATTCGACAGGTACTATTTTCGACGATATATTGGAAAAAAAATTGATAGGCTCTTCACGCGCAGTATTCCGTTCACGTATTTTTCGTCGCTTCGGCGTATCGGGAATTTTCGTTTACGAAGAATATTTTATCATTAATATTTTTCGTCGGAGTCACTCGCCTGTATTATACGCGACATCGATGGCGCTAAAATCCGAGTGTTTTTGTTTTTTATCGGAATAAAAAACAAAATTTTGATCGCATGTAATCGGAAAAATAAAATGCAAATCACATGTCGATCGATGGGAATTTGTGCGATTCTGTCGCGCGCGTTTGCGACGAGGGAACAAGGGGGAGGAGGAGTACACCGAGGTAAATTGCCGCCGTGGCCGTGAGCGTAACGCGCGGTTCACGAGGCGAAACCGCACGTATCACTAATTTGCGACGACTGACGATAATACGCGGTACGCTGCGCGCGGCTCGAATCGTGTACACACTAGTCGCATGCGATCATATTTTGCGTCGTACTGTAGCGCTTGTATAGCGCTGGTCGCGCGGTGCACGTACTCCGCTCGTCGGTGGGACTTTGTTACGCAAGTGGTACATAGCCGCTTCGGCTCCGCCAACAGCTCGAGAGCGACACTTGCAATTATTCAATCATCCGTGTTGCTCCCTCTTTCTCTCTCTCTCTCCCGTCTTCGTTTTCTCGGAGAGACCACAGCCGCGAGTAGGCGACTTGGACACGTGAAAATAATTTTTCTGTGGTCCGGTGTGTAGAAAAAAAACCGAGATTCGGAGAAGAGAAAAATACGCGAACAGTTTTTTTTTTCCTAAAAAAATGTTTCGTATGTTTCGCAGGACACGTGATTTTATAACTTCCCGTTACGTAAAAGCGGAAAATACGTATCCAGTTGGCAGTCGCGCGGTTGATAAGTACGTTACGTTTCACTCGTCGTAAGAGATAATCCTGTCGCACAGCGAACTTCCCACTTCGGGACTTAGCGCGAAAAGCCACTCGCTAATCCTCTCGATACTCGTCCGCGCGTTTCGACCGCGCGCACCGAATTAAACAGTTTTCGCGGAAGGGACTTTTATCCAGCGTGAACTTTGACCCGCGGGTTTTCTCTGCCACCCCTCGCCGCGTAGATGTGCTTCTTCGTTTTACCTCGCATGAGCTGAGATTCATCGCCCAAGGGCGCCAAATCTATTTCGCAGATTGATTCAATTCCATCAGCGTTTATTACGAAAAATGTCCATCTCTCTTGTCGAATTTTTCATCGCTTCGTTTTGTGAGCTTGCAAAAATCTCGCGAACTTCGTAAAATTCGTTGGTAAGGGCATCTTAATAATTCCGTGTACGTCGAGCGAAAATCCGCAGCGTTTTGAAAACTATTTTTACATTTTTCGTTTAGAGCAATTAGTGAATTAAACTGGGTCGAAAAAAATTTTCCGCTCCCGGAAATTTTCGTGTGTCCCGTGAATTAGAACAGACGCGTCCTTTTTCGGCAAAGAAAATCTCGGTTTCAAAGGGTCGCGGTCGCGGGGAGCCAACGATACGATGAAAGAGTTACCGAGTCCCTCGAGCACCGCGGCCATTAAGTTGCTCGCCTCGCGAGATAATTCTAAAGCGCGCGAAGCGCCACCAGCAGCCGCGGCGCGGGTAATGATATCAATCAAAGCCACTTTGACCGGCCGTCGTCACTTTCCACTCATTAATTTTTCGCAATTCCAAGCAACGAGCTCGGTGCGTCACGAGACATTTTTTTTCGCGCCTTCCGCCCACGCTCGGAGTCTTTGACTGTTCAGCACTGCGACTTGTAACGTGCAGAGTGCGGGGGAGATTTTTTCTTTTTTTTTTCATGGTCAATAAAGTAAATTATTAGCGTAAAGTCAACAACTAAACGGATTTATGGAGGTTTACGTTATAGTTATCGGATCTCGTGATATTTCCCGTCGTAAATGGAAAATCACTTGGCACTGCCGAGGAGAAAGAAGTCCACGTCAAATACATAAATCGTTAGCACTGTTATTACAGGTTATTATTATTATTACTATTATTATTAGCAGTAAAAACTTTTCTGTCTCTCGCATTCCACGTTCTGCCTCTTATTCGCGATTCCACGAGTTTACGATCGATACCGCGAGTTTACAGCGAACGACATTTACGAATTAACGACCACCCGCCATGGGCGGTGCGACGATCCACGCTACCGTTGGTAGTGCCCGCCCGACGCTTTCACGACGAAATATTTCTCCGGCGAAATATTTTATCTCACGATACGCGAAAATTCTCGTTACGTGTAAGCGATTGTATCGCTATCGCAAGGGCAAAAAAGCAACGGGGCAGCCGAGGGAATTTCATATGAATTTTTGAGCTCGGGGTGGTCCGCGCGTTTTCGCCTTTGACGCGGCGGCAATAAAGCGACGCGATATTTCGTACAGTCCCGAGACTGCGAGCGACATGATGTTTCGTACGGCGCAGCGATACCGGCGCGGAGTTATAATATCGGACCGCGCGAGCGTTGGCACGTGCCCTGGGAGCGCGAATAAATAAATAGCGAGCGGAGTGCGAGTATCGGCCGCACGAGAGTTTCGAGTTATTCCGACGTAGCCGCAAACCGGAGGCGTCGATGCCTGAGTATCGGGAGAAAAATTCTCGACTCGTGACGTCGTTGCGTAGAAATAAACCACGTGGAATAAACGTTCCACGAGGTCAATGACACTAAGAGTAGCAGCTGCATTAATTAAATTTTAAAAATTAATATATGATGCGGAATTCGCACTAAGTGATTATAAAAACTTACAATGACCCTTCTTAGCTATATTGTACGTTACAATTTTATTATCCAAATTACTTTCACTAATCTCGCTTTTATTCGACTTGCACGTCGAGAGCATTCTTTTTTTTCGCGAATACTTACAACGACGTTTTATGAAAAATTCAATGAACGCGAAATATGCAATGAAAGTTTTATAGTCGCTCTCAAATGGCATCGCTTATTCCCCTTGAGGCGAGCTGCAATCGAATAATAAGAGTCCTGTGTACTACGCGACCGTCCAAACGGAATACAGAACGCGCCCGACGCGACGCGGGGGAAATGAAAATACACCGAATGCACGTGAAAACCCCACGGACATAATGTCAAAGCGGATAATAGCACTCGCAGTGAGATGTCCACCGAGAGATAAAGATAACTAGTGTGAAATCAAGAAGTAAGGTATCAAAGAATGAACGTTGGGGTTGAGGGTGGGGGAAGGGGGGGGGGGGGAGCAAACGAGAAAGGCGCTATCACCGTACTCGTCTGACCCAATTTTCGTGCAAACGCGGTCGGAAATAAAAATAAAGGAAAACGTAGAAAACGGAGATAACGAATTAAGGCGAGACTATAATACGCTACGTACACTCTCCCCATTTTATACAATTTCCTGCAAAATCGTCTAATTTTTCTTCACATTTTTTATTATCATGGGACAAAACAGCAACTGCAATTTTTTCAATTTAATTGACTTTATGTGTACATATTTTTGCACGAAAAAAGCTCAATATTTCGGAGTTACCGGACTCTTTGTTTTTTCCAGTCTAAGGATAACGGCAAATCGAGTCGTGTATATTTAAAATACACTTTGCACGTAAACGACACTTACTTCAAACAAGCGTTTTACGTGTGCATTACGTAACCGCGCAACACTCAGTTCAAAAGTTGCAATTCGACAGGCGTGTCTCAAGTGCATAAAGTGCAATTAACCCGAGCCTCGATGAGACCAGGTGAGCGTTTCCGTTGCTCTAAAAAAATCTGGTATCGTTCAATGCAGTGACAACTGTAGCTATAGTTGTGCAATCTTTTTTATTATACAGCTACAGAAACTATCTGCATCTACAAGACGCAAACCAAGCCACACCCAAGATAAAAACTGTCCCGATTTAATCACTAGACCCGGAAAACATCCGAATTAATCACCAGACCCGCGCGGCGCAATCTCTGGTGTACAACGGGTAATCGAGTATGCGTCGGTGGTGCCGGCCCTGGCGCCCGGAGGCCGCGCGCGCGCCAACCCGGAAAACCCTCCGTGCCCGCTCGCAAAATTTTCCGGATGCTACGTCACTGGTGGCCGGCGTTCGGCGGGCGAGCGAGCGAGCGAGCGAGGGAGACAGAGCGAGAGAGAGAGAGCGAGAGAGTGACGAAGAATTCGTTCACTGCGTCAGTCGGGTCTCGGCCGCCGTCAACGTCAATACGACGACGAGCGCCGCACGAGCTGCTGCTCGCATCGTCGGGTGTAGCGCGCGCGGGTCTAACCCAACAACGTACACACGGAGCGCGTATATTTCGCTGCTTTACCGGTGGTGCTCTGCCGTTGACGCGGCTACTGCTGATTTTCCGTAATAGTTATAACCGTGGGTCGCCTCCACCCGCGCCGCAATAGTCCCGGACGCACTCGACTCGTCGAAACCCATCGGTGCTTCCCGACGAAAGTTTCGTGCACGTGAAGACACGCGCGCAGCAGCGTCGTCGCAACAACAACAACAATAACAACAACAAAAACAATAACAACAACAACAATAAACTCTGGCTCTCTCTGACTGTCCACGCGCGACCGACGTTTTCTCGACAACGCGAGAGCCACCGCTGCCTACGACGACAGCGACGACGACGACGACGACGACAGCCACGACGAAGACAACGACGACGACAGCCGCGACGAAGACGACGACGACGACGTCGACGACGACCACGAGAAGAAGACGAAGAAGAAGGTTGCGGTGGGCCACTCGATTCGCCTCCTGCTCCCTCTGCTCCCGCGCGGAAAATACTCTCCCCGTTTACTACAACCCGTTTTCACCCCCTCGCCGTGTCCCCCACCCGCGCCGTCGTCTCCCCCACCTCGTGCCGACGAGACTGTAAACCCGCTTCCATTTCCATTTCCCTCGACTCCGCTTCGTCGCGGAGCCGCTGGAAAGAGACCGAGCGATAGAGAGGCAGCGTCGTCTAGTTCGCCACACGCACACGTATATGACGAGCGCGCATCGGCACCGAGGAAACACGTACACGAACGCGCGCGCGCGCGCGATTCCCAAGCAGCCACCACCACCACCGCCACCGCCGCTACACGACGAGAGCAGCGAGCGGCGGTCGAAGCCAGCATCTTTGGTTATTATCAGTGACGAGCCAACCGGATAAGGTGCGCGACGATGACTTGATTGCGCACGTTTTTCGCCGCCCGTGTGTGTTGTGTGTGTTTTTTGCGTCTCCGGTGTTCGATGCTGATTCGATAGTCAACCCCCTCATCCCCGTGGTCGCACTTCGTCCTCGAGATATGACGATAGTTTGTTTTTACTAATAATCAAAATAATAATAATAACAATAATAATAGTCGTAATGGTAATTCATCGTTAATGCTCGTCTGTGTGCTTGTACAAAACATATAATAGCTACGAAGGATACTATGGATAAATAATTTGTTAACAAAAAAAATAAAATAAGTAATGATGATAATAAATGCGTGAGCCGAGTCGGTGGAATACAATGTTGTTCTCGTTGCCGCTGCTAATCGATAAGAGTGCACCGTTCGGCCGTGTCCCAGAGGCCTACAGGTGACTCGTGAAGGCGCCATGAGCACTGCCTTCCTCTTCGTTTTCGACGGTCTCTCCGCGTCGAGCCGACCGAACGTGCGACAAGACGAATTACGCGTAATACAATAACCGAGTCTCGACGCCCCAGCGCGCTGTTCGTTCGATCGAATGACGGAAAAAGCAGGTGTGACAAAAATTCGTGTGCCTGTGTGTGTTTGTGTTTTTAACACGTTTTTTTGTGTGAAAATTGTTTCTGGTGGCTTTTTTGGCGGGGTTGAAGCGCGGCGAGAAGGGGGTTGGGTGGGGTGGGTGCTCGGGGCTGCTAGGGGCGGGGCGTACGAATTCACGTGCGGGCAATGGACCCGTGTGTCTCGTGTGTTGTAACCGTGAGAAAGTAGTTCACGCGGTCCGAGGAATTACCTCCGCGTCTTTCGCGCTATACGTACGGTCGCTCCATATTATTTATTTATATTTATGTATCCAATTTTTTTTCTTTCTAATGGCTCAAAGGCAAAACGCTTTCAAGTGTCCAAGCGCGAGCGCCACGGGAGACTCGCCCGTGTCTATCGTTAAACTTCTTATCGGTGTCCCTTGATCGTCTCTCTCTCTTTCTCACTTGTGTTGTCGCGCGCGGAACTTGCGTGCACCCCGGCAAGGGGTGGATGGGAGGGGGCGGGGGGATGATAGAGAAGGTCGACTGAATCTATCGAACGACGAAGAGAGGCAGAGTGAGGGAGAGAGACAGGCAGGTGGTTGGTTGCGTCGGTGCCCCTCTCCCGGCCTCTGGCACTTTGGTATCCGCGTGTGTATACAATTTTTTCCGCTACTTCCTCTCGCCCAGATAATTTTTTTCACGATTCCCATTATTTTTTTGCCGCTCGTCAAATACCGCGCAAAAGTTGGGCCGTCTTCGTCGACGAGAGGAGAAAAAAAAAACGCGTGGCTGCGCGCTCGGTGTGGGACGCGACTGCCACACGACCGCGAGACTCTGTCCGCGTGCGACGACGTTTTATTCGGTTTATGAGAAATTTAGGTCGTTCCCGGCGACGCTGCTGCCACTCTCGACGCGCTCGCACTGCACCTGTTGCGAAACTGCGGAAGTTACAAAATTGTTTATTTCGAGTATGAGCGCGGTGTGTGCTGCAGAGGCTATGGTGGTGGTGGTGGTGGTGGTGGTGGTAGTGATGGTCGCGTTGCGTGTCGAAACTTCTGCGAGTTCAGCCGCGTCATTCGGATGATTTTTTTTAAATTTTACCAGAATATCATTATTAATGTACGCAATATAAGAGAAATTTAGTATTCGAAAATCCCGAGTCACCGTGACGGACTTTACGGGTGCAAATAATATAAACCAATCCTTCATTGGAACCCAGTCGCGTTAGGTGCGCGCTCGTCTGACGCTATTCTCGCGAGATTCTAACCGAAGGATTTTTATTAAGTACGTGAGCCGCTCGCGTGACGTTGACGAAATATATATACTCAGCATTTTTTTTTCTTTATCGTTTCCCGTGACGGAAAAATGGCGGCTTCAGATTTCGCGCCGCGTGTCGTATACGCGCGGAAAAGACGAATATCGACAGACCGGAAAAACTCTTGGCACGCGCCTCTCGATCGGTGCGATTTTCAGTCGAGAACGCATCATTTTTGTGGGGTCCGTTGGGGAGAAAATAATTTTCAGATGGAAATACGAATTTCCATTTGAAAATAATTTCCGTCGGGTGGCTGGAACGTATTAGTTTTGTAACCGTATTAGGCTAATCATACGCGCTGACGCACGTACCCGAGATACTTTTGCGCTGCTGCGCTCTTATAAAGCTTCAAAAGGGAACTAAATTGCAACTAAAAAAAAAAATATCATTTTGTTTGTCAGGAATCGTAGATCTGGCCGCCGGGCCGAAAACCGCCCAAATCGGGGTCACGAAATTTATTTTTTCAAAATATCGACTTTTAACCTATACCATCGTTCTGAAGTCGCATATTCTACCCCTGAAAACACTGGTTAAAACCCTTTTTTAGTTGATTTTGAAAAAAAAACCGCCCAAATCGGGGTCACGAAATTTTGTTTTTCAAAATATCGACTTTTAACCTATACCATCGTTCTCAAGTCGCATATTCTACCCCTGAAAACACTGGTTAAAACCCTTTTTTAGTTGATTTTGAAAAAAAAAATTTTGGCCGAACAGTTTGTCAGAAATCGTAGATCTGGCCGCCGGGCCGAAAACCGCCCAAATCGGGGTCACGAAATTTATTTTTTCAAAATATCGACTTTTAACCTATACTATCGTTCTCAAGTCGCATATTCTACCCCTGAAAACACTGGTTAAAACCCTTTTTTAGTTGATTTTGAAAAAAAAAGTTTTGGCCGAACAGTTTGTCAGAAATCGTAGATCTGGCCGCCGGGCCGAAAACCGCCCAAATCGGGGTCACGAAATTTTGTTTTTCAAAATATCGACTTTTAACCTATACCATCGTTCTCAAGTCGCATATTCTACCCCTGAAAACACTGGTTAAAACCCTTTTTTAGTTGATTTTGAAAAAAAAAGTTTTGGCCGAACAGTTTGTCAGAAATCGTAGATCTGGCCGCCGGGCCGAAAACCGCCCAAATCGGGGTCACGAAATTTATTTTTTCAAAATATCGACTTTTAACCTGTACCATCGTTCTCAAGTCGCATATTCTACCCCTGAAAACACTGGTTAAAACCCTTTTTTAGTTGACTTTGAAAAAAAAAAAATTTTGTCCGAACAGTTTGTCAGAAATCGTAGATCTGGCCGCCGGGCCGAAAACCGCCTAAATCGGGGTCACGAAATTTATTTTTCCAAAATATCGACTTTTAACCTATACTATCGTTCTCAAGTCGCATATGCTACCCCTGAAAACAGCGGTTACAATCTTTTTTTAGTGGATTTAAAAACAAAAACGATATTTGACAGAACTGTCAAACTGTCAAGGACAATTGAACTTGGACTCGGTCTGAGAGTCTCGGCCAATCAGCACGACTAAACTGCTAACAATGCTTTCCCATGAACTTTTTAAAAGAGGGACAACATCTTTATTATCGTGAGTTCACCGAAAGTTAAATGCCAAATGATGTTCGAGCTCTACGGTCTTTCGTGACCGTTGAAACGGATTATCCCCCGCTAATCAATAAATAGTATGTGTAATACACCCACACAATATCCACGAATTCGCGCGACCATTCGTGTGTATCCTGGAAATGCGCGGAAAACCACACAGATGTACGAGCATCCAGCTCATTTCTGTAACTAATCGCCGCGCTACCGACTGCTCTGCGAATAAACGCCAGTCAATATGTAGTTCGCGGTTATCGAACAGCACGGATGCCGCTCGTCGAGCTTTCGTTTTCAAAGTTCGCGCCGTGCAGCCGCGGCCGCGCTGCAGTCGAATGAATTTGCGCCGTGCGTTAAATCTCCGTTGACGATTGAAATATTTCATCGTGAAATTTCCGAAAATTCGAAACCCCAATGGAAATCGAAGAATATTTCGACCCGAATTCAATGCAAAATAAACGACGAAGCGAGGAATCGAAACCGCTCGGTCGCCGAGGAATAAAATTACACCGAAGAGAAAAAAAGGAAAATACTGAACAAAAAAAATGGAAATTATCGGATAAATCGATAGACAGAGCGAGATAGAGAAAAAAAGGTGTCCGCCATCTTGCGTCTCCGATGGAGCAAGTGGATGCAAAACGAAACCAATTATATCGCGCGGGTCGAGCGGAGGGAATGAAAAGAAATACCCAGGAAAAATGACAGGTGACTGCGCTCGCCAGGGGGCAAAGTAATGGAGAGAAGCGGGAAAACAGAGCCGCGAAGGGAAGTCACGATGGGGCGCTGGGAATGCGGCGGTACCCGCGATACTGGATTCATCGCGGTTTTTTCGTTGTAGGACATATCGCGGCCAGCGTTGCGGACAAGAGTAGGACTTACGTCCTACCAACCGATATACCACACCGAGGGAATTGTCATACTCCAGGGATTCCCCGAGTGACGGTGTAATCTCGCCGCGACTCCCGCTGCTGCTTCGAGTCGTTGCAATCTGAGAAAAGAGCTTTGATATCGGATTATTTCTAACGACGTTGCGAAACTCGAGAGTCTTCGTCGAATGCTTTAACCAACCGTCGCGTTGATAACCACAGCCGTAGAGATAATTTCAGCCAATTTTTGATTCAGATGTATCCTCACTTCGAGAAAACATCAAAATTTCTATTGACGACTGTTGTCTCGATTAAAAAAATAAAAAATAAATTAAACGTAACCCTGGCAGAAAATCTACAGCGTTACATTCGGCCCAAGCCAGCGACTGATCAGACCCAGACAGGGATGATACGGCGCTGATCAGGTCCTGACTAGCGCCGAGTGTAACGCCGTACATTTTCCATCAGGGCAAATTGAGTCGTTCCGCGCTAGATTATATTGCAGTATCGACAGTAGTTACCATTGAAGCTTTTTTCGTTGTCGCATGTCGTACGTACGTCCAAGTCGTTGAAGAAACCGCTTTTAACGTACAGGCGCGCAAAACGAAGAATCGTGCGGCACGAGAATCGTCTCGTACCACATAATGAGCCTGTTTATCGCATCCCACACTCGGGCGGCGGAGACCTTTAAGGGGGCGCCGGATACATGGCGGCGGCGGCGGCGCCCGTGAGATCTCTCAACTCCGGGTAAATGCTCGAGTGCTCCGCGAGTGTCGCTCGGCTACGCTGGAACATTCTCAGAAGGAAGTGAGACGGATGGTCGTCGTGGCTCTCCAGGCAGAAATGAACACGGCTCCCCGAGTGTCGACGCGAGGCTTAATGCATTCTCATTTGGAGAGCTATATAGATACACAACGCCAGGGTGGACAAAGTTGAGTGGGAGGGTAGAAGCCACGAGGACGAGGTTTCCGATACTCATAAAGACTCGGGTTGGGTTCTTCGTGCTCCTTGACAACGGCAAAAGACGCAGAGATCGCGGCTCCCTCGGGTAATTAACGCATATTCGTGGCCTCGGCCGTGGTCACCTTGTCGACATGTCCGTTCTTGCTGGCCCCACGAAGCGCACGCGAGGCTCGACACCATCGCGGTCTGCGATTAATTTTAATGCGCGCCTATTAGTCATCGTCGAAGCTGCGATCATTATCGACGACGACTATCGCTCCGGTTCGACCGCAGATGAGGCGATTGATGTCAACGCGAACGAATGCCACTTCACGCCGTCGCGCCCTGCACCAGCAAATGCATTAACGCGTGCAATACGCATTTGCACTCGGCGCGCGACAGGTGCAGCGCGCCCTGCCGGTCATTTTCGCGCGTTAATTAACTCGCAACGGATCGCACGCGGCATTCGACAAGCTAAATTACGGAGAGGTGTCATGGCCGAGCCACGTGTGGTGGTCCCATGTGTGTCGCGTTTGATCGGGTTATGGCCATTGACTTCCGAAGGACAAAATTAAAATATAGTATATACCGGAGAAAAAACCGGATAAAGAAACAATTTTTTATCTACTGAAATAAGAGAAGAAAAAAATGATCGGTCGTGAAGCTTCGGCTTTCGTAGTGCATTCGAAGTTTCCCAGTTGAAGTTACTTACCGTCAAAGGGCTCGCGTAGCATTTACTTTTTCCCTTTTTTAAGCCGAAAGAGAGACGAAAAGAGAGACATAAAAAGAGCGAGTGAAACTGAGAGAAAGAGAGAGATCTAAATACTCGGCTGTTCCAGTCATCTGCCGCTAAGGATTCGAAGTTTAAATGCGTACATTCTTTGTGCTGTCGAGCTCGCCCATGGCTTTTCTCCTCCTCCACTCGAATCCCCCGTCCAACCCCTCCGTCCTCTGCGCCTCCGCAGCGACGCCTTTTCATTTCCGTTTACCAGGCCACCATCCGGGAATTGCGCAGCGTATTAATGCCCGCGCCGCGCGCGCGGTTCTCAGCGTCGTATCGATCTCTCGCACTACGCGAACGTTGCATCAGGGGCCCGAGAGAGATGTAGAATTTTCACATTGCGCTTTAGACTAATTTTGCGTGCGACTTGTGATGCACACGTGGAGATGAAATTCGCGGAGATATCGCAGGGTATCGAAAGGCCAAGGGTCGTGCAATCAAACGCGACTGTTGGTATCCTTGGAAAGTGGAAAATGTCAACTTTGGAATTCGAATCGGTGAGCGCGGTGAATGGCAGCTTTCCGACCATTCATCGGGGTGAGGTGCGGAATTTATATACCGCATATTTAAATACGATTCATATACCGAAAGTATATTAGATTGTACTTATTTTGCAAGGATTATGGAAAAATATCGCCTACCGCCTATTCGCGTATTTGTCCATCGACGTCAGACTTACCGATCTCCCGCGTGTTTTAACGACACTGTACACGGATTCGCCGTGGAGCGCGTTTTCGATACATCGCATTTTCCAAGGGTAACGACAGAAACGTCAATATCGGCTATTTTTACGTTGTGCATTTTCCATACTTTGTTGTGTGTGTGTGTGTGTGTGTGTGTGTGTGTGTGTGTGTGTGTGTGTGTGTGTGTGTGTGTGTTTCTCACGGCCGATATTTTAAAGCGCGAGTATCCCTAGGAGGCCACTTTCGATTATCGAATCCGTCTCTCCGTTGTGAAGCAGACGGCGTGACGTTTTTTCTCCCCTCAAAAGTTAATTTTTATTTTCTCCGCGGGTTGTTAGCTCGAGAACTCGACGTCGGAGGAAGCGCGGCCTTGCCGGGTTCGCCTTCGCGGTGCTCGGAATTAATTTGCTTAAGAGCCAACGAGCATTGAGGGTACACGAGCTCGGCGAGCGAGCGAGCGAGCGCACGCTGCATAAAAGAGATGCGCCCCGGGTGGTAACGCGAGAACCCGAAGAAAGTGCATATCGGTTTACGTCCGGAGAGAATAAGCGCGGGAATAAGAAGAGCGTCGCGGCGTAGAGCGAGCCTATTTTCCGCTGCCTGTGGAGACGGTTCCCTCTCCTCCCGCGGTAACACAATGCTAATGAAAAACATTGGCGGGACAATGAACGGAAAGATAGGGAGAGAAAGAAAAACATTTGTTTTTATGATTGTATAGAAATCCGGGAACACCACTTTTCGTCGTCTGTTTGGGATGTGTTCGCACACGGAGAATAATGATGAGTTAGGGCAAGACGACTTTTGTTAGTTGCCTATAAATGCGTCGCTAAAATAATTCACTCAGTGGCTATGACCATCTCGAGCAGTCGTTTTGACAACGACAAAATGAGTTGGGACAGTGAGTTTGCCCAACGAGTTCCCACAACTAACTGGCCAGTAATGTTTCCTTGCAGCTCACTTCATTTCCTCACAGATCTTAAAAGGCGATTGTTTCCAAGCGTGAAATAAAGTCTCATGCTAATTTTGTAGATGTTCACATGTTTTTATAAAGTCTCGTATGATACCAATAGCCTTATCAATCGTGTTTTGTTTGGCACCTCTTTGGTGTGTTGTTTCTCTAATTTCACCTGAAATCCACGAAATCGGAGAACAATTGGATATTCATTACAATGTACTCAATTGGAGGCTACTCAACCCTGGATGACAGCTGTGTACTCGGTGTTCCACTTGAGTTTTGCGTGGTCTATAATTTTATGCACAGTGCTCGGAAAATGCCGGTTTTCCCCTGCACCGACCGAATAATTTTGCGCGCGTCGTCCCAAGCTGCGCGCGTATAGCTATACGAGTCAGACGAGCTTTTCGAAAGAGGCAGACGTCATCGTGTCGCATAACTCGGTTTTACAACTAGATTTCACGAGCCATTACAGCGCGAGCGCGCGACCCCGATAGTGTCGAGCCGACGTTAATGAAACTGCCGCGAACCGTAAATATAAAATACCTCTGACTTACCGAAAGAGCTTAAGGAAGAGGGGAGGGGGAGTGTTATACGCTATATGTATGCTAGTTTGAACTCCTCTAATTTAGTTCGTCTGGTTTTTCGCGCAGGCCAACCTCCTCCCTGCCCGGACATTCGTTTATAGCGCTCGCGGTTTTTTTCGAGCCTCGCGCAAGGAGGACTCGACCTTGCACTCGTCCAACCAGTTTGCTGCTTGATGGTTCATAATAATCTCCCTCCTCTTCTCTCTCCCATTGCTCTCTTTCCCTCCCTCCTCACCCCTCGGCCATTGCTGCAGGTGGATGGCGAAGAAAATTTTTTTAATTTCCCCCGGTCCGATGTTGCCACGAGCAAGAGGCCCGGCGGATCCGTGCTCTCGTTGCGCACGGTTCAACCTTCATCTCCGCGCGGTTGATTCGTTTCTATGAACTTATCTTATTTGCGTGGAAGCCACTTTTCTTCCTTAATTTCGGACAGCCAGGATACGTTCGCGTTTTTCCCTATGCTGGGAGGTATATTAAATGTGGCGTTTCTGCTTGAAAAAGAACGAAAAAACGGCAGAAAAGGGTATAAGTTTTTTTGCGCCTTTTATTCCCCCTTTTCCCCGCTTTCTTCGTGAGCTTTTAATATTAAAGTCCACCGTTCGTGCGAGGCTCGCGCGCTCCGATGGTATCGTTGAGCTCACTCACGCAGTCTTAAACACACACCCGGAGAAAACGTTGGCGGCGTTTCCTTGCTGAAGAAGCCTTTGGGGAATAAAAACATCATTTTTGCTTCTTGCCGCTGAGAATACCAGAGATGCGCGAGGAAAGATGCGCGCGTTTCTCCGCGTAGACCTCGTGAATCGTGAGTTTATGGTCGAGTCGACGCACTGGTCAAGGTGCCGGGTCGCAGCAGTCGGTTAAGATCGAGTTATGCGAAATGACGTTTTATCAAGACTGCGGCTCTTGGATTCTCGTCAAACCGACGTGATGTTCCGCGTGACTCGTAAACATCGCTCGCTTTTTCGTAAAACACGCAACACACTTCGTTCGCTTGTTCGCCGTTTGTACAGCTTTTCCCCACTCGTTTAGCGCGTTCCGAATTACGTTCGCGCTTCTCCGTTTGCACGGGGAATCAAAGCTGCTAGCTCAAACAGATAATCCGGACGATTGAGTTACTTTACTGCTCGACAAACACGCGTCTTCATTGCCTCGGTTTCTAATGGTTCTGCTTGCACAGGGTTAAGGGTTTCCGCCGGAAACGTCGTTACCACCGACTACACTATAACGAGTGTTGCGTCAATGAGAACGCCCCCAAACTGATACTGTTGACGGTCGACAAAGAGTTCACGGCATTTTCCGAATTTCCGCTCTGCTATTGACTGCAATTACTTGACAAAAATATCGGGTTTGGCTATTTTGTTTCATGGCAAAAAAAACCGACGTTTTCGAAATTGACTACGAGATTTTTACCTACGTTCGGATCGTTGAATCAACCGCATCATGAGTTTTTGACAAGTCAATTAAAACGAGCGGGAGACGATACCGCGGAATATCGAATCCCACGATGTTCTCGTTTTGCCAGCGAGGATTTTTTGTACATTTTTTTTTGCCGCTCTCTCGGGTCACAGGGAGTTTTTTTTTTTTTTTTCATTACCAGACATTATCGGTATATAACGTACCGTGTTTTTTTTCTATTTCGAACTGTAATTAGGCAGAACAGATGTGAGACAAGGGGGAGATCTTTTTTCCTATAGATACATTTCCTATACTTACCTATTGTTGGCTTAGCCACGCTCGCGTGGTGCGCTGGGGGGGGGGGGGGGGGTGAGAGGAAAGGACGAAAACCCAACAAAGATGCGCAGTGCTCGAAAGCTCGTTGGTTTGTTTGTACTCCCGGAAGCTCTTCCGGGCGGCGCAGGGGGTGGGGGGATACGGAGTGTCGACCTCGACATCCCCACCCTCGTCTGTCGCTCTTTAACGCGATGTCATTCGTTCGTCCGCCGTCGCTGCCGCGTTGCCTCGATATACACCGACACTGCAGCCGTTCTGCGTTCCTGGCGACGGATCTCGCAATTATATCCTCTCCGACTCCTCTTTCGTGCATTTTTTTGTTGTCGTTGTTGTCTCGTGAGAGAAAATTCACGCGGCGCTTCTTATGTGTTTACCCGTGTTATTCAGGTCACCCTACTTCAGCGACGGTTTAGGAAAATGAAACTTCGTTGTCTCTGCCCGGAAAGAAAAGTGGGATCAGGCTACGAACGTCTGGCAGCCCTGAGCACATGCCCCACGGATTGGTCGCGAAATAGCACTTTTGTTACGATTCGGCGAAACTTTCATTTTTATTTGCGGTAGTTTTCTGGTAGTTTGGGTCTGCAACCGCTCAATTATTCTATCTTATTTTTTATTTTTTCTAGTCCATGTGACACTAGCTCGATGTCAACATAAATTTTCATTCACAATTCGTTGGATCCATACAGATAATTGGAACTACGCCGCTGGAATTCCCGCACGTCATCCCGCTGTAGAGTTACGCAAATCTCGACAATCATCACTGTGATCTTAACGGACGATCGGCGAAAAACGTTCGTCATCGTTGGCTCTCCTCGTCCACTGAAACAAAAGCTATAACGAGCACGTCCAATGTGCGGAAGATGAGAACGCGCAATAATCTGGAGTGAGGCTCGCAAAAGCAAAAAAAAAATATGACGCAAACCGCCTGATCCCGTTTACCGTAATGACGGAAATAATCACGGAATTGGCGATCTGGGTCCATCCAAGATGTCGTCGTTCGATCTCGCGCGCTGTGTAATTTCATGATGAATATTACAGACGTCGCGAGCCTCGTCGGAATGACAACCACGTGGCTATGAGTTCAGCGAGGACGAATAGTGGTATGTCGTTGGATAATTATGAAACTGTTACGTGAAACAAAGGTCGCCGATTTAACGGTTCTCGCCGGAAAGTTCGAAACTAGGAAGTAAATAAAAAATTGAAAAAATATGTGTTGCGAGCTTGAACTGTGATAAGTGAGAATGTGACGAGGACCGTGTGACGAGGCCGTAGCGATTTGAAGAAAGTAGCTGTGACAAATAACAATTTTCGTCGCGGTTGGTTGGCTTGATACACGGGCGCTCGGAACACGAGACAAGCGGGCTTTGGATCAAATGCTTTCACGATCGAGTAACCCGGAGTACACGAGAGCAGCGTGGAATAGTGCGTTTGTGGAGCGAAGTGCTGCTTGGCTCGCCGAGAGGAGAGCGTCGGATGGATCCCAGTGTGCTACCGCGGTGTGCGAGCGAATGCCAGGCGCTCCTATCTCCAGCGGTCTCGAGGCCCCCGCGTTGTCTCAACGTTTTACCCTATTAACTGGGAAAACTTTGCCCGACGATGCAAAAGACGCTCGGAGAGCAAAATTAACTCGAACGTGCTCTGCGTTGAAACCCGCTAGACGTTGAAACCCCGCGCCTCGTGACTGAAAACACGCCAAACAAGCGAGGTGCACGCGCGCCCTGTGGAATTTCAAGGCATGAAACCGACCCTTCTCCGCGGAACCGGGGGCGACAAAGAAAAAGACGTCGAACAAGAAGAAAATGATAAAAGCGTCGTAAAAAACTTGGCTCCTCGCAAACTACACGTCGATCGCCATAATGAAAAATGCAATTAATCGCGCGGTGCTTGAGATTCCGGTATCCGCGCAATTTTCACAATAAAAATTAAATCTCCCATCGAGGATTTACAATACGAACGGCTTTGTTCGCTCGGCTGGGAAAGTAAGAAATAATTAGAGTCCCGACAAAGGAGTCACGGATGTACAGAGCGTCGGTTGGCAACTTTTCAAAGGAAAGACGTAAAAGCCAAGGAATAAAGAGAGAAAGAAAGTGGGAAAAAGGAGGAAGAGAGACGAGGGAGAATAAAGCGAGCGGAGTGTCTCGAACTTGGTGTGAGTAGAGACGGAAGAGGTTAAAAGAGGCTAGCAACAGCGAGTCCGTATTGAAAGTCGTGTCGTGTCAGAGGCCATAGGCCGGAGGTTATTGGCACAGACAGACCTCGGGCCCGGTAGCTGTAGAAGACTGACGGGAGGAGTTTGTTAGGAGATAATTTTTTTTACGGACAACAGTGCGAGGTTAAAGAGACAAAGAATAGAAAAAGTGAAAAAAGAGCGCGTTGATCGTGACGAACCTGAATGTTTTGACGTTGCGTGGCCGCTAGGGTGTCGAAGTGGGGGGCGCGTGGTCTTGCTGCCTGCCGTGCGCCGGCGGCGGCGGGGGTGGGGGTGGCGCAGGTGTCTCGGGAGCCACCCCTGATACTAAAAGATCCGCATCCGGACAGAGACATCATCATCATCATCAGCAGCAAGCACCGGGCTCGTCAGGCACAGCGAGCGCCGAAGAACGCGCCCCACTCGGCGGCCTCGACGAGGATCTAGACGACCTCGACGACGACGACGACGACGAGGGCGTCTTGGGCGGCAAGCGAGAGGAGGAATCAACGCGGGAGGGCAGTGCGCAGCACCGCCTCAGCCCGCGGCTTCACGATATCGAAGAGGAGGATGATGAAGAGGGACGACATACGAAAGAGCGGTAAGTCGAGCATTTCGGCTGAATCAAGCTGAATCTGTGTCCCGATTGACGATGCAAGGCAAAGCTAAAAGCTAATCCGGCTATACAGCACGTAGGTTCTACATTGGTGATTCTTAGTTCGCAGCCACAGGGAGTTGGCTCTAGGCCAGAGCTGCACGTTGTCCACAAACGTGATGTCGGTACATGGCATATATCGGTCGCCAAAGACCAGTTGATACGCTTTAATATCAGAAACCTTTGGACGGTAATGGCAGTGACGTGTTTATTTTACGTCGAGTAAGTTCAATACGCGCTGAAACCACGAGATTGATTGAAATTATTGACTTGTTATCTAGTACCTTATATGTTAGGTACAAAATTCTTCTTTTTCTGTGAAAAAAACTTTGTGAGATAACTTCATTCGCGGTTGTGGACATCGACTGGCCAAACTTTTGTGTGCGTCCTGCGATGAAACGAATCTGTTCACCAATAACCTACCCGTGACTTTGCTTTGTACGACCAATATGGTACTGCAGTCTGACCAAAATGCTACACAAAAAGCGACAGCAGAGAGGAAAACGGTCTCCTCGTCGCCGAACATTGAAAAATCGACTTGCGACAAAAGCGAATCCCAGTGTCTCACGGAGAATCCAGTTTATTTGGGGGGCTACAGTATATAGTGAAATCAAATAACGAAAGACAGCGCTCATGGGTTCAGCCGCATAAACATCTGCTCCCCTCTTCTTACACACATCCGCGTTTGTGAATGACGATGCGAAAAAGATGAATGATAACGGCTAGATCTTTTCTCTTTTCACCTCGCATGTTCTTTAAACTTAGATTCTAAATATAATCCCTCAGGGCAGACCACGATTTAATACGTCTCTTGGTAAATTGCTGAGAACTCTACATTAAAGACAGGGAGAGAGGGATAGGGATAGGTACAGGGAGACGGAGAGAAAGCGACTGAACTGTAGAAAGTAAATCTAGATATGCTCTTATGACGCGATTCGGCTAAACACGAGACCGATACCCTCCAATCCATCCACCGGATATTGTGAGTCCTTCCGCAATCTTGTACATAGTTCCCGATCCCATTTACGAGAGCAGAGTTCAGTATCTATACCAGAGGCAGTATATAACACAAGCCACAAGGCAGACGCAGGATAACCGAGGGAAATACGTGTATAACCATTGGGACTTCGTGGTAGGTACGTGTATGTGCTATCTGAGTAGGGAACGTCAACACTTCTTGGCTTGGTTGGTGGGTAAACAAGTTTCTTTCCTTCGGAAGATATACATAAAGGGGCCTCCATATATTTTCTCGTCGAGGTCTTTGGACCTAGACCCTCGCCTTCGTTTCTACAGAAGGATACAAGCTGGGCAGAGGTTCAGAGGGTGACCTGCACTTGCAGCCTAACTCAGCCAGGATAGCCGTGAATGCCCGACCAGCATAACCAGAGGCAGCTACGGTTCTGTTCTACGCCCGAGCGTCCAGGCCCTCTCGGACCTCGTAGCCCGACGTAGACACCACAGAAATCCAATCAACCCCAGTGTCCGCCGGTAGAGAGTTAGACGGAAATACTCCGATGGACGGTCGGCTCGCGTGGTGCCTAGTAGTGGGAGTGCACGAACAACCCGACCGACCGGCCTGTTTGACCAAATGAAATCAGCTCTTCCATCGTCGTTGTCGTCGTCGTCATCGGGAGCGTCGACGTCCTCTCCTTGTCAACCCAGTGTCCTGTATTCTCTTTGGTATATAGGAAATAACGTTCACGTGGATCCTACGTATGCAACCGCGTTTACTGCACCGTATCGACCAAAAATTGAATTATATCCGAGATACCTGAAAATTTGATCGGTTTGGAAAAAATGGGTTGCAGCGCCAAATGACGATGAACGGTGTTTTAGCCAGTCAACTTGTAATAATAAATCCAGATGAGGATCTATATTTGCATGATGAATATGTATTCAATTTGATTGCAAGAGGGACATTTGGGTGGGCGAGTTTGTGCTCGACGGCTGGCATTTGATCAATCACAGTGAAAGTGCCCCTTGCAGCTGTAACCGGGAGTGAGCCCGTGACTATTGAAAACTCAAAGGTCCAGCTACAAACTCGCTGCCTGACGGGCGGCTATTGGCTTAATCAGTTTCTCGTGAAACATAGTTGCACTATGTATATTAAACAAGCTTAATTTAGCGTTAACGCTTCGGCTATGAACATAATGAACCACTCTGATCCATCTTCGCAACAAGTTTCGGGGGAGGTTCATACGCAACACGCTACAGTCATACATGCGGCCACCATGGACTGTAAATTCAATATAATATAGCCGTGAGTCGTGCGCCGCGTCAAATTAGTTGAATTGTATAGAGTATATGGCATTGCTTGTTCAGCCGACCCTATTGGCATTGCAGATGAATTCTAGTGATCGCCCAAACTCCGCATTCAATCGAATGTATAGGTGTCTCATTGAAGTGCATGTTCCTTTGACAGGGACATAGACTGCCGTCTTGGTTTGGTCCATCGCGTTTTATGCTCAATTTCGCTGTACTCACTATATTCGTTACTCTGTTCAATGAATCCTCATTGCGCGGGGTCAAAAGCTACTGAGAAGTACATAATCGATGTTCGTTAATGACATCAATAACCCCTATAATAATTGTTACCGGTGATAGGAAGGGCTTCAATTTTCGCGACAATAATAATTGTCCATCACTGAAGTACGCTCTGCGCGTTCATCAAGCTCCCCCTAAGCCACAGCAACATGGACAATCTCTATAGATAGGAAGGAAATGGCTCGGCCTCGGCAACATATTGCTAGTTTAGGCTTGATTGCAAGCCTACGGTTTCCAGAGACGACGGAACACTAATGAGGCTTGAGCTATGGTCAAGTGTGTCCACTACCGTCCACGCGTGTGTGTCCCTTGAATAGTAACACCCTAATATAGATTGTCAGTACGCAGATGCCTCCGATAGTTCAAGTGGTATCATTTACGATAAGTGTACCTACACTCACCGCTGCTGTCAATTGCGTCGAGTCATTTTCTTTCGCTAGACGCACAGAGTCACCGTTGCAATTGTTTCATATTTCAATCTCGGCAGATTCAACCAGAAGGTTTATTATAGGGCTATCAGCCTGGGTCTTGGAAGCAATGACAATATTATTTGTCGCCTGATACTGCAATTGTGATCGTTTCAATAGACGCGTGATTGTGGATCATGTCTCGAACAAATGACTAATTAAAAGCTCGGTTACCGTGCACTCGGGTTTGAGAAGTTTTCTCATTGTAAAATTCGCGCCTGATTGATCTTCTACTAATAAGTTGGTGGCGAGATTTATCGATTTTCGAGTTGAGCTATCGAAGTTCGAGTTTATATTGTTGCCAAACAGACGGCGCCCTGATTTGCTGGAGCGTTGCAGCGCTAACAAAACTCCGCTCGAGCGAGACATCGCAAGCGGACCTGCGTTATTAAAAAGCGCGCGATTGTTCCTAGTATATTAAAATTGAATTGAGCAAAATGTACGGATATCTTCGCCACGCTTAAGGTAGTTAAACTGGTCCATATAAAGAGAATGTTTTTCTCACTAATAACGAAAGTATTTCAGAGACCGTGTGTTTCCTAGACAGTGTTTCAAGTAAAACGTCTCTCTCGCGATAAGGGAATCAGTTCAGACCGCAATTGTATGGAGACTTTCGTGTTGCTGTTAACTTTGAAGCCTACGGCTAGGTCTGAGGTGCATTCTGCATTCAAATTAGTCGTTGAGTGCAAAAGCAATTCCGGGGCAAAGCGCACTGAGAACTCTTGCTCGTAGATTAACGAAGAGGGAGTTACAACGTATCTACGTTTGCACACAAACGGAAGCCCGAGCGCTTCCGTGAGAGATTTCTCTATTTAGGTCGTGTTGAGATTCACCCGTAAAGTACCGAGGAGTTGAATTAGAAATAATCTAATAATCTGTTAGGGAAAGGACGAATTATAGATCTGCATATTACATGATACACGGCAAGAGCTTCGGTTATCATCGATAAGTTTCCCATCGGCATTTCGGTTAGACGTCCGTCATTCCCACTTACTCGGCCTTTATACGACATTGGAGCATTCTCAGATCTGATCAACCTGTTGACGTTCCTCCAGTATTCAGGGCACCTAATGAATATGGAATTCGTGACAGGGATAGAACTCGCAACGTTGTGTGGATCTCGGGCTATTCGTGTGTGACTCTTTTTTTGCTCATCGACGATGCGGCAAAAAAAAATTGAGGCACATCGGGCAACCTGTTGACACAGTCGAAAGAGGCGAGAGTGTCTTGGAAAATCGACTTAAGTCAAGTGACAACACGATTTATACAGCAAAGTTGTGTTAGAACGGAACGAACTTATAAAGGTACATCTGGCGATTACAGGTGTATCTATTTTCGCTGTCCCGACAAACGTTCATTCGGCCCTGCCTCATGTCTCACGTACACAAAATTATCAACTTCAATGGTGACAATCCAATCCCATGCCTCTGATTGGAAGCTTTAACCCACTTAATTGTATCGGTCATCGTTCGTTGGTATTTAAATTGTCGAGTCGGTAAGAAATTAATGATCCACAAAGTTCTGAAAGCACTCTAGCGATAACTTCGAGTAATAGGAATTCCTGAGCTCACGATATTGAGCTAGAGCGCAAAGGGATACGGGTAACAGAGAGACAGAGATAGACAGTGAAGAGAAGGGCCAGCCAAAGGGGATGTGTTATAGAAGCGGGTTGAAATAAATTGCGTCGACCGCCGAGGTTCTCGACTGTTGTACGTATTTGTGTCTTTCGTAACCTATAGTTATATTGTACACGCGGGCAACACACATAGACGATCCTTGTCAATAAAAATCTCAAGTGCTCTTCTCGAGAATAGGTACACGGTATTCCTTTAATTGCGCGTGCTGCGAGCGATTCATTGTTGTATTTGAGTCCAACAAGAACTCGAGTATTTAAAGCTGCTGAGGCCGGATGATCAAAACGTTGTACCATTATATTATAATATAATTGGAATGCATTTAGCGTTGGCGACGTTTGGCGTCGTTATACAGAGGATTGAAGCGTATGATACAAATATCAAGGAGATAAACGAAGTTTAAACGATAAAGACAATAATTTAATTGTAAAAAATCATCAATTCTGCGATATGGTAAGCATCAAGTGCATCAGATAGTACTGACTAACGAGCTTTTCGAAACGACAGTTTGCCCTGCAGTCCCATTATTTGCTGCTCGATACTTCGTAACCTCGACGTAGCTTTGTCGATGTAGTTACGATGATTTTGTCTTTGTTGAAAGTTACAACCGTTTCGTGGATAAGAAAAAGACAGAAGCGTAGACAGAAGGGAGTTTCGTTGATGTCGAGCCAGTCCGTGCCGTTTGGCCTCCGGCCAACAAAGTCCTCAGCCCCTCATTATTAGCTTCCCCACTTTTTCCACTCACGTAAACACACTGCGAAATGTTCGCAAAAAAATATTCAGTGGGGCGGGGGGTAAAGTTAATATACAGTTTTCGATCATATTCTGATTGTGGAATATGTTTTATTTTTTGCTTATTCATGAACAATACGTAACATTTTTGCTTTTCAACTTGAATTTCCGAAAGTCACTGATAGCCTGGGATTCGCTTTGCTTCGCTACGATTCGGCAATGTAACCAAATTTACATTAGTGACGCGAGATGCTGGAACAGCCGAGTTCGCTTGAAACATTGTCATGTGAACACGTCGTTCGAATGGGGTTTTTTCCAGGACTTATCAGAAGAAATCACCGACGCCAAGCGGCGGTGGAGGCAATAGGACAGGGTGGCGCTCACGAAGAAGCGTCACTACCGCAGGTGCCTCGGGGCACCAACATCACGTGATTGCAAGTGCAGCAGCCACGGCTCAGGCAAGGATGCAGGCCGAGCAGGGGAGCATCGGCGAGTTACGAGGATACCACAATCTTCGTTCTCGTCGTCACACATTGGCGAACGTTCGGTAAGTTAAAGAAAACTATTACCACATTTAATCGTCAAATAGTTTAGTTCATAAATGGCCAGACGTATAATTTTCGCTCGAAAGCACTGCGTAACCCTGAGATTATTTATTTCAGAACACGCGACACAGTGATTTGTGATTTTATATCAACGAATGACAGGAATGAACAGTGTAAACTTTTATATACAGCAAAGTGAATACGAGACGCTATAGTACAAGTTTTTCCAACAGTATCATCAAAACGAGATACATCTATTTTTAACAATGTGGCTAACTAATTTAAATGCTCCGCGCAATCGCAGCTACTTCCCTTAGACACCGAGTCATTTATTAAACAATCGCAGCTAATGTTTCCGTTTGTCGTTTTAACAACCGAAGAGGCTCCGGTACCTTCATCTCCCGCGATGCTTGGATCGTTACTGAACTCTTCACATTCGCAATACGATTCTTTGCTGAGACTCGAAATTTCAGACACTGTGTTTATCTTCGTGACATTGAATTTTGTCTTCGACGATGTGACACTCGGTGATTTGACCTTATTATCCACAAATTTCGTTTCCTTTGATGTTATCTTACGAACGCTTTTCGGTATATTTGCCATTACAGCCTGGTCTCTCGTTTTTGGTTTGCGCTTCGTTTTGAATAACTTAGCTGATGCTTTCTTAGACATTGGAGATG
Organism: Itoplectis maculator; assembly: GCA_964034905.1. Taxonomy (NCBI): domain Eukaryota; kingdom Metazoa; phylum Arthropoda; class Insecta; order Hymenoptera; family Ichneumonidae; genus Itoplectis; species Itoplectis maculator. The sequence goes on along the minus strand of OZ035854.1, from coordinate 6,304,302 downwards.
AACAAGAACAACACGCGTCTTGATCACGACTGATCTCGTCAGATTCCTGGTTGTTTCGCCTTTTGGATTTTGTCCGGTTAACTGTTTTTAGTTTGCTAGACGTTTTATATTCGCAATAACTGTACTTGTCACTCTCGTAAGTCATTCGTGTCATCGAACTCGTCGTTTTCTTCAGAGAGGCGATTATGCTTTTCTGTGTGCCTGTCGGCAAGATAGACTTCGCTGAAATAGCTGTTCCTTCTGGCGTCATCGGCCTTCGACATTCGACACACCAATCTTCACTGTCTTCAAGGGCCAATGACCTTTCGGTATACTTCACGACAGCTATTTCTTTTTCCAAAGTGGATGTCATACTCGTGGGAGGCTTCGTCCAGCCTGAGCGTCCAACGACAGTGAGACCGACAGGTGCGGGCTGCTCCTCATCCGGAGACCGCGTCGGAAGTCGTTGGGTGCAACCACCGTGTTCGGTCTTTTTTGGACAAGCGCCAGAGCATGTGCAGGCGTCCTTCCGGGTGTCTCCCCCAAGCGCTATTTTCCCTCGTACGAGTGCGCGATGCGTTTGCGTGTCGACACATACGGTAGTTACCGTGGATTTATCTCTCGGACGCTTCGTCCAGACGGTTGCTTGACGCCACATTCCCACTTCCGGGGCCGGACAGGTACCCTCGGAAATCGTCTTCAGCTTCTGTTTATCAGCGCGCCACGGCGAAGTCTTGCAAGTCAGCGGGGCTATTTGAGTTTCGTCTATGCCGATCCTCACGACATTCGGTTTGGCCTCCCGACCCGAAACCCGGCCGAACTTTAATTAGATTCGCATCATTTATTCAAATGATTATTTACACGATACGAGTTAGTCGGTTTAAACTTGTAGGGTACTTACCAGCGGGCAGGTGGATGGCTTGCAAATGCATTGAGCCACTGATTCAGGTAATGTCAGTTTTTCCGCGGACTCCACTTTCGCTACGGCTAAGTACGGCTTCCCTACGCGTGGTCGACCAGGCGACCGGATTATTTTTCTTTCGCTCGAAATATCTTCTTCGGGTTTATCCGCAGCTCGTTTCAATTCATTTGCATCTGTATGGCTTCGCACTTCAGGTATCTTCGCCTTGATCGTGGAATCCTCTTCTACGTCGACGACTCGGGCCTCGCTGACGGCAGGTTCGAGCCGAGATCTTCCGTCCGCGGCTATTATCGAGGACTGTGCTTCGGCCTCGATTGGTTTCGGTGTTGAAACTTCATCAGACTTGAGCTCTTGCAATTGTTCAGCATCCGGTACTTGCGTAAACAATTGAGGCACTTGTTCAGTCTCGTCCGAAACATTTTCTGTCGTTGATAGATGAGCATCAACATCACTTTTGATAATCAGTTCTAATACAGATTGATCGTCGTTCAAGTCGACTATAGATGGGATTTCAGCTTCGACAACCAAGATAGATGGGATTTGATCTTCGACATTCAAGATGGATGAGATTTCATCTTGGGCTTCGAAGATGGATGGGATTTCATCTCGGGCTTCGAAGATGGATGGGATTTCATCTTGAGCTTCCGACATGGATGGGGTTTCATCTTGAACTTCCAACATGGTTGGGATTTCATCTTGGACTTCCAAGATGGTTGAGATTTTATCTTGAACTTCCAAGATGGTTGGGGTTTCATCTTGGGCTTCCAAGATGGTTGGGGTTTCATCTTGGATTTCTAAGATGGTTGGGATTTCATCTTGGACTTCCAAAATGTTTAGGACTTCATCTTCAATTTTGAAGACTGGTCCCACATTTATCTTGGAAGATTTAGGTGTTGTTGGAGCGACGGTTGTTCGTGACCTTTCCTCGGTAGCCGTGGTTGGAGCTGGAGCAATGTCGGAGTCCAAGTGCGGTTCTACGTCGTCACGGTCGGGAATAAATCCCTCCGTTTGCACTGGTGTATCAAGCGCGTCTTCAAATTTAAGATCATCACCCTCAGAGCCCGAAAAAATTTCACTTTCTTCCGGCTTTTCCGTTAGCATCTTAACCGAGGAGCCATTCTCTTTATACACAACTGACTTCTCTTCAAGGTCTATTCCAAGTGGTATCTTGTCAGCGAGTTCAGACGCAGCAAACCCTGAGTCAGCTAAATCTTCAGCAGAAGCGAAGAGTGATACTGCGCGGGAAAGTTTTTCCGGTCGCTCCACAGATTCTGCTTCGAGTTGCATCGGAGTTATGAATGCGACGTCTGACTTCTTCAAAGACCCGACGGGTGTATCAGTCAAACTATCTTTACCAGGTATCTCAGCAGTTTCCTCTCTTGCTGTTACAACGGCTAAGAGGTCGGTGGTTTCTTCCGTCGATTTTTCCTCCATACGCGGCGATTTCTCCACCGTAATTTTTTCTTCAGCGGTTACCACTTCCTTTGCAGTTACATCGATCTGTGTTCGTGATCGATTTTCAGTTTCGTCGAGTAACTCCGAAGATTTCGATTCGGCATCTGTTATGTCGAGTGTGGCAGGGGGAACATCGATGACTTCTGTAATTTTAGCTGGGAGCATGACGGCCGGCTCGAAATTATCGACACCTTCTTCGGATGGAACCGGTAATTTCGGATGATCGGACTGAACTACTTGATCTATTTCAGCAGAAAGCGGGCTAATTTCGTCGTCGATCCTTGCAATGTCTTGAGAAGTATGAGAGATTGTTTCGTCAGAAATGTCGACAAGATCTGTCAAAATGACAGGCACTATTTTTTCCGGCTTCTCCTCGGTAGAAGGGGTCGGTAACACTGACGTATGTTGTTCGGGTGTGATTACCGGTTCACTCAGGATTTCCTTCATTATCATCGGTGTCTTTATCCCTGCAAGACCCTTAATCTAAAACAGAAACTCCTAAAGTCACAAAACTCATCACCCCCTCAATACTAGCTGCACCATCATTCACTGACTTCCTACCCTTAGCTGTAACTTCATTTGCTCGGCTAACTGATGAATATCATCAGTTTTTGACGAACAATTGTCACATTTCTGCGAAAAAAAGATAACTTCAGTTTGTTTTTGTCCTGACCATAGTCCGACGTCGTAATAGCAATGAAAAAAATACGTACAGCTATCATGTGGTGCACGCTGTCCACGATGTTGTACCAGTTGCGCAGCTCCTCACGCGACAACACAATTCGTTCGCCCTCCGGTACCACGGCTTCGTCCTGTCCACCCACTGTACGTTCCACCGTCTCAGGTACAGCCTCAACATTCGACTCCGACGTAGCTACGGCCTTCGTCATAATGTCGTCCGTACCCGTTGAACTTTCGACCAGATCGTCGCAAATCGCACCCGGAGGGCAGCCGTTGTCCCAGTTCCAACCTTTCCATTGGTCCACCGCGTCTTCGTCGTTTCCCACCCGTACGCTGACCACCAAACCAGTCACAGGGTCTATGCCACGGTGAACCTGAGCGGCGATCGGTATCGGTTCCACACTCTTGTCGAACTGCTTCGCAAACACGTGGGCACCCGCGTCAATGTGTTCAGGCGCGACGACGCTCGACCCTTCGTCCAATGTTTCCGGATGCGCTAAACTTTCCTGATCGAGGGTCTTAGGAGCCGCAGTGGCAGACGCCGCGGCCGTTTTAACCGCAGCGGCCACGCCGCGATTCTTCACAGTGGCTTCCGCGTCCGCCGATCCAACCTCAGCGTCGTTATACTCCTTGTCCGCAAATTTCGACAACGCATCCTTGGTACCGATCAGCCTTTTCTTGAGACTCTCCAGCTCGTCCTCCAGCTGACAGATTCGGTCGGCCAGTTGTTGGTTCGCCGCCGTCTTCGAGTCCAATTGACTCTGCAATTCGCTCACCGTGTCGGCGGTGTCGCCCTCCATCTTGGACCACATCTCGTCGGCCTGCTGAAGCGTCCTCATGTACGCCTCCTCTCGACGTTCCAGCTCGCTTATCTGTCGTTTCATGCAGATTTCCGCTTCGGCGAGCTCCTGAAGCCTCGCGAAACACTCGAGATCCGCCGAACCTATCGAGCTCTCGCTACCTGCGCCACCGAGCCACGTTTCCTCGCCGCGTATCTCGCCAGTCGCGTGTGATTTATCGTCGCCTCGTGCATTCTTCAATGCTTCCCTCAGTTCAGCCGCCTCGCGAGCCAACCTTTCCATCCTCTCTTTTCTCTCCTTGTTGCACTTCTTCGCCTCGTCGAGACGCTTTCTGCGTTCGTGTACGGCTGCCTCCTTATCCGCCAAAAGACTTCTCGCCTCCTCGGCGCGTCGCTGGGCTTCCTTTCTCTCGGCTTCGACTCTGCGCACCCGATCGTCCCAGTGCCGACTGGGCGTAGTCGGTATCGTCATGTCGTCGAAACCCTGAAACTGCTTCTCCATCAAACGACGAACGGCCGAGTTCGGCGCACCCTGCGCCATTCTCCAGATATTCCACACCATCACCGCGGGCATTGAACACTCGAGCGTCTGAAGACGCCGTCGCAGGTCGCCCTCTAGCTGCTCTAACTGCTCGTTTCGGACTTCGTGCTTACCGATTATTTCCTGAAATTCCTTCGCGCACTGACGAGTGTTTCTTGAACGCGCGCGGCACTCGCTTCGCGGCTGTCCCCGAGGATTCGGCGCGACTGGCTTGTCACCATCGTCTCCAGGAACCTTTTGCCCCGCGCTGTCGGTCACTCGGAACGAAACTGCATCCTTCGTCACCGCATCCGTTTTTCCGATTGATTGGATGGTGTTTTTCGATTCCACATTGAACATTTTACCTGATGACACTTTGAGTACGGAATTGTCTTTTGAAGTAACCCCCGCGTCGTCGGTAATCGCCTCAGACCAATCGTCGTCCTCCTTCTCCCCGACCTCGTCGGCCATTGTCGAAAGTACAATTCAGCTTCTTGCGCGGAATTCGGGCGGTGCAATTCTGGCGAATTTAAACATCGTGAGAGCCGGAAGAGTGGATTTTGCGCAAAATTCGCAAGTCGGGTGAAGGAGATTTTCGCTGTTGACTTCACGGTGGATATCGACGAGGCAACTGGCCAGCGGAGTGAAGTTTGTCAAAAGCCCCGCGCGCTCGTCCATTAGTCGGCGAATAAATAATTTCGCCGAAGCAGCCGGAATGAAAGGCGGCTTTTCGATCGATTATACGAGGAGGCCCATTGAAACGGAAATATCGGCTATGCAAGTCCGCAACACGATCCGCGTTATTATTACGCGGATACTGCAGCGTATAGCTCTAATCACGTCGAAAGCGAATATTAACCCGAGCCATGGACGAAGTTTCATGAGTATTCACGAAAGTCGGTCGACTATTCTCCACCAATGTATTCGCGACTAAACTGGACGTCGTGTTTATCCGGAAATATAATATTACAATAACCATCCCAAGGACTTTCCGTCAAAGCCAACCAAAAAGCGAACGGTTTTCGCGTAAAAAAACGTCAGCATATTCCGCGTCATACACGTTATCGTTTCGAAAATTCCGACGCTTGGGGTTCGTATGTAAAATGAACAACAGCTTCACTCGATACAATCGGCTCAATCGGCGCATGAAAAATGCATAGTCTGATTTTTCTTTTGTTCGGATCGGAACTCAACTCTCTGTGTGTACATTTATAATTCCATCCCCCACAAGTACGACACATACATATATATTTTACGCATAGTCATATCGCTGTGTTTCGCTGTGTTCTCGATCGAGAGCCAGTTTCCTGCCAAGCCAGAGATTACTCCGCGTATTTACGACTGCGCGACTGAATATAAATTTATAATCGAGATTCGGTGGTTCCCGTGCTCGGCTGCTGTTTCTGTTTATCGCAGCTCGACCGCGCCCGCGGCACGAACCGACGGTGAGGTCGAATCGAACAATATTTGGATTTCCACGCAATTAGCCACGCTCAATTACCAATCGGGCGACGAGATGTTCGGTCGCCAAGCGTGCGAATATCTACTCCATCTGCGAAGTAGTTCAGAACGTCCAAAATTATAATTTTACTCTATATGGACGAAGCTCCAGATTTGTGTGCGCGCGATCACTCGTAATCGCGAAAAAATCTGTTTGGTTTTCGTGGCGCGCTCGGCGAGTGTGTATCTTTCTGAATATAGTTCAGATCGAGTACCTGGCCGCTCAGAGGAGAAATGGGCCGTGTACGAGGCGCAGGGCGCGCAGGGGGCTTGACCTCACTCACCCTCCGCACTTTCTCGCGCCGCGTTACCACCTCGCCGCGTCCTCCACCCTGTCTGCGCGCCGCAGAATCAATAGTATCGGCGCTTCGGCAAGTTTATCCCCGGCGTTTAGAATCCCATCCCCACCCCCTTTTCACCCATCCTCGAGAAATCCAGAAGTTTTGAGCCCGCCGCTTTCACCCCATGTGTATGTGTGTGTTTTTGTGTGTGTGTTTGTGCGTGTGTGTCTGTGTGATGTACGAGGCAACAAAGTGGGCCACGAAACAGGATTTGATCCCGTCTCATACGTCCGTCGCCCCAAGCACAGCCGAAAGCCCTTAAGATCCACTGGTTCCCGTGCTAAGGAACATTTTTTATCGTTCCGCGGATGATTTTTTTTTATCAACCCTCCGGGGAATCTCATTTTAGCTTCCAATCTTCTATGATTACTTTTCCCCAGTGAGTAGCTCACTTGCGAGACGCACTATAACCGCTTGACGTAGTATTATCACCTTTATTTCGCTTCATTTCTTAATCACATCTTCATTCTCGGCGCCGCACCAATTAGGCCGGACAATTCCTTTTCATTTGAGGAAAAAAAAAGTGTAATCTCAAATTTCGGTTTTACGAAGAGATTTTGACGGAAAAACGTTCGCGTAAAAAATACGAGACGCGAAAAGCCGAGAGCAAAATTACCGAAATAACCGCGATGCTGCTTTCGACGCGCACGATCCACCGCAATTAAATCACCAGTGCAATTATAAAGGATTTCGAATAGCTCGTAGGATTTTACGTAGATTAGTTTGCCCGAGGTGAACCGGGGCTCGCCGGGTTTTCGTGTTTCAAATTTTTTGCTTCCTCATCGGGGAAGTTTTTTTTTCTATTCATATATTCATGATACGCAATGCAGAGCACAACCAGATATAAATCAGATAATCGTGTTTCGTGCTTTTGATTCAACACGTGCACCGTGATCTTTGACAATGTTGTCGTAGACGAATTTAATCGTCGTTTCCAGTGAATCTACGCACGGCACTGAGAGCTGATGATCATTTTATAAGCGTTTCATAAGCGATCCAGAGTCGTACCCGAGCATCGCGATCTAATGCATTTTTCATCTCTTATCAACTGGTATAGAGACGTGGCGTGAAATAATAATCCATCTCTTCCATTCGTCCGTTGCTCGACCTATGAAATAATTCACGAGACTTTGTATCGATTCGGAGAGGGACACGTACAATGTCGGCTCGAGGCCCTCGAGTACATGGAAAATATTTCATGAGAAACAACGAAAATGAGACGTCGCAAGAATCGGCTGTACCCGGTTATGAGTTATGCGTGAGCGCGCTCCCGGTGCTCAGGGACGAACCTGCAGCGAAATTGAGAGCGGCAAAATAGCGAGATCCTGCTGTGAGCTGTGTTTCCCTTCGGCTTTTATGCTGCTTACACGGTCAACTACGGCAGAAGCTTTCAATAATTTCGTGGGTTTTCCTACGATTCCGCTCGAGCTTCTTTCATTTCTTTTCCTTCCGTTAATATTTCACAGTGGACTCGATCGCAAGACCGTTTAACCCGGCGCACGCGCCGTCCACCGAATCCCAGATGACTCGTGAGTGTCTCATCGTCTTGACAGATCCAATCTTCCAGATAGACACTTTTTGGTCCTAAGTTATTCCCGTTACTTGGCACTCTACTCATCCCCTTTTTGCGTAATGTTACTTTAGTCTTCCTTATGCTTGACGTTTGATTATCTCATCTTTTCGTCGATGTATTCATTCACAATATTTTCCTTGCGCGTGACCTTTGCACATCCTCTTTTCCGGAACGCAGCCTTGCCGGAATACAAAAAGGACCAGTCTAATGAAAAACCTATTACGGCCACTATCGATAATGGAAAATATAAAGGTAATTTTCCCGGTTCGCTAAGATCTCCTTTGTTACGGTTTGTCGTTTCTAATTTACCACTTTACGTCGCGCAAACGAAAATAAACCAATTACGACGGGGACGGTAAAACGGGAGACATCGTGGTCTCTCCGGTGGACTCCGGCGTGCTCGGAGTAATCAATACAAATTATCTATGCTCGGGAATAATAATAAACTAAAATTCCGAACTGCGGAGAAACTTCGCTCTTATACCAAGAGAAAATACGTCCTGTAATAGAGTTTCTGTGCGTATATATCGAAAATTTTAATGGACGCAGCGAAATTCCGTGATCGCGACGACGACGCGTAGCAGACCGCAAATATCGGGACGAAGAGGTGGTCGATTTTTCCTTGCCTGATGAGCGAATCGACCTCGCGGAAAATTCCAAGGATCTTGATGACAAGACATTACCCCGTTTTTATTGCATTGTATGTTATGTACGGGCGAGTTGGGGGAGAATAGGACGACAGGGAAACGGACGTAAAGCCGCCCCGTGCGGCGACCGAGCTACTTTATAATCGTTCCCAGGACGGCAGCCGCGTCGACCTCCGCGCGCCGCACAGCGAGAGCTTCGCGATATTGGATACTGTTTCGCTTTACGAGCCGTCAGCCACCGCCGTCGCCGCCGCGTCCGAGTCAAACACGGAGAAGAGCTGCCTCGAGAGGTCCTGGAATTCACTCCCTCCGGTCTCGCGCTTCATTGACTTTTATTTCGTAGTTTATCCTCGAGACAGACTCGGAGACTTCCATCAGCCAGATGAATCCGGAAGACACGACAATTTTTCTCCGTTCATTTTCTGGCTTCTGATCTCGCATTCTTGGTTTCCCAGCGGCTGAACAGCTGAACTGTTGGACCGAAGAATTTTTTTAAATGCCTTTTCCCGACTAAGTTGTCATGATGGAACTACAGTCAATGAATATTGTTTATCGCAAGAGAATAATAACGATTATTTTTTTTGCACAACTAATCGCTATGCCACGCGATGCGAAATTGTTAAAAGCTCTCGGTATTATATCTCGAAAGTATCGAGACCAGATTTGCATGCTCTTTAGGATATTTAATTTTGTTCATATTAGCGTCCGTACAAAATTCAAAAGTATTTCAAAGTCTTTGCTATTACAAGCCACTTGATCACAGAGCTCGGAACGATTATTATAATGCGATGATTGCCGCGACGAGTTTTCCTTGTCGAAGTTTTTCGCGGGCAAGTTGAAGCGATTCCCTTGGTGGTTCCACGAACGATCGCGCGGATCAAGCGCTTAATTTCCATCTCTTTCTCACACTCAGCTCGTTACTTTTCGCTTGCTCTCGGTGGGTTCCGGGTCGAGGCGTTTTATAACATTGAACGTGATAAAAGGAAAAGTTTCTTTCAACCCGCAGGGGTATAAGAGAAAGAAGGAGCAAGCGAGAGAGATGACTACGTGCAGCTTGACCACTCGCGACTCCCCCCCTCCCCCTCCCCCCTCTCTCGTTAGTACCAATTTCTTTTATCACGAGTTTGCGGGTTGTAAAAGATAGTAGGGGTTCTTTCGCGTTAAGCTTCATTAAACGTTTCGTCCACGTATTTAAAAAAAAATTTAATGAACACCAACGAAGAAAAGTTTGACTTCCTCCGCTCGTCACGTACATTTGACAAAAACTCGCAATTTGCATTCTGCATATCATGTTAAGCCGCTGAGAACACAAATATTTGTCAATTCTTCCTCGTAAGCAATGCACTGTTTCGTGTTCTGTTATGTTACAACAGCTTGGCGTTCTCTCTCATTGTTGCTTCTATGCACATGTTACCTTGATTCGTTGCGTCGTATTGTCTTGCGGTAACGTCTCGCGCGCTTCAATAACGTTTCGTGAGCCACGGCAGATCGAATGTACTCGACGGAACGGAAGAATAAAACGTTTCGTCTTACTCAAGTCAGGCGTGCAAACGCCCGTTATGGGTCGCTTCGAGATTTCATTTCTCCGTTTGTCGTTCGTTCTGGCGCGCAGGGAACCAACGTTGAAGGGCGGGGAACACACGAAGGCAGACGGTTAGAAGACACGCCGTTCTCGAAATGTTTTATTTCGCTACAGTGTCTAGCGGTAGCGAGCGAACGAACAAGCGAGAAAACATGCGCACGTTCGCGTTTCGCCCTCCTCCGGTGGTGCCGAGCCTCGTAGTATTGGTGTTGCTACTGGTGTTGCTGTTGGTGTTGCTGCTGCACACACGCGTCCGTACCCTCCAGCCGCATAGTACAAGTTTTACGTAGCGGAACACGAGGCGAGAGGAGGGGGGAGAAACGACGCTGGGCTTCAACCCCCTTGGAGTATGTAGGTTAGCGGTGACGTCATCGACCGCCCAGTGACGCGCTTTCAGATAAAATATGCAACGTCGATTCGAGAGAAGCTTTAAAGCTCGTCTGCACGGTCATCGGCACTGCTAACCTGCCCCCTGGGAACTCATCGAAAAGTTTGTTGTTTGCGATTCCTTCTTTACCGTAGACTTCGACGGACCCTAAGCGTCAGACTTCGACGGACCTTAGTCAGTTTACCTTTTGGACAAGAAACGATTTTTGCATTGGTAGATTTAAGATTAAAAATACTTTCCCGATAGGGAACAGCTTTTAAGACGCCGCGATACCTCACTGGAATTCTTCGTTTTCACTGTCTCGCAAAAATCGTTTCCTCTTCCGCGTCTGTATTTCTTCCAGGAGGATTTTCAATGCTTCTAATATATCGGGGTCTCCGCGCCGCGGTGCCGTTGTACAGTTGCCTCCGTGCAACCCGTTTCACTTTAAAAGGATCTTCCGCGTTTCCGAGCTGTACGTGAAAATATGTGTGGCGGAAGAAGTTCTTTGCGCAGTACGTTATGTAGCACTGTACGGACATATTCCATATATCCATCTTGCTCTCGGATTCTCCGGTGGCCGTTTTACCACCGCTCGGCGAGAGCTGCGTTTTACGACGACCGGCGCGGTGAAAGCTTTTCTCAATTTGACACAAGAGGCGAGAGAAGAAAATGGAAAAAGACTAGACCCGGAATATTCTTCCATTGCGACCGATCATCCCACATTCCCGGCCACTTTCGTGCTCCTTAAATTTATTTTCTCCATTTGCACGACACACCTAATTTTCCGTTTCGTGGACGAGACTTATTGGCTGCTCCGGAATTTCTCGCCGCCCTCCCGCTCTCACCTTTTGGTTTGGTTCATCAGTGAACCTACCGTCTGTAAGTGACCTCTGCTTTTGGGGCTTGCGCCCCCCTGGAGGCCTCGTTTCTTCTACGTGTGTTTCGTGCTTCCCGAAGTGCTTTGACCTTGGGCGGCTTATCGTCGCTGATCAAAGAAGCTTTTACCTCAGCACAAGCTTGACCCGCGGCGAGATGTATGGGTCGAGCGCCTTCTTTGTGAAAAAAAAGCACGATGTTTTCTCGCACTTTCGGGCGCCGCACTCTCTGTGTGAGTAATCGATGGAAGGAACACGCGACATGATTCAAAAGATATGGCGAACCCAGTGTAGCATGCTCGGCCGAGGGTGCGGGACAAAAGTGCGAGAACGAATCCGATGGTACGGATCCTTTCAGCGAAACACTTGTGAGCAACACTCCTCGAGTCGCTTTCGCTCTCGCTGGTGCAACACGCGCATTATTCAAACCCTGGTCTGTTGCCAAGTTTCTCCCTGAGTTATCGCCGTCAAGACCACGATAAATGACTGTTGACGGTACAATGTCGATTCCTTTGTCGAAGATAACGCGCGGCTTTCCCCACGAGTGCATCCATATCTGTCGAAGAATTCTCCCCGGTATTTTTTTTCGTTTCGTTGTGCAACGTGAAACGTTTCTCGTTTTGCATGCGACGGTTCTACGTGCTTTCTTGCTGTAAGAAAGAAGGCGCAAAATAAGGGAAAAAAAAGAAACAGTCTGTTGTCGGTGATACAGCGCTCATCAGAGACCAACGTTGCCCTATCAATGTTGCGTTTACAAGACTCCGAAAACTTTGGTTCCCATGTCTCTCTCCGACCTGATCGTTTTTTTTTCCGTGAGTCTAAACGAAGCAGATCAAATGCCAGGCCGCGTGGCCGCAATCACGACGGTTTTGCCAAACGGTTGAGAGACAATGGGACGGAAATTGGAACACACTCGGGCCCCCGAGGGTGTATTCGAATTCAAATGAGCCGAACATTCAGCCACTTTCGATCTGTTGTTCGTATGTTTTTTCGACTTCATCCGGAAGCTGCCGCACAGCCACAGCCCCTGAGAAAGTTATGATGGATCGAGGCGTCCGCCATCTGCTTTCCACCGAGTGATGGATTGGCCGGAATAACTCAATTTTACCGAGTTCATAAATGAATTTAAGTAAAAACTTAGCGCCCCTTCCCACGTGTACTCTCGGGAGCGTATCATTTATTCCGCTGACGTATCGAGCCTATCTGCAATCAATAACCATTTCTTTTTCGTGTACAGAGAAGACCTCCATATAGTTTTCGCTGCTTCTTTGGAATTCGCTCGGAGCTATTTATCTCTCGCAGTTCCGCGCGTCAGACAGTTCGCACGACCTTCCGGGGTTTACAACGTGTTGTAGTCGATGAATCTTGCGAGGTCGTCCACGTGATAGAATCGGCGCAGAACGATTGTGACGCCCGGCTCGTTCTGTCTCTATGAGACGACATACATCATCGTTGCCCATCCTGAATCACTCCGCTTGTCAAGATTTTCCATAGGCTTCCTGTAAGCAACGATTTGTGCAATCTCTATTATGTACGACGTTACACAAAGCTACGTCAGCTACAAACATCGCTGCATCCCATTTGCATGCCGCACAAAGTTATGACTTACTTGCTTAAGTCTCGACAGGATTGTTTCTCCAACGTTGATTTCCACAGAGCTCTGCTTGATCCCTAATGAACTCCGATGCAGCGATCGTCAGGGTTCCATCGTGAATGCACGACGATTCGAATCCATGGCTATGATCTTCGGTGCGATCTTGAGCAATGCACCGTTAATTACGTATACCTAGCCTACCGGACCTGTATCTAGTCTACGGAGAAGGAGTAACGGCAAAGGAAGGAGGTGGGTGCGCAGTGAGGGTTGCAGCAGCACCACCACCACCACTACCAACAGCATAAGCAGCAGCAGGAGCAGCAGCTACGTTGGGAGAGTGAGCTTTCGTTGCCATGACGACCAAAGCATTCGGAGTTTGGGGGGATCGATGCGCCAGTGGCGTAGCAGCAGGTGGCGGCAGCGAGGCGCTTCGGTGTGTCTGCCGGAGGTTAGGATCGCGTCCAACAAGTGGAGAAGAGCGCGAACGAAGGTGCGCGGAACGCAGGGACACAACGCCATATGCGGTCACGCCGAGATCGTCTGATAACCCAAACGGACAAACACACACCGTTCCTTCGTGTCTTCTCCATCTCTCGTCCACAGATCCGAACCATCCAACTTCCATCGTTTTAACTTTGTCACACACTACAGAGTAATCCGGCTTTGTCTAAGACTGATTGGAAACTTGCACTTCTGCAGAGTTCTCACTGTTATAAGCAACGCGAGAACGCCGAGAAATAGCGTAACTTGGATGAAGTCTCTTTGGGTAGAAAAGTCAAGTTTGACTTGCCTATCCGTTGTGCACCCCGAAAGCGCAAACACAATCAAAAAGGCTTTTGCGCTAATGGATTGTCGATCGTCTCCTCGCGAGCAGCGCTTCGACTGCTGTAATTCGACCGGTGAAAATTTTGTCTCGTGACGTCAGAAATAGGAAGAAAAGTCAGGTGGCTCTGGTAGAGCGGATCGTTGCGGCGAAACGGTACACCCGACTGCGGAGAGACAGCGTTGGAAGTTATAAGTTTCGTGTCGCAGACGCATCTCATTATGACTTTTTCTTGGGGTGGTTTGGTTGTCTCTCGGCTCTTTCCAACTCCTCGGCGACCTCCTTTCCCGACGGACGCCCCAGTTAAAGTCATATTCACGAACGCGGAGAGAGTTTCATCGGATCATTGGACGTCGTGAACCTTTGTCGAGGCGCCGTATCCTACACCGGGGATCTCCAGGGAAATTTATTCCTCTTCCAGCGCTCTCTCTTTGCCAGCACCGAGCTCCTTGTATCACCGTGTATCTGTGTTTTCCGAAGTGATCCACGCCCTGCCAAGAACTCATCTCACTGTCCGAGAAGATGGGACAATCAACCGAAACGGTTTATCTCGTTCTCAGCGGCACGTGTCACGCGATTGGGGAGCCAGTGAGAACGACACTTCGCTTTCGGCCCTCGACGAGATCCATACCGAAACGACGAAATTTGTTGGGTACGGTCAGGATCCGTGTCACGACACGTCGTCCTCGTGATATGACGTTCATCCCGATTCCTCGAGTGGGATAAAGTTAGCTTAGCGGGTTCGCCGTAGCAGCTGTAGCGGGAAATTCCTTTCCCGTACGTGACCCCGTTTTCTCTTTTATTCCCTCTTGTCCGGCCCTTCGTCCTGTGTATATTCTCGTTTAATTCACCGACCGGATACCTCATCCCGAGGCAAGAGGCGAGAAAAATCGAAAAAGGAAATGCAATAAAACGGCTATCAAGATGAAAACGGAAGAACGTACGAACGGGCTTAATCTATTAGGATTTGGTGAGGTAGGAAAACTCGTTATTGGCGAACGATTGGATTACCCGGTGTGCTTTATCTATCTCTATGTATCCGTCATCCTCAGTGTTTTGTGTAAAGCCCAGCGCGCGGTACATAAACCCTCGACCGCTTTCCAATCATTCTCAGCGGGGATGATAGAAGCCAGAGGAGAATATAGGCTGAAGAGCTTGCTCGTGTTCCTACGGCGACGCGTTTTTTTTTTTCATTCCCACTGCGACATTTTTCTCCATTGCCGCTGGTGAAATGTATCCGTAGGGGAATCTCTCGCCACGAATCCATGGAAACTTAGAACGTTCCACTTTAACGAGAGCATCTAAGGTGTTTGCATTCCGCGGCGATCCGTTTCGGTACCAAGGCAGGATAGTTGGCAGAAGTACCGGGTGCGGAAACGTGAAGATATAACGAGTAAGTGGATAAGGTCTTTTATATTATTTTTGCCATTTCCCGGCGGGTCAAAGATATACAGTGATAACGAGGAGTCTCGGTTCCGGAGCGAGATGTTTTTCGCACCACCCAGAAGCCTCTCGATCCACCAGTCAACATCTTGCTCGCCTCGAGACGCGACGCGAAACGAGACGAGAAGGGTAACTTTACGATTCAATCGCGCCGACGGCTAATAAGGTCGAAGCCCCCGGTAGGAAAATATAAACCCGGTGGCTGGGTTTATTTTGCAATATCGATTCTCACCGCGAATGCTCATTCCGCAGAATGCCAATCGTATACGTTGACTGACTGCGTCCAGGTGTTTTGCAGGCGTAGGTGTTGGTTCGGGTTGTCATCAAAATGCATACTCGTCAATCCCACCGTAGTGAAAGAAAACTGTTTCTTTTTTCCTTCATTCTTTTCATTTTACCCTCCGGGGCTGTAACGGCAGGAACGTGACCTGACTGTCGTTCTCGTTTGGTAGAACTGGAAGCTGGAAAAAAGTAGACGTGCGACATATATGTATACACATGTACATTGCGTGTCAAATAAACAATGCAAATTTAGTATCTCATCGAGGGGAATACGAGTTGTATGTTTATGAGTACGTGCAGAAGGCAACTCGAACATTATGGAAACGTAACTTTCTCTCTCTGGTTAGCGAACTTCGTGCGTAACAATATATCAACGGAAAACCGTGACACGAATTGCTCGCAGTCGTCAACAAACGTAATCTCATTGAACGTCGAGTTGAATAAGAAAGAAGCAAACATAAGATAATCTTTATTCAAGTTGCAGGTAATTTTCGGTCGTGTGCGGATTGAGCTCAGCGTGAGACTCTGCGGTGGTTAGCAACACGAATGTGCATTTCAAATGCGTGTAATGGACGTTCACACGACTTCATCTCCGGGGCATGTTCACGTTCTCCTTTAGCTGCGGTGGGATTTTGATGTACATTATGTTGACACGACGGTGGCGAGGGTAAACAAGATTTTCTCCACAGGGAGAAGGCAACTGTTTAGACAACCGAGCGCGTGGTTACATCCGCGCCCGAGGATTAACCGACCGCGTTGGCGGTTGGTCTAACTGTGAACGAATCGACGGGTTAGCTCGTATTTAAGAAAGCCCTTTTTACGAACACAAAAATGTTATTCCTTCCGAAAAAAACTACATTGATACATTTCTATAGCTAGTGGGCTATTCGGTTAGTCATTCGCTTGCCGTTGAGCTTTAGTTCGCCAGGGCAGGGTCAATTTCCCAAGGACCCACGGGGGTAAACAAGGCGCAAAGACTCGCCGAGAAGAGCAACGTACTGTTGAATCAGGGCTGGCCGACCATACGCCAACGAAGATCTTGATGACTTGATTGGATTTCCGCGACCCCGCCAACCAGAAGTCAAAAGTGTTTCGACGGTATCAGAGGTCGGCTCTCCGATGTTTCCTTAAGATTACCGGCCTAAAATTCCACCACCGAGAACACTCAGTGAGCCGTGTGTCCCTCAAGGGTTCTCCTCTGGTTCTGGGAGCCGGAAATCGGATAATGAAAATCCAGTTTAAACGAGTTCCAGAATAGACTGCACGACTGCGAGACGTACAATCAACGTTATACGGCTCAAATGATATCAGGCGTTCGTACCTGAGTTCGCAATTGAGACGGAACAAAGTTCGATGTGATCGAAGTAACATGTCCAAATAACGTATTGAAGTGACATATCCAAGCAACATCTCCAAGTACGTAACGTTTCGAAGTGACGTATCCAAGTAACATCTCCAAGTAACGTCTCGAAGTAATATATCCAAGTAACATCTCCGAGTAACGTCGACGGTGCCTTATTTACAAGCCTGATGACTCTTTGATTGCTTCTCGGAGATTTCACATCGCAATGCAAATGACGAAGGATCCCGAGGAGCTGAAAGTATACCGTTGCCATGATCGTATTCGCCTTTTACTTGGCACGAACTGTGGCGCGGATGTAGCTGACGCTTCTTGAAGCGGAAGGTAGGAGGACGAGGGGGGAGAGGGGCGACCGTATCTTTAAGCGGTAGGTCACGTGCGAGGGTGAACTCGTCGCTCGCGAGTAAGTATACTCGGAGATAATGACCCGGGTGTTAAATTTACTCGCGATGGGTTCGCGGGACTTTACACCGACGGGAAACGAGGGACGGGAAACAACAGGGTGGGTGGGGAAAAGGCGCGGGCCAACTCGTACGTAGCGTAACAGGGCAGACCGACGAAGCGGACAATAGTCGGGGCGCGTTTGCGTGCTCGCGCGCTCGAGTCTCGCGCGGCGCGCTCCACTCTCTCTCTCTCTCTCGCCGCGAGACCTTGAACTCTTAACCCGCATTCGATTATACGGCCTTGTTATTACGATAAATTCACGGGGATCTCGGGGCGCGCTAGGCTTATTTTCACTCTTGAACCCCGCGAGACCTTTTCCCAAGGACCTCCTCGAGGTGAGAGATAGAGGAGCGGAAAAGCGCGAGAAAATTATCGCATGAAAGTCGTCCCGACCGAGAAGTCGCAATTTTCTTACGTCTCTCAGCTAATACTCGTAAATTTTGCAAACAAATTGTACCATCATTTCGGTCTTCTTTTTTTTTTCGCCGCGCATTCCCCGTCGAGTTGCGAAACTTTCGCAAGGCGCAAATGTGTATCGTCGCTACTGAGTGGGCTACGTTGTTAATGCCGAAGTTCAAGCTGTGCTGTTGCATAAACATAAAGTGCGTCAAAACGGAACGGTTATAGCGCGCGCGTGCGAGCGCGACGCGGTGAACCGTTGTGGTCGTGCGTTAGCGAGGCAGAAACCGGCGTGAACCGTGTTCGTAAACTTCTACGCTATATAACGTGGGCGCGGACCGGGTCGCGTTGCTGCATCGAACAACGACGAGCGAAAAACGTCCGGGTCCCTTGAGGCTATGAAAAATGTGCGATATCCGCGCGACCGATCGAGTAACATAGAGAAGAGTAAAAAAAAGCACCGGGAGAAATAATCGAACGAGAAAACGAATTAACGGCAATGTGATTTTTACGATACATTGAATACAGCAATGTCGCCCGAGCAATATTAATCCTTTCGACATCGAAGGCTCGGCGTATAAGCCGCCCCTGGCCCCCCTTATACGTCGCTCAAACACACACTCGAACCAAGCGCCGTTATGACGCACACACATTGTTATGCACTCACGCCTGGCGCGTATAGCACTCTGGATGCACGCAATATATGCACTTATTGCGTGCATCCCTTTTTCACCCGGAGTGGCAGTGAGTGCGAACAAAAAGTTGTGTGCACCCGGTCTACTGGCGAACAAATCGCACTATAGTGCGTTAACTGAACTAGAAAAAACGCGAATGAAACCCGAGGACGGGGGTTTTTTGATTTATTGTTTTTTTTTACAAAAAAAAAAAAAGAAAAAAACAGACGCTTGTTTCTGCGGAATTGCCAGTTGGGCCGTTAATATTTTAACAATCATGTCACCGTGGTTCGACGGAAACGCTGTTAACGTTACTCTTGATTAAGCTGCGACCACGCTCTGCGAAGTAACGGTGGAAAAGTTTGTCGTTAAAAAAAACTTTGTTATACAATTTCGCGTTTTTGCGCAGACAAATAGTGTGAGGGGAAGGAGAACGCGGACCGAAGACAGCTGAGGGGTCACGGTGCATATAAGTTGGAGAAAGTGCGCGAGGCGGAAGAGTTTTCGGGCCCTCGGAGACGAGTCCTGAAATGGAGGACAACCCAAAGTGATTTACGCTCCACATAAATTATATTACATGGCCGGAGTGTATCTCCGTCTCTTTCCTCCTCGTGTGTCATATGTATATATATGCGCGTGTGTCCGGAGCTCGGGGCGCCGCGATGTTATATTCCCGGCCAACGAGAAACCCGCGGCAGGAGAAGCTAACGTCCCGGAATGCTCGCATGTGCGATACCGAATAGGCGGAAGTCCGTGAAACTCGTCGCATAAACTAAAGCATCCACCGCTGCGCCCTTTCCCTCCTCGCGCCAAAACTACGTGGCTAACTCCTGGTGGTCGCACAATCGCTCGAGGAGGGTCGTGCACGTGAAAAACGAGCAGACCGTGAATTCAATTTCGCGACGCGTACCGCACACACAAAGCGCCGCTGGGCGCATATTTTCCGAAAATTACCGCACGGCGATGGGTAAAATCGAAAAAATCACTCGTGCGACAGTGTTCCGGATTCCAGTACCCGTTAGGGGGTTAAAAAGTACAATGAAACTTTTCGTACAATCATGGTTACGTCACAACAACAAACCCCGATGCTCGTAGACAGAAATTCGAGCTTTTGAGTGGCTGTCAGAACCTATTATGAATGGGGAGTCAAATTTTTTTCGCAAAAGTTTCCATGAAATTTTATAACAGACCAGAACAGAATGTTCGCAGTAGAAAATGTATTAAAATCATCTCTTTTGCGAAAGTTACATATCGGTGTTACTTTTTTTATTTTCGTTCGGCGAAAGTTGACAAGAGCGAGGGGAAACTCGATATACGTTGCGCCGAAGTTCATTCTGCTCGTAGAGTTTCCGCGCAGGTTATAAGGCTGTACAAGGCCGCGCTCAAAGCGAGGAAAACGTGTTTATCATCGGAAACTACGAAAATTGCTTCTGTTAGTCGTGTCGGCGAGGTTGTTATCGGCGAACGTACGAGGCGTCGTGTTGCGCGCTCTCTCGCTACTCTACTCGCTTATCATTATCCGTGAACTGTCTCAGATATTGCAGACTTGCTAAAGCGGGTGGGCGCGGAGCGGCGAACGAACGCGTGTCACTTTATACGCTGGAGAGAGAAACGAAAAAAAGGCACCGGTCGTAACGCGAGTATATAGTCGACTCGGCGTCTGACTATAGCTGCGCCCGTACTACTGAATATCGAGGCGTGTGGAAGAGGCGTAAGGGTCTGACTATGAAGAGAGATGACTACACGGCATTGCAGAGACGGACGGGTCGGACCCTTGGGACGGGTAGACGACGTCCCAAAACATAAGTGTTGACAACGCAAGGAACATTTCCGTCGCACTGTGAGTGTATTAGGTGTATTACGTACCAGTAGTGAACATGATGCTAGTTATATGGGAGCTGGTTATAGAGGGGCACGAAAAGGCGCCCGCGTTGCGTACCACATGCTCTGTAGGGCAGGATAGTCTCGGGAGTTTGTCAGTCGTTATTAGCAATAGTCGGCATTAGCAATTATCGATGGCAACTCCACGATGGCGAGAGTCGAATTAACGCCACTGAGAATGCGCGATGCGTGCACGCGGCAAGTGTACATTAAAGGGTCATTATATGTCTATCGCGGAATTCGGTGTGGCGAGTGTCGGGTTCACGTGAATCAGTGCGGGTTATTGTCGGCTAACGACGAAGCAGTCGGTGCGCTGCTCTCGATTCCAGCCGCGGAAAATCCAGGCGTCAAGTGTGTATGCGCGTAGAACGCATAGGCGATATGCGGGCCTGATAGGTATTATACGCAATGCCACAATGACGATCATCGCGTAGATCACGCCCGCGCGTGCATGTACGAATACGCGTACGCACACTGATCTACGTCTCAGTGTACGCCTCGCGGCGTTGCCTACGGCGACCGAACACACGCGGCCGGTTCAGATAAAATAATTCCCGGAATATATCTTCGCTTGATTGCGCATTATTATGCGTGATTGAATCGACGCCCGGAGCTTAATTAACCTCGTTATTAATACAGCCATCGCGCACTCACCGGCTATTAATATAGCGTTTTATTTGTGCACGATACGATACGAGAAACGCAGAAAAAAACAATGCACTTGTTCTCTCGTTAATTCGATATTGGGAACCTCATTTAATATCGGGGATTGTAAGTTATTTACGTTTGCAATCAGTAGGGTGAAACAACGAAAAAAAGCGCGACATTTTTTTTTTTTTTTTTTTCATTTTTTTAACTGATTTTTTTCATTTCAAGATCGGGCAAAAAGATGGGTGCGTCGGTGGATCGTACATTTATCGATGGTCTTGTCAAATCGTCTGCGCGCAATCTTGGTTTACTCGCGAATAAGACTTCAACCCCTTCCCGGCAATGAGAGTATCGTACCGTTAACATAACTCACGCACACAATGACGAAGCTCGCTCATTACCGCAAATTACCTCACGCTGCGTTATTTCACAGGCAACCACCGTTCGTACACGGATTACCGAGGCTCCGTTAATGCGAGGGGGTTAATTGTTTAGCGGTCGTTACCGCTGTTTAACGCTTCCTTTTCGTCGTTTTATCCGAAGCGCGTTAATTCCAGTCACGTTTTTCTTTTCGGCGGGCGAATCTGAGATTCTTTACGACCGTTTCTGGACTCGTTGAGATTCATATCGAGTTTATACCGGTCGGGCAAGTGGAGCGTAACACACACCGCGCCCATTACATATAGCATGCACACATAAAACTGATTACTAGCGCTCGCAATCCTGCTGGATTATGCCACCCCACGAATATCTCCTCACGCGTCTTGGTGTAAATTCATTTGGGATTCATGCTTTCCGCGTATGGATTGTTATCGAGTATGCGCGCTTCGCGTTTGATATACACCCGCGAGACGTGCGTTGAATCCGGGTTATACTGTAACCTCCGGCGAGTATTTTATCGTTGGGATTGAATCCACGGTCGTTAGAATTCCGGTGCTTGACTTCTATCCGTCCTTCATTCTTCGTATTGATGAATGTCTGGCTCGAGATATAGCGAAGTAAAAAAAAAATCCAAAGAGACGAAAAGACGTGCGATAAAAGAGCTTTCGTGAAAAATGTGGTGAACGGAAAACATCTCATTCTAAGATTAATGGCACGGACGAAATTCAAGCTGACAACGTTAATACGGAAATGTCACGAGTGCCCGGCGTAGCGCATCTTCAATATTCGTGTGTACCGTGCGGCTAGATTATAGTTGCTAGTATATGTTCGGTGGACGGTGGATTGTGATGTGCCACGGGAAGTCGAGCGAGCTGCGGTGTATAACCAGACGCAGGAAGTGTTGGTCCGAGTAGCAATTATCCACCTGAACTCGTGGCAAGTCAGGCTTCCTCGGAGAGAGTTATATTTACTCCCAAGTTTACAACCACCTTAAGCTCTATATATCACGAGTCCGGTGCTTACAGGAACGCGAGAGGTTCGTTGGATGAAGCGGCTATTTTCGCATAAGACACCTTTGCGTCAATAAACAATGGATCGAGGGAAGCAAAAATTGCTTAAAATGCGTTTCACATTTGCAACCTGAGAACGATGGTATAGGTTAAAAGTCGATATAAAAAATAAATAAATAAATAAATCGTTACCTCGATTTAGGCAGTTTTTGGCCTAGAGGTGGACGGTAGCGGGCCCAGGTAATCTAGTTTACATTTAAAACAGAATAAAACATGGAGATATCATCGTTAACAACATAACAAAGTGATTTCCAAAACGTTTATACTTCATTGAGGTTTACGAATTATTTTAACCATCAATTTCCGATGCATGTGACAAAAAAAAGTCTCAAAATAAAATACAACTGTTAATACGCAGTGTAAATCGATGTATTAAGCTCACGAGATTCGAAACGTATCAACTCCGCGCTCCACTTTAGCTGCATCATAAAGTCCATAAATTCATTACTCGCTTCGTTGATCAGATAGAATTCGCACACGTGAATGCACAGTCGCCCCAACTTATTATAACTGTACTACTAGACACATATACGAGGACTACGTGGCATTATGAGCGTCGCATGTGTGGCGTGTATGCAAACGTTTTGTGTGATAAATGATCGCCACAAGACTCCACCTATGTCTCTCTCCCACTTCCATTCTGAGTGAATGTGCCACGCTCGTGCACAATGCGAACCTCGTGGTCGTGGTCAAGCTAGCTATAGAAAACGCGATAGCGACCACTGCAAGTAACTCGTGTAAAGCATAATAACCACCTCTCAGACCCAATGCCAGCACAACAGTGCATGCTCCATTATTAGCACAGCATCTTAGAGTGTCTGCGTCAACAAAGACGAAACTTACCATCTGGTACTTCGACCACTTGCTGGGATCCTCCGCTTCTTGGTTCTTCGATCAATGAGAAGATTTCCAAGTTCCTCGTTGAAAGTTTCATTCCTGCGAAGTTCACCAAGGAGTTCTAGTATATGGATCTTCCAGCCCGCATCATCGACTCGAGCCCCAAGTCGAATTGGGCAAACTTGTACTCAAACGATATTCCTAACGTTGTACAATGGTTAGCGGTGTGGAAGGCTCAATCCCCCGAAAACCGCGTACCGGTGAAATTACAGCTACTACACTGGAAATTAGTTCCGGTTTATTTGATTTGCTACGCTGCTCGTGCTGGAATATTTTTTTATCTCGTAACACTTCTAAGCGTTTGGTTTCGTAATACTTTATGCTCTCGTAACACTTCTAAGCGTTATGTTCCTTCCTTTAAAAAACATTGTCACCAAGATTTTTTGTTTAAAGTAGAGTAAATTGATTGCCATGAATAGTCTTTTTTTTAACTTTTAGTGTCCAATTATTGGTTCTATGAAAACACGTTCGGCTCCCGAAAAATAAAAATGCCCTACGTATTAATAAATAGTCCAGTTGTAATTGAAAGAGACTGTTTGTTTTTGTTTCAGGTAAGTCCTGATTCACTCGACAAGGTGGCCGACGTACAGTAAGTTACAGATACCTGTAAATTAACGATCAGACAAAAAGAAACTGCTCTTGTTGTCTACATATCCCACAGTCGGTAAGAAAGAAAACTATTTTTAATGCCTGCAGTGGGTAAGGTTATGGTGTAAGCCTGCCTTACCGACCACCGAGCAATTGGAATGCTGGTTCGAAATGATGGTTTCACAGAGTTCATTAGAGTATAGATTGAAGGTAAACCGTATCCAACGGATGTTGACAATTTATCGACGTAGAAATATAGGGCGGCTGTGGTCAGATAGGAACGAACCTTATCGGCGTTGAGTAAAGCATTTCCAGACGTAAGTGACAGCAGCAGAACTCTTCATCACTCGACTGACGATGTTGCTTGAGCCCTGCAAACAAAACGGGAGTCTTCCTCTTACTGATCCGAGCCAGATTTATTTTCTGAAAGTGACGAAACCTTGCTCATCGCCTCTTAATACAATACCTACGGAGGCAAATGAAAAATTAATTTTGTATTCGCCGTAGTAGTTGTTGTATTGAGTTCTAACAGAAAGAAGAAAAAAAAACATGGTTTTTAACATATTTTAGCCTGAAGACATATCTACCATACTCCTTGACATTAAAACCATACGCTCACTCTCTGTTCAATTCAAAATATGGTTTTTGTAATTTTTATATTTTTCGTGATCCTCTTTTAAAAAGTTCACTAGGCTAATCATACGCGCTGGCGCGCGTGCCCGAGCCACTTTTGCTCCACTGCGCTTTTATAAATGTTTAAAAGACCAAATCGGGTTCACGAAATTTATATTTTTTCAAAATATCGATTTTTAGCCTATACTATCGTCGTTAAGTCTTATATTCTACCCCTGAAAAGAAGGTTATTAATCTTTTTATAGAGGATTAAAAAAAAACGATATTTGACAGAACTGCCAAAGTTAACAAGGGCAAATGAATTTGAACTCGGTCTCATAGTCTCGGACAATCACAGCACGAATAAACTGCTAACAATGCATTCCGTTACCCATGAACTTTTTAAAAGAGGGAACGAGTAACGGAAGCATTGTCATCGTTTTATTCGTGCTGTGATTGGTTGCCAGGAAAAGTCCGGGGTAGCAACCGTGACAAACAAGTTCAGTTTAGTATCAAATCGACATCAGACGACGGTTGCTGCAGCGCCCGATAACCTCTTGCTTCATAAGAGCGCAGCAGCGCAAAAGTCGTAATGAGCGCTGTCATTAATCCTAGTGCACTATAAAAAGTTTAAACCCTATCATTTTTAATTTTGACCGCACGCTCAACCTCTCACGGCACCGTCAGACAGATAGAACAATCGCATCCTCAAGAGGTCAGACGCAAAGAGCTGAATACCTTGGGAAAAAATTCGTTTCATTGCGCACGTAGGATTTTTCTTGTTTGACTATTGGAGGCTGATAGATCCAACTTTTAGGTAAAGCCCTGACCTAAATTTTGTGTAACCGCCGGGTACTGCGTGGCTCGAAAGAAGCTTTGCTGACGTAATAGCCGAGTCCCCCACGCGAACAAGTGATTGAGACCCTGCCAGTCAGCCAATACCCGCCGAGGGTACCCATTGTGTCTCCGTTGTATACATGTGATTTAATAACCAGCGAAGGTGTGTTGTTCGATTTTTTTTCCCGACACGGTACATGTAAACGTATTTACATCTAAAAACATAGGATGTTCGGAGCTATACATTTTATCGTCCCAAGTCCTAGTGTACCCAATAAATTTGAATTCAACTCGGGGCACTTTTTTCATCACCCTCCGAGGTCAACTCTCGCCAAACCTTTTTTACACTCGCTTCAATGAATCATTGTGATTTATGGATCTACAATAACCATAAATACGTAGTATTTACCGATAAAAATGACTTTTCAATTGGCTCAAACGTTTCGGCATAAAACATTCTCAATGTATTAAGATTTACCATATCAAAATTGTATGCCCAATCAATAGCTGGCTCGTTGGTATGATATCAAATATCAGGCATATATAACAGACACTGAACAAATTATTCCAAATATTGTTTTTGGGTGTATATTCATTTTTATTTTTCTCCGATATCAAAATGTCTTGGGGATCGTGTATTCAGCCACTGCACGTACGACCCGCGTACATGTTCGAGTGGCTTGGATAAAAGTTGTATACGGAGTCGACGAGAGTCGAAGCGCAGAGGTAGTTTCGTGCCTCTGTACCTGCCAGTCAGCCAACCAGCCAGCCTGCCCAGCCAGCTAGGCGTGTGCTTCCCTGGAAAAGTAGAGAGTGCACGAGAGCAGAAGACGGAGGTTGTTCCCAATGTATGGGGTAAAGTTGGCGGAAATTCTCTGACAAAGGGAGCAGATGCTTGGCGAAGCGCAACAAAAAATATATATAAATATATAAGCGGCATATATACTTCACTAGGGGCTTTCATACACGATGTTCCAGGTATTAGGGGACGGATATTACGTAGCACGAAAAGCATCGAGAACCTGTGCGCGATAATTGAAAACTGAAGTCGACTGGAACGAGCGC
The DNA here is from genome assembly GCA_964034905.1 of Itoplectis maculator. Lineage (NCBI taxonomy): Eukaryota > Metazoa > Arthropoda > Insecta > Hymenoptera > Ichneumonidae > Itoplectis > Itoplectis maculator. The sequence goes on along the minus strand of OZ035854.1, from coordinate 6,278,060 downwards.
TCGAACGATCTAAGATTCAAGATAACAATACAAAAGAGCGAAGAACGCTCAGGAATTGATGTGCTGAATTATATGTAAATACGTTTTTTACGACTGCACGGAGACTGAAGGTTATTACCGTGGATTCAGCTTGCAGTGTTTTCTTTATGAATAAATGCATTTTTTACCATCACAGCGATGCTTGAATTTGGGTTTGTGCAGCGAGTTATCCGTTCACCATGCCATTTTTGGACTCTGAATGAAATAGGAATTGGCATTTATTTCGATGGTTGAACGTGCGCTACTGTTGGTCGTGACACGGAACCTTGACCCAGTGTGTGGGGCACTAGCTTCGCCCAGAACCGAACTACCGAGGAATGACGTAGGTAGAGCCTCTCGGTTGCAATTCACTCGGCTGGAGCGGGTTATCCGCGGTCTAATTGCTTGTCTGCTAGCCGATGGCTCTCTTGGTTCTAGGCACCTACACCTCTCTCCCGTGACATACGTCGGTCTTTCAAACCTATAATTTGTCATTTCTCGGGCGCCCGGTGACGCTCCTCGTCACCCGAGCGTGGCTTAAGCGACTGATTACACCGGCGCTACGGGCAGAGCGGAGTTCAATTAACTCGGAGATAAATAATTAGCGGGTTGATAGACTAGCTGTTGACGTGCGAGATGTAAATTTATTATCCGTGTATTAATACTCACTCATTAGAGGACTTTCGGTTAGATATATATTATATATACAGCATCCACACTTTGATGCAGATCGTTTTGATGCCACGACGGGGATGGTAACGCTGTTTGATAATGCTGCAGCAAAAACTGTGGTACGCGAAGAGGTGTCATTTGAAGCTAGTTAATCAACCACAAGATGTCATATAAATGTCTTCTTGGACTTTTTTTAAACTAAATATACTTAAAGACCGAGAAGACTAATTATTGTCTCAAAGTTTTGTCCGAAGATACAAGTAGTTACTATCTTGTTTGCTCGTTTTTTGCAGTACCAATCGGGAATAGCGTAAGGCCTGTCGCCTGTTACTTGTCGTTGGGCTGATCATCATGCAAACGTGTCACAATACAGTTTTGGGAGACAAAGAAAAACGCCATACTTCAAGTACAAAAATACAAACATTTATTTGGTTACAAAAATACAACCCCTCTCATTCATGTTTGATATCGTTACGAGGATCGAGCATCCTGCGTCGTCAGTGTTCACCACTTCTTGCTGGGCGCGGAGTAGCTGTATCCACCGCCGGAGGAGTAGGAAGGGAGACTGAGTCCGGATCCGTGACCGTAGCTGTTAAGGCTACCGGATGAGCCGAAGGAAGAACCATGTCCAACGGAGCCGAAGGAAGATCCATGGCCGAGAGAGCCAAGGGACGAAGATCCTTGACCGAAAGATCCGAGGGACGAAGATCCATGGCCGGAGTAGCCCGAGAATCCACCGAGGGATCCGCTGTACGATGAGAGACTGCCGGAGCCGAGTTGAGACGATCCAAGGTTGAGTCCATGTCCTGATCCAAGATCCGAACCGAAGTTGGAGAAGGAGCTGGCGTAGGATCCGAGACCCTGTCCGAGGGAGGATCCGAAACCGCCGGTAGATCCAGAAGTGTAGTAGGTGGGTCCAACGTTGACGGGCACGTGTTTGGTGACCTGGACGGGAACGGGAATGGGCTGGGGTACGTGAACGGGCACGGGATGGGGTACGCGTACGGCAACGGGCTGGGGCACCGGTACCGGGTAAGGACGATCAACTTTCACCGGAACATGACGAGTCACCTCGACTGGGTACGGTTGGGGAACGGGAACCGGGTAAGGACGGTCAACCTTGACGGGATGCGGCACAGGAACTGGCACGTTGCGGGTGACTTCAACGGGAACGGGGTGCGGAACTGGCACTGGTACCTGGACCTCACGGTGGACGGTCACACCGGTGATGCGCTCGGTTCTGCCGGTGAGCCCGGAGCCGGAGAAACCAGAGCTGCCAGATCCGAATCCAGCGCCGGAAAGTCCAGAGCTGACGGATCCAAATCCAGCGCCGGAGAGTCCAGAGCTGCCAGATCCAAATCCAGCGCCAGAGAGTCCAGAGCTACCGGATCCGAATCCAATGCTGGAGAGACCGGAGCTGCCGGAGCCATAACCGATACCGGAGGCGTAGCCTCCATTGCCGTAGCTAAGACCCGAGCCAAGCCCGGAGTTGTAGCTCAGACCGGCACCATGTCCGATGCCAGAACCAAGGCCGGAACCGAATCCACCGTTGTAACCGAGGCTCGAGCCATGTCCACCCAGGCTACCGTAGCTCAGGCCAGATCCCAGAGAGGAACCGTATCCGCCGGAGCTGTAGCCATGTCCGAAATCGACGATACCGCGTTTCTCGGTTTTCTTAGCGGCTTCAGCTTTCTGCTCGGCGGCGAAAACGCACGTGGCGGCCAAAAGGCAGAACTGTGGAATAGAAAAAGTGCGCATTTGTTAATATTGTAACGCGATAACTGTGCCATATTTTTTAAGCGTGCAATTACTACAGTTGCAATTGTTCGACTGTATATTTTTAGAACATTTGGCTGGTTTGAAATCAATCGACGGTGTTGTCCGAAACCCCGGAGGATACTCACCAGGAAGGTCCTCATGTTGCTCTTAGGAGTGTTGACTTGAGAGTGGCATCCTCCGGTCGACGCCGGCTTTTTATACGGAATCAGTGTGCATTCTCGGGTCGTCTACTGTTACACGCGTCGGAGAGTCACGATCACTTTCACTGAAAGCCGGGCGGGCACACACCCATGCACTAGATCCGCGCTCGCGACTCCTCCTTTTTGCTCTGCAGCTGGTCCATCCGATTCGCGCGTGACGTAATAACCGCCGGACGATGCGAACGCGACACGACGCGACGCCCAGGTAGGATATCATTCTCTCCGAGGCGGGAAAGGCGAGCACCGGCCAATGGGTTTTCGCACAAAATTGGGGCCGGACTTTGCGTCTCTCGTCGCTGCATCCGATCTCGGCTTACGATTGTTATTAGCTCTCTCTATATCATTCTGTCTATTTCCACGGGGACGAAGAACTAATTCTGGCAGAACTCTTTATCTTTTATCGAGACACGCGACACAAGCAATAGTAACGTAACTATTTCCCGAAATTATTATAACTGTTTTAGAGGAAATCGCTGTCTCAATCAGCGGCGATCATTGCAGGCATCAGGTCTAAATTAGTTAAACACCTTGACTACTTCTTTTCTGATAATCACATTGCGTAATTCATCTGGTTGCGATCCTACAACTGTATTATTGATAACGGTCTCGAGATTTAGAGGTTCAGACGAGTTGAACTCCAGAGATTTTACGGACCACTTTTAAAGCCTGTTTTTATATTCCGGTTCGAAATAATTAATGGGGAAGAGAAGTGGCTCTTCGAGGCTGAAATTTGTATAAACTTGACACCCAGACCCATCGGATAAATGCTACTCTCACTTTCGCACCCCATTTGCTTATACATTTGATTCCTCTTGTTCCTTTTTCTCTTTGCATTACCGAGAAAAAAACGTCGGCCCTCTGCAATTGATGTGCAACGAGAGCCGAGGTACGGCCACGCCATATAAGTTGAGCTATTAATCATTTTTGTAAAGCCGAAAGAGAGAAGCTTAAGCTCCTCCCTTCCTCGAGTAACTTTTCCTTCGGTGGAGTAATACGTTCGTTTGATACAAAGTCCTACGTTCTATTTAGCGCGACGCGAAGCACGAACGAGAGGGCTCTCCGCGTGCTGGAATCTCCGCCGAGAAATAATGGTCGAACAATTAACTCGATGAAATTCCACGTCTTGCAGTGTACAATTGTCACCTAGCGCAGAGCTCGCGTATATATCGCGACGCGTAACAGCGACGGAATTTCTTCCGACTCTTGGATTGCTCGGCGATAAATCTCTCGTCTCGTCCTGCGTCAAATTGCGAACTGAAGCAGGACAATTTCCGTCATAGGACACGGATTTCTTGTTGCCATCCGCGCGGCAATGTTCCCACACATGTAACACCGCTCGCATATTCCAATTTGTACTTGTGCACTAGATCCAAACCCGATGAAGCTAAAGTGTCTAGAGATTTCAAAATTCAGTATATGACCAGTACTATAATCATCTTGCAAAATCAGTGTTGACCACGCATTTCCGCAATACGCTGCAGCGTTCCTAACTAAAATCATGACAACCCTGATAAATATTAAAGACGACTATTCGAGTTTTTATTCGTTTGAGGTTCCTCAAGGCACTGTGCAAAGTTACTGAGTACCAAATTTTTGTCTCTGAGGTTTCGGTCATTTAAATTCAAAGTTGTCGATGCCCATGGCCAAGCGATGTGGGGCCCGAACAAAAAAGCCAAAACACAGATACGTCATATAACGCACAGTTGCACGATCATGAATATCATAAGCGACTATGACCATAGTATCGCATTACGCGAAGTACGTGACATACATCCCCGGGGATTTATTTGTATCCGGAGATGCATTGTCACAGCGTGAAAAATCTCTGGATCCAACGTGCGCGCTCCGTGTAACGTCCGCGCGGCTTTCCGGGACATATTTATGAGTCAACATCAATCAGTGTCAAGCCGGATGGTTATCGATGACGCTAAGTTCGGTGGGTCACGCTGCGCTCCCATTAGGGGTAGCCCATTGATATGTTTTGTCGGAAGGTATACGGATTGGGCTTTCATTCGTCGCATGCGTACCGTACCTTCCGTGTCACGCGTATCGACTGTATCGATCGGTCAACCGTAACCCTTTTCAACCATATTTTCTTCAGTGCCGCTTTTTGCCATTTCCAAGTCTTCTTCTTCGGTTTTGCAGTCACGGGAATTGGCGTCTCCGAAGACGCAGTCCGTACGTGTCAATCAGTCGACGCGGGCCGTTTCTACTTAAGTCGATAGTTCCGTAACGTCAAATCCACTAATTGGGATGATACGATAACGCGCTTAGAGAAAGCCGGATCCGACATAGAAACACCAGTCACGTAAATTATTACCGCCATCAATTTCCAAATTCACTCTTGCCGCTCTGCCTTTTTCGATATACGAATTTCGTGTGCGTTATAAATCCACTGTTATACTTTCGATTCCGTGCCGGGATTTAAAAATGCGCAGGGGCTCTTTCCACGATTATGTTGACATTACGCTGTTGATATCCGTCCTCGAAACGTCGCTGGGGACGGCGCAAATGGTATTTTCTTGCAAATTCCGTTGTGTTTCGTGACCGAAATAATTCGGTCCTCCCGGA